>JAINUG010000051.1:3473544-4074990 GCA_029706075.1 Aldrovandia affinis | reverse complement strand
TGGTCCAACGCCCTATTAATGTTTATGTAACGGGTAAAATTTATGTTGGGGTTTCCTTTCTTTTGACAGTTATGCGTACGTTCGTCATTTCAGACAGATTCTTCAGAGCCTCCATGATCCTCTACAGCACATAAATAATGCATGCTATGGACAGAATCTGTTCCTGCTTATCAGAGATGAGTCTCAGATGGTCTCACCACAGGAAACCCCTCCTGCCAGATCTATCAGCCCCGTCCAGCTCTCTGAGGCAAAGCGGACCTGTTCATGGCTCTTTGGAGAGCAGCTTACTCCCAGGTGTGAGGCTTTGGCTGTACCCAAGTTTCATATCTCTAGGATTTGGATTTAGAGAAATCGCACTCAGCCATTGCCTTCCTTCTCAAGTGACAACAAGAATCTGTGTGTTTCCTGTAGAATATCAGTGCTTTTTCATTATTTCTTTTCCCTTTTTTTTTTGGTGCCTGCTGGGGGAGGGAGATTTGAGTTCATCTGGATAAGTGATCCTGTCAAAGAAAGCACTTGTCTTTCATAGGTTTCTGTTTACCGACAAGTACTTTAGGCAGTGATGGAGACGATAAGCAGCTGCCTTTTTTTCTCCAAACTTTCAGCTGATAGAGATTTAGGATGAATGCGCCTCTTTCATGGTGGGATAACGTGTTGTGAAAACTCCTGGGTCCACATGATAGCCCGTGTACTTCCTTCTCAAAGTCTGCACCTTTTTTTTTTTTTTTTTTTTGAGCGCATTTCTAAAAGCACATAGTCACAGAAGGAAATAATGAGCTGGGCCAGATGGGGAATCTGCATGAACGGTTCTCAGTTAGCGGTGCAGTGATGAAACGCGTAGCCCACGTCAAGCGCCTCCGCTATCTCCAAGTTCGTGTCGTTTAGTTTTCTTTCATTTGCATTGCCTGTAATTCAATCCGTGCGGTGTCTGTCACCGCCGAGAAAGGCTAGAGTTTGTTCAGAGGTTAGCTGCAAGGAACACATGCATTGTGCGTTTGTGTTATTTCGTTATTTAAGTGTTGGTGTGGTTAAGGCAGCGCTTACACTTAAGAAGATGTTTCTGTATGCTTCCCAGAGTCACTTAGGCCCTCACTGGTTGCAGTCTATCTGCAATCAGCCAATCAATAAGCTGATCAATACAATGTAATTTACTGATGTTCCCATTCTTAATGGGATCGTCGTGGAGATGTCTGCAAAGTGCAAAACGGAAAGGTGATTTTAGGAATGTAGTTCCAGTTGTAATTGCATTAAAGATTATGTGAAAACTGGGAACTTGGAGTCATTGGATGTACTGTATCTGCACAAACAGGATGAGTATGAGTATGAGACTTACAGAATGTAGCAGAAGAAAGAAACTGCAGTTTGCGATGCATGACAGCTCCGCTTGTTTCGACTAGAAAATGCAGCTCGTCTAGTCTAGCACCTCAATATTCAGGCAACCCGTAAATCACTGATCTGTGCTTTTCCAAAGCACTTACTGCCAGGGTTACAGACACTTCACTCTGCTTTTAAATCCAAAACCTGGGATGCTAGTCAAATATTTATGTAAGCTCCACCCAGAGAACACGAGGGAGAACTTGCATCATGTGCTTTTTCCCTTTTCTTTTTTAAATTGATACTGTACATAGAGGAGTTGGTCCTCTGAAGTATTTACCATGTTACATTGTGACTTGTGCAGTTAGTTTTTCTATGAAGAAATATCCTCATTATAACATTTTTAAATGTATGAGGGCAACAGTCAAACAACATTGATGAATGAAGTTGCTGGTATTTCTATATAAAAATGTATTTAACTTTTTTTTTTTTTTTTGACAATTTACTATGACCTTCTCCCAATCTGGACCTGCAATGTCCTTCATCTATTTGGAAGAGTGGAAATATCCTCTGAGGCACCTTCTGCCTGCCACCACTTTTCACTCCACAGTCCCCCAGCTGAGCTGCGCAGTCAAGGCGTTGGCAGAGTACACCTCATGCGCAGCTGACGCAGAGACCCTCCCTCCCTCCCTGGGTGAAGCTATGGTCAATTATGCACCAACCTCTGGGACTAGCGGCCACAGTTCAGTGGCACCGTCAGGATTCAACACCACGAGGGATGTCGCTACACTGCAACCCAATGCATTATTCCACTGGCAGAACGAGCCACCCAGCAGCACCCTGTTATAGCTTGTGTATATTTTATTAGTCTGACCTCACCAGTGATGGCCTTCGAAGCACATTATAAAGTAATGGCAATGCATGTTTATGACAGCTGACAAACTATGTCCCAAAATGTGGTTCATTTGTATATCCCAAGAATTACATATGCCTTGAATTGCACATGTCTTCCACAGTCAGGCATGTTGGCATTGGCAATCCACATTGACTCCAGCTCAGTATTCACCCTGCCTGAAATGTCAAGTGTTGGGGAAACCCTCGGTGTTAGTTTATCCACAACTTTTACCAAACAAAACTAACTGAACAGGAAGACGCGCAAACGCACATGCATTCAGAACTGCATTCCTATCAATTATTTTTTATGTGTGTGTTGACTTCAGGTTAAAAAGCCAATGCACACATAATGAAATGTGACCTACAGGACACCTGGTTACGCAGAGAATGTCGCTCGTGCTGTTCAACATCGAGACTCTTGAGTTGACTGGAAGTGATTCAACCCGAAACATGGCCACTGGAGCCTGCAAGGCCTGATAGCACGACCGATTGTGATTTAATCATCTGTAATTGTATTGGTTTCTGGGCCAGGGGGACTTTCCAGCCCCACAAGGGTGTTACCAGTCCCTCCGGTATCACACAGGTTTATGTAATGGTGCTACGATGCAATTCCTTTTAATTGCTTGGCAGGGCTGCCTGCAGTTATGTCACTTGTCAGCACTGGTTCCAGTTGCTGAAGTCACTTCACAGCTGTTTTCACTTAAGTTTCACCCTCTGGAAAAACAACACACGTTCATACACTAATTTATTTACTTTCCATGTGAAATCAGTTTTGAATTGCAGGGTTCCTCACTTGTTTTTCCCCTTGGACAGCCACTCTGATGGGGGGTTTCAGAGAGTCATAACCCTTACAGTTGGTGGGGGAAAGAGGGAAGAGGAAAACCTTTTTGCACTGCTTGATTTGGAATTCCTGAGTAAAGAACACTGCTAAACTAAACCAAATGGACTAGGGCAGGGCTTTGTCAAGGACCAAAAAAAAAAAGAAATGAAAACACATTTTTTGCTTACTGATGCAGGTGTGTTAGATGGGGTGTAACATTTCGAAACTATCTCATATTCACTTGTGTCAGGCGATTTCTGAAAGGAGGGGGAAAAAAGAAGCTTTTCTTGGCATTTTCACAAGAACCGGTGGGCTTAACGTCTCATTGCTGTTCGGGTCGTATTTCGGATGTTGTAATACGCGGATTGTGATATTGACAGGGTTCAATTAGCATGGATGGAGAAACGTGATAGAATGGCTGTTTCAGTGTTACCCTATTTAAGTGGTTCTCTATACAGCATGTAACCAACAGAACAAAGTTGAATGGTATGAATGGTGGACATAGCCGCTATTCACATCCACTTAGGTGAAGGGTAGAATACAAGTCTGTTCATATGTGCAAATTGCTTTTTATGTTATAATATGCCAAATGATATTCCCAGAAAACAGTGAAACCCTTTCCGTTTAATGAACCGTTGAACTGTAGGAGTGCGCAGCATTTTATTTTAATATGCTGGAGCCCAACTCATGGCTGGTGGTTTTGGGAGATTTATTGTGACTAGTAGTGGGTGTTTCTGGGTTTCGCCTGTGTGAAAAACGCCAGGGGAAAGAGACATCTGACAAGTGGGGCCTCCTCCCTGTCCTCCCTTTCCTCCTCCTCTCAGCCCTGACCACAAGCCAGCCACACCCCAGCTCACAGGTGAGGGACAGGGGAAGGGAGTCCTTCATTTCAGCCTCTCTGTGCACCAGGCCTGAAATTAATTTCCCTTTCAGCACACATCTCCATCTCCAAACACACACACACATGCACTTACTCAGACGTACAAACGCACACCCACACATGCACACACTCATAAGCAGACACACACACTCACACACACACAGACCCTGTCCCCACGCACTCATGCATACACATACACACACTCATATCCCCACACATACTCACATATGCACTCTTACACAGACACACACATTCATACTTATACACTCACACACTACATGCATGCACTTATACAAACTCACTCACACACACACACACACCCCTATATACTTCCGGGAGGGCTTCAGCAGTTTTTTTTATACTGTACCATACACATTAGCAGTGAGCTGCATCAGGAAATGTCAGTTAAAATGACAATGTTTAAGATCACAAGCTCATTACTTTTAATTTAATACAGTTCCATTCTTGGATTTCGAAGTACATGTCTTTCAGAATTAATTAATATGAAATAGGGCATTTGATTCCATTTTCTTTTCGCGCATCCTGGCACATCTTAAGTGGACGCGGTGGCAATTTCTGAAGCACAGTTCAGCCAGGCCTGTTCAGTTGCATCTGGAAAGCATTGAGTTTGTTTACATTGTTAAAAAAATGCGTGTCTTGAATGAGACCTCCAGCTATTTCTAGCTGCAGTACTCCAGCTCCACAATTCTGCAGTCTTGATCCAGATGGCATGCATTTCATACATAACTGACAGGCACAGAGTGAATAAAAACGCACTCCATAATGTGCCTTTTGAAGACATCCACACAGTGCAAAATAAAGGGCCATTAACTGCAACACAAAGAATACAGTACGTTGTCAGGCTGCCTTCCAGCCTTCCAGTTTGCGATTGGTCTTCTATGCCAAACCAGTTTCCTTTCCTGAATCTGAACTCGGGCCTATTGTTGGTTCTACAGTATGCAGTGTTGACTTGCCTTCAGTCATCTCTGATAAAGGGTTACTTCCTGAGAAGGAACAAAACCCCCATCATTTGGGTACTGATAAGGCAGTGATTGTCTGTACTTTACAAGCTTTTTTTTTTTTTTTGTCCATACGGTACAGAACTACCAACGTCAAGGACATGTTATATTGCAGTGTGGCATGAAAGATGCTTAAAAATGCACTGCCTCAGGGCCCCTCACTAAAAACTCACTGTTTTGTCCCCTTTTAATGTACGTGACAGTTTGTCCCAGCAGGACATCCTCTGAAATGGCTGTGACGTTTACAGATTGTCATATAAAATGCTGCTGTGGGGGTTGCAGATGCAGGAAGAAGGATATCACTTGTCAGGTCCTGTCACTTCCTGGATAACAATGGATATTCCATATCCACCTAATGCTCACCCTCTATTTGTCCCATTACAATACTTCATGCTGTTTTCAGAGTTTAAATGGTGGTGTTATTGAGCAATTGCCCTTTTCTGTGACAAATATGTTGTTTTGAACAGAATTTCCCCGATGAGTAGTAAATCTGTTGCTATATTTTTATTTTATTTTCTATCCGTAAGACGGTTATGTTCTCAAAGCTCGTTCGTTTTAGAGTATACACAGTGCATGAGCAAAAACAAAACTTGGATGCCTTGTGTTATGAATTGGGGCCGGGGGGAGAGTCCCTTATGATTTACACAAAATCATGATGAAACTTGTTTGTGGGAATTGGGAACGGTATCACTGAACAGCGTCGCTCAGGGAGGGAGGGATTCAGTCTGGGCGGGGTGACTCATTACGCATCAGTGACACCCTCTGGTCAATCAGGCACCCAAAGGCCTGCGCATGCTCTGTCCTCCGCTGACACAATGTCTGCCTGAGCTTTACTGGTGGAATGCTGAGAGAAGTAGCGGCTGACATCATGCGTTTCGCTTGCTTATCCGCTCTCCCGAATTGACAGAGGAGGTTGCAGGGTTTGGCTGATTAATACAGTTGGACATTCCAAAATGGGAGAAACGGAAAAAAATTTTTTTTTTTTTTTTAAAGGAATGAAAAACTCTGACTTGAGTTGACTGTCTGAAACTCAAGGGCCTTGTTGTTGTTAGAGCAGATAGCGTGCGACTGGACTGGTCTCCAGCGGCCGTGCATTGGGCCGCTGTATCAGCCCTGGTTGTGGTGTTTGGAACAGAGCTGTGACTGCTCCGCGAGGCAGGATCTGCCAAGAAATAAAAATACCAGGAGGCTCCAAAAAGGAAGAGCTACTCCATGAGGAAGATTCAAAGCAGTATACTAAAAACTTCCATTGGCGCAATATGTACGTGATAAAATGCTACAGTAATATGTTGGCATATATGGTCAACAACCCTTATGGCAAACATCCAGATTTAATAATCTGTTTTCAATATCCGAAGGTAAAAAAGAAACCAATTCAAGAAAATGTTTTTAAAAAATGATGTGTATGTTTGGCCCTGTGGTTATATGAGCAATTCTAGCCAATAGTGTGACTGCTGATCTATACCCGAAAAAGTAGTATTTCACTGTGAATGACATGAGAAATAAGTATGGGGACCACTGACATTTTCATAGTCTTTTGGGAGGAGAAAAATAAACAAAAAACATAATTCCCATGGTGGGAGATGGAGTAACTTCAGTGAGCATTATTAAATATTAAGCCCACATCACATAAATATCGCAGCAAAAGCCTGTTGCCGGCAGTGTGTTTTAAATGACAAAAAAACACGCTAAATCAAAGCGAAGGCGTTCCCCGAAGATCGTCACCCTTCCCGATGCTGGAGTCATCAGTCTGCAGTTCTATTGCAGGGGACGAGCGGCCCCACAATCTGGTTACAATTTCAGACGTGGCTCCCAAGAACCTGCGTGAATTCTTATTGCGTTAGAGCTCCGGGGGCCGAGGCGTGCGTGCGTTATGTCAGCCTCCACTGTCAGATCGGGAACGCCCAGTCCAGGCTTCTCCGAGCCCGTCCAGCTGGGGACCGAGTTATTGATTGCAGAGCCACATTGGCTGTTGTTTTTCCGAGCGTCGTCATTTCCTCTGCAGCTGTTCTAGGCTAGGAGAGGGAGAGAAAGGGAGTGAGAGAGAAGGAGGGGGGAGGGGGGGATAGGGAGAGAAAGGCAGGGGATAACAAACACAGCCAGTCCAGAAGAGTTCACAATCTAAACATTTATACAGCATGTGTTTGGGTGTTCCGTTTTTACAGCATCTTGTAAAAAAAGAAGGGGAAAAAAAGGAAGAAATCCCTGTGGAAAAAGTTTTTTGCACAGAGCTCCGTTTTGTGTTGTATTGTTTTAATGAGGATGTTGCGGTTTGCTTTTGTGTGATGCTTTTGTGTTTCTTTGTTCAATGTTAATTAACTCATTTGTATTGTGTATAATTGAAAATTGCCATTTCTTTGGCATGGATTGGCGTCTCATTCTTAAAGGTGCATGATATTCCAACAAAGTGACGCAATTTGGGTTGGTCCAGTTTTCGGCTGTAAAGCTAAGATGAGAAGAACAGAAAGAGCCCTTGCGTAAGGACACTTTGCCAAAGCTCCATCTCTAACTTCAACTGTATTCTAGTCTGAAGTATGCTGATGCTTCACTCTGAATGTATTGCATTATTAAATACAAGAAAGGCAAGGTTTGACAATATTGCAGACAAATACAGCAATTACGGCAAACCTCAAGATAATGTTTTGTGTCCGCTGGGATACAATTATGCCCGGTAGCTCAAATTACTCCTAACAGTATTGTGTGTTCAATGTGCTGTGATTTTAATTTTAATTAGCTATTTTACATTCTTTAGGCAAACCAGGGTAGTTTAAAACTTTCATCGTATTGATATTTTTCTCCATTTTCTCCATTTCTCCATTCTCCAGGCTCCATTTCTCCAAGCCTGGGATGAAATGCAGTACTTCAGATTGTATGTGCAACTTCAAAGATGAAATAAAACGACCCAGAAAGAGCATTGGTTGACACCTCAGTGTAGAGCTCCGTTGAATTCCATTTTCGCAGCATTTTTCCGCCTGTCCGCTCGGCTGCCTGTAATTCCTCGGATCGCACAATTCCACTTCCCCCAAGACCACCCGCTTTGTGACGGGAAAGCTTTTAAAGGGCCCCTCCATTCATTAGGCATTAGGCATAAATCATTAAAGGACCTTCCGATTCATCAGACGTCAGGGCACACTCTCCCGGACGCTGTGTATACTGTGTATTTACAGTGCGGAAGACTAAGGGATTAAGGGGAAGGGGGAAGACATGTCAGTGCTGCACCCACAGTGAGAGGAGGGAGGCGTCCGTCAGCTTTTCCAGAGTCGTCGGAGGTCACTCGTTAATGCGCCTCATTAGAAGGTGCGGGAGGGGGAGGGGGAACTTTGCCGAATTCGGGTAATTGGCGAATCTGCCTTTCCTCAGCCGTTCCTGGAGTTTGGCAGGTAACCCGGGAGTCATGGAAGTCATTAAAATTCCTCTGGACCGCGCGGATGCTTGTTTGCTTTCCCGCGTGCCGCGGAACGCCGCGGCGCTGACGAATCAGCGCTGCATCTCGGCACTTGGCAGGGCGTCTGGGCCCTGGGAACAAAAGCTGGATGGATGAGAGCTGAAGAGCTGCTCAGGCAGACGGGGGAAACAGATTAGCAGCGGATGATCAGTCCAGAGGGTGGGGGGGGGTAGGGGTGGGGGGGGGGGGGACCACCACAAATTTGCTTTTGAGGGGGTGTCTTCTTCCTTGCGCCTTCCTGTCCCCTGACCAAAGTGATTGTGCCTGTACGTTTCCCTGACATTTTACTTGAATAATTTAAGTCTAAACACCACAGTGTTACTCGGGTGGAAACAGTAACAACAATGGGAAGAGGAAAAAGACATTGGAAATGATGATTTACAGAGCCTGTTAGAAAATGAGCCTTCAGCAGCCTCAATCCAGGGTATTGCCATTATTTCCTATACATTTTGAGAAAATCATCTAGTTACAGAATGTGGCTAACCAGTAGGAAAGCCATTTAATAGGTCTAAACACAGTGGTATCTAATTTTCTCCAACAGGAAATCTGTTTTATTGAATGGTGGACGTGCTCCCTATCTCCCCTTCGCAAATAATAAATCTTATCCTGGGTCCCAGTATGTGGAAATATCGAATTCTTCCACTGAGGAACTTGTCACGAAACCCACTTGCTGAAAGCTGAAAGTCTTCTGATTTTTAAAACAGAAAAGCGAGGGGGGACTGAAATTTGCCGCAAAGGCATTAGGCATCCGTGGGACCTTTTTTTCCATTGATTTAGCAGCTACGCGTAAAGAATGAATCAGTCGGCTTCACTTTAAAGAATCCTCACTTCCTTGTTTCTTCATTGTAACAACACTGAAGATTTGTGTGCATTTTCTTTTATTATGGGGGGCGAGTGTGGGGGGGGGGGACGTACTGCCAGTTTTCCTGTGGTCTGCTGTAACCTCCTTGCCATAGTTTGTTTCCCTTCACAGTGTGCGTTTCAAATGGAGACTGTAGTTAATGTCTTGGAATGTCTGCACATAGCTGAAATATCAGTTGATGTGGCTGAAAAAATGTATCAGGTTCTTCTGCTCCCTTGACTGTATATAGAGGGGGTGTGATGCAGCTCTAGTTCTTTCAGACCCATAAGGCTCTGATCGTTTTCACTCAATCCCAGCCTTTGATCGTGTAATTGAGGCCGTTGTTTTGGATAGGAAACTGGTTACCTGGTTTTACTAATCTGTGACTAATTGAAAGGTAACTGAAACTTGAGGGAGTTTGGCCCTGCGGTACTGAAGCGGCCTATCCCTCGTCTAGACGCTTCACATTTGTTCTTTTGTGACACACTGAGTCATCTAGAAACTATCTACCCTGAAGGATTTTTTTATAACCCTCCTCCACTGCTAGTTGAGGGAGAATATGTGACCCCCTATCTGTCTTTTTGTCTGCATCTGTCTTTGTGCCTGTGAAGGAGAATTCAAAAAGTAATAAATGGATTTTGTACTAAATGTGGTGGAGCTCTTGACAAGGAAGAAAAGATTTTATTTTAGGCCCGCTGCAACAGCTGTTGAGGCTATACGATCTATCGAGTCCCACCCAAGATTTTTGAATGCGTTTCGAAGATCAAGTTTTTTTTTGAGCTGAGAGGAATACAAGATCTGCTGAGCCTAAAATGACAGAATCATGAATTGCACTTTATCTGTATTCTGTGTTTGTTTTCCTCATTTAGGGTGTGAAGCATGTTGTATTTCATAGCCATTTCTGTTCCACAAGCTGAAGATATCCCGTTAGTAATAATCAGCTCAGAACTTAGAATGGTGTGCATACAACGCTAAACAAATATTTTGGATTAATAAAGTTTTTGATTAAGTCCTCATGTTGTAACATCTGCCTGGAAACCGCTTTGATACCCCACAGTTGACCTTCGGCAATGGTTGTCGGTGAGCCAAGTTTATGAATACCAGATACTCTTTCCTGAAAACCTGACCCCTTCACTTTCACTGTAGCCAGCATCACTCCCCTTGTGAATCGTAATGGTCCTCGCTGCACTTGGAACTTCATTTCCTGTCTTGTGTTAGTAGTCATGTCTTTCATAGTAGCTTATCCATCACCGTAAAGGGGTGTTGTGCAGGGGAGCAGTGCTTCCGCTGCACCAGTCACATTTTTAGTCCTGGAATCTCCATTTAATTCCCCCCCCTTCGTGTGGGACTCTGGCAAATACGACGGAGGCCAAATCTCAATGGGAGGGGGTGAGGAAACAGCTGGAGAGATGACCTCCCACCCTTGTATCCTGACAGCAGGGATAGCGAGAGCTCATAATTTACAGTAACCAGCCCTTCCTGGGAAAAGGAGGGGAGAGATAAAGCGAGAATAGAATATGAGATGGTCCAGTGCGCTATGTGGGGGGAGTACAGGACACAGAGGGTGGTCTCTCATGGACAGTCACCCCTGGACACTAGAGGCTTCTAACAGTCATAGTGTCAATTTGGGCCAATCAAATGCTTACCAAATATTAAATTGTGGAACAATGAACTTTCTGATGCCAAGTTGTGATGTTATAAATATATATAATGACACTTTTGATACTATAGAAATATTGCAGAGCTTGGTGAAAACAATGCTTGGGTGCATGTTGATATAGAATGGATTATAATTCATTTATCATTTTGGGGATAGACTACATAAAATTCATTCAAGATTTTTAAAAAATGCCATTGCCTTTAACTTTAATTCATGTAGCCTAGTACTGTAAATAAATATTTTCTTCTGTGTGGTATGAGAATAACACTTGTGACTCATATCCTTAAATATTGATCACACTAGACGCTGTTTGAGAGTGACACAAAATGACACATTCAGAACATCATTGTTTATGGTTAATAAGGTTAAGGATGTCGCCACTCCCACCCTTTTCCAAATCCTGGCCAGCGAAACCTCCCATAAGCACACACACACACACACACACTCTCCCATTTTTCTCTTTTCCCTCTGTCCCAGCTGAGAGGAGACTCTTGGCCTGGTGCCCAGGACCCACAGTGGGACCTCACTTCCTGTCAGGAAATGCTGGTTTTCAATTCATCCTCTCATTCAGGCAGCCGCCAGTGAACAATGCTCATTTAAACTCCTCAAACCATGGCCGTCATGAGAAAGGCAATAAGCCCTGGAGTTTCCTCCTCCGTGGCCATGTCTGACAGTGGATGGGTAGGAGGACCCACACACCCCCCCTCCCCCCAAACACTCCCCCAACCCTCACAGCAGAGAGTAGGGCTATCAGGCCAACAACCACCCATTGCGTGATGTCAACAAACAGGCTTGGCTTTCATCTCTGAATGAGCTGCTTTCATCAAAAAATCTATAATAATAGCGGTCGGAGGGATGCAGTGAGTCTTGCATTTAAATTCTGGGTCTCAAAAATATAGGCCCACTTGCCGAATTATTCTGTGTCCTGATTAACGAGCGGTGACTGATGGAGGGGGCCGGGGGGTGTTTTGAAGTTTTCGGACCTCGCGGCACTTCCGACAGCCGGTGATTGATGTCCTGCGCTAATGGCCATCTCCTGAGGGTCCGCATGCCTCCGACAGCATGACCGAAATGAATGGAGAGGACCACTGACGGGTTGAAGAGTGAGGTGCAGCGCTGCGCCCCATTTTCGGTTCCCGCCACACCCAACAAAACTCTTGGGAGTGTCAAAGTTTGAATCAGACGGGAGTACCCTCAGTGTGAGAGTCTTCCTTGTCTTTTGGGTGTAGCAAGCATCACCAGTTTGACATTAAACATTTTGCACTTTTATTAAGGAGGGTGGGGGTGGGGAGAAAGATGTAGTTCTTGATTTTTATATTTAAGTATATAAACTATAGATTATTAGACTATTTTCTCTATAGTATTACATTGCATCATTTATTTGCTTGGTACACTTATCTATGGCTACTCACAAAGCTTACATTTCTACCCATTTATATTACAAATTACTTGCTGAAATGGTTTAGTCTAAGTACCCTGTAGGAGTATTAAACAGTGCCCTTGCTTGGATTTGAATCTCTAACATACAAATACTGTGCTTCAATACTGCACCATAGCAGCATAACAATGAGAAAGCTTATGATTTCAATTCATTCATGGTGAGTTCATTGGTTAAGTAGCTGGGCCTGTAACTCAGTGGTTGCAGGTTTGCTTCCCAGGCAGAATAGAGCAAAATATGTTACCTAATATATTTATACATTTATAGATATCCATTTGTGTAAAAGGATTATGTAAAATCTTTGTCCAAGTCGCCCTGGACAAAATAAACAAATGAATAAATCAGATTTCTTTCTCTGTGATGATGACTTTTTAATTACAGCTTCCCCCCATTCCTGGAGACAGCTAGACGAGCTGGCTAAGCTTGAATCTAATTGAAATCTTGCCAAACTTTCACTGAACGAGCATTGCGTCAGGCTTCCTGTATAGTACTGTAGACCTGCATGTACCTCAAGACAATGGGGGGAAGAGTGTTGTCACGTTCTACAGTCTGTCTCAAGGGGAAATGTAAAAAACCTTCAGAAAACTATATGGGAATCAAGCAATGGGAATACTGGATTTTTATAGATAACACCAATGGTTTACCGAAAGCTTGGCTCTTTATTATTGTCAGAAGCATAGCTGGCTGGTTAGCTAACTATTGAATCGGCACCCTGTTTGGCTCATGTTAATACAGGGGGGCTTTGCAAACCTTTTACTGTTGACAGTTTTGTGAATTTGTCTTGGCGCCATTGAAAGGCAGTGTTAGGCCCGAGGTTTAACAAGATGTACAGTATTGTGTAGGGTCTTTGGCAAAATTGTGTTTTTCAAAAAAGATTACAAGACTGTCCTATGCAAAGATCAGAGCAAAGTCTGCCGAGGGTTTCAGTTGGAGGATTTTAAAACCTACGCTAAGGTTTTATGGGCGCCCATTATTGTGTGACTGGCGTCTTCTGTGTTCAGCGCTTTCCCCTGATCTGGGGCTGTCTCTTAAGGGCAGGCTGACACTTGAAAGGATTTGTGGGGTGATGCTTGTGGAACTTGGTGGGTACACTTTGAAGTCCAAGAGGACTGGAGGGAAAGCGACACAACCCGTTCCCACACAGTGCTCCCTGCTGTAAATCAGGCCTGTATAGAGTGCCCTTTGCAGTGGAGGCCACAGTTCAAGTTCATGTCAAGAGCACAGGGACAGCTGTTCCAGTCCTGAATAGCAGCTTGTTACAAGCCTTCGTGGTGGAACAGAACGTTTAGTTTCAAGAAGCCAGAATGGTAGTGCGATTGGGAAGGAGTATAATTCTAACCGGTCTATCAAAAAGAAAGAATAGCAAAGAAACGAACAAAATCCAAAGACCCAACAGGTTTATTCGTACAGCCTGTACCTGTGTGCGTCTGTGGCAGAGTGTATGCCCCCCATATGTTGTGAAAATGTACTTTGTGAATGAGATCTCCATTAATAACGTGAAACATCTGCTCGGCCCGAGGAGTTTTCCTTCAGCGATCGCTCTCCTCCTCCCTCACTCAGGGCCCCGCCCACGCAGGGATCTGGAGGTGGCGAACAGTGTTTGTTTTACGTTTCCAAGGGAACGTTCAGAAACTGGACTGCGGGGCAGATGTGAGAAGCCAAAGGGTCAGACAGATTGCAGTGGGAACGTTCTGCTTTTCATTACGTTGGCTCATGTGCCCTGTTTCTTGCCCGCCTCCGGGACTCCACGCGGTTTCCTGGAATTGTTAAATCGATTATTCCAGGGAACCCACTCTGCCGTCCTTGGGCTGATGGATGCAGAAGTCATACCTTGTTATGGCCCAGGTGTGCAGACCTGTCTGCTGCAGGTATGTCACCGGCCTGTTCATTTCTTGCATATTTATTCGCGAGGAGTGCTAATAGTTTAGACTAATGTTTTTCTGTGCTCTAATGAGCACAGTACTCCCAAAGCTCTAGACGTCGTCTTCCTTTAGAGAACCTGAAGAAAGGACTATGACCACAGATAACAATGTCTCCCACAATATGTTAAGAGGATGCACCATGCCTGTCTTTTGTAGGACACTAAATGAACGTTGAGTAGAAGCATTTCTTTGTGAATGCTTGTCCTTGTAATGAGGAGGGTAACAAAGTGCTCCAAATGTGAAGGTGACCTGGCCAGGGTCTGTTATTGGATTTGTTCAGTTTGTTTGTTGGCATTCCTTAGGCATGAATCGGTCCATTCTCTTCAACGGGTTTACAGGACACATGAATGGAAAAACTGATTTCACTTTGGGTATAGCCATGTGGATATAGCCATATAGATATAGCCATATAGACCCCTTTAACTGATCACAGCCTAGCCCACCCCTTTGAAAGGTCACACCATGTTAACATAAAGAAATCTCTATGTACAGTACATGTGGTCAGTGCTGGTAGGTGATCCGCACCAGTCTTTATCAAGGTCTTATTTCGTTTTCCTCATCTGAATTTGGCTTGCAGTTTCAGTTCACTTGTTACAGTTCAACTTTTCAACACGCAATGTTGAAAAGTTGTACATTTGACCAAAATGTACTGCATGAAGTGGATTTCTTTTTATTTCATGGTATGATTTGTTTGCATTACTTATTTACTTATCAGATGTCAGTATCCATGGTGAACTGTATAGATTGCATTTCACATCATTTCTATTTGTAAAGCTGAATATTTCCTGATGCAAGTCCAGTTACGTCCTTGCTCATGGGGACAACGGGAGCAGCCCACCTTACATTAAAAACCTCATACATTTCCAGTTTTAAATCCGGTTTCCTAACCATTGCTCCGCACGACACATTTTATTTCTCTTTTGGTGAAAATGGTTTGTCTTCATTTAGTACTTTACCTCAAATGAATGTGTCATGAATTTAGCTCGTAAATTGTAAAAGCAATTGGGGTTTTAAGCTGTAAACATTGAGAGGCTTTCATATTGTATGTGGATATTAAAAATTTGGCCTCTGATTATAAGGACTGCAATGACGAGCACAGATCCCTTGTGTATCTGGTTGCGAAACATTTCTTTGATAATCGCATGCTTATTACAGAATCAAATATAGAACTGCCATGTGACTGCTGCTTTTTAAATTAAATAAACAAAATGCTGTTTGTATTTGACCCTCAGAGGAATTTTGATTGAATTCTCACTGTTTTCTAACTTGATATGAACAAGATGTCAGAAGAATCCCAGAGGTCTCCACAATTGACAGTTACAGCTTGTGTGTTGCTAATCTTGTCACTTGCCACTGATTTAGAATATTGAGCGTGCTGTGTGTAACACTATAGAAATCACTGAGTAGTGCACAAAGAAAAACACACCGGTAGCTTGACTTCATCACTGTGCTTCTCGCACAACATGGCACGCTTAAAGATGGATGTGAACTGGAAGGTTTACGAGACTTGCTTAGGGCTGGAATTCACAATCCAGAAGTGGTTCAATGGCACTGATGTGGGTAAGCTCCAGATTGACTTGCACAAGTTCACAGAAAATGTCACGCTTCAGGCACGGTTCGAGTCATCACCTTTCTAATTGGCCATTGCTGCGGTAGCAGACATGCCTGTGTTCATAGTAGACCGCGGAGAACCTTTTACGGCACTTACGGAATGAGGTGCTGAGAGCGTCTGGCAAGAGCCATCACCAAAATTTCATTGCGGCAGCCCTGGTAGACTGCACCATAGGCGGTTGTGCAGATTCCAGTCTCAGGTTTCACCCAGGCCTTAGTGGTCTCTGGGGGTGTGGTTGTAATGCCAACATTGAATCGCTGCCATGAATTCTATAATCTGGCAAGCAGTCCAGCTACATTGCGCTCTCAGAAGAGATTAACATTGAGATAATGCCTTCCCTGCAGATTTTTTTCCCTTCTTGGAAACTGAACATGGATACAATGAAATTACAACGTAGATTTGAATCTACAGATGTTTATTTATATATTATATATGTAAATCTAAGGGCATGGTATTCTTTTTAAAGCTGGGGGTTTGGCTCCAGTTTTGCATTCACTTTTTTGTAGAGGGTCTTGAAAGGCATGCAACAGGTTGCAATTGTAACCATGTTGGATAGAATGGTCTGAATGTTGTGTGTCTGTGGAATGAATGGTCTGTCTGATTGATAGCCAGTTCGGTGTACCACCATTGGCTACCCATCAGAGGTGAATGATAACTTCATTTCGCTGGTAGACTAGTTGTCTCCACTGGCTTGGGCGAATGAGTGCCAGGGTGTTAAACAGCAGGATAAGGCCTGCTTTTCACAATCATGTGCCACACGTGCCTGTGCTGAGTCATGAAGTTAACTTGTGTACCAATGTACCTTTTTGTTAATTGAACATTGTCTTTCAACCCAGTAGCCCTGTTTCGAACAACAGGCACAGACTGAAGATCGGGCCGGTCCGCACGAAACCCCGCTGAACATCATACACCAAAGCCGCAAACTGATGCACTTCCACAGAGAGCGGTTTCTGTTTGCTCTGTGAAAAGTAATTGTGGCCCGTTAAAGTACGTGTCTGTGGGTTGCTCATTAAAACCCATAATTGCAGGGTAATGAGCGGGAAGAATGTTTTCCTTTTTCTTTTTGGGACACGCAGGTTTTGTCGAACTTTTGGCAGATTTTCACTCTTGTTATCGTGGTCCGCTTTGCCTCTCTCCATGAGGCCATTGTTAATCTTCAGTAGCAGGACCATAGATTATTAACAAACAATCTTACCGTTGTATATACATTCACATTTAAGTGCAAATGAAAAAAAGAGATGAATGGGATCATTTTACTGTTAAAAATGGTTTCATAAAAAGTTTGTGTGTGCCAGAAGACTGAGAGCACTTTTTTTTTTTTTTGTTTTCATCATTTTCTTGTCTTATAGTTTTATGCTTCAACTGGTAGTCAGTGTTATATACTTGTTTTGACCCCAAAAAATCCCAATGCCAAGTTGAGATACTTCCTTTCCCAGTTTATTAATATCATTGGCACATAATAATGGGAGGTACAAAACATATGGTTTTGCAGGTTTTATAATCTATTTGTATATATTCTAATGGTAACACTTTGATAGAGCCTCCTTACCTGTCTAGGGCATATGAAGGCCAGTTTGCGTGTTTTTATTGTTATTATTATTTATTCTTCAAATTAGGTGGTTTGTTTTGTTAGTTTTTTTCTCCCAAATTAAAGGAACACCACTTCTTTATACAAGGCTTTTCAAAGATCAGCCAAATGAATAAACAGTCACACGGTGACAATCCTACTTATATCTGGTTTCGTCATTGTGAAGGTGCATCCGGCCATTTTTGAATAGGATGGCATGGTCTTCACAGGAAGCCGCTCTTGGCTTTTAACTTTGTCACATACAGTTCCTTTGGGCGTCCCTCCCGTCCCACTGCACAGAGTTGGCCTCGTTGCGATACTCCGCACGTCGATGACCGGCAGAGCGGTGGCTGAGAGCCCAAGTCCATGCCTTGTGTTCATTTGTATTTGTGGCAGCCACTTCTTTTTTGCCATGCGTAGCTTCCTGTCGGGCTGGAACTCTCAGCATTCTGTAAAGGCAGAACGAAAGCCTAAAGGAGATCCCTCTGTGGCAACCATTTGGATACAGTGATAATATTGTGTGTATGTGTCTGTTACTGTTCACATGAGGACTACATACTGTGTTGAATCAGATAAGAAGAGGGGGTGGAGTGGGGGTAGGGGCTTAAAGTATGTCTAGCATGAGATGTTTTTTTCTAAGAGAGAGGAGGCATTTGATATGCATTTTACACGCAAGGAATGCTGTGATTGCTATCGAATGTTGCCGCATTTAAAGTGCTGCAGTTATTTGTTTGAAATCAGCCCGTTGGCTTCCTTTACTGTTTTTTTTTACACCATGGTGATAATAATGGTGCCGTGCACTGTATGGCAGCTTGGGAGTGTGCCTTAGGCCTGCACATTAGAGGGTATTGTAGACCAAACTCTGATCCTAGTTACCCTAAAAGCTGTATCAAAATAATGATTGGGTCCTTTCAGTACTCCAAAAAGCATGCCTCATTCAGAGTGGTGTCTGCTGCCAACCGAAATGTGTCTTGGCCAATAAATGCTAGAAACTCAGGAACCAAAAGCCAGTATTCTACCATTTTGAAGTATAGCTGTTTCAAATGTCAAGATTTAGATAGAAATATGTTTGAAAATATGTATTAAAAGTGAGTTTATTAGATGTAATGTCTGAGAGTTTAGCTTTCATTTTCACAGTAGAACAGCTTTTATTATTATCTTTTAGTGAAAAGATCCAAGTCTTCTATTTCCTAGGTTAGATGGACGAATGCTTGATCGGTAGATCGCAACTAAATGACTGTGGAACATTTTTTTTACTGCAGTGTATTTAACTTTAAACCCATTTTTGTTTACCGATATAAAATATGGCAATTATTCAACTGGATGCAATATACCACTCTGCAGTAATCCTATTGAGTTGCTGCAATTATCTCTGATTAGTACACAAATTACACTCCTCTTTATAATTCACCGTCCAAGTTAATTTCATTCAGGCTTCCACTGTTCAAAACTCATTGAACTTGTGACTCCAGACCTGCATTCGTCATACTGGCGATGTGAAAATGATCAACCCTGGGCAAACAACGGTCTGGGCCGCTTTTATCATGCCTGCTCAGTCTCGACTTGAAGATGAGGAAGTCCACAATTCTATGCGTGAGTGAGTGCCATTAATGACAGTCTGCACGGTATAGTCAGTTTCAAGACGGGTTAGAATGAGGTTTAGAAAGGGAGGGTAGCAAGGAAGCCACACTGCATTGTGCAGAAGGGCAACAGAGGAAAGCAAATATGTCTGTCTAGGTTAAACATTCCCTTCTGCCGATGGATTTTAAAGGCGTTACCCAGAGTTTTAGGGCATGCAGTAATACGGAGGAGGTAACCTGATTTTCTTTTTATTGGTCGGTTTCAGTAGTATAGGGTTTACATTGCCTCTGAAGAAGGTAGAGATTGATTAAAGCAATGGGCTTGTCATCAAGATGAAGAGTGATGTTGTGGATGCACCATGTCGCGGTTATTTTGGCTATTTGAAGCATTAAAGCTTCCAATGGTGGCACAGAGTCAACCTCCTCTGGAGTCAGCAGTTGTCTGTGTTACCGTGGTGATGGGTTTGTTTTGTTGCTGCTGCAGGAGTTGAAACTTGCTAAGAGCAGCTAAAGATTTTGTTTGTTTCATTTGTCTGCCAAATGCTTGAGATCAGGCCATTTAGTGGTTTGTTCTTTAGTTTTGATATACTGTTAGGTCACCCAAGGTTTTTATCCGGAAGTTATAAATCTTGCACATTTACCTTTTGTAATACTGTGGTCCGTTACAATACTGGCTGGAGTATGAAATGAAGTTTCTTTGGAAAAGGTTAGTACATAAAAAACTGCCAAAATGGCACAAGCACAACGCTGAATTTTGATGTTGGAAGAATGGATGTATTACAAGTTCACAGCAGCAGAGGAATTTGGTTTCCAGACTTGAATTGCCAAATCTGAACTCTCTTGGATGTCAGTGCTGTTGTTTTAACAAAAAAATAGTTTGCAGAACAATAAAATCGAGAACCCTTAAAGGGCCCCTGGGAGCATGTGTTATTGCTGGGAAAGGAGACCCTCCATGATGTAAAGTGTTTGCATTCCGAGGCGTTTGCATCACCTAATGCTCCCTGCCTCTGATTAATTCCGAGATCGCTCCAAAAGTTGTTCTGTGGGAACGCCAGAACAATAATAAGCCATTGAATCGAGGCCAGCAGGTATTTCTTCCCCTGGAGTGATTGTGGATGTGTTGTATGGGTCAGAACAAGGCTGACTCACAGAGCACAGACTCCTCTGGCAGAACCTGAGGAGGGCTTTCTTTGTCCAACAGCCCTTGTAATTTGTCCTTACCTTTGAGGGTAACTCTTGGATAGAAAAGTCCTGCATTATAACTGTATAAGGCCTTCATGAGAACTGCATAATGACTTTATAACCACTGCATTAACACTTGAGGGTAAGAAATGTCACCATCTACATCAGTACCATAGTATAGCCTACCAAATGATAATGTCATGGCAATGTTTATGTCAAGCTTAAGGGTATGGTGCGCATTATAACGACCTTTGTTGGTTGACATGTGTACTTATGGATGTTCATGTAGTGCTTATGCATGTATTTTCTGAGGCTTAGGATTAGGTCTTGCATAATTAATTCTTATATAGGACCCTTTATTGAAAGTGTTGCTACTTTGAGCAACGAATTTAAGTAAGTATTACACTGTTTCTATTTTCCACAATAATTTATTTAGATTTCATTAACAGTTAAATCTCCAAGTGATTTCTATTTCTATTCATTTCTTTGGCATAGCGTATGGTGGTGTTGACTATGACTCCACCCTTCCGATCTGCTTCAGGGATGGATCAAGGGTTTCCTCCAATCATATGGCACCTGTTGATGAATTCAGATGAACAATTAACAACAATTATGGAGGAACCTTACCAATACCTTTTAATTTAAGTTTGTTTTAAGTAGAGCCCACTCATTAGAATGAAGAGATGACACAATTTGTAACACGTTATTTACAAATCATTTTCAAAAGACAGAACAATTATTCTATATATTATGCTCTAACACAACACAGTGATATTATCCTATATATACTTAGTGAAGACTGTTGTGAGGGTCCAGCTGGTCTGCTTCTTAGGTGGGGTCATTTGTGCTATGTGGAACGGCTGACCACATGACTAGATGATGCCTGTGGGCTGACACTGAGGGAACTCATGGCTTGTTTCTTCTTCCAGGGCTTCTCTCCAGCAAAAGCCTGCTGGTTTGTTTTTCTCTTTGAAACCAACATCTTTACCTCGGGCTTACTCTGAATCTTCCATTACGTGCAGTAGGATGAAGAGAGTTTTGCCTTGTTACAAAGGCAAGTCCTAGCCTTCTAGACAATGGCTCTTATGATGCAGGTTTCATCACAAGGGTGAGTGAGGCCTGGCTTTGGAAGGGGAAGATTAAGTTGAAAATGTTTAAATATTGCTGAACAATAAATGTAACGAGTGTACGCTACAAGCGCTAAGATTGAACAGACCCTGTATTGAGTAGAGTTGTCATGTCCTGTCAATGATTGATCAATATGATAACATCAGCAATACTGATTAAATACTGTGTCTTTGAAATCAAAGATTTTGCCTCATCCAGTACGGGGGTCATAAATCCTTACTCCCATATCATGAGTATTTTTTGCTTCACATCTTTAAAATGTATTTACTTTCAGTCTGTGATCTTTGCCATTATTGTAGAACTCTGGATATTCATTTCAAATGAGGGCTTTGAATTTGTGAATAAAAAAACAAAACTTGATATTGAATGAATAGGCCTGCCACCTCGGGGTAGTAATGTGAAACATATTGCTTTCAGGTGGCAAGAGAACCACGTTCAAAATCATGAGGCCCAGATGTTGAATTGAAATGACAAATGTTCCCAGTGGAAGGAGTAGCAGTGAAGGCCTGCGCTTTGACTGAACTCTGTGGCTTATTAACTCAAATTCTACAGTGGCCAGTGAGTGTTCTGAGCCATACTATAAGTCACCAAAAGAACAAGAGTAAAGATAAAGAGAAATAGTTTTTGATTTTATGGCCTTAAATCTTTTTTCTTCTTTTTTTTTTACACTGCTTCATACCATGGGGATCAGGAACTCCGTGCCTTACCCATGGGCCTGAGGCGTGTCTCTGTTGAAAGATCACACGACCGATGAGGTGTGGCCTTCACACGAGTAGAACGTCTGAACTCATTAGCTGCACGTCGGTGCTGTACTGTAGTACATAATCATGCTCTTTTGTTAGGCCATACCTCAAGGGATCTGTCAAAAATAAGCTGACTCAATGCCTCATTTTCCAAGAAAATACTACCTTGTGATGTACTGCCTTGTGAAGAGTGACAGGTTCGTGAGAGCAGATAAAAGGTTTGAATTAAAGCGACCGCATTGATATTTCTGTTATTTGGATGCATTTATTGACCAGTGATTACAATTTGTGTCTGGGCCTTTTTTGGGCCAAGATGGTTCCTGATGCGGCAGTGTTGCCAGAATAGAAGAGTGTGGACTACATTTTGAGATATGACTCCGTAATCTGTGGCATGTCAAACAGAGGGACCTCAAGTTTCCAAAATACGCTTTGATCTCTCCATGTCTGTTTATGTCTGGGTGTACATTTTCCTAAAGCAATCCTCGTACCATTGGTATCGTTGATTTGCATAATGCCGTATGAGACGTAGGGCTGTTCTGTGCATCTAATAGCTCCAGTTGACCTTGTGACGCATTTGCAGTGCAGATACCATATTGCTCTTGATCTAGACCGTATTGTCCCCGTGAAAGGTGGAAACATAATTTTACTAAGCAGAATGATAAATGATCAGCTGGCTTTTCCTGGTGACATAAAAGATAAGCTCGTGAAAGTGAACGCTCTCTGCAAGGCCATTATGGAGGGGATGTCATTAAAGGCCAGTGGGCATGGCGAACAGATTAAAGTGGCTGTGATAAAATATTGATGGAGCCTTCCTCTTCCTATCCGTCACTGTGCAGCTCCATGCCCCCAGTGACGTCCTCAGACCTGCTCATTCTCCACAAATGTCTTTTCTTCTGTCCCCATATTCAAACGTATGTACAAACATGCATGTAAACCAAGTAAGAAGTTGCACTTTGGTACAGAACAACAGGCTCTGTTCGCAGCACCTGTTCTTACCAGACAACGTTTAAACGTTTAAAATGTGTTTGTACTATGTGCTCCACATTAATTTATTGTCTGAAAGATCCTCCATGCAGTGCGTTGGTGTGGAGTGCCCAAGGGTTATTTAAAATATTTATTAACTCTGAATGCCGTTGTCTGAAAAACATTTTGCTCATGACGCGTTGATCAAAAACATATTTTTGGACAGGGAGTCTTAAGAATTAATGTTGGTTACAAGTCTTGGAGTTGGAACACATTGGGGTTTTTTTTAAGAGCAGTCTCTAGAATAATGAATATACTGTATTTTCCAGGTGTAGTTACATTTTTGTAAAACAAAAAACTGTTCGCTGTGCATGTCAACCAGCAGCATGTGTTGTCATCCTTAGAATCAATACAAACTACATCTGTGCTGCATGCTTTGTTCCAGCTTGTTGATGCTGTCTTTTGGGATCCTGTCCCAGTTCTCTTGTAGAGCAGGTGCCTGTTCACTGATCTCAGCCATAGATTTTACATGATACCTTAGCTTGTTCCACAATGTTCTGTCTGCTTCTTAGGAGTCTTCTTACGTCTTATTAGGAGAGCCTCCATGGCATAACCGCCACACTCCTCTCGTAATAAAGACGTTACTTGAGCATTGTGCTTTGTCCCGCTGCAATACGGTCATTAAAGATGATCTCACTAGAAGGGCAGCAGGTGAGTTCTCATGACTGAATATCGTGCCGTGCGGTCAGGTGACTTTGAATCACTGCTAGCAGGAGTTCTTTGAGCAACACTCAAACCTCAATATTGGCAAATATTTCTTAGTGTCAAACAAAACTTTGTTTTCAATGTACATTTGTCCATATATTTAGCGCAAAAGTATTTGTATCTGTAGACGCAGGTTAGTATGATCGATTGTTCGGTATGTGCCTGCATTTGCTAAAAAGAAAAGACAAGATCCACATGGTCTTCTTATATCAATCATTTGGTATGTGCCTGTATTTGCTAAAAAGAAAAGACAAGATCCACATGGTCTTATTATTGAAAGATCCTATATTTCAATCATTTGGTGTAATATATGCTTCATCATGGATTCAAATAAAGTATTTATGTGTGTGCCTGTGCCTGTGCCTGTGCCTGTGCCTGTGCCTGTGCGTGTGCGTTTGCAACTAGCAGAGATGCATGTGACGTCTCAGTCTTGACAAAGTTGTAATATGTGGTCACCCAGACCATGACCTTTAGCTGAATGATTGTGTGTTTGGCTGTTCTGTCTTGCCAGGATCTAAATTGCGGACTGTTAACGCCCCAGACGGCAAGCAACAAAACACTTAATTAGTCCAACCTTCAACACAGCCGATGGCACAAAGGCTTTGTTCTCTTGGGGCACACTGGTTCCTTTCTGTGTTTTTCTTTCTTGATCACTTAATCAACGTTGCCGAACCTCCTGTCTGATGAATGAGGAGATGTATTCCTCATAGAACGGGTCACTCCAGCGGTCAGTCCGTGAATGATCAATTAATCAAAATGACAGCAAAAGTGTTTTATCAATATCCAAGATGTGTATATGCTTAGTTTTATATTTCTAACAACACATGCATATGTCAAATTGATCTTGATGCTCATTATAGAAGTATTCAATTTGACTATCATGTCGCTCATACAAGACCTGGAGTTTTGTTTTTTTAAATATACCAACAAGATATATATTATTATTTTTCCAATAGTTGGCAACAAAATATTTAAAAGGTGAGAAACTGTTCATTAACTGTAACTATGAAATTGTCTAATTAATAAATGCATACCTTTATTTTTGTATGGCCATGTATGTGTGTATGTATGCATATATGTGTGTATGTATATACACACACACACACACACACACACACACACATACATACAGTCAGGTCCAGAATTATTGGCATCTTTGATGAAAATGAGCAAAAAAGGCTGTATAAAATAAACAACACAGATAATGAGCTATATTTTGTGCTCAAATCATGGGAAACTATACTTTTATGGTAATAAAAATATTCTATTTTTTATTTTATTTTCTGAAAAATCATAGGTGTCAGAATTATTAGCACTCCTAATGATTATTTTATCAAACAAAGTACAATTGCAATACAATTATAAAATAGTTGTTTAATTAATCTCAGTCTTAAGGAACTGTATAGTGACTTTCCATCACTTCCTGTTTCACTAGGACAAGGCAATTCAATTCTAGGCCTCGAAGGGCAGTGGCTGTAGCTATATTCTCCAACAATGTACTTCGCAAACTGATTTAACTTATTAGTGCTTGAATAGTCCTGCACTAGGGTATAAATGAGGTAACACACATGTCAAATCCTTTTGTCATCCATCACCATGAAGGAAGCCAAAGAACTTTAAAAGTCAAGAGACTGATGGGAGCTGATCTGAACAAGTCAGATAATGGGTACAAAAAACACAAACGGTAAAACAAACCACAGTGATGATCATCAAAACATTTAAAACATCTGGAACAGTTGCAAATTTGCCAAGAAGAGGACGCAAGTGCATGTTGTCCCCCACGCAGTGAGGAAGATGGTGAGGGAGGCAATAAAAACCTGAGGACCACAGTTCAATAACTGCAGACTATAGTTGCATCTTGGGGTCACAAATTCTCAAAATCAACCATAAGACACCGCCTCCGTAACAACATCCTCTTTGAAAGGGTTGCACGAAGAAAGCCCTTTCTGATCAACCAACAAAAAGTGTCTGGAGTTTGCCAAATGTCATTGGAACTATGACTGCACCTGGGTGCTAAGGTCAGATGAGACCAAAGTGTAAATTTTTGTCTATGTACACTGTCGGTATGTTTGGCATCAAAAGAGGGATGCATACAAGGAAAAGCACCTCATACCTACCATCAGAAATGGTGGTGGATCATTGATGCTTTGGGGCTGTATTGCTGCCAGTGGTCCAGGGACTTTTGTTAAGATCAATGGCATAATCAATTCCACGAAGTTCCAGCACATTTTAGCCAAAAAACTGGTTGGCAGGAAGCTGAGACTTGGGCATAGGTGGACATTCCAACACAGAAATGGTTTTGTAAAAACAAAATCAATGTTTTACAATGGTCAAATCAGTCTCTGGACTTAAACCCTATCAAAAACATGTGGTAGGAATTGAAGAGGGAAGTCCATAAAGCCAAACCTAAGAATATCATGGATCTTGAAAGGTTCTGCATGATGGAATGGTCTAAGATCCCTCCAAATGCCTCTACAATCTTATTAAACATAGAAATAGGCTCAGTGCCATTATCCTTGCCAAGGGAGGCTACACCAACTACTAAAAACAGGGGTGCCAATAATTGTGAAATATTTTTATTCTTTGAAAGAAATTTGAAAAATGTGTTACTTTGCTTGATGACATTGAATCATCTCATCTTCAGCCGCTTATTCCTGGTCAGGGTTGCGGGGGGGCTGGAGCCTATCCCAGCATGCATTGGGGCGAGAGGCAGGAATACACCCTGGACAGGTCGCCAATCCATCGCAGGGCACTACATACACCATTCACTCACACACTCATACCTACGGGCAATTTAGACTCTCCAATTAGCCTAACGTGCATGTCTTTGGACTGTGGGAAGAAACCGGAGTACCCGGAGGAAACCCACGCGGACACGGGGAGAACATGCAAACTCCGCACAGAAAGGCCCCCGGCCTGGATTCGAACCCGAGACCTTCTTGCTGTGAGGCGACAGTGCTATCCACTGCACCACCGTGCCGCCGCCATTGAATCATTAATAAAATAAAATATTTTCTACATGTTGCAATACTGCAATATACCAATAATGGTATTGGTTTCTGCAGTCTCTTTGCTCATGTTCATCAATGGTGCCAATCATTTTGGACCTGACTGTATGTGTGCAGTATATATACAGGGGGTACACAAAGTAAGGGAAACGCCAACTGAAGGTGTTTCCATTTTTGAAGTAACTAAATCGCAGTTTTACAAAACAAAACTGATATTTATGGTAGGGCTGCCATTCAGAAATTGTTTGTAACCAAGGCCAATATTCAACAATGCAAAACCTGGTGTAATGAGCACAAAACCTGGAATTCTGAGCAGTGGAAGAAAGTAATATGGTCTGGTGAGTCGCCTTTTACTCTCTTCCCTACATCTGGACAGGTTTTTGTTTGGAGAAAGTTAAAGGAAGCCTTAAACCCACATTGCCTGTTCCAACTGTTAAACATGATGGTGGATCTGTTGTGGTATGAGCAGCCATCTCATGGGAGTCGTTGGGTCTGATTATTACTCTGCACGGTAGAATTGCGACCAAGGAATACAAAGCCATTTTAAGCACCCTGTGGTGCAAACCTTGTTTCCGCAAGATGTTCCACATTCCAAGACTATAATGCTAAACTGATTCAAGAGTAATTTCATGAACACCAGGATGAAGTCAAATACCTGCCATAGCCTTCCCAATCACCAGATTTAAATTTATATTTAATTAAAATATATATTATATATATATATATATATATTTATTTATAATTATAAAATATATTTTTTTTTAAATCGGCTTTTGTGTCTGGTTTTGTATTTTATTTTCTCTCTGGTATTTGATGGTTTCTTTCCTCCATTTATATTTTTAAAATATATATTTAAAATATTCACAGTAAATCGTATTTTGTACTATATATAGTACAGGATTATTCAGGGAAATTACAATAAAAAGTATTAAAATAAAATGTATTTGAGGACTTGAAATACTACATGGCTTTGCCATAAAAACAAAAACTACCTCAATTATAACAAACAGTTATCTTGCTCATGAGCGTAAGTAAAAATGCTAGATATCTGGCTATATATTACAGTGAGTTTTCATCTTCTTGCGACTGAATGTAAGTATTTGCAATGGCAATGAATATTTACCTTTAATTCTGCTCTGATGGAGGGGAGGGGGGAGGGGAGGGGGAAGAGATCCCTGCCCAGTGTTTCAATTGGACGGACAACAATAATACGCGCTCCAGCAAGTGGGTGGATTAGACCAGTCACGTGGTCCTTGAGCTCCTTTTCGCACAAACACGCCAGCGCTCAAACGCGCGCGCACAGACATACAGTACGGACGGAGCTGGTGAAGCCCCTTATCCAGCGAGCGAAAGAAAACACCGCGTGTCAGAGCGGGATCTCGACGAACCGAAGCGGTTATCCACGAGCACATTCTCGAAGATCATTGGATGTACTGGAAAACAAGGAGTGAAAAAAATATTGTTTACTCAGTCCTCTCGGGGGCTCATCTTGGATTCTCAAGTAATGAAGAAACTATGATTTTTGATTGGAGGATTTTCTGCAAATTAAATGAAATACATTGACGAGAGGAAAAAAAAGGTTTGGTCTTTTGCTAGTGTTTTTGAAGTTATCGTGTTTTGCATTTTAGTATATTCACACGTGTTTATGTTATGATTATTATCATAACTGCATAGCTATATACGACGCGTTTTGCAAAACGCTTGCATACTTTCTGTATTCAACAATGAAGTGAATGCATTGTGACTGAGGCTTTTAGTATGTGTACATTCTAACAAAATGCAGTACAGTTATTTGATGTACTATATCCCAGCAGTTTTAAAATACTTGACTTTTTTCCAGCATAGCATCGAAGCCAAATGCTATATTACGTTAGGAATGGAAGGTCTATGGTTCACTCGTGCATACAATTTAAAATAGTTAGTCTCGATACATTATAATGAATACGATATAGTAGTGGGAAGGCGGCATGCTAACTGTTTAGTGAATGCACTTTTCCAGTGTGTTGGACAGTAGATATTCTGCTATAATTAGAACGGATTCTTTCCTGGTATTGTTGCCATGTGGTTTGAAACCTAACCTAAACCTTTCAGTGCTATTTATAGAGGTGGCAGCTAAAAAGATGGTGTTCTCTTCAATTCAGTTTTGGCTGAAAGAGATTGTCGGCGAATGTTGACAAATGTATGATAAGGGAACTGTCTCAAAATAGTCAAGGTATACAAGATTAAACTAGTATATGTTGGTAGATTGAAGATATTATTCTTGAATTGGTCGAGGTTCAAAAGGTGGTCTGTTGCCCAGAAACTCCCAGTATGCACATTGTGGTCCAATCCGTTCAGTCGTAATTTTTGAGTACAACTCTTAGGAGAGATGTCGACCACCTTACTATGAGCGATTAAATGCAATAGGCTATTCGTGGAACTAACACAGAATGCGAATCTTGTCCTGTTTTTTTGTTTTGTTTTGTTTTGTTTGTGTGTTTTCTAAATGGCCGTTCTGCATTGTTGTTCTAAGTCTGGCGCTGAATAATGTGGCAGTGTTGTAAACATTTGATTTTTTTGGGGGGCAGGGGGGCAGGCAATGCAGCTGTTCTAAAACGATTATATTCATCAACTTGGATCTTTGTTTGCCACTTGTGCTGTCAAGTCACTTATTTAGGTAGCTTAGAGTAATGTAACGTTTTTGTTTGGCAATGGTTGCAGTGCATTGTACAAATATTTGCCGTTTTGTTTGAGATGTTGTGTGAAGTTCAATAATCAATCTTAAAGTACGGTTTTTCACAGCTGTTAGAGCTGATGTTACTACTTGTAGTGTGTCTGCATTCATTGAAAATGCCACCTCGCAAAGGAATGATCCGGTTCCCATAGGTTATACCAAGCATAGTGGTGATGAAGAGATGGACATTCTTATGATAAGGTTTTATTTCAAATCCAAATTCCCCCCAAACAGTAAATAGAGGCGCTATCCACATGACCTTATCAATTCTCTGTTGATATGGTGGATAATTATTTGTGTTTTGTCCACTACCTCCAGTTTCCCCACGAGCCTAGGAGGAGGTTCAGTGTTTCATGCCTGTGTGGAAGAAATTGAAGTTTAGACACTTGTATCTTGGCTTTGACACTTGGTCAGGCTGCTGAGGAGTTTGTTTACCTACTGTCAGCCCCTGCTGACACCAGCCCCGAAGAAGGTTATTTAGCACTGAGAGGTCACCGAACAGTGTCACAGAGTTATGGCAGTTTTTTGTTTGTCATGTTGTCTGTCTATTGGATCCTTGTACATGGAAAAATGATCCAGTCAGTGAGATGTCTTACATTGGTAGCTTCCTTACAGAAAAGCCAAAGTGCAAACTGGCGCCTACAGCCCATTCAATCTCTCCTGTGTCGTTGTGCTGAGAGAGCGTGAACTTTGCTTTGTCACATCTCCCGTTGGGAGCTGTTGTTATACAACAGATAAAGTTTGTGAAAGACAAGGAGGGGGTAGGCTTGGTGTAGTGCCATGATGTGGGGTTCAATCCCCACTGGAGGCACATATACTGAAAATGTATACATTCACTACTGTAAGTCGCTTTGGATAAAAGCGTCTGCCAAATGGCGAATATTATATTTTTATGTGCCCACTTACGCTCTGTCCCCTTGAGCTAGGAGGCATCATTTCTAAGTTGTGTGCTTTATAATCTGCGCCAGCTTTTTAAAATGCCGTTTGACCTGAATGAGCTGCTTAGTGATGCAACGAAATGGGAAGCTCCTCCCCCTTACCCCTGTGTGTAAATCTTGGTGGGGTGGGGTGAGGAAGGAACAGCCGAGGCGGGGGGCAGGAGAGGAGCCAGGTGATAGCTTTCGGCTGCAGCTTGGGGAAACCCTTTAGAAGAGACGGGACCATGTGCCAGAAGTGTTTGGGAACACAGTCCCAAACGTAGGTCATTTTTTTCCGGTTGTTGTTGCTGTTCCTGCCCATCTCCCTGCAAGTCAGCAGGCAAAGCACCATCTGGTGGAGCGCTGCGTTCCCCTGCCAGTCTATAATGCTGCAGGGGCTTAGCTTGCTGTGGATCTCGGATAATTGAATCTCACTCTTTTCTGCACCTTGTCTGAGAACCTCTGCTTGACAGAGCAAAAGAAATAACAAGCCATGAGCTCCAAATTAAACAGGGTCTGGATAAAAGGCGACTTCAGGCCTAAAGTCTGCATCTGTGGGCCCAGCCCCCTCTCTGAGTTGGCAAACGATCAGGCAATTTTTGGACAGGAGGGGCTGGATGAAAAGATGATGTCATCTTGTTTGACTTGGGCTTTTTTATGATGCTAACACTGTTTGAATGAAGCGTTTTTCAAAGTGTTGTGAAGCCTTTTATCAGAGGTCATTGTTCTTTGAGTATTTTTTTGTCCAGTGTGTCCACATTTGATCTGTTGCCAAACTTTCTTCAAGGTCTGCAGTGTATGCTGTAGTGAACTACAATTGCTCCTACCATGTATTAATGCACATCTTGTAAGTCGCTCTGGATAAGAGCGTCTGCTAAATGCTTAAAATGTAAATGTAACCCGCTGTGTATGTTTGTGATGCCTGTATGTGCAAAAACAAAATGTATGTTTTGACTGTCAAATCAGGGTTTCCCCTATGGGACTGTTTTGATACAAATATATGGCCACGCACTTCCTGTTTCACAGGAGCTCTGTTGGTTGTCATCGTGCTGCACACGTGCACTAGTTGTGTTCGTCGCTAAAGTTGCCGTCTCTTTTTCTTTCGCTGCAGGTGAAGATCTGAGCCGAGCACTGAAACATGAGTGCGGATACTAGCCAGGGGGTGGTGACGACCCCTCCCCCACCCAGCGCGGTCCAGAAAGAGAGGTACTTTGACCGGATCAACGAGAATGACCCGGCATACCTCCGGGATAGGAACATGTCCCCGGACCTGAGGCAGGACTTCAACATGATGGAGCAGAAGAAGAGAGTCACGCAGATCCTACAGAGCCCCGTAAGAGCGCCTTCGATGCCACGCCCTGCCCGCCCAGCCCAGGGTTCAGCTGTTTTGGACAGGGGACCGGTCCGTGTAAAGTTGTTTTGCCCTGGGCCAAAGGCTATGCGTGCTTCTGTTTAGTTGAGTAGAAGGACTCCTGAGGTAAAGGTGCTCACCACAAGCGGAGGTTGGCCCATTTTGCAGCAGGTTCTTGCCCTAGGCTGTTGTCATCAGCCAGGTATGACCGCGAGTCGACAGTGGGGGAATGCAGGTGGCCTCGTCGCACATGGGGTAGGGTGGGTTTATGATGACCAGAATTCTGTGGGTTATTGTTAAATAACCAAATAACCATAAATTGCACCAGCGGCACACTAGGTATCCCCAGGATACCAGATTGGCAACCGTCAGCATGCTTCTCCGATCAGCATCAGCTCTTTCTTGTAATACAGTGTGGTCTGTGATATTAATTCTGTGGGTTATTGTTAAATAACCAAATAACCATAAATTGCACCAGCGTCACACTAGGCATCCCCAGGATACCAGATTGGCAACCGTCAGCATGCTTCTCCGATCAGCATCAGCTCTTTCTTGTAATACAGTGTGGTCTGTGATATGTAAAATAATCAGTGGCTCACAGGAAAGTGCGTTGGAGTAGTGCACATGCTATACCTGCATTGCTCCTCATGTGTGTGGGTGGCGTAGTGAGGACTCAAGAACCATAACTGAGGATTCCAATTTGGGGAGAAAAAGCAAAAAGGGGAAAATAACAGTTTAAAAAAAAAAAAAAGGTTTTGGTCCAAGACAAATGAGGACAACATTGTGACCATCATGAGCAGTTGAAAAACAGCTGATCAGCCCCGTCAGCTGATCATCCGCCTTTTATTCCTTTTTATTTATTTATTTCTGTGTTGAGATGTGTTTATGGGCTGATACATTTTTTTATTTTCTTTTTTCCCCTTCCTTTCTCAATAAGATTGTGATGACAAAAGTAGTTCCATGCTTTTCCATGGTGCACTAACACTGCATATCCATCCACCCCTCCCCAACTGTTATCCTTTCTGCTGCAGGTGTGAAATATTGCATTCAGAACTCCCTTGAGTGTGTGTCTGAAGCCTTGGATGGCAGTGGGGAATGGTCTGGGGGCTAGCAACTCGTGGAGGTTGCTGTTCTTGCACTCGCACAGCAGTGTTTCTCACCTTAAGTGCATCGTTATGAAGATGGATCCGTCCTCCGCAGAAGAGTAGTGCTGTATTTCAAATGTAGGGCGTCCAAGTATTCCTGGGTAAGGGCGCCTGCTTAGCAAATAGCCAATGTCAAGCGCAGGGCCGGCATCAGGACAGTGTAGTGCGTTGGCGTGGCCGGGGTTTATTTTTAAATGTTAAACGCGATCTGCATTCCTCTCGTGGCCCGTTTGTGGGTTTCTGGCGGGCCGTTCTAACAGCTGTCTCAGAAGTCAGGAGACGCGGGGCACGTGCTTTGGGGCGTCTTCGCTTCGCCCGACGCGATCTGGACCCGGCGCATGTGTGAGAGCGTTGCTTTATTTAAAAACGGAAAAAAACTTTTAAAAACTCAAATAACTGGCACCAGGTGTTTCCCTGTGGAGTGAACATTGTTGATCTCACTTACTGTGGTCCCGTAGCTGCTGTTAACAGCCACGCACTGCGAGTCAACACCACAGTCCCCTGGGCACAATTCCCTTCACTGCATTCGTACCATATTTACGGTGTAGGGAGGTGCCGCTTCAAAATTGCACATGGTTTTCAGAGGTCTCTGACGTTTTTGTAAAACCCAGCAGACTGCTACTGTGTGACTTGTGGCCGTGTAGGGACGCGTATCATATATTCTGTGGCGTAGAACACACATGGCAGCGCTCACCATTCAAAGGCTCGATATTAAAATACCATGTAGCTGAATATTGACAATTATGAATGGCTATATAAATGGTTACATAAATCACAGCGGTGCTTTAGACACGAGATAAATGCTGTTACATGGTTTTTTAAATTGTAACGTCATGGAGTATCCGCATTTAAATTTAGCTGTGTTTTACCACCACTGCCCTGGTGATTCTTTTGCCGTTTCTTCAGAAATCCATTCAGTCACCTCACTAAGCTCATGATGGAGATGGTTAAATGCCGATAGCCAGGCCGTAGCTGTTTTCACTCGCTGCATTCGCCGTTTGCCAGAGAATGTGTTTTTTTTTGCAGAAAACAGTCTGGATTGTTTATGGCACCTCTGCCAAATTTAAGTGAAGTCTTCAGGGATGGGGAGGGGGTGGATGGGAATGACTTCAATGCCCAACACAGAGAATGTGCGTTCGCTTCTACATGAGTTCAACAAAGCAGGCCAGTCCACTTACTTGACTTTTATTCAGTGAGATCTGTACTCTGAACTAGGGATGAGAGAGTGAGGCTTCATGAACCCAATAAAGGTTGGAGCTGCCATGTAATATACGCCATTTAGCAGACGCTTTTATCCAAAGCGACTTACAGTAGTGAATGCATACATTTTCAGTATATGTGGCCCCAGTGGGGAATGAACCCACGACCTAAGCATTGCCAACGCTGTGCTCTACCAACTGAGCCACAGAGAACCACATGTCCATGTCTTCTCTGTCACTTAGTCCTATCTAATCTAATATCATTGAATGGTGTTTAAAAAAAAAAAAAAAAAAGAATCCTTAAGCTTAACCTAAATGCATTTTTTTTTGCATTTTCACGTGCATCTTCAGTGCAGATATGCATCATTCTTTCACTTGAGACATATCGGGACGTCTAGATCAGTTTCACGCTCGATTTTCTGCGGTTATTGCGACAGACTTTTGAGGCTATCTTGAGGCCAGTCTGACAATTTCCCAGAAGTCACAAGCTACATGTGCACGAACATCTGCATATGCTTTCTAAAAATGTCATCCAATCAGATGGATATTGGCTCGATACTGATTTGTTCTGGTGTAGCCTGACATCTAAAGCGTTGCAACATAATGCAACCATCCTTCCCAGAGTCCAAAGCAAAATCACTTGCATGATAAGAGGCCGTGGTCAGATATTAGACAGAGTAACTCACAGGTCAGATATTAGACAGAGTAACTAACAGGTCAGATATTAGACAGAGTAACTAACAGCTGTAACTAACATGAGTATTTAGTATATAACAGGACAACAATTTATCAAAGTTGTCCTGTTATTTATTTTTGGTAACACATTTGATAAACATTGGGTCTGTGAAACTCACGCTCCGCTGCGAATACAAATGGGCATTGGTTTATCATTTTTAGTACAAACTTGAATCCTATTGGTAACCAGTGCCATCCCTATTGATGGCACAGGATGACTGCACCCATTTTGGTGAAGCCAATACGGGCCACTCCAGACCACACAAAGGAGGATGCAGTGGTGGGAGTGCCATGCTGCAGGAGTTGTCATCTTTTCAATGTCCAGAGTCAGGGTTTTTTTTGCACCCCCACCCCACCAGATTCCCTATCATCCTGTTAATCTGACCACGTCATCACACCCACACACACACACACACACACTCACAGCTGATTGGCCCTCGCATTCCCTGCCCATCCTGTTTCCCCAGGTCGACACCGTAAAAGGGAAATGAGTTCTTAGCTGACCTTCCTGCCTAAATAAAGGTTAAATGTATCAAAATAAATAAACACAGGCAATGGGCAAGCGGGCTGTTTGCCAGGAGAGAGCGATCTCGGTAAAATAACGTCTCCCTGCATCAGTTGCGCAGGTTTTTGTATTAGCACCACCGGCTGTAATTATATGCTCCGGCTTGCGGTGTAGCATGTGTTGAGGCAAGCCCCTTTGATCCGCTTCCGTGAGTCAACGCACGGAAAAATTAGCCACGGTATAACTGTCATGTCGTTTCTGTTGTCCTTTCCCACAGTTCGCACCGCATACCGCGGTCGACACCTCAGGCAGGCCGCCGGGTAAACAGGAATTAAGGCCTGGGGGAGTCTAGGCTGTGCGAAAAAATGTCAAAACTGGATTCTGCCCTTGAGAATGGAAAGAAAATGAAGCAGCGACTTTAGGGAAAGTACTATTTATTGCTCCTCCTGTACAGTTTCCTTCCCTCCCCAACAGTTTCCTGCCAGTAATGAAGTGAAATGCCGGTGTGATGGAGCGCAGCGTTTCTGACGCAGCCGCGGACGGTGATTTGTTATCGTGGCTCTCGTTAGCCGGCGTGTCACGATGACCCGGCTTGCCTTCAGGATAGCGTGCGACCGTTTAACCTGCACCGGAGATATACTCCCTACTGCATGCATTTGTGATATAATGCTTTAAAAGACACTATCCATTTTCCAAAGAAGGGTGCATACTTGTTTGCCTGCTCTCTTTCTGAAGGGTCAGAGAGAGGCTGTCAGCGAGGTCAGTGGTCTGTGATAGCCAGCCCAAGGTGCTGGTGGTGCCTGGATTTGCCTTTTTGTCAAAACAGGAAATACGCAGACACACATTCTTATAAAGGGGGTGGGGGGATAATTGCTGGCAATAACTTGTTAGCATCCTATTTTACATTCATCTTTCTTTTGAGAAGTCACTGCGCCTGTTTTGACTTCACTTTGAGTGAATTTGTGATTTGTTTTTAGGCCGAATAGCAAAGCTGTTGTTATGTCAGATGGCAGTCTGGCTTATTTTTATCTGCAGTGTTTTATCTAACTGTTGCTTTTTGCCACAAGCATAAAGTTCATGTCAAGGGTTTTTCACAAGTTTGTGAGTAAAGAAGCACCTGAAAATTGGAGAAAGATTGAATGGCACTCTCTCCCCAAGATGAGGTTGTCACAGTAAACCGTCACCTGAAAGAGAATGTAGGCGTGGAGTTTTCGTTATTTGTTATGATACTTCAGGATGGAATAATAATCTGCACACACAATAAAAGTCCCCTCTAACAACAATAGAAGAAGTAATAATAATTTGCTTCCAAAGCCTTCTTGGAAACACCAGCCCCTTCATCTAGTTGACATTCACAGGGAGTGAAGTGACTGTGGGCCAGAGACTGCAAATGGCGACTCTAATGAGCTGCTGCAGCACACAGGATATCTCCAGCTCTGCGAATCAAAATAAAAGCCCAGCGTGAGGGTATATGAAAGAGGGGGGGAAACCACTGTGCTGGGCGCCTCCGTGGCCCCGTCGGAAGTCCGGGAAGAGGCGGAGCGAACCCGAGCGCTCATCTGTGGCCCCCGCATCACAGATCACGGGTAAGTCCCGGCCCATTGCCATGGGAACCGCGCAGCAAGAGGCAGCGGAATGTTTGGCTTTTCGTCAAGGCCGCCGAGACTGCTCCGGTTTTTGGAAGGATACGTGGGATTTTGAGCCTCGCCACGGGCATAAATCGACTCCTCAGCTCGACTGGGTTTCCCCCGCATAGCGGCTCCTTGTGCGTTAAGCAGGCTCTGCGATCGGGAGAGAAGTGGTCCTGAAAACCGCTGAAGTAAAGCGTGGGGGGAGACATTTTGTACACGTAAAGGGGACGTTTTTTCAAAGCTAGAAAAGTGCGTAGAAGTCCGTTAGCCTTCTTGTTCTGAAAGTTGTGATACAGAACCGTGCCACGCTCACTAGCTTGCCTGCTACCTCCTTAAATCAGTTTGAGTTCAGTTACTAGGCAACCTCTCTGAGCAGCTGTATTGATTAAGTGCTGGGACAAAAGGCTGCAAGTTGTGCCTTTTGTGTTCCTTGCAGGAGAATTCAGGGATTGATCCAAATAAGAACCTCTTTTTTTCCCCCCATAATGGTATGCGGCAGTGGAAATGTATAATTTGTTTGGTAGTCACCCTTATCCTGAGCGGCCATTATGGCCAGGCTCATTACAGTTTTTATCGCAAGACCAGAGAGAGGTACACAGCAGCCAGGAGAACAGTGAATGAGTGACAACACAAAATTGGCCTAGTAATAAACATTTCCTCACTGTGTTTTAGTCTTTTTAATTACGCAGCAATGCACGCATTATGAGGGTCTCCTTGTAACAGAATCCCTTGTATCTATATTAGCGTTGTGTTGGCGAGTATTCTATAATTATATCTTATGAAATAGCCAGATTATTGTTATGATGATGTTGAACCGCAGCAGAAACACTAGGGATTCCTCTGAGGTGAAAATGAGTGGGTGTAAGCCTGTTGCATAATTTCCACAGTGGAGAGCACTCTTGAGTTGAAAGCAGCATGCAGCAGAATAATGGCCCTAATTAACATTTGTTGTGGGCGATATGTGCGCGTTACCTCATCCCAGTGCATTTCGGTGTTTGTCCCCTGTCGCGGTTAACCACATTTCCTATAGTAACCAACCCTCGAGTGTCATCTGCGCTGTTATTCAGGACGGCAGCATGAGCAACGTGCGCTTTAATGCTTGTTCCCTTCCCAACCGGCTCGGTTGCCCTTTTTAATGAGCTATGTGAGCGTTCTGGCCTGTACCTAGGTATTATGTTTATGGTTGAAAATTAGCTGTTCTGCCAAACTACACTTTAAAAAATCGCCCCTGGCGTTGTCCCATAACTCTTAGAACTTACAAGGAAACCGTTGCATACTGTTGAATGTTTTTGGTCTGCGTGTGTGCATGAGCGCGTGTGTGTGTTTTTCACATCGATTATGCCCAACTGTCTGTCTCTCTCTTCCTCTCTGTTGTCCTCCCTCAACCCAGTCTTATCTCACCATGTCTGTCAGCAGAGATTATTCATGTACACGGTGTCCGTTTCATTTAACGATGTTGCACACTGCTCGTTCCTATGTGGCGTATGTCGCACTGGCAGTAAGCACGTCTGCCCGGAACCTCTTTTACGAGATGTCTCCTCATGCGTCTAAAACGACGGGCCTTGGATTCATTCCCATCTGCTTTATCCTCTCTGACTGCCCTAAATCCTGTCGTGTTTGTTGTGTCTGAGAACAGCGAAGCAGTCAAAGACCAGGCCCTGGGCTAATGGCGTTCTCTGACCAGACACAACAGGTATTTGTCCCAGAGGGAGGTGCTCGGTGCATTTGCTCTGAGCTGCTGGTGACGTGGAGGCCAATCCGTGGCGGGGATTAGGAATCCGTATCACCGAGGCTCTCCGGGCGGCCAATCGCCGTGACTCAGGAAGAGCGTGTAGTCCGAGCCCGGGGAGGTGGAATCTAATCTGGCACCTCTCTCCTTTGCCCTCCGTCTGTCTATTTTTAACTCTCTCGCTCTCTGTCCCTGTCTCCGTCCCCCCCCCTCCTGATTTGCAGGCCTTTAAGGACGAGCTGGAAGGCCTGATCCAGGAGCAGATGAATAAAGGAAACAACCCCACTGGACTGCTGGCTCTGAGGCAGATTGCAGACTTCTTCATGGCCAGCACCATGGCCGGCTTCTCCACCTCCCCCCTGAGTGAGTGCCAGTGGCTTTTATCAAGCGTTCACCTTTCAGCAGCCTTTCAAGCGCTTCATGCGTATATATGTAGCAGCTGCGGTAGGCGTGGACACCGTTAAAGAGAGTCTTGAGTCTCTTTGTTCTGTTTTGGTCGATATTCATCCCTTGTTTTCCAGCCCTGAAATCTCCTCATAGTTATGACACTGGTATGCGGAACTAATGCCCAGCCACTGGAGTGCAACACAGTGGCCCTGCTGCATAGGTTCCCTTGTGCTCGGCAGACTTTTCACTTTAATCGGGTCACTCGACACTGCAAATCAGGGGAATTTGAAAATGTAGCAAATAATAGACCGTGATGTCACAAGGCCTCGTTAACGCATAGTTTGTCAGTTCATTTACAAGCAGTGCTGCTTGTTAACATTTTGGAAACTTTTTTCTTTCTTTTTTTTTTACCTTTGCACTTTTTTTTTGTTTGTTTGTTTGTTCTAACATTTTGGGGGAAATTGCTTTGTTCTTACATACAGTGGTAAAGCTCTGCATGAACAAAATGCAGACTCTGTAAATGAGTAAATAACAGAGTGCAGCAAACTGCCATAATGCTCAAATATTTATGCTTTAACAGTTTTGCTGATTTAAACGTATCTCCTGCAGTAGCTAGTCCACAATGAGAGGAATGCTTCCTCCAGTTTAGATGCAATGAGGCTTACTTGCACACTTCATATCATCCAAACACACGAGTATTATTAAAGGCTTTGTCTCCCTCACCGCAGGCCTCGGGATGGTCGCCCCTATCAATGACATGTACGGAACGGAGTCTTCCAGTTTCGTGAAAGGGGAAAAGCAAATCCGCTGTAAACTAGCTGGCTTGTACCGCGTGGTGGACTTGTTCAGCTGGGCACACTTTGCCAGCTCCTACATTACAGTAAGTACATTACAGCTCTCTCTCTGTCTCTCTCTCTCTCTCTCTTTCTCTCTCTCTCTCTCTCTCTCTCTCTCTCTCTCTCTCTCTCTCTCTCGCTCTCTCTCTCTCTATCTCTTCTTTCTCTCTCTCTCTTTACCTCACCCCCCTCTCTCTTTCTCTATCTCTCACTCACCCTCTCTCTCTCTGTCTCTGATTTCTCTACCTATCTCGCTTTTTCACTATCTCACTTTCCCTCTTAAGTTGAAAACCAGGTGTCCCTATTTCCCTCTCTCTTCAGCTCTCTCTCTGTCTCTCTCTCTCTCTCTCTGTCTCTGTCTCTGTCTCTCTCTCTCTCTCTCTCCCTCCCTCTCCTCCCCCCCAATAACTCCCTGCTCCATTTCTGAATGCAGCCAATGAAGAGGTCAGAAGCACTCAGTGGTTGATTGACAGGGAAGTCCCTGAAGCCCCGTAGGTGTTAGTGATACTCTACCTGTGCTAATAAACCGACCACGTGCTCAGCGCCTGCCAAAATAAATCAAGTTCTATATGTTTATTCTCCTACAAGCACCGTCATGCTTAATCAGGTTGTGCCGGCCAAAAATCCTCCCTCCCACGCATGAAATGCATCAATCTTATACGCATGCTTAGGCAGCAACGAAGAAAAAGTGCTTTGTTTGTTCAAACGCATTGACATTTTGCGTCTGTAACGCAACTCCTGTTTTCCCTCCTAGGTTAGGGTCAGCAAAGAACAGGACCACATTCTCATTATTCCCAGAGGCCTGTCTTTCGCCGAAGCCACAGCGTCAAATTTGGTAAGCGCATCGTAATCACGGCAGGGTTGGTTTTCTGTGCAAGAGTTCAAGAACCGCCTCAAAATCCAGGCCTGTGGCAGGTGCTGGAAAATGGGGGAAAAAACTATTTGGCAAAACTTCACAGCAGCCTTGAGAAGGGTCCTGCCAAATGGGCCCTATGTTTGAGTTCTAGGTAATCAGCAATTTATTTCATGAAATTATACAAAAGCGGCGTTGGATTAAATGAAATTCAAACTTTTGGCTAGGTCACAAGTTATGTAGAAACGTGGCACTCAAGGAAAGGTTTGTGTGCAGAACGTAATTAAAGAGTGCTTTTGAGTATTGCTGTACAGTTCCTCCCTACTCAAATATCCCAAATAATAAGTGCGTATGCAGAGGGAAATGGCCAAGGGAAGAATATATGGTTATTGTTGTATCTTTGAGTCAGGTGCACAACCAAAATTGCTTCAGCAAATATCCCGCTGTATGAATGGGTACTGTGTGCTTAGAGTAAGTCACGGAAATTGATCTTGATAAGGGTTTCTGCTAAACAAATAAATAAAGTAATATAATGTGTTAGCTTTCCTCTGCACTCCATAGTCTTGGATACAAATGAACTGAAACCGTATTGTGCATGTGTGTGCTGTGTTCCTCGTATTCACATGCCATGGTTGATATTCTGTCATAGCCATTTTCACTTGGCACTCCCTGTATTCGCAGTAAGAGCATACATTATGCGGCTGTAAAGTGTCTTTTGATAGAGCTTTGAAAAGTAGTTTTCATGCCTTTTGGGGGGGCACAGACATGCCTTGTGGCAAGAAGGTGAAAGGTCCATGTGGGTGGACATATTTTGGCACCCCTTGGGGGAATGGCACAGCTGGAGGTCTGAGGTGAAGGAGAGGACATCAGCAGGGTGTTGGCCTGTAGCACGGATGAAGAACTTCCTTTAATAAGAGGAGGTACACAAAGAAAAAAGAGGAACAGAACAGGCACTCTTCATCTTTGCTCTGCCTTCTTTTCCTGACATTTTTGCCTCTTGTGGTAGCACACTGTCACTGCGGTAGCTTCCCAGTCAGAGAGAGGGAGTGATGGACAACAAGTTTCTAGGGCCCATTCCTCCAGCCAGTGCGAAAAACGTTCTCTTTCCAAAACAGACCAATTTACTTTGTCGTGGGGTCCATCTTTTCAAGTGTAATTTATTCCCTGTATGACTGGAACTTGTTAGTGACTTCATGAAGAGGGATCTCATTAAATGAAGTTGTGATCTAAAGCAGAATTAAGGGCTAAAACTAAGCGAATGCCCAGAGACCCTAAATGGTGTAAATTGTGAGGCCCAATGGCTTTCATATGTCAGATTATCAAAGTTTCCATTCCCTGTCCCTCCAAGGCAGCACAAAAGAAAGAAGTGATTGGGTTTCTTTTTACTTTAGCTGTCCCACATGTCACATATACCGAGTTTCATTCGGAATCCATGGCTTTATTTCACCAATCAATTGTACTTTTTTTGATTTGCCGATGTAAATGGTTCCTGGCCCCAGGAAATTGCATCATCTGAGTGGTTTGAATTATGTGTGCAGTCATCAATGCCAGCTGTGACTGCAGAGACATATCCATGAAAACACAGTGACCACTATCCATCGACAGAGCTGCGGGCAATCCCGAACTCGCAGGTTGATTTTCGCATATTGGTACTCTCACACCCACACACAGCTTTAGGGAAGGCCCCTTTTGGGGTTTAATGGCAAGATTCATTCAAATGGATGTTTGCCAAAGTGCAGTCGCCCGTGGTATTTGTTAAGGCCATACTGGATTGCGCTGGCTTGCTGGTAGGTGGTATGCTAATGTGGGTGGTGGTGTAGTTTATGGTCAGGAAACTGTGTGCATGTTGGCATGGTTGTCTTCTGCTTTTATTCTATTCCGTTTCACATTCCCCTACTGGTACTCTGAACCCTAATAGCAATATGGAAATTGATTAGTTCTTTAAAAAGTATTGATGGGCGTAGAAGACTAAATGGATGGGCCAGTGCAGTATGAACTCGTGAAGCAGACAGACGTTCGATCGTCGCTCCTCCCAGCAGCTGTGGGTGGGTGAAGCTGGGTGAATGTTGCCGGACAGCATTAAGCACGATTCACCGAAAGGTCAAGGACGTTTCCGTGCCGACAGTATTCAATGCTGTCTGCCCCACCAATATTGATTAGCTACTCTGCTTTGTTGCCTGTTTCCTAATTAGTTGAGTTCCATAAGTAATATTTGGAAAGATGCAATTGATGGACTATTGAGGGATATTTTTCAAGGCTTCCTTGCATTCTGTTTTGTTTTTTTGTACCAAATTTCACCATTTAAAATGATCTAAAAATCATGAGCCACAAACTTCCTTGCCTGTGTAATAACCGGCAATGCAAAAATCAGCCGGTAATGAATTGATTACATGGGACGTTTATTCATTCATAATGCAGTTTATTTATGGATAACGTTGAGTTAACTTATCTCCAAGTAACACCGTAATGCAATTCCAAAAGACGGTGTTATGAATCTGATTGACTGATAATGGAATTACAGAAACTCACAACTGGCTCAGTAATAAACAGCAGGCCACCAGCGAAATAAAAGAGTATAAAAATATGTCTTGAGCCCTTTTCCACAATTGTAGGCGTTGTAAGAGTTGTGGGACTTTTGCTTTGGGGACCTGAAACCCTCGAAGCGGGATGTGACCGATATGTGCGTGCCGTGCCTCTCCCCCATCTCCAGGTGAAAGTGAACATCATCGGGGAGGTGGTGGACCAGGGCTCCACCAACCTGCGGATCGACCCCTCCGGGTTCAGCCCCCACGCCGCCATCTACTCCATGCGGCCGGACGCCCGCTGCATCGTTCACATCCACACTCCCGCCACCGCTGCCGTGAGTCACCGCGCCGTGCTTACGCCACGCCCTCGCGCGGCTCCGTCTCAAGCAGAGCAAACTACGGAATGCGATAAAAAAATTTTAAGTGTCCGAGACTGTGTGCTGAGCTCATTTTAAATGGAGTCGGACGCGGGTGGCTTGATTAGGCAGGTGTTTGGCGTTTGTTGCGAATCTTTATTGAATGGCTTCAAGCCTTCCAAGTTGTGTTGCAGGTTTTTTTATTATTATATAGATTTTGGCTGACATTTAGGTTTTTTTCTTCCGTTTTTCCAAAGTCAACCCCATTTGCGTTGATTATTCATGCGCTTTGTCCCCGGAGCCCTCATGCAGTACTGTGTGTGACGCCTGGTCCTTTTTAAACAAAAAAACCCCTGCAGGTGTCGTCTATGAAGTGCGGAATCCTCCCCATCTCCCAAGAGGCCCTGATTCTGGGAGATATCGCCTACTACAACTACCAAGGGAGCCTGGACGAGCACGAGGAGAAGGTCGAGCTCCAGAAAGCCTTAGGCCCGTCTGCCAAGGTACCACTCCTCCCGGGATGGCCAGTGTAGGGTCATGTCACCTTTCACGTTGGATTCTTTAGATGGTCAGCTCTTGCATTCCTCCCATTCTCCCCCTACTTCTGAACCACAGGGGTTCCCAGTGTTGTATTGCGGTTAATGAATATCCATGAAGAAGCCTGCCCAAGGACGGAACATCCATTGCCCCAGTAGCGTCCTTGATCACAGCCCCTCGTGAATATTCATGAGATGTATCTAATTGGAACCTTTCCGCTTCAGTGGCAGAGAGACAGAACTTAACAGTATACGGAGCTGAGTATCTGGTTGTACTCAGCTCTGGTGTTCAGAATCTGTGTCATCTCTCCTCCTCGTTCTGTCTTTTGATCGCTTCCATAAACGTTTGTTTTCCAGGTGCTGGTTTTGAGGAACCACGGAGTGGTCGCTCTGGGCGAAACCATAGAAGAAGCCTTTCATTACATTTACAATGCCCAGTACGCCTGCGAAATCCAGGTAAGAACGGTGTCTTGTTTTGGGTCAAGCGGGCGTGCACCTCACCATTCCGCGACCATTAGACGCCACATACGCGTCTGATCTATATTCAACATCAACTATCAAACCGCTATATATACGCCGGGCCGTGGAGACGGAAATGGCTGGCACGTGTTGACTGCTGGACACTGGGACATGGCAGCTGTTGGTATATTTTGAAGGGCGATGGTGGGTTCCGTTTTCAGGTTCGGTTTTGAATGACGCAAACCGGTCGGGTGTCACTTTTTATGTATTTCTTGTGCAAAATAAAATGTGCACAGCCTCTCACAGATGGGTCAGCAATGTATTGCCGTATCTCTCGACTCTTTGCCGCTTGTTTGCTGTTGTGAGTAAATGTTTCTCTAATCCGTATTAAAAAACGACTCTAATCCATGAAAAACAGATGTTTCTTGCATTGTTCCTGATAGGAAGAGCGCTTCAAGCGTGACTGTCTGCTATAAAGGAGTTTGTGACCGACTGAGCATCTGTTACAACAAACCAAAAGCAAACATGTCAAGTATGTGGGTCCACAAAGTCCAGAGCGGAATCGGCTAGAACGCCGCGTTCTCTCTCCGTAGCATCTTGTAGGACCTTGTAGCCAGGCGACATCGCTACTCACGCCCCGCAAATGGGACGAGGGCAATCGCTCAGTCAATAAGTCGGTCAGGTTTTTACATATCGCCCTCCAAAAAGAAATCACCCAGACCACTGCAGAGTGCTTGCCAGAGAAAAGCAATGCGCAGTTTTAGTTTTACACGAGGCAAGGGGGATGTGGTGCAGGGAAAACAAGTTCAATATTATAATGACAACACTGAAGGAGAGAATCTAAATAAAAGCAGATGGTTTGGGGGAAAAGCGTCATAAACAAGGCCCGAGCTCAGCCAGATTGTAGACCGGGTTATCCAATACGGCAACGTGTTGTGTGCGAGAGCCGGTCTCCAGAGGCGAAGAGCCGCAGAAAAACCCCCCGGGTCAATTTATTGACGTGCAGGAATGGCCACCGTCCCCTAGCCAGGACGTCCTGTGGCAGGGCGGTTTTGGGAAGAGACACGCGTGAGAGTGCGGGGGGCGGGGGGTGGCCCAGTGCCCAGCTGAGCACGACCGGCCTCTTATGTTTGAGCTTTTCAAATACTTTACTCTTCAAACACTTTCCATTTAGTCACGTTTGCCCTCCGTTCATGTTTGACCAGTGACTTGACCACAATGGCTTTAATTTAATTCAATGTATGTGTATTGCGTTCGCTTGCACAGCCCTGAGAAGCTAATGACTGATCTCTGTTTCTGTAGCAGATTTTTTTAAACGACGCTGTTGGTTTAATTAGGCCCTGGCTTTATGCACTCGTGAAAATGTTTGTCGAAGGAATGCCCTTTCTGACATGCATTAAAAATGCAGGGTTTTAACAGTGACTTTATTTTACGAGCCACGCTGTGGCTTTTACACTGGAATCAATTCCTTTTTCTGTTCATGATTACAGGCCCAGTCGTTTATAGGTGGAAGTGGATAAATGTGATTTCATGGCTCGTAAATGGGGAGAAAATTGTGCCCCGGTGGGCGTTGCCCTCGGTGTAATAAGCATCACGAAATCCCTGTCCGAATCTGAGCCATCAAACAAAGCAAACAATAATCCATGCTGCAAAGCCTATTTGCTCTCTAAAAATAAACCATCAGCAATGTTTGACCTGTAGGAAAAATGACCTTGGTCTTGATCTCATTACATCCTCCAATACCTCTATAGCTGCATTCAAATGAACAAAAACTGTTTATTTTTCATTTTTAGGTGAATGCTTTCTCATGTGCTGGAGGGTTGGATAACTTGATAGTGCTGGATGTGGAGAAGTACAAGCCGCTGACCCACGGAGTGGCCTTGGCCGGGGTCAGCATGGGCGGCCAACACAAGTGGAGAGTGGGGGAACTGGAGTTCGAGTCTCTTATGAGGATGCTGGACAACCTGGTTAGTTTGCACCTGTGTGTTTGTGTGCGCGTGTGTGTGTGTGTGTGTGTGTGTGTGTGTGTGTGTGTGCGCACGTATGTAACCATTTATCAATTGCATAAAAAGTCAAATCTTTTTTATTATTTTTTTAAAGAAAAAGGGTCCTGGTTAAACAGTTTGATCTGTTCGTTCCCCCATTGGCTGTAAAAATCCAAGCTTAAATTGCCTGGCTGAATTGTAGTCCTGAGATCCAGCCTATGATTTGATTGATTTGCTGTAGTGTCTTGACAGTGACTGGTTAGTCAGTGGTCACCTGGGGACTGTGGCTTTGTCAGCATGTTCTGACCGTGCACAGACCCTGCTCGCTGAGCTTGTGGCCTTTGGGGCTGTGCACACAGACAAGGCTGTGGAGCTCACACGGGGCCAGAAGGTCACGCTCGGGCGCTTGTCTGTACCTGCCCTCGCGCCGGGCCGTATCTGTCCACGCGCCACAATTTGTTCCGGAAACCGCAGCGAGGACAGGGTCCTGATCTGACCATATGTGCGGTCGCTAACCCACCAGCCGCGGTTAAACCGCAGTGCCAGACGCCTGGGACGGCTGCGAGCGCCTGGAGCGGCGACCACGTGATCGCACCGAGCTGATTGAGTGGAAAACTCTCTTCATCTGCTCGCCGGAGGCTGCCAGCAAGGATTCCTCATCCCATTCCTGGAGTTTTTCAACAATTTTGCTCCTCATTACCGCTATGCCACCTGTACACTTGGAGCACTGTAACTGAAGCGCATGCAGTCTGTACGATTGTCCCGTGGCGCTGCAGACTCCCAGGCATACTCTTGCTAACGACATAACCAAGGCCCGGTCGGGCAAACTGGAGTCATATGACGTCCTGGATACAGTGTATTAGAGTTTTGAGTACACGTTTGAAGATTTCAATAAACCAAAATGTCTGGTAACGCTTCTGCGCTATTAGGAATAATTAACATCTGTGGGCAAGCCTACATTTGCCATACTGAGAATGCATTCCTTTCTCACAATAGTCACATTTTTACTAGCTTTTATATGCAGAGCTCCTATAAAAACCTTCTTGGAAGCTCTCGACAGATTTATGGCAAGCCTGCGTTTGCCATCAGTGAAAATGGCCGCCGTGGCTTGGCGACGTAGCGGGGGGAGTAAAAGCGTGGTGTTGAAGCGTCGCCGTCTCTCTCTCCGGTCGGCAGGGTTACAGGACAGGCTACGCCTACAGGCACCCCATCGTGAGGGAGAAGCCCCGGCACAAGAGCGAGGTGGAGATCCCCGCCACCGTCACGGCGTTTATGTTCGACGAGGACGAGGGCGTGCCGCGATTCCCCTTCAAGTTCCTGGGCCAGCGGCAGCAGAGGGAGAAGACCCGGTGGCTCAACTCTCCCAACAGCTACATGAAGGTGAACGTGTCCGACGGCTCGATCAGCGAGGAGAGCAGCACCAAGACAAAGACCATGGTGAGTGTCTCCGCGTTGGACACGCCCTTGGACAATAGCCATGCGTGTCAAGGGATATGTAGAGCCGTTTGGGAGATGATTATATAAAGCATGATATTTCTGCTGCACCCTTAGGACAATAGCCGTGTGTATTACAATATTTCTAGACCCTTATGCTGGTAGCGGTGGCTGCTGGGATATTTCTAGACCTTTAGGACAATGGTCATGTACGTCACAATACTTCTATGCCTTAAGGTCTGTGACAATGTATATCACTCTATTTTTGGATCCGTAGGACAATAATCATATATATCATAATATTTCTAAATTCCTTAGGATAATAACAATGGATATTGTGGTATTTCTAGTCCCTTTTCAGAATAGCAATGTATTTCACAGTATTCTTTTTTTTATTGCGTGAACTTTTGCTCATGTAGTACCGTAACAAAAAATGGGGTGATTCAGACCTCAAATGTGAAATTGTATATAAAGACGTTTAAAGGAACAAACTTTAAATGCATGTTGCATCACATCCGTTTGTGCAAGAACAGCTCAACTAAGCAAAATAGATGGGCAATGCTAGATCTAGATATTTCGCCCACCCCTTTACTGGAGAGCCCCTTCTCCCCTGCAGTGTGGACAGCCTTAGTTCTCACTCCATTCTATCATAATCGTATTGAAGCCTGCTCCACTCTGACTCTGTATAAAATATCACTTTTGAAATGAGCCGTTTTAAGTGTGCCAAATTCTTGTGAGAGACGATCCGCTGTAAAGGAACTACAGTTGACTTGTATTTTGTGTTGCGCTTTTAGAGCACGAGTTGCATGGACCCATTTTGGCCTAACTGCCCTCCTCAGCACCCATTCCATGATAATCCAGTAGCAGTGGAGTTTAGGATGTGGTCTGAGATTTTAGCTGAGTGTGTAAATAAAACAACACTGTGGTCACGGTTGTTTAATCTTTATGTCACACTGCCCTCATGTGGAAGCCAAGTGAACTGTGCATTCAGTGCCAGGGCAAACCAACAGACACGTGACCTGAAGTGATTTTTCTTGAAGCACTTTAATTTGTCAATCTGCCTAATGTAATGCAGGGTGTTGACAGGGGCAGCGGTGTGCTGGGGGATTAGCATAGTGCATACGCATATATCATACTTATATATTTATCTTTCTCCAGTGGATGAAATCAGAAGATGCCAGCAATAGCAGCGGCACTCCAATCAGAATCGAGGACCCCAACCAATTTGTCCCTCTGAACACAAACCCGAGTGACGTGCTGGAGAAGAGAAACAAGGCGAGTGGCGACATCACTTCCTGTGCCTGGATAAATGAATGTCATATAATGTGCCGATGTGCTGACCGCACAGCCCTGTGATACTGGGCCACGGTGGTACGGCTTTTAGAGCCAGTCGTGGCAGCGCTACAGGACGTTTTAATCAAAGCGGATATGTGGTTATGTGTTGGCCAAGGTTGTGTGTGTTATAACTGCTGAGTCAGTCCCAGAGCTTCCTAACACAAATGAAGAGGGAGGAGCAATTTCCTCTTTCATGTTCAAGGTCAAGATGCATAGTAAATAGGGTTGAAACACAGTTCTGCCAGAGTAGGATCCATTAGCGGATCCAAAGTGTTACTACTGGGACAGTTTCCCTGGGAATAACATCAATGGCTCAACCCATCTAAAACCCTGTTGTTATTCTTTAGTGTGAAAGGGCAGCCTCTTATGCTTATTAATAGTTGTTTATTTGGCGAATAGGATGTGTCATGACATGTTGATCACTGTAGGAAATGTTGATTGCAGCCAGAAAGAACGTTGCTGGGGATATGGATTGCTGATATGTTTTATCTTTGAGGAATATTCCTCCCTAGTGGTCTGGGTTCCCACAGGTCATGGAATTTCTGGAATGTCGGAATCTAAAATCATGAATTCCAGTCAGGTTATGGAAAGAGCAGAACAGGTCACACAGAACCAGTTTCCGTGGTCGAGACGGTTTGGTCTTTTTCGCCACTCTCTAAACCCGGGTGCTCATTGCAGATCAGAGAGCAGAACAGATTTGACCTGATGACGGCCGGACCCCAGTCTCAGCTGCTGGCCGGCATCGTGGTGGACAGACCCGGACCGGTGAGTATCTCCCCTGCAAACGCACGTCCGGCCTGTGAATCCAGCCACAGTCTCATACACTGGTGGGAAATCCCTCTCAATCCATGCAAACCCAAACCCAGACCCTTTACGTGCTGCCGTCTGTACAGTGCAGGGGTCCCATAACCTGGTCCCTGAGAACGGCTGGGTCTTCTGCTTTTTGTTGTTACTCAGCGCTTCATTGATCATTAAGTAATTGATTACAGTTGATCGGCCTGATTTCAAGGGTCTAGAATTGGTGGCTGATTAATATAGTTTCAGATTTTCTCCCATTTTCTCCCAATTTAGTAGCCAATTACACCCTCTATTTTTCATGTCAATCCCCCCTCGTATTGTGAGTTCACTGCCGTTGCCCTGTGACCGGTAGTGGCAAAGGCAGAGTATTGTCTCCTCCGAGACGGCACTCGCAAGGCTGTAACTACGGTACTCCAGAGCCACTCCTGGACAGCCAATTGCCGCCCCCTGGTGGCACTCCCGGCCAGAGCCGACTCTGGCGCGGCCGGTGGAGTCGAACCCCGGTTAATTGGTGGTGATTTTAACCCTCTGAGGTCCGTGCTAAGCTTTTAGATGTTTTTTGATTTTGGCATGGTCTGATATTTATCTCAATTTCATCAATTTAACACACACTTACTCCAAAGTGTTTGGTATTTTTATTTGAAGGACAATCACAGCTACATTTGTATGCCATCAATAGTTTGGTCAGTATCATATGCAGCTTGTAAATAGATCTACAAACACACAAGTTAAAAATAGTAAATTTTTCTGCTGTCACAAAAGTTGTGAAAGCACACACTAAACTATAGTGACGAATTATTTTGCCAATGTGCGTTTGTTCATCAAGGTCTTGGTTATGTAAGGGTGTGAAAACAGTTTAGCACATCTGAGATCTAAATAGCTAAAAACCTGTTTTTATCAGAACTGGTCACATTTATTTCAGGCTGTGGGAGGGCTAAATGCTAAATACCGAATATTCATTATTCATTGTCCACACCTCTAAGATCTGTCAGATGGGCCATCTCACTGGGCCATCAGTGTTATATTCTGAGTTCCTGTTCTGTTGTTTTTGGTCTTTGTTTATTTTTCATTCAGTCCTTATTCATTATTCTTTATCCAGTATTGCATTTTCCCTGTTCTGTCACGTTCTGCTCCCTGTCTGTCCTTGTTCCGTTTATTTCGAGATCCACGCCTTGTCTTGTCATGCACTTCGGGAGTTTATACTTTTCGGGGTTTTCCGCCGCCTCGCTTATTATCTCGTTTTCTTCCTTCTTACTTTCTAGATTGCACTTTGTATATATTAGGTAGATGTGTATAGTACTAACCAACTAATCTACTAACGTTAGGATTTAGATTAAGTAACACGCGGAATATGTTTGGCGTCACAAGACGCGGAATTCATATATTTTCACGAGTATTTGAAAACAAGCGAAATAAATAACATTTTAGGCTGTTTGAAAAGTATTCTTCCATAGATCTTGTGTGCATATTGCAATTTGTTACGTTGCAACACGCGGAATATGTAGTCACAAGACGCGGAATTCATATATTGAATAGCCTATATATACGAGTATTTGATAACATGGCAAATCAAATATAGTTACTTACTCTTCGTCAGTTATTGTCTTCGTCGCTTTTCATCAATACTCTCAAACACTGCAGCGCAGAAAATCTTTCCATCTTGAATAAAATTGTATGTCTGTATAAAATCTTGCTTCAAATTGTCGGGACAGTTTATGTGTTTACGCCGGCGTTTTCACACATGGCCCCACGCCCCTCCCCACACACCTCGCCGAAACTCGCACCTAGTTAACATGTCAATAGAAGGGGGACGTTACTACCAGGTAAAAAAGAGAGTAAAAGGCAAGGTTTACTTTTGGTCTAATTAACGTAATTTAAAAAATCCCATTTGATTTGCCAGTGCTCAAATCGGAAAGTCACGATTCTAAGGTTTCTGTCAATGTTTTTGTCGCGTGTGTATGATAAAATATCGCGAAGTTAGAAATAGTAATATACTTTTATTGCTGCTGGGAGCGGCGCCGCTCCCGTCGACCTCAGGGGGTTAAGGTGAAAACCATAACCAGCAGACTCTGACAGCCCCTGTTATAGTGCATTTATAAGTGCAGTAGTAGATTGAGTAAATACTTACTGCTTTGTGCCTGTCACACGCCATGTGACACACCCCGGGGGAGAACAGAGCAGCAGGAGACAGGGAGTGGAGTTGACGGTCTATGAACCGGATCTTTATTATTATTATTCCTCCCTCCCAGACAAGGGGGAGGGAGGGAGGGAGGGAGGGAGGGAGGGAGAGAGAGAGAGAGAGAGAGAGAGCGAGCAGGGTGAGCAAAATAACCAAAAACTTTGCCCGTTGCTCTCACAGGTCCAGGACACAAAACAATAAATTAAAAATAACAAACTAAACCAAAATATTAACACCAACACTATGACTTTTCAGGCTCTTTCACTTGCGACACCATTCCAGCCCCCTGGTAAGCGAGCAGAGCACACAGGTACGATTAAAAAACGCAGTACAGGTGTGTGCGCTGACTGCTCTGCCAGTAGGCGGGGCCGTTAATCGCCCCGATTCCGCTGCAGAGACCGGCGCCTTCCACAGTGCCTAACATTCAGTGCTGCTAAACTCACCAGCACTGTATTTTTAAAGAAGTTTGCGTGTTTAGGTCTCATCGGTTGTTTCTGTAACTCAATGATTACTGGTAATGGTGTCTGGCAATAAGACAAAAATGGTCATATTCACCTTCTAGAGGATCTCTGGGAATAGGTTGTACCATGTACATTTTAACAGTCAGCTGGGAAGTTTTAAAGCTGCATTCCCTAACTGTTTACAGCTGGAGGCACTCATGACCATAAATGGTCCTCTTAAAACGTGCAGCATGTCAGGAACGCGTCAGTTCTGCACATCAAATCAGGTTTTTGAAATCTGATCTGATTGTATGTCACTGTGCTTCCTCAAACTTTACCTAGTCACCTCATTGAACGTGAATTCTAACCTTCCCCATTGCTCTTAATTAATGTTTGACAAAGTTTGATAAATGTATATGATGCAAGGTGCTCGATTGTACTGGACCTCCGAAACTGCAGATTTTGTGCCACTATGAGATAACGCTTTTATTGGTATGGTGTTATAAACTATGATCTACGTATTTTAATCCGAAGTGAAATCGTTACATAAATAATATATCGCCGATGTCACGGAATGCACCTTTAATGGGAAAATGTTTGCTCTACTGATGAAAAACTTATTTCCACCACTAGATGGGGCTGTCTATTGGTATTGTAAGCTATCTGCTCTGTTAAAGGAGTCCTCTCATCTGAAGGGTATCAGTAGCTAGGGTACAGCTGTAGCACTGAAGGCCTTCAATGATCCTCTTTTTTCATTTTCATGACCTGGTTATAATTTTCCTGAAGGATCAGGCCTACGAGAAGGTAACCATGGCATTTTCTGAATGCAGTGTGATTTTGGAGTGGGTTTTTTTGTTGTTCATTTTTCCTTTGGTTTATTTTAAGAAATTATCATTTTGGTGTTATTTTATAGTGCATCACTCTTTCTGCATGACATACACTTTTGAGGCCTTGTTTAATTCACTTGTGTTTTAAGTTAAGCGCATTCGGTAGAAACAACATGTCTGAAGACAACAATAGTCGATCGCCCAGTCATTATTATCAGTAGTAGTAGTAGTATATTTTGCTTATCGTAGGTCATTTGCCTAATGTTTTCACCTACTCCCTATGTATGCTTTGTACCACCTTGTCTTTGCTCAAGCATAGAACAGGAGAGCCTAACTAAGACTTTAATATGCAGCCTTCTCCTTAAAAGTGTAGTTCCTTAACTTAGCCTCACAGCCATCCTTTCCACAGTTAGTCAGTTTCTTGGCCTGTGATGGTCTTCTAAAGCATTGAATATAATATAATATATAATAATATAATAATAATATATGCCATTTAGCAGACGCTTTTATCCAAAGCGACTTACAGTAGTGAATGCATACATTTTTCAGTATATGTGGTCCCAGTGGGAATATCTCCAGTCATTACATTTTGTACGGGGGCAAGAGTGTGTGGACCATTTAGATGAGGTCATCTATCTTCACCCGTGCCTGAATATTGACCTTTTTTATATTGACTTGTTCTTTGGGGTTCGGCAGTGCAGGCGGTGTCACTCATTCCACTTGCAGGTTACGGCTAATGCGGGTCCTCTCATAAGATCCTCCCGTTGTAATTTAATTGAGTCGTAACGAGACAGAATTAAAGGGAAGACAGACGTTTGCAGTAATCCGACTAACGAGGTCCGGCGAGCTTAGTGTCCTTGTGAGACTGCTGCGTTTCCTGTTGTTTCTACTTGGTTCAACTACAGCAGCATAAGAATAAACTTGGGGTGTGTGGGCATGTGTGTGTGTATATGTAGGTGAGCATGCTTACGTGTGTGTGTTTGTGTGTGTGTGTGTGTGTGTGTGTATGTGTGTTGTGTATATGTATGGGGTGTGTGGGCATGTGTGTGTGTATATGTAGGTGAGCATGCTTACATATGAGTGCTTGTGTGTGTGTGTGTGTGTGTGTGTGTGTGTGTGTATATGTATGGGGGCATGTGTGGGTGGGCATGCTTATATGTTGTATACATGTATGCTGGAGGGGGTGAGGTAGGTGCGTGAGGTAGGTGTGTGTTCTTTAGCACGTGTGGCTGTGTGGTCTCACGCTAACCCTGCCCCCGTCTGTCCACAGCCCTTCGTGATGCCGGACGAGGAGCAGATGGGCCCTCTGCCTCCAAACCCCTTCAGCGAGCTGTCCGAGAGGGAGCTGGAGGAGTACAGGAGGAACGTGGAGCGCCGGCAGCTCGGGCTCGAGGGTAAGCTCCGCCTCACATCGGTCCTAGCGCACGAGGCGAGGTCAAAGGCCCGCTTCGATCCGAAGACCGGCTCCACGCCGAAGGGTCGACCGCGCGACGGGGTCAGAGGTCAGCGAGGGTCCCGTTCCAAATCAATATTTGACCTCCGCGTTATTATTTAACACGTTTAGCCCGCCGCGAACGGGCATTCATCGCCGGGTCTCTGTCATAAAACAATCCCAGCGGAAGGCGTTCGCTTACCAAGCCCCAGCCAGGTGGACGGCCCATAGCGAGGGCGTTTGATGGCTTTTTGAGGTGACGGTCCAACGTCGTCCCGGAGTTTGTTCGCTCCAGGCGCGCTTTATAATGGGGTGACCTGTGCCCTGGTGGGGCAGGCGCTGCGCTCCAAACGCATTTCCGTCGCTGAGACCGAGCTTCGCCTTTGTTGTTGTGTTTGGTCTAAACGCCGGTGTGCGAGCCCGTGATCGCGGGTCAATAGTAATCATATTATCGGGTGGGTGGGTGCAGGGCCGGACAGAGGACGATCAATACGGCGTGGAAAGCAATATGTCTAAGAGGCTGCTGTGCTGTGCATTACTCATGTACAGTATTTTAGACCGGGTGATTTATTTTCGGACACACCACCGACACACTGGCGGAGCGACGCCCACTGCGTGCTCAGCTCTTCGGAGGGAGCCAGCATGTCTGATTTGTTGTTTTTCAAAATCTTAACTGCACATTGATGACTTCTCCAAAATGTATAATGCATGCCTCACCTACAACTAGCAATGAGATGTGACCAGTGACTATAGATTGTTCGGTATACAATGAGACTTTGTTTTAAAAGAGCAGATAGTGGGGTGACTGTTATTTCTTGGTCGAGTTCTAACGTCCAGGAACATCGTAACATGGGTGCCCCTGGATTATAATAATAACAATAATAATCAAGTAGGTTTAGCAGACACGTTGTGGTATATATCCATGTGATAAACCGCTGGTCAGAGCAGGCATTAGCTTGTCAGGGTTCACAGAGCCGTTTCTGATGGTATAAAGGTTGTGAAGAGAGCGCACGCACACACACACACACACACACAGACACAGCTCTAGAACCCCAACCTACAGCTTCCTCCCCCCCTCACCCTTGAATGTTTAGTTTTACCACCAGTTTGACTAATTCATATTAAAGTGCTTGCAATGATTAGCATGTTAAAGAAAGCACTTGATGTAACAAAATTCTCATTTTCAATTGTGTACATCATCTTGGGAGGCCAGTGAATGGACGGGTCCGCATCATTCAGGCACCTACACCGATGTATGTACTGAGCTGGACACTAACGTCAGAGACTAAATTAGTGAGGCAGAATGTTTGTTGTAAGTTGTCGCACCCCGTGTCCCCACACAGTAAGCTGCTAATCCCTCCAGATGCACAGTGACGTGACTGCCTGCGCATGGCTTCTAACCCTGTCTGTGAACACTAACATCTCCCTCCTCTACAGATGCTGAACACGACCTAACATCTGACGACGGTTCCACTCTCTCTCAGTCTCTGTCACAAACTCAGTCTCCACAAATAACTCCAGCAAAAGAAGGTATCAGAGAGAGACAGAGTGAGAGAGTGAGAGAAAGAGAGATAGGTGTGTGTGTTTGTGTGTGTGAAAGGGAGAGAGAGAGAGAGAGAGATGGATAGCGTGTGTGTGAGAGAAGGAGAGGAAGGGAGGAAAGAGTGAGGTGTGTGTGTGAGAGCTTAATGCTTTACAGTGGAAATGCTCATCAGTGTTTTGCCCTGTTCTACAGTGATATTGTGAGGATGTGTGTGTTTTAACATTACTAAAGTTGTTACTGTAATAAAGTTATTCTAATCTCTAATTAACCTTAACGATTGTGCCAAGTAACTGCTGTAGACTTTATTTGCATAGATTGTTATTGGCAACCTATAGTTTTGCGTTCCTCCATTGGCTGGGTTTTTGTTGCCTGGATACAGAACAAAATACTCTTCATGAAGTGTTACCTACCTAACCTCCATATTGAATGGCAATCAAAAGTATTTGCATTGCCTTGAAAACTGATTAACCTTAAGCCTTTTTGATAAACCGGTTCATGGCAATTGCCTCTTACGGAAAATGGTTTGCAGTAAATATACTCAAAATGTCCCCTCTCCTGCCTGTGTTCTTTTGCCGATCCAAAAATACTCCCTCCTGTCCTGCTGTTATGGAATTTGGGTTAAAAAAATAAAAAAGTAGGGTAAGTCAGGCAGTCACTTTCATGCTCAGAGAGGCAAGATTGTTTTGTACTCCTTTTGCTCTTTTTGTACGAAAGGAGTAAAGGGTCAATCCAAGCACGTTTCTCAATTAGATGAAGGAAAGTTGTGTTACATACAACAGTACCCATGGCAGTTACACATTGGGGGTTGCATCACCACCAAAGCCAGTGGTAAGGCTTGATCTGAGGCTTCTGAAGTCTCAAACCGCAAGAATGGAATCAAGGCCCTTTCATTTTGAAAGTAGCATATAATGTGATGTGGTCGTAGGTAGTGAGTATAAGTGACTTCCTTGATTATGCCTTTTATTCATTTCCATGCCTCCTATTTTAGAGGAAAGACGCTTTGTGTTTTACAAAGAACCAAATTGTGTCTCCAGGGTCAGCCTGAAAGAAATTGCCCTCTTTATTTTTTTTTTCTTTGCCAAATGTGCACTGAAGAATATACGCTTTAGGATTATTGGGATTATTGTTGGTTATATTTTTGATTATTTTGTCTCTCTGTTGTTCTGCCCATCCCTCATGTACACAAATGCTATAGATGTTTTACCTTCTAAGGGATTTTGTCTTTTATAAATGACAATCACCCAAAATAAAGGTCAAAAAAACTTTTTTTAATTAATTAATTGAATAAATTTTCTAAGGTCAAATTGACCAAAAATAACCAGTCATTGATTGAAGCACTATTTCATAATGCGTCCCATAGAGTGTTAAAGAGCGCTGTACAGTCGGCAGTAGAATAATCCGTAATGGGACCGTGTTCACTAGTGTTGCGGCCGCCCTGTGATGCGACCCGGCGACGGTCGTTGGGCTGCGACGCAGTGTAGCAGGGCTGACGCTGCGCTCCTGTCCACCGCAGAGAACCACACGGCCGTGATGCTGAACGGGAAGGACCCGCACGACGCAGAGGAGGACCTGGTCAAGCGCGTGAGCCAGCTGACCACCAGCACGGAGAGCGTGGAGATCACGGTCAAGGCCGGGGAGAAGATCGAGGAGGCGCTGACCCCCGAGAGCTCCCCCTCCAAGTCCCCCAACAAGAAGAAGAAGAAGTTCCGCACCCCGTCCTTCCTGAAAAAGAACAAGAAGAAGGAGAAGGAGAAAGCCGAGACCTAGAGAATGGGCAGATCCACTAGTTGTTTTTTTGTGGGGGGTGGGGGTTGGCTACTTTTTTTATATTTTTATTATTTAATTTCTTTTTTTTAAACAAATGATTCATTTTAAAATGACTGCACATTTCCGGGGGGGAATTGTGTTCATTGAATTGGTCACATGAGTTTCAAAGAATCTCTCCCCAGGGGGTTGGTGTGTGGGATGTTTTGGGAGGAAGTTGAGTCGGTAAGCTAAAACCAGGTCCCTGGTAAACTGGCTGTTCCAGTTCCAGTCTCCTCCAGTGTGAGATCATGAAATGTGAAATCATCCTCATGGGTTTTATTGAGTTTCTTTTACCTCCACTCCCCCATATTTCATTGTATTTGTCTAACTGGTGGGTTACAATGTGTACAGACTGCATTTCCCTGCACAGCAGAGGTTTCCCCATGTATTCTCACTACCTTACAAAATCTCTGGCCTTGGATGCAGTCTTGGGTTTTGTTTTTTTGGTTTCTTGTCCCCTTCCACTCACGTCCTGGTCACTTGATCCACAGTGAGGCCCAGTGAGGTCCAGTTTGGAAAGCCAGGGAGCAGATGTGACGGGCCACACTGGAAAACTGCTAATTAAAAAAATATATATATATATATTACAGGGTTTTTCAAGATTGAAGTATTGGGTCTATACTTCTTGGGGTCTCTACAGGTCAAACGTCTACGAGAACGCCCGCCCGTGTTATTTTCAGAGAAACTATTAATTCTGCACTGACTCTGTTTTGTTTTCAACCTGTGTAGCAATGTATCCGGAGCCTTCCTTCTCTCTTTTTGTTTTTGCCAAACGAAAAAAGAAAACATCACGTTTTAGTGAATTTTAAGCTCATCGTCATTGTTATCATTGTCGTTATTACTTTTAATCAGATTTAGATTTTAAAATGCAAAAAGACTCATCTCACAAAGCAAAACATTTTTTTCTTCTTGTATAGAACACACATCTGGTATTAGTCCACTGAGTTTTATGCTCATTTCCTATACTTTTACAGACAACAGATTTTACGCATGTATTGCAAGAGTCTAAATTTATACCGCTGACAATTTAGTAATGCCTGGTTTCTCAGATGATATAGCATTGTTATAAAGGCATTGTAGCCCAGATTACTAAAACATATATAACGGAGATATATATTAAAAAAACTGGATTAAGTGTGAGTATAGATTTTTTTTTTTAATGATATATTTTTATTTTACTGTGCTGCACTTTTATTGTGGTATATAACAAGTCACATGCAGTTTGGAGATTTAACCAAATGAAGGAAAATGTGAGCGAGAAGGGACAGGTCGTGAAGGTTGTAGAAAGAGTAGTGAGCAGGATAGGGTATGGCATACAATTTAGGTTTTTGGAAGTGAGTTGTTTAAGACAAAGGTTAATGTTAGTGTCATGCATTAAAATGTGTATTACAAGTTCAGTATATTAAAATGGCATATACGTATACATTTTATATATATATATATAAAATGCATATGTACTTATATACGTGTGTGTATATGTACATATATACATACACACATTTTAAAAATAAAATGGGCTATTGGATTGGGTGCAGTGATGTTGGCATATATTTGTTGTTTGGTGTGTTGTTAGTGTTGAAGCCATATATATTATCCTACGTTTTGACCATTGAGACAAGGGTTGAGAATAGATCTTCCTGCATGTGGCAGGCGCCAGCATTACAGTGGGCCCCAGGGTTACGGCTGTTATTACACAAGTCACCCATACAACCCCACATCTACCCTGACCTGGGATCAGTCCGACTGCATGCCAGTATTTTTAATGAGGTGCCGAAAGCTTACCTGTTGGCCTGTAACGGAACCAGTCACCAGATGTCATTACTGTTGCTTGTTTTGCTCGTCCTCCCCTCCACCCGACCCCCGACCCTGGTCCTCACCCTGCATTTATTTCCTTTTAGACATTTTTCAAATAAACATTTTATTGGCTTCGTTTTTTATTTTTTATTTGGGGATATATGCAGCACCATGTGGCGTTATTGCTAAAGTTGAGCTGGAGATGGAAAAGTGGATTTTGACACGATCCAAACTGTAAAGGACCAGATGCCGACATCCCAGCTCGCGATGTGAAGTTTTGGCTTTGACACGAAGGGAGAGGCACATTGAAGCGAACGGCATGTGGCTTCAAGGTGGGCTGAGCCTGGCAAAAAATAAAAAACATAAATAAAGTAAAGAAGGCAGAACAAGGGTGCGAGTCTGAAGAAAAGGGGAAGAACCTGACATTAACTCATACTGCAAAAAAAAAAAAAAAAAAAAAAACTGGGTAACACCATGTTTGAACTCTTTTAAATTGTCTGTTCACGTGCTATTTCCAGGAAAAGTACTTTTTTTTGTTCCTCTTCTCAGTTCGTTATCAGTACGTTTTTTAAATGAGCACTAAGCTTTCATTAACCATTTGTGGGCATAAAGCGTTCCCAGGTGAATGTCCATTGCTTTGTTTCTCTCTCCAGACGTTTGCACCTTCTTTCAGTGGAGCCTCTTTTCCCATATTTTGTTTTTGTTTGTGTTTAAAGCAGCTTTGGCATGCGAGTATGAGCCAAGCCTCTGACCTGTGAAGAGTACTGAAATGCTTATCTAATGGAGTTGCTTTTAGATGTATCGCTAATCCATGTAAATGCACAAATAAAACTGTATTTTAAGAAACTAATGCCATTTTAAGTCTGTGGAGTTTGAAAAAATCCGCTCTAAAACCTAGGAGCTCAACATACTATTTTATTATTATTTACGGTTGTGCGTTTGACCAGTTCATTAACTGAACTCATTGCTTTTTGTTTTAAATATGCATCAAACACAATCATTTTCTTTTCCATTTGGAGAAGGGGTTGTCAACAACCATTCATAGATTATTAGAATATAATAGTCTGAAGACTTCATCACAAACTAACATCGGCGTCCGATTTCTAAAATGGAGGCTAAATACCCCATCAAATTCAAATCCATTGTCATTTTTGGCCCCATGGTAACATGTATATAATGTTTTTAAGTATGTAGCTTTAAGTATGTTTTTAAGTGTGTTTTTAAAGTATTTAATCTTGACAATACTTGTACATTTCTTATGGACCGGTAGTCCATACAACCTTTGGGATTTGCCTTTTCTTTTGCCTTTTTGTTTACTTCAAAACCATACACAAGTACACACAGAAGCACTTTATCCTCACCCATTGAAAACTTGAAGGCGTCACAATGTAATATTGAAGTGTGTGCGTGTGTGTGTGTGTGTGTGTGAGAGAGATGGGAGTGGCACATTGGAATGCCCTTGCATGGCAGAATTGACAAACAGACCGGCCTGGTGTTTTTCCAGGCATTGAAGAACTTGACTCAGACGAGCCTGGATGACCGTCTGTTTCCGCTGAAGTGGCCCACTTCCGTGTGAAGGTGGGGTGGAGCGGTTTTAAAGACAGGTCTCTGGCATCTCAAAGGACCCCCCAAGCTATGCTAACTTTGTGCATACGTCACACCATTCAAACCGATGTGACTTAATTTCCTGTAAAATAAGACGTACCTTTGTGCCTTGATGGTAAATCCCCTAGATGCAATACAGGAAATGTGCAAGTGCCATATCAGAGGTATAGCGTGCTGCACGCTCATGTTAAGGGAGTGATATTTCTAATTTGTTGCTCCCTTGTTTTTCTCCCTGGAATACTTATCCATCCGGGTTGAATTTTGTACTGATTATTAATCCTTCACAGTGTTGCTGTAATAAAACCCATTCAGAACCCAGTTCTCTTTCAGTTGAAGCTTCAGTATAGATTTGTTGCTTCAATTAAATGTTCCCGTCGAGCAACACCACAACACACTACCTGCCTAAACGAATATGATACAGATATGGCTATCTGTACAGTAGTTTTTGTGTCTTCAGAAATTAAATGCATATCAACACAAAAGGTCTTTGGTGGTTTTCTAAACCAGCACAGTATTTAAATGTCACAAAAGCTATGTATACAATAGTTTTATGTAAGCATGTAATATCCAATGCTTGATAGATCCCAGGGGTAATGCTCTTGGAATAAATATGCAAATATCCAATTTACGTCAAATTGATTTCTGGGATGAATGGAGAAATAGAAATGAATCTACTACATATATTTATGTGAAGATATACGGATGGTTCACATGAAAAAGAAATTTGCTGGCTTTGCCAATTTAGAGCAGTTGTGTTCAGCTCATTTATTGGAATCCTTTACATGAAAATTGCCTCTCCGGCTGAACATTGTGATGGCCACACACATACGCGCAGATAAATAAAACATTCATCTTCCATTACATTCACATGTACATATTTACCCATTCTACATGCATTATGATAATGCATTCTACCCACACGCTCAGGGGTCTTTCTGGTAGGGGTGATGAACTGGGGGGGGACCCGACGACTATTTGGGCAGCAGTTTAAAGGGCTTTCTTGTGACGAAACCCCAGATCCCTGAGAGAAGCAGGAACTGTGGAGCCGAGGGGGAGGAGGGAGGGAGGTGGTCGCTGGTAGGGGTGTTATTGAGTGATTTCTCAGCCCTCTGCACTCCAGACAGATCCTTGCTGTGAGTGTCAAAACAATGCCCCAGCTCAGATCCAGATGGATGCCCAGCCAGGGGCAAGGAACATGATAGGCCTGGAGTGTCCCCCCACGACACAGAGACACACAAACACCATCACACCCCAGGTATTGGGGGTGGGGGGGGCATAAGTGGAGGAGGCATGAATCTTGAGTTTATTCTGGCCTGGTGCTGCTCTATGAAATCAAATGCATGTGTCGATTATGTGCGTGGGGGGAGGCACACTTTTGAGCTTTCCATTCTTTTTGGAGGTGTGGGTACAAATGCAGGGGGTATGGGGTGGGGGTTTAGCTGGGAGAGAGTGAACATGCAAATAACAGTTGGTCAAGCCAAAGGGACAATGGCATTCTTATTAGAGTTTCTCAAACACAAGACTGTGTGCGGAGCACAATCTTACTTGTTGGTCAAACTAATTGGCATTGTTCAAAAGAAATTCCACAGCAGGGTAAAGGGCTATAAGCTAAGCCCCTCCCTGCTCCACTTTGCTTCAAATCATGTTTTAGACCAAGGGCCGTTCAAAGAGAAAATCTCACGTGCCAACTAAAGGGTTATGAAAATGAAACTGCCCGCCCCCCCCTACACCATGATGTCATTTTAATTGTCATAGCTGGCTGGTTAGTTCTGAAGCTTGGTTCTTCCAGTACATTCGCTGAAACCATCTCTTGAGTAACCCCCCCCTCCCCCTCCACCCTTTGTATACTTACCCCTCCAGAGGTGGAGGAAGGAAGAAGCTGGGTGTGCAGGAGCAGATGGCCTGCTGAGCGGACCACCCCCACCACACCTCCCGCTACGACCCCCCAAAGCAGGGTGCAACAATTGGGACTCAGACAATGGGTACATGGGTGTATTTGTGTGAACACAGGGTTAGGGGAGGGGCCTGGAATGAGGTCACCCAGGTTCTGATTATGATGGGCAGCAGCACGTACAAGGCTGGGGGGGAACAATACTTTAATGGAGACGGCCGGTGTCTCTCTGGCAAAAGAGGCCCGTTCCCTCACAGAGTCCGCGCATGCCTGGGTTGTCAGCCGACTGTCTGAAAGAACTGTGTCTCCCTGGAAGGGGTCAGTAAGGTACAACCCCTCTGCTGTGGGATGCCTCACACTCCTGTCTGGAGGGGCTTGTTTTTTTGTTCCAACGTGACCCAAAAAGAACGTAAATGGAGGGTAAAAAGATTTCCTAAGTGCGTTTACATTTACATTACATTTAAGCATTTAGCAGACCTTTACAAATCAGGGGCATGTAATTTTTTTGCTGTTTATATTTTATATTATATATATTTGTAGATATTTATAATTATTTCAGATATTTTGGAGATTTGTTTACACTTTTGCAAGAAAATGTTTTTGGAATATTAAAAGGATGGTACAGACATGCAAAATATAGGTTACTTTTTTATATAGAGGCATACTGTATAGAGGCCTATATGTATAATGAAAATTGCCATGTGAGTAATAAATAATTTATTTAAGATATTTTTCCCATTTCTTCCAATTTGGTGACCAATTCTACTCTCTTCTAATTCAACTACCCTTACCCCTTGTACTGCGAGCTAGTCGCCTTAACCCTGGACTGGCAGTGACAAAGACGCTGAACTGCCTCCTCCGAGACAGAACTCACCAAGCCGTCGACTGTAACTCCTAGGCTGAACTCAGGCATGAACCCAGGCTGCAGTGGGAAACCTGCACTTAGAACAAGTGCTTTTACCGGTTGCATCATCCTGGGGCCTGGTGTGAGTATAGTATTACAAAAATTACAGCATGTGACAAAAAATCCTTCCTTGCATACATAGTTCAACCAGGGGATGGAATTTCTCCATAAATTCATCAAAACAGGGGCCTCCCACGTGGTCCAGTGGTTACAACATTCGGCTCTGGCCAGGAGTGCCACCGGGGGCGGTGATCGGCTTCCCTTGCCCCAGGGAGGGGGGAGGGAAGCCGACTGGACGTTTGCTGCGCACATGAGTGGCTTTGTATTACCAGGTTACGGTTGACGACCTGGCGAATGCCGTCTCGGAGGAGGCGATACTTTGCCTTTGTCACTACCGGTCACAGGGCTACGGCAGCGAACTCACATTATGAGGGGGGGATTGACTTGAAAATATTGGGTGTAATTGGTTACCAAATTGGGAGAAAATGGGAGAAAATCAGAAACAAAAAATTTATCAAAACAAATGCAGCTATGTCTGTCTATTTTTGACTAACTTCTATGACAGGCTACAGGTATACTATTAGATTTGATTGCATCAAGATTGCCAAACCTCCAAAGCCATATTTTACAAACCTGGGGCAGTCGCTTTGACCTGTTCAATGCCCAAAATAAAACTGTACTGACCTGAGGACAATAAACAAACCCGATCACCTAAACATTCCGTTTTTGGGTGTGTCTGTGTTTGCCCCTAACTTGAAATTAAAAAGGGATTAGCTCACAGAATTCTGAAATCGACAAGGGCAATTTCCTGCTGCAGCTAGCCCTCTAAACTGGCTGCCAGCCAAATTTTAGAGGGGGGTGGGTGGAGGGAAATTTGAGCGTGCCTGTCTTCCTCTGTGACAGCCATGTGCCAGGAGGGAAGCCTAGGGCTTTGCACATTAGACAGGATCAGATTCATCCTGTACTGTACCTGTTAGCTCCCTGTCCTGTCCACTTCAATTACAGAGGCACTGGCCCACTTTCAAAGGTCATTCCCACTTTCTACACACCAGCTTCACTGTAACACGAGACTCTCAGGTTAAGCCCACCTCAAATACCCAACAGTGAGGATATGGGTTACATAGTGTAGAGGTGTCAGCACAGCCACCAGCCAGTTACAGAATTTCATAAAACACAAGCAGGATTGAAACCGCATATCACTTTCTACAACCTGCCCAATTTGCTTGGAAGATGAATGGGGGATAAACCATTGAATGGCAGTTTGAAGGCACCATAATGTCAACATGGTGCCTGTTCGTCATATACTGTGACAACAAGGACAGAAGATGAGATTATGTAAAAGTAACCGGACACAACCAATGAAGAGACTATTAAATTGCATAAATAATTTATGGATTTCTGTAACCTAAGTAATGTTATATTTTCCCATACCTACTGCATAATTCAGCTCAGTATGGTCACTTAATTCATATTGAACATTATGAACATTATGTTTTACATCCTCAGAATGAGGAGGTTCACTTTCTTTAAATGAAGAAGGCCTACAGCCCAAATTGTGCAACCAGATTTATTTTGTTCTTTGCTCAAATCCCCCCCAAAAACGCTTCATGCACAAAAAATATGTTACGTTGCATATTTTAGCAGCAGCAAGTGAAGGTGGCACGTTTTGCTCTGCAAATAGTATTACCTCCGGGGTTTTATTATCTCCTTTTTCATTTGTGGACGTCTGCTCTATGAATGTCCTCAGCTGGTCATGGTTTCTTCAGTGTCTTTTAAGCCCTTCTCGTTATGAGCGGGGCCTCTCTCTCTGGCAATGCTTTTTTTTGGAGGGGGCGGGGGTGGCTGAAATGAACTCCATAGGAGGCCGTTCTCTCTCCAAGGAGTCCGTTACTACCACGACTGCATCTGCAGAGAGGCGGACATCTGCACCCTTTGTCTGGCGTCCCAACTCCGACCCGTGCGTGTATGACCGCACTGAGAGGGGTCTCGCGCCGTCCTCGGCTCCCTTTCTGCCAGGAGAAATGACTTATTGAGCAGTCAAAGGCACAATGCAAATAGACCGTCAGACGGAAATACATTCCATTCAAAGCTATCTTTTCTTTCTGCTGCAGCTGTGCGGTCCCAGTATGAAATGCTAACTTTTTATCGAAGGATTTTTTTCTTCTTCTCTTCTCTCCCCCTCTCTGTGGAACAATGAAAGCCTGTGTCTGGCGGGTGGAGAGAGAGAAAGATCCTTGGAAATTGGTCACACAAATTATTCACTTTTCCATTGGGAGACCACTGTGGAAATGACTGTATGTCTTCTGAAACATAATGTTGCCATTATCTAGCAAATTGTTACCATTACCTCCTTATAAATTGTTTTGACACAGCTCACACAATTTAAACCCAGGGTGTTTATTTGACATATCGAGCTTAACAGAGAGTCGCACATATTACATGTTATATTCTCGTACACTTTAATTGGCTGCAAAAGGCTATACAGGTTGATGGATAATCACAAGAAAATTGGTTTACGTCTAGGCATATATTGATTCCCAGAACAGATTTTGTTAATTCCATACAGACAACAGGTTGCACTTTTCCTTTATTACTTCATATTACAATAACCCCAGGCTTCTGTCCATGCGGCACAGGAATCATTGTCATGCACATTAAATCACCATTCTGGGACGATGAGTGAGTGAATGCCGGCGCTTTTTAAAACCACGCAGATGTTAAAATGGGAGGGGGGCCCTCTGGCACAGCTGCAGACATCTAGTCTTGACTGAGCTGACACTAGAACTGGCTGCCCCCCTCTCTTTGTCTGGTGAAACAGGCATCCCAAGTTCACTGAACGGAAAGGCTCAATCTTGGTCAGGATCATCCTCCTTTCTCTTTCTCTTTCTCTTTCTCTCTCTGTGCGTATTGTTGTATGGAGGGCCATCCTGGTTCTTGCGGAAACCCTGACGAGGAGATTGATTTTGGGATTAGTAGCCCTCATAGGCTGATAGAATGAGACCGGCCGGCCTGGTCCGCCGTGAAAGAAGCCAGTGGGCTTTATTTACCCAGCTCAGATAAGCCGTAACGGAGCAGAGGGAACTTTTCCCACTCCCACAGAAAGGAGCAACAAATGTGAGGATATCTTTCAATCACATTTTGTAATCATGGCAACTTAACTATTCAATTTCTTTTCCTCCTTTTATCTCATTTTTTTCCAGAATATGAACATCATTGTGGGCATTTGTGTTCCTTGAAATATGTTATGTTTTCTCTAAATAGATCTACATTTTGCCAAAATATCAATGTCAAAATAAATGTATTCAAATGTACAGAAAAGAAGCCATTGCAGGAATGATCACTACAGGTCACTGTGAAGGTGTAAAGAAAGACACACGCCATTACAAAACTGTCAATTATCTCACTGTTTCCAGCTTTTTTCCAAGTTCATCAGCTGGTGAAATGTAGTTTTAGAAACATCATCTTAATTATAATCTTTGAACTTTATACATTTTTACAATAATTGGTTTTCTTTTCTATGTTGTCAGAAATGCCCACATTATCAGACCCATGCAGACTTTGTTGCTACTTCGAGCATATGAAGTTATTTTTCCCCTCACTGAAAAAGCAGGGGGATTAAACAGGATAATTACAATGTCACAGTGAGAAGCATGCACGGTAACCTGAAGACCATACCATGATGTTTATTTTCTGGAGGGCCTCACTGGTATTAATTGAAGAATAGGTTGAAAAGACTACCTTACAGTTTGGAGGGAGGGATCGTGTGCTGGTGACCAGGGGCAGACTTAGTGATTCGGGGGCCCAAGGCAAACACAGGTAATGGGGCCCTCCTCACCCTCTATTCTCACTATTTTATATCCTTATTAATCTAAACAATCAGATCTACCTGTAACGCATATTTTCACCAGCAGGGATAATACTAGCAGCATCATTTGCTCTAGCAGCAGCAGGTTGTTCTTTACTAGCACTTGTGCTAGCAGTATTAGGGCACATACAAAACAAGAAAGAGCACATAAAAAACAGTTTCTGAAAGAGCAGCATCATCTACAAAGAACAGTTTCTGTACAACCAAAACAATACATTTTATACAAGGATCCCCATTAGTATCAAGTGATACTGTTTTTCATTACAGCCACATTGGCAAACATCAACATCATGACATCAATAGTCAAAAAATGTTACAGAAATAGGGCAACTTGTGATTGATGTTGGCTCTAAATAAGCACAACACGTAACTGCTTCCCCTGAAGTCAGTGGAAACAAGAATGGTAACTAGAACCGGAACTTGTATGCATTACATATGTTTATGGTTTCCATTCATAAAATGTATTCTCTTCCTTGAAAATATATATGTCAATATGTCAATATTTGTTATGGATTTCTCTGAAGTGGATTTCAATTTCACCAAAACCACACATACCGTAACAATAGTATAAATATCTGTAACTGAATAAGCATGCTACTAATTTATTATGATGATTATCATTAGTATTTTGTTTTACTGCTCCTAACACTTTAATGACAATGTGAGCCTATTTCCATATTTATTGCCATATCTGTGGAACTAGCCCTACTGAAAATGAAGGAGGTGTGCATAATAAAGGAAGGAAGGAAGGAATTATTGGAAGGAAATACTGAAAAAATAACACTTGTTTTCCCCTTCATGCCGTAGCACCAAAAATACCAGCGCTTAGATTTCAGCTCTCATCTCGTCAAAGCAGCCCCCCCAACCCAACCCCCCGTTCATGCAGACTGTCTCAGCCTAATGGGATTGCCACGCTGGAAGCCTCACAAATAATGGAAATAATGGCCTCCGTGAAGACCTGGGTTAAGGTTAGTGCTTACAAGATTTCCATACAGACTTTCCCTCTTTGTGTCCTACAGTACATAGTGTGTGTGTGTGTGTGTGTGTGTGTGTGTGTGTGTGTGTGTGTGTGTGTGTGTGTGTGTGTGTGTGTGTGTGTGTGTGTGTGTGTGTGTGTGTGTGTGTGTGTGTGTGTGTGTGTGTGTGTGTGTGTGTGTGTGTGTGTGTGTGTGTGTGTGTGTGTGTGAGAGAGAGAGAGAGAGATAGATAGAGAGAGTAGGACACCATGGTTTAGGACTTAAATGTATAATTGTACATTGTACATCACGCATTCACGTTATATCACAGGTTTACTGATATACATAGAATTACACTTTCCTAAGAATCCATTTAATGCTATGCATACTAGTGTAAATGTGCCTTCTGCTGCAGTCTTCCTAACATGATCATTATTTCATAGCAGTGTAAGTGTCTTGTAAACTGTACTGAGGTGTGCGAGGCACGACAGTTCATTTGAGGGTTACCCGAGTGTGATTACAGTCTGGATTCAATCAACATCTTTCCTTGAATTTTACCTATAAATACATCCGTGTTTTTCTTCCCCCGATTGCAAATGCGTGTTCTTTTGCTTCTTCAATCTTGGGTGATTGCCAAACTGTCAGCGAAGAAAAAATAACTAACACTTGCACTTAATCGTGAGTCAAAGGACAATGTTGATTCGATCCAGGCCAAGATGTCACGACTAGAAAATAAGCAGATATGGTGGTATGTAACATGTTCTGTGGCACCGAGCCTGAAAAACATTGTAGGTGATGCGACGATGTAAGAACCTTGTGTAAAAAGTCAGAGACAGGGGCCAGGAAACTGGAGCAGAGCAAAAATAATACCACAAAAATGACAGGAGCCTCCCCTCCTGTGGCTTAGTAACGTTTGAAGATAAAACGGATGTCTTCGCGTCTCCGGGCCTCAGGCACAAGGGCTGCCAGGAGAGGTCACTCCAGCCAGGAAGTTTGTTCCGTAAACCTGCTCTCAGATCTCCTCCTCTGTCCCCTCTAATTTAGTGGAGCCCCACTACGCCAGGGGGCCTCCCAGCGAACTTTTTTTGGGGGGGTTTTTGCACTCTGTATCAAAGGGCAGGGCAGGGATAATTTCCCTGATATATGGGATGGCAAACAGTGATCTAATGAGCTAAGAAGCTCGGCAAGCCTGTCGGTAATAACAGGGTTAGCCCAAACCCCCAGCAAACAGGATCCTGAGCTGTGTCGTCTACTCTAATTAAAAGGAGGTGGCATTCTGTCTGTGATTTTTTTTCTTTCTTTTTTTTGCTGGTTCCATTGTCACCAGATGGCTCTCCTTGGGAACGGAGTGAAACAATGGTCACGGGGAGCGAAAGGCCAATTGTCCAGGGAGCAAAACGACGTTTCCCACCAAACAGGTTCTCAGCTCCCTTGCATAGAGCAATGGCTGTGAGGATTGGTTGATCACTAAAAGGCCTAATGTAAAGAGACCAAGTGAAATTCAAAGAGTATGAAAATGCAGATTCAGGATTCAATGGGAGCGACAGAGGACACAAGGTTTTGGAACGCAATGTTTTGAATACCGTATCTATGCAGGGGGGAAAACCGGAGAAGGAAGGAGGAAAAGTAGCCTGACCAAGATAACAGTCAGGAAGTTTTTTCCCTGGGTAACACGGACTTTGGCCAAACAAAGGAAAGCATTTGAAAATGCACACAGATAAACATCTCTGTCAAAGCAGAAGTCATGCTGGTGGGGTCTCTCTCAGAATTCGGTGGGAGAGGGGGACGTTCCAGAGTTCAGCTAACATTGTATTAACACCGCCCCCCTCCCGCCCCCCACAACATGGCGATATCCTGTTTAATTGTGAATGCAATAAAATGGAAAGCCTTGTTTTGACTTAAAAACTATTTATACTTATGTGTTATCACAGATCTGTGCTCAAATGTTTTTTAATTCTGAGATTTACATGATCTGTGCACTCTTTCTGCATTATTTTGAAGGTTTAAAAAAACTAACCATATCAATTTGACATTTTGTGAATTTATGTGACTTAATAAATAAATATAAAATAAAAATAAAAAAATAAACTAGAAAATACTGTAGAGGAATGTTCACATTTGTTCACATCACAAATACTTCACATTTGGGTAACCATGAAACATATTTGGGTGGTAAATCAAAACTAAGTATCCTACATTTTCTTATTTTATAATTTAATTCCCCCAATAACTTATTGCTGACAGGTAGGAGCAAGAGGCAAATAAAATAACTGCTAAAACTTTTACCACCCATGCTGTTCTGAACTGTTTGTTTGTTTTGAATGTTTATTTCTCACCATGTGGACAAACAATGGTGATGACGGACGTCAAAATGATTTCTTTACCAAACAGGGCCATCCTTACACAAATTGGCTTTTACTGGTTTCATGCATTTCTGTCCTAAACAAGGCAAGGATACAATACAATGAAACCATTCGTGTGCTCTTGTAAAGACAGATTGCTGTTTGTGTGTTCATTCAGTAGACTTCCATATCTTGCAACCCAAAACTGGAATTACAGTAACCACCAAATGGAATAAGAAAAATTGTGAGCTGATATAAAGTTATAAATACGTGCCGTGTTTTCTTAATAAAGGGGTCTCTTCAAACAAATACATTTTCAGGCATTGGCAAAGGTAAAGGGTCACAAAGACTTCATTTCAGCAGCACATGAATATCAAAAACAACTATACTTAAATCACCAGCATCTTTTCAACTGCAATTTTAAATCATAGAAAAGCACAAGCTTAGCAAATGGCACATAGTATATAACATTAAGTAAAACACTGTTTTGGCAAATCCAGAACATCAAATGTAACAGTAATTTAACAGTATCTTAAATAAATAACTGCTATTTCAATTCATACACAAATACATGAATCTGCCTGAAAAACAAAAAAAAAGAGTCAAGAGATTATACATTAAATTTTGAGGAACACTACTTTGGTAAACCCAGAACATAAATTATGTCAACTATGGCATTGAATAAATACTGACAGAACACACTGTGATTAGCGCAGTGGTATAATCCTGTTACATCTGTTTTTGTGAATGTGCAGGGTAGCTGAACTAGTCAGCAGAAGGACATACATAAATTTGTCAGATTTGCATAAACATACATGTATCTACACCTGGATACTAGGTTGTTTTAAGGGAATGACCCAACCCAATATTACTTCCTGCCTAATGTTTCTCTTGCAAGATTTTTATTTTTCTCAATATAGTAACCTTGTATTTCCTCTGAGAATTAAATGACCCAAGAGGCCACACAACTCCTGGTCCAGGACCTAGTGATCTCACGTCTGGACTACTGCAATTCCTTGCTGGCAGGCCTGCCGGCCTGTGCCATCAAGCCACTGCAACTAGTCCAGAATGCTGCCGCATGTCTGATGTTCAACCATGTTCAAGTTCACCCATGTCACCCCTCTACTCTCCTCTCTGCACTGGCTCCCCATCGCAGCAGACCTCAGATTCAAATCACTGGTGCTGGCTTATCAAGCGGCTAGAAGAACTGCTCCCCCTTACCTCCAGACACTCATCACACCCTACACCCCAGCCAGACCCCTCACTCCGCCTCCTCTGGCAAACTGATTGTCCCATCCCTCTTCTCTGTCCTGAACCCTCGGTGGTGGAATGATCTTCCGCACTCAGTCAGGATCGGGGAATCACTTGCGATCTTCCGCTAGAGACTCAAAACCCACCTTTTCAGACTCCACTACCATTGAATTCTGTACATCTAGCCAATTGTCATCACCACTGCCTATTTGTTTAATACTGTTGGTATATGTATACTTGTTTACTCCTCAAAAAATTAAAACAATTTTTTAAATAATAATTGACTAACCTTTTCCTTCCCAGCGTTACAGGTATGGTATGGAGCTGCCAACAATGACGTCTATCGCTGTATTACTGCACTGATCTCTTGCGCGATCTATGATTGTTCTTACCATGTATTTATAAGAGTGTCTGCTAAATGCTTAAAATGTAAATGTAAAAATGAAATAAGGATTCAGAATGCCTGAGAAATAAGCTTGCTCGATACCCCCCAGTAATGCCAAGAGGAAAATATGACATATGAAAATATACTATGGAAACATCACTTTTTGGAATGCATTATTACATTTTGGATGGCATTATTATATTTTGGAAGGCAGGTTTACTCTGAACTCTGAATCTGAACAGTCTGAGATAGATCGGTATTTGCTGTAAATTAAGCATTCGTAGCATTGCCCTTTAAACTTAAAAGAATGGTTTTACAGCCAGGCTTATTTTTGCTTTACATGTGAATTTCCCTTTAATGAAAAGGCGTAAAACTTGTTTTAACTGAACTAAATGCAGTGACAGAGGCCATAAATGGTCACAAAGGGCATGGTGACATTTAATTAGCCACTCATGGGTTCCGCATGTATTGTTTCAAACACTTAAAACACCTGCATGTCCTCTTAAAACACCTGCACTGAAGTAAACAAATCTTGTGATATTTTTCATTCAACCAAACAAAAAGTATCACAATGTTGATCATTCAGAAAGAAACTAACATATATAAATAATTTATATAAATTATTAACAAAGCTTTCTTTTTTTAAATGTATTAAATGGTAGCCGGAAATGTAAGATAATTGTGAAATGTAAGGCCAAGTGGTTATATGTTTAGAATTGTATATAGCCTGTTCTCTTCATTCTTTTGTTCTTATATTCATCACTAACTTTATTTATAGATCCAGTTAAATTTCTCAGGGGTTAATGCAATAAATGTACTTTGAAGTCTTACATTGGAATGAATTTTCCTTAGAAATCCCAATAAAAATTATCTGTCTGAAAGAATTCCATCTGCTTACTTTAAATAAAAAATACATTATTATTATTATTATTATTAATAATAATAATAAAACAAATCTAACAAACATACAAGCAGTGTGTACTTATTTAGCACTGAGTTTGAGACATTGGCCATAGCGGAATACATTTTCAATATCATATTGTATTGCTTTTTTATTAATATTATATTGTTGCATTAAAGTTCTGCTTTGCCTCATACCTAACACCATATGTGATGGCAACTGCTATAACACACACCTTTTTGCACCTTCTTGGCATCAGCCTGTACATGGCCTAATCCTCTCTATCTCTATCTCTCCCAGACAGGTGAGGAAAATCTGATCAAGAATGAAGTACTACAGGTTTGTCAATATTGCTTTGAAAATTGTATCTTTTTGGTTTCAATTGAATCTTTCTGAACAATCCTGGAGATTTTCGAATGATTCCTTCCCCTTATCCTCCTCTATCAGAGAGCGTTCAGTGATTCTCTTATGCTTTGAACATTTGAGTTTCTGTGAACTTCACATCAAACCCCAGCAGCCTGCTGCTGTGCCTTTGAAGTGGCGGATATTGGAAAGGGCCACACTGCTCTGTCTGCACTTGAACAGTGGAAAAAGGCATGTGATGATGAGCCAGCCAAAGGACTGCTGGAATTGAGTCTGAGAGAGGGGGATCCCGCCCTGTTTACATATATTGAGCACTTTGGATTTTAAACTGCCTTATTGCCCCCCATCAATAATTTTCTGATATAAATTATTACTGTTTTAACAACTGTCCATGCTACCACTGACTACAGTCCTAAATTAAATCACGTAGATCTAATGCTAACATTATTTCGTGTGGTGATATTGTAGTAAAACTATATTTGATAGAGTAAATTTGCATGATATAATCTTAATTTATACATTTAAAAAGTGTTCTATTTACACATTTATCGTTTGCATGATCGCTAAATAATTTGCAGATAGTGCCCAACTAAATTGACAAATTGCATGGTACAATGTACAAATACCGGAAACAATTCAAATGACTGAAACATTTTCAGTCATTCTTTCGTTGTAGGGATCACAAGCTACCGCGGAACAGTTCATGTACATGTTGTAACACTATCTTAGTGCCTTAGACACAGGGCACTCAAAGTGGAGCGTTTTACCCAGCGGGCGCAAGGACCATGCGGGAAGCCATGGGAACTACCATTCCATACATTGCATCCCTCCTCATTCATTGATCGCCCTCTCAAGAAGCAACACACAAGACTAGCTGACTAAAGACCTCAATTTGAAGGGAGAATTCTCACAAAGCGAAAGAAAAATGGTACGAAGTGAAAGGCAACACAGAGAGGTGAAATCCGAAGATGTATTTTTGGAGTCCGAGACTTCTATGGATCAGCAAGATGTTTGCGACATGTCTAGTTATGCTTTCAATGACGTCTTCAACTCCAGTGACTCTGCTATGGACCAGATCGACACTTTTCTGAAAAATGTACAAGTTTTGCTGGAAGCAGCCAGTTATATTGAAAATAATGAAAAGAAAGATGGAAGTAAGTCAGTTTGTGTGTCGTGGACGCGTTTGATTGTTCCATTTGTCTCAGGAGTACAGAAATATCTTTGTTAACAGACTCAGACAACAAAGGATTGAGTTGAAAGAACTACGTGCAAGTAGCCACATAGATTAGATTCATGCATGCAGATCCTGTGTGTGTGATTATTGCAACATTTTTTTAATTTAAAAAATATATTTACGACGTATTTTTTTGTTTCCCCCATTTTGTCGGTGAACTCATTTTAAAAGCCATTTCCTAAGACAGTTCAATGCATTTGCGCGATTACAGCTTGATAAATTGCTGTTTATGAGGTTGGTGAAGAATAGGCCTATGAACCAGAAATAATGATTTTGTCATACCGTTTGACATACGGATAAATAATGATAAAAATAAACTGAAATTAAATGAGTTGTCCTCCAACTTTACCCAGGCTATGGTTAATACCAAGCCATTGTCGTCACCGCCACCCCAACCAGCAACATTAGAACAACATGCAACCCTGTATAGAATTGCCATGTTTTATTTGCTTAGCTAGCAAACAAATATGATGCAATGCAATAGCCCATATTCTGAATAAAAGCGTGATTATACATTGTTTGATAATAATATAATGTCAAGTAAAATTGATGTCGTAATTTCGTTATCTAGGCTACACTTTTTTTTCATTGGGTCAAATGGAAAGAGACAGCTATGTGTCAAGGTAACGCACTCTCAGGGGTTCACAGAACAAGGCCTATGTAGGTTAATGTGAACAACGTGTTTAAGACCACTGTTGGACCACTTTTGAAGTTATTACAATTTTAAAAATGTGTTTATAAAATGCATGATAACACATTTAAAGTGTGGTGGGGTGTCACCACCTTTTAATTGTTGAATTTAGCAAATCAAGCTACATTCAAACCTGCTCTTGAAATAAAACGACTGTTATTTATGTATTGGTATACGAATGGTGGGCTATTGCCTATTCTGTTGCACATTTAAGCAAATCATGCTTCAAAATCTGGATGGAGGTACACTTGTGAGCCTGCAGAAACTGGGCATGTTTTAATAAAAAGGATGTAATGCAATGTAGGCTATAGCCTACAAAACGAGCGACAATCATCCACCTTTAATGTGACGTTTAGATGATATTCACTACATTGATTAAATGCAAGGACACGTTTTATTCTATGATATTCGCGTGTACTTACTTTGTCGTGCTGTTTTGTTTGGCAAAAATTGGGTTGGCATGTTTACAATGCAATGAACTAAAGGGTACATATATGCAACGTGTCAAAACAGGGAACGGTTTTCTGCCATACAACCACGCTTTGATTTTCGAGTAAGTATTTTTCTTTGATTTATACTGCATGTAGCTAGCTAGATTTCTTTATTGGCATCATCATTTACCTTGTCTAAATTAAGACGACAACACCAAAAGGTGGACATGTTCGTATTAGGAACGTTCGAAATGCACATTTTCTTTGCTATAGGAAAATTCATTCAATTAATTTTAAAGCCCAAACCCATAGCAAACATAGCTAAACCATTTTTTATTGTGTGTACGTTTCCTGGTATTTTCAGGAGTACTCACATGGTTTCCACATGGAGCAAATGCGTGCGTTATGATTGGATTAATGTCAGTTTTCTGGCTGTACTTAGCTGCACAATTCTCCAATAAAACGTCTCTGTTTTGATGACGTCATGTGTTGCTGGGCCGGGTTCTGGTGTCCAGAAAAACATGACCGTGGTTAGGATTTGTGGGATGTGTAGGCTTTCGGCAAAGCTTACCCTAAATCGAAAATAGTGTCGGAAAACAAAGGCAATCGTTTGTCCGCTGCAGAGTTCTATCTAATATCTCTGGTCCCATTTCCTGTAATAAGCAGTATAATTATTTGTATATATCTATCATAGCATGGCGCCTTTAGTGGTGCTCTGTCTTATAATGTTAACATGCATACCAGTGACTCACGTGTTAGGATATTAAATTGTTTAATTTGTATTTCTATTTGTATCAGTATACGCATCAGCGTTCCATTCGGTATTATAATCAATTTCCCCAAATGTATGTCAATTTCTCGAACTGCTACCCTTTATAGTTAAGTCTTAACAATTCGTTTTGTAAAAATAAAATTGGAAATGGGAGGCATAATTGTGCAGTTGCAGTTTTATATTTAATTCTGGGTACACTAGGTTAGTATCATGATAATAGTTTGTTAAACTAGTCGGAGTGGACATTTCAACTAATGTGAAAATGTAGGTTTTATTTCCTCAAAATAAAAAAGGATTGGACTCTATATCCCATAGACCTTTGCATAGGGGGTTGTAGCCTCCCCTCAGCTGTGAAGCCAAGTAAACAAACCGGGGGAGGAGTAGTAACAAGCAGCAGGGACTTTGCAGGCTCTGGGCTTTCGGGGGAATTTTTATATCGTTTATATCAGTTTTATACAATTTGTAGTCGTCTATTTCCTAAGAATTTGTAATAGTTTGCTATCCTGATCTTAATTCGATTTTCTAAAGCCACTTGGCTGAACGAGTTAGCTCATCGCTAGCTAACGTCACTAGGACATATTTCGGTATTCCGGTAGCAAGAGCAAGCTAGCCAGTTAATAAGCTTTCCGAAAAATAAAGGACTAAAGTTACATTCGAAGCAATACTACATGAGGGACGATTGTTGATATTTTTAATCGGAGAGGTTTTTTGTTCAGCAATATATCTATAAAACAACATAGCCAGCAAGCTATATACAGTATGACGGCAGTGCAGCTTATTAATATCCAGAGGTTATTGGAAGCTGCAGAATACATAGAAAGGAAGGAGAGAGGTACGTAGCGAACGTTACCTCATCAGAAAATGACATTTTCGCTATTTTCTTGGAACGATTAATTGTATTGCAAATCAGTTTGCTATCTTAGCCAAATGTGTTGTGTTTTAGAATACAATCTTAATCACGATATCAAACCTCATATTAACAGCTAGCAAGTAGAGTGGAGTCACGTCGATAGTGTTGTATTTTTCATGTTCTTTTGATAAATGTATCCGATATATTTTTGTTATTGATGGAGTACAGTGATGCTACAACGATAGCTACCATTCGCTCGACTAACTCATTTTCCCATCCAACAGAATGTGAACACGGGTATGCTTCGACGTTTCCATCAATTCAAAACGCAAATTATCAGAGACAAAGGAAATTTCGAAATAAAAAGTTCAACAACAACAACAACCACAACAGGTAAGCAAATCTAAGGTTATAGCACTCGCCTATCTACCCACATAATATAACATGTTAGCCAGCTATATCTGTATTTTAGTCGATATCTCGTTGCATATGTCGCTGGAAAGCTATCTTATAGTTTTAACAGTTGTCGCTTCGGATGCTCAAATCTAGTCTAGTGTACTACATGTACCATTAAGTTAGTTTAATGTTATCCAGCAGCCCCAAAGCTATCTATGACTGGGTTATGTATTGATATTGATCATAGCAAACTGTCGAATATGCGGAGGGACTTGAAAAGACATGTTTTAGAAAATGAGCTCTGCTGCTAGCTAGCTAACGTTAGCTCACCTATTCAGCGATAACTTAAATGACATCATGTGGTAATTGTTTTCCCGTGGCAAACGCTACTCTTTAAAATAGCTTCAATCGGGATACTTTAACCTAGGTTTATTATATTTATGTGTAATGTAGTTGAACAGAATTATATGCAAAATAGACTGTTTCTTGTACAGATTCTCACTTAAATGACGAGCTGTTCGCCTCTCAGTTTGGGGGAGGGGGAAGCCTCAGCAGCTCGAGCTAGCTTTCATCAGCTGATTGTCAAACTGACTGCAGCACTGAGGTTAGGGACCGTGTGCGTCTGACAGGGTATGCTCTGCTGACGAAAAACACAGTATTTCGTTTATTTTTCATATACCAGTAACCCTTCCTTTGATTCGATTGAACATATCGATATGTTTAAACGAAGACAACATAACATTATTTATCGCCTTTTAAAATACGCCATCTTTACTGAGAGTTGTTATAGTAATGATTGAAAATACGGCGAAGCGAAAGCAGAGGAATTTTATTCCTATCCCTTGTGGGCAAAGCGTTATTTACTGCAAGGGTTCGTAGCTGGATAGGTGACTGCGCGCACAACATTCTGTGTAGTGTTAATGTCGTCGAATACTTGCGTTAGATGATTTGTGCACACGGGATTACGTTATTTGAAGAAACCCATCTAGCAATATCGTCACTGGTTTGCGCATTATAGACCAGTTAAAGGAAGAAAGGATAGAAAATACGTCCTTTCAGTCTGCAGTTGTAGCTACCCATTTTATGTCGTTATTCTTTATATGAATACATATACCAATCCGTCTGTTCCTTTGGAATATTCCGTGGCAATCATGTGATAATTAATTACAGTGTTGTTAAGAATGAACTGTAATGTCGTTGATATGTGGGTGGAGCGTTCTTGTGGATCGAGGACTAAAATAAGATTACCTCTCCAAGGTCATGGAGCCAAAGAGAGCAATAGTAGGAATCCACCACATTCTGCGACAAATGGTTTATTTAGTTCTCAGAGTAATTGCGTTGAGGAAATATTGGTGAAGACCATCACATCTTCATCCATTGATGCCTTTTAGTCAGTGGACGTAGGTACCGGTAATTGTATTTGTTCTTATTCTTGGTGCAAACATCTTTCTGTGTAGATTTTTTTTTTTGCTGAACTAATAACCATGCTACAAAGCGTCTCTTTAGAAAGCACAGCACCAACCCAACATGTAGATGAACTGAAAATAGTTTAAATTAATGTGTGACCAGAAAGTATTTATTCTGACTGAAGATCATACAGGTTTTCCAGTATGGCTTTGCACTGTGGTGTATTGGATAAGCTTTGGGCTTGGTTAGATTATTTCCTCTCCTGTATGACAGATTTTTGTTTGTCTGACTCACTGTTGGTGTCTGTGTGTGAGGAGGAGTGGAGGTGGGGGGGGGGCAGTATTTTACAGGAAATGTCCATTGTTAAGCCACAAACATCTTAATTACATGATTTTCCCCCCAGAATATTTGTGTTCATGAGTGTAAAAAAGGCATCAGTGTTGTTTATGTGCTCAGCAGCTATTGTATTTTTGACATGAGGAGACTCAATAGTGAATTGTTTGCAATAACATATGTCCAGTAGGTTCAAACCTACGCCAAACATAAATAAACGTTTACAGCATTCAGCCATTCATCTCGCATCGGCACATTTATCAAACATGGCTTCTAGTACTGTGCACACTTGTTGTCTCACCTCTTGTTCCCAGGCCGCTCCAAACCATACCCATTATGATCAAATAACACCATTTCTGAATAACATTTCACAGCGTTGCTTGATAATAGTAAAACAAGGCACGTTTTGTATTAATACTGTAGGATGCCATTGTGTTTGAAATGCTTTTCTTCACCTTTGGTCATAAGCCATGCCTATGCTGGCCACCAAATGTTTTTTTGCATTTCAGTAACTTATGACTGTGGTTACTCAATCATTTCACGTTTGGCACATCAGACACGGAGTGTAGATGTATGAAAACTGCCAATCATGGCTCTTGATCCCTGTCCACGCCCAGCCTACAGTACCACTATGGTAAATGTAACTTTTTCCTCTATGCACAACTTTGCTAATTCAGCTAATCTTTGTTGCATTTCTCAGACATTGTCCTTAGATGCACTATTGACCATAGCTCCACACAAGTCACCAGCTGTTCGAATTGAAAGCCTTGTGGTTGAAGGCAGGCCTCTGCATGCATTGAATTCTTCATACTGATTGTATGTCTTTCCGCACCTCCACACAGTTCCTGCGAGATGAAACGTTTCTTTGAATTGAGACACAAGGCTACAATGCCAACAGCTTGCATGACGTAAATGTGAATACAGGTCTTATCACCCTAATACAGGAGTAGTTGCTCCTGGCGCTGCAATTTGAATGTATTTCTGTGGCAGATGTAGAAAAAAACTGGAAGAAAAAAAACGAGACATGTTACTAAATCCTGTGGACATGTGCACTGTATTGCAGAGCACTGGAAATATTTGGGTGCCGTTTATTTTATCATTTCATTTCATTTCTTTTCTGGGTACCTTCAGCTGCATGGGGCCAGTGTAGAGGTATTCAAAGTCTCTGATAAATAAATGAGTAAATAAAGGAACGTGCCAGCGAGAGCCGTTACCCCCCCCTGCTGCGCAGAGCTCAGAGTTTGCAGAGACCAGCTTTTGAAACCATCAGGAGTGCTTGTTTCCCTTCACCGTGTTGCCACACAAAGAGGCTGGTTGGAGACCGGATGATTCACTTTACATTATTAACACCCCTCTGACTTCCCCTTGTGCAGACCTGGCCCACAGCACTCGCCTGCCTTCCTCGCACTTTACTACCCAACAGATACTTATTTTTTGCACAGCTATGGTTAGTACAGGATATAGGATCTGCAAGCAAAAATGCATATATGTATATATATATATATATATATTTTACCGTTTTGGTGGAGCAATATTACATTATTTGTCAGAAGTTGAATATACAAACTGTCTTATGTTTTTTGAGGAAATTAGCCTGCTTTTCTACAGTTAGTGTGTTGAGGTTGTAGCAGTTTCCCATTAACACAACTTGTCTTTTCTCTCGCTCTCTCTGTCTCTCTCGGTACTCATAGATCCACACACAACGAGCTGGAGAAGAACAGGTGAGTGGCCTTTGTTTTCCTCAAAATTGTCCCAGGCTGAGTATCATGTGACCGTGCTTCTTTTTTAATAGCAAAAGAAAAAAGAAAACTTTACGATTTGTGAACTTAGGCCGGGACAAAGAAACGGCAGCTCGTACGTAGGCTCGTTAAGATTTTTTCTTCCAGGGACGTCGTCTCAACAGCGCGTTGTTAAAATGGAAAGTCAGATGTGACTTTGTTTTACTAATATGAGGGCATTCCCTCTCCACTGACTTGCCACTCTGCCATTGGGTCAGACAGCCTCGCTGTTGTTGCTAAGGTTTCAGGTTACAGCGCAAGGGTATGTGTCCTAGACAGAAGTGAAACCGAGACAATAGTTCAGATGTTTCCGTGCATGTCGATTATATAATGCAGGGTGCAGCCAGATTTAATTGAGATAAGCACACATCTTTCACACTTTTAATGTGGCGTAATAAGTGTCATAGGTCAGGATTTTCTGGATTGTGGGTGGATAGTGAAATGGACATATATGGAATGTATTTTGACATGTATTTTGTGTATGTAATAGTTTGCCATTGTTGGCAGTTAACACATGACCTTTTTTTTAAGGACTTTTAAAGCGATTGGCACGTGCCTCCATTTAGCAGTTTTGTACGTTACAGCCATTTTAACTTTGTTGGTTGTCTAATAATTGCGGTGCCTGTCACAGACATCTCTGATCAGTGTTAGGTAGCGGTGTAAGGTGGGAGGCGGTGGTGCTCTCTGCGCGCACTTGGACAGAGAGATGAAACGCTCGCTTCAAAGGTGTGATGGAGCCTGCTCCAACCTTGTGTAATTATAGAGCAGCAGGCTGTCCATTCATAAACCGCCTCTGAAGAACATGAGCAACGCAGGCGTCAAGCTGTGCACCATTTCAAAAAATATATACATTTAAATTTCACTGGATCTCCTCAAACATGCACATCTATATTTTATTTCTTTTTGGTTTTTAACCAGGGGTCACAAAGCACATAGGTAAGGAAATGGTTGATTTTTGTCAGCATCTCCAGTGATGAAATCCAGAGAGATGCTAATGCCGTGCAGCCACACCGACTGGTTTTTTGCAGATAACGCCTACGTAGTTTGTATCATTCGCCTTGCGTGCGGCGATGCCGCTGTGTAGGTTTGTGGCCAAGATCAGTCGGGCTGGGAAGTTTCGAAACACAAACCGCTACAGTGTGATATGGTGATGCAGTGTCTCAGGAAGGAGGAATGAAACCGTTGCAATGTGCCCTGTGCGCTGAGGTAGCTGTTTAATTTGTTGAGTTTATGATGGACCTATAAAGGTTTTCTATACATCTCATCGTTGTTGGTAAAGCTCGCTTCACAAATGTATTGTTTTTTTGTTTTTTTATTTTTTTTAAACCCATTTGACAGACATTTTGGAACATCTCATTAACTCCATACCTCTTAATAATGGAAGAACTACAACATTGTTACTGAGGTGTGCTGATATTAATGAATGGGTGAAAATGGTTGGTTATGATTCATTGGTGCAACTGTGATGTTACACATTCCTGGGTGTCACCCACTATAGTGCTGGCACTAAGGAGTGTCCTGGACAAGCAAGATTATCCACATTTGAATGTACTTAAAAATTTAAATGCCATTTTGGCATCAAATGACACTTGCAGAAATAGTTTAAAAAAATATAAAAATCTTTATCTACTATGAAAATAATCGGATCTAGAAATAGTTCGTTTCCAGTTGAGTAGAGTTTTCCCCTGCCTAAAAGCTCAGATCTTGAGCTGTTCTTGAGCCTATCAGCACCTGGATCTGGAAGACTCGGTCATGTTGTGTTCAAAGGCTGCCACAGAGTCAGGTGACTGTGGTGTGTTTGGGCTGATTGGGGCGTGCAGGAGATGAAGGAGTTTCTGCCACATTCCAGGCACTCTTACTGCATCAAGGGGGCTGCTGGGAGATAAGACCACAGGTTTAAAACAAAATAAAAATCTCTTTATGTCAAGTGAAACGCATCGGATATTCCTAGTGCTCAAACTGTAGTGGAATTGAGCCGCTAACAAGTTTTTCTTGAAGACGAGCGATTGAAAACATACAGCGCAGCATTTCTATCAAAGTCTTCATCGGCTTTTGTTTATTTATTCATTTGACTGCTGCTGTCATTCAGGCTGACATGTGGAGCACATGAAGTTGCAATGCAGGGCACAAAGAGTGAAATGCATTACAGTGCAGTGCGGCCCGCAACACGCAGCTAGTGACCAACAAGGCAATGCAGAGCCATCTTATAAAAGGACCGATTCAACTTATCCATTTCGCTCACCGGTTTAGGGAACGTGAGGGGAATTCACGCGCCCCTAAATCAGGAAGGTTCCGTTCCTCTAATTGTTCGAATTGTTTTAATTAAGGTGGTGTTTAAGTGGAGGGGTCAGTCTTCTTGTCTTTTCTTTCTCATTGAGCAGTGCTTTCCGAATTCAAAAGCCAGATTTGTTTCAACAAATGCCAGTGATCGGAAGGTAATGGCAAGGCCGCGTTTTGGCTTGGCTATCGCCAGCTGTTCAAATCCTGGCCTCTTTCCTACCCTCCACCCTCAGCAGCCTATGGCCACCGCTGCGGACCGGAAAACGGATTATGAGCCTGTGCATGCTCTTTAACCAGCACTGCAGGCCAACTGTATATAGCACCACATGGCACACTATTGTAATGGGATAGAATATCTCAGCCTCCTTAAGCTGTTCCCAGATGTGTCCTATTTGTCCAGTCTAAATTGTCTCCTTTGGTCTTTACCGGCTCACACTTGCCATCTATAAGTTGGAAAAGGCGCAGAATAGCTTGATCTGTTAGGTGTTAGCCAGAGCATAAACTGGAATTTCTTGTGCATGGTTATACTAGACCATCGCGTGCTGCTTCATGTGCCTCGCGCTGAAAGGCCTCCGTTGGAGATGTGTAAGACGCCACTCCCCCCCCCAGGGTTTATTTGTAAATGTCAATTCTAGTTTCATACCAGAAGGATAACAGTACATGTTATCCCAGTGGCTATCTTCACTCGGTGCACCCCCGCCCACCTTCACAATATTCTCCAGCAGTGCCTTTTGTTAAGCCAAGCTTTCCCTCGGGACAAGTTAACAAACGTCCCGAAAGACCTCACAATGAAGCCCTTTGCTCGAAGAAGAATGAAAGACGCATGAAAAGCCCCGCTGACGACGGGAAGCGTTGGCCGTGCGGAACGAGGTCTGCCTTTCCTTCCAGTGGCGTGCGGCACGTTCACGCTCCTCGTAAACCTCCGCCCCCTCTGCAGAGCGCCGACACCGGCGTTCGGATCGTGCGCCCTGCGCTGCCGGCACGGCGCTCTGCACGCCTTAACGAGGACAGGACGACCCCGCCTCCGTTATCCTCCTCCTCCATCGTCGCTCGCGCTCCCGGGCCCTCGCGCGTGCGTGCCTTGGCTACAAACACGGTCACGGCTCATTTGCGAGGGACCGGTCGGTTGCGCTTCTCGCCCGGGGCGCGAGCGCTTCGCGTTCCCTGAGCGCGCGGCACGACGGTGTGACCCCGGCCGGGTGATCTGGAGCCGTGCGTTCTCGGGGCAACGTGATTTCCGCTAAGCTTTTCTTGGCTCCGAAAAGCAGCTTATTGGGCCTGATCTTTGGTGCGGCGGCGGGCGCGCGAGCGGCAGGGGGGCGGGCGGGGCTAATCTGCTCGAGCCGGCCGGCGCGGTGGTGGCAGATCACAGAGGATTGTGCTGTCAGGGCCCCCGGGCCCCACACAGGCTGGCAGGAAGCGCTCAGCTCCACACGTGAACACGCAAGGATGCTATATACCGCAGGCCGGTCGTCTTTGAGGTGCCCAGCAATAGGAGTTTAACAAGAAACAAATACCCCTTCTCCAATTGCCAATTCATTTTATTTATTTACTTTCATATATTATTATTTTCGATAGCAAAATATCTATTTGGAAAATACAAATCTGCCATTGAGGTACCAGTAGGTCAGAACTGTAAATAATGTTAAATGTAGTTAGAAGTATATGAACGAAAGGAAACTTTGGCACACTGGGGTTGATCGCAAATCTCTTTATTTTTGTGAGCTTTCGGTCGAGAAGGAAATCAGGAGGGTTAAAACGTGAATTTGTATGGACGCAAAATTGACATAAACACGGTGTAAGGCTCCTGAAATGTATCTGTGTCTAGATGTAGTGTGGGCTGCGCATAATGTAGCTGGTACCCTCCAATCCGTTAATCTCCTGAATATATATATATAGCACTTCTGGCACTACCATTACATGACATGACATTTCATTCATTATCAGATGCTCTTATCCAGAGAGACTTGCAGGCTACTGCCGATGGCTCATTGGACAGAATCTTAACCATCCACCAATAGAATTGTGTGCTCAAAGTCTCAGGGGATACTCTTTGGTCAGTGGCAGACAAAGAGTTTGCTTTCTAATGGTGTCTGCAGGTGTGTCTTGAACTTTCTTCAGTATTAGGTCCTAAGGTATAATTTCAAGGTTCAAAAGTACTGTGCATTTTTGCCATGTATCAGCAATTTTTGTCATTTTCTTGAACAATGTGTAGAGCTCCCTTATTACGCATGTGCAAGAAATTAAATGACAAATGACAAATCCTATTGCTAAATCTCAATTAACACTATTCTATTAGGGATATGTTGCAGTGATGATATGAAATTCCTCTTAGCTTCTTAGCCTTTCACCACATTATTATCATTATTGGTATTAGTGTTTTATTATTATTGTTATTAGTGATGACAGGTAGTATTTCCCATGGCGTTTATATTAGTAAAAATAACTAGTTTTCTCTGTGTCAACGGCCCTCACAGCAATGTCACATCCCCTTGGTCAACCACGTTTATAATTCAGAGTACAGCACGAGACAGCATTGACCCCTAATATCAGACCGATAAAATGTTGAATTTCATGAATAACACCAAAGAGATGGCTATCAGACATGGCTACAATATTAACATTTAGCTTTGTTGAGCTCAAGGGTTATCGCTGCAAGAATGAGTATTTGTTTTATGGCTAGTGCCTGGTATCTCATGTTGAATGCTCATTGTCCTGATCGAAACACAAAGGTCACGACCCATCGAGATACCAGACTGCACTTTTATCTCTCTCTTTCTTTTTTAAAACTCAGAACTTCCAGCTCTGTTCAGGCATGCCCTGATCCTCCAGTCACAGCCCTCCGTGTCCATGTGCCACGCCCTTCCCCCCCACAGCGCGTGAGCCGAGTACCAGATCTCACATGAACGCGCGCACCGCTCACTCGGGCATTAGGGAGTAAAGCGGTGTGGGAGGAGTGCCTTGCTATGGGGCCTACATATTGGGGGAGGTCATGTTTTAGGGCGGCCTCGTTGTTTTAGGAGTTTAATCCAAAGCTTTCATGACCCTAGGTCAAAGTTGGTTTAAAAAAAAAAAAAATTCAGTGAAGGCTCGTCAGTTGTAGGTGCCAGAGTCACATGACCCTCCCCCATGATCCTTTGCTTTACCGGACACTCCCCCCCCGTCTCTCCTGTAAGTGTGGCTGAGCTGGGGGCGAGCTGGCAGCAGCGCTCTGCTGTGGTCCAGATTAAATCCTCTGCACGTGTGAACTAATCCATGTGTTCGCTGTGGGCCTCACTGGGCTTTGCTCCCACACAGCTGTTGGTACTGTACCTCTTCCAGTTGCACGCTTTCTCTCTCACCCTCTCCCTCTCTCTCTCACACACACACACACACACACACACACACACACACACACACACGCACTCAGTTACACTAACTCACTCCGTCACTCACTCTCACAACATTTCTCTCTCACTCATACTCTCCTTCCCTCGCTCCTTCCCTCCCAGCACGCATTGCTGCAGACGCAGCTTCACGATGGAGAGTTTGAGGCATTTGGTGGACAGGGGAGGTGACAGCCATGCATATCACACTAGTAATTATGGTCATCATTCAACATCACTCACGTGCCGCGTGATTTGCAGCAGCAGACCGCCGCAGGGAAGAGCGAATGTGAAGGGGTGTCCCGGACTACTTACAGCTCTGATTGTTTTCTGATAGACTCCTTCTTTTGATATCATAGGATGTAGGACATGTGCCATTCATCATCGGATGATTGTAATTGCAACGGTGTCTACCAGTGAAAAGCTGAAGTGAAAATAAAACCTCGACATACACCTTTGTGTGGATTTCCCCCCATTATCTGCATGTTGTCATGTTCTCTTGAATGAAAAGGATGTCGTTGACTTTAAGGACAGTCTGGTGATTACCTAGTCCTATCAATTTCAATACTGCTGTTTGCTGGCAGTAAACATGACCTTGAATGTTACTATGGAACATACCCACAGATGATTTGATTTGGAAAAGCCCCTTTCCAGATATTAACTAAGCACATATTTGTACCTGTAGAATTGCACGACATTTAAGCGACGTGAAGGTTTTTGGGGTTTTAAAAAAAAAAGAAAGATCTTGTGCAACCACTTTCCTGTGGTTGAGGTAAAGGTTGCTACGTTGAGGCTACGTTCATTTAAACATGAAACCACCCAGCTACTTTCTCTTTTTTGTCCTGAAGATAACCCTCATGTTGCCGACCATTCTTGGGGAAGATTAGACCGAGTGCTGTGTCCGCTAATGGGCCTCTGCTTCTGTCATGAGTTCATAATGGGGAAGATTGACCATGCTCCGCAGAGCCTGGAGGTTAAGTTTGGCTTAACCTTTGAGAATGGATCTTAAGCTCTCAGGCCTGATGGATTTCCTTGGTGGCATGACATGGGGGGAGGTGTCTGTCTGTGCAAGGGTCTTGGTTCAAGGAAGAAATCACATGGGCGGCCTGGACTCATGGATTGGAAGATAATTTGATAGTTTCCCATTTAAAAGTAGCTTAATTTCATCAGGTCCTCTTCTGAAACAGATCTTATGAAGAACAGTCTTGTATAGTTGGGGAGGGGGACACACACGAACGAACACATTAACCTGTAGTGTTTTTGGTCTGGAGCACTGCGAGTGAACCATGTGACCAGCAACTGCTCAGCTGTCATGTGAGGTGGTGGGCCTTTCATAAACTCACAGGAGTGAATAAAGACCTTTCAGAATAACCTTGCCCATTGTGCTCCCCGTTGCTCACAAACACGGTCCCTCACATTATGCTCAATGAGAACACTGTGCATTTGATAACACTGTTACATGTGTGCACAGGCCATGTTTTGTTGGCTGCGCGCTGTGTATCCCAGAGTGCACTGCATGGGAACTGCATGGCAGTGCACAATTGCAAAAAGAAAACCAATTACCCCTACGTAAACAGAGATTTTGTACTCTGGGAAGTATTCCCGAAGTTGTTTCCGAGTCATTTATCCATTCATTGGATGAGAGAAGGTAATAAACCAAAGCAATTGAGATATACAGATGGATATTTATTTTCCCCCTCAGCACTTTTGCATCTTAAATTGAAAGTACCGTCTTTCAGGCTCTTGTTAATGAAACTTTTCTGCTCTGAAAACAAATCGACAGTATGTTTATATCACATCTCTAGGCTAGGTTTTTATTTTATTTATGTATTTTTATTCTTTGGCATACGGCCTCCGTGAACCATCTGAAATGTCATTTTAATGACCGTCCTACAGATTCTCCCCATTTGTTGTTTTTGTGCGAATTCCTAGGAGGCCCGATATTGCTGAAAAGCAAGGGGTGGAAAATTGCACCTTGTACAAGAGAAGTGCTGATTTTGGTTTCAAAAGCATACACACGAAACCCCGTAATGGTGTCTCCAAATCCTAGTTGTGCTGAGAGCAACAAATAGATTTATCCTCCGCAGACCTGTTATTACAGTGTCTGGAGGGCCTTAATGTATGGGGTCAGATTTTCATGTGGAACTTTGTAAGTAGGTTATGGGGGTTGGGGGGGTGGGAAGAGGGGTTCTGTGTGTATGTGGAGAAATGCACATACGGGCTGGCGGATAGCGTAGCGGTCTAACGCACCACACTTTGGCTGGTCCGGTGTGGCATGCACTGCCTGTCAGGGACGCGATTCGAAACCCGCGTCTCTACCAGACCGGCCCTGGTTGTCAGCCCCGATCGGAGGCGGCATTTGGCTGTTTGCCTCTGGGGGGGGGGGGAGGGTGAGCTGGCACAAGTCCGTCGAGGAGCAGGTAAAGGCGTCCGTGGTAGAATTCCGTCTCTGAAGAGGCGGATAAAATCGTGGGGGAGGGGGATTTTAGCTAAATAGAGGTTATAATTGGCAACAAATTTTAAATATATAAAAGTTTCAGTTAATAGATCATGTGTCAGGTCATGATCTACAGTTTCAGTCACATAAATGCAAATGCAACCTGGGGTGAACATGTCTTCTGCCGTACCATAGAATTAGATCTTTTCCCTTTTTACCCAGCTTTATAATTTTTTCTTCACTTCGGTATAGGGCTTAAAGGGACCCCTCTACTGTATAAAATATTAGCTGATAAATATTCCATGAATCTAGTGAAATTTGACATGTGTATATATAGCCTACACACAGTTAAAGGGGAGAGAAACGACACCTACAAGAGCACGACGCGGAGACTAATGTGTGTAGCGTGTTTGCAAAACCTCAGCCCCTGACTTCCCAGCCGAAGCAGGAAGGACGCTCGCGAGCGCCGCGGGTAACCACAGAGGCGTTAAAAGTGGTGCGTTGGCAGAGGCGAGCCTCCTTTTAGTGCCCGGCCCCTCGGAAGGCGGACGGAGAGCAGAGCCTGCGGCGGAGTGGTGCGCGGGGCAAACGGCGCTCCACAAAGGCATCACGGGCCTTTCAGCGCGAGAGAGAGAGAGAGAGAGAGAGAGAGAGAGAGAGAGAGAGAGAGAGAGAGAGAGAGAGAGAGAGGAGAGAGAGAGAGAGAGAGAGAGAGAGAGAGAGAGAGAGAGAGAGAGAGAGAGAGAGAGAGAGAGAGAGAGAGAGAGAGAGAGAGAGAGAGAGAGAGAGAGAGAGAGAGAGAGAGAGAGAGAGAGAGAGAGAGACCCTGGGGGAGGGAGGGGAAGAGGAAGAGCGAGATAAATTAATTGCTTTTTTATTTTTTTATTTTTTTATTGCTGCTGACATTACTATTAAAATAATAGTAGTTGTTATTGCTACATATACATATATATGTCATTGTACCATAAAATTATATATATATATATACATTTTTCAGTGTTTAAACCAAAATATCTTATATATTGTGTTATTACACATTTCTATGATTGAGAGAGAGAGAGAGAGAGAGAGAGAGAGAAGAAGGGGGTGTAACACACGAAGGAGCTGAGAGCCAGGTGACAGGTGACCCAACACCAGTACCACCACTAACAACACAACAACAACAGCAGCCCTATTGAACTCCTGACCCCCCCCACCACCACCAGGAATACACACACACAGGAAGAACCCGCATGCCTTTCCTGTCAGAGGGAATGTGCCCTTTTCATTCTGCCGATAGGCGGGGCGCTTTGGCTACGTCGGCCCCCTCAGCGTGGCACTGTCCCATCAGGATGTTCGTGTGGAACGCAGGCGAGCCGACGGCCTTGAAAGCTCGCCCGCGGCCTCCTCTCTCTTTCTGGGATCTTCGCCTTGAGAGAAACTAATTTGCTCGAGCGTTCGCTTGTAGTCGGAAGCTGAGAAACGTCTTAGTGAAGGTGCTGAGCGTTAATTACGCTCCCGCATAAAAATAGACCTTCCATCAAGTCGGTGCGGAACGGTGCCCGTACCTTCCTTGCGATGGCCAGGTTATTAGGGAGATTAACGGCATCGCGGGGGGTGTCGGCTCTGTCAGAGAGGTAGGGGAAGCGTCCTTTCGCGGGACCTGCTGTGTTCTCTGTCGAAACCGTGTGAAGGAGCAGAAACTCCTGGCTGCTGTGGGTGGGCGGGAGTCTTGGCCACGCGAAGACGTTGGTGATCTCCAGACGCGTAACCCCAGGATTAGTTTGCGAATGTGGGGGAGCACAAAGCAGCGTAGGGGATTACCGCCATCTATCGATATAGGTTATCTGATGAAGACGTATGTGAGCCCTTTAGCAAAGACGTGGCTTTTGCTCAGATCGATGTTTCCCCATTACAACATGTTAACGTGCGTAGCTACATTTTTCTGCTGTTGTTGTTGATGTTTGTTTTTATTGTAGGAAGTGAAAATGAAAGTCCCCCTCCCCCCACTTTCCTGCCTTGCACTTTTTGTGGCATTAATAACTTCTGTCTTTCACACCGCGGGGAGCAGAACCGCACAACAGCGCTGACAGCTAAATGAGATCTTTCAAGCATTCGCTGTGCGTGTGTGTGTGTGGAGCATCATGTGAGCTCACGCTATAAACGGTGGTGTAATCTGCTACAGATGGACACCCAGTCACGGAGTTGGGTGGAATTCAGTGCTATTCATAGAGACGGAGAGAGGGAGAGAGGGAGAGAGAGAGAGAGAGAGAGAGAGAGAGAGAGAGAGATTGGTCTCCCTCGGAAAGCCGCAGATGGTGAGGGGACAGCTTTGCGAGTGGAACCGAGATGGTGTGTAATGCAAGTCATTCTTAGAACGTGAATTTATTATGAATATGAGATAATGCTCTTCTGGAGTGAATGTCAATATATTTGTACCCGGTTCAGACGCTTGTGTGTGTTAGGCACAGCTTTTGGACTTTTAAGGAACAGATCCCCACAATGGTACGAGGCTAGCACACTGTAGCATGTAACTGAGGCAACATGCACTAATGTTTGATGCCTTGTGGGTTTAACTGAGGCTGAGGCTGTGTGCCAGTGTTTGAGTCACAAAACACAACATTATATTAAAAAAATATATATATGTTTTTTTAAATGCATCCTTCCAATGAATCTCGGCGATACCCTGTCACTGGGGAATTGCACACAAACAAGATGATGCCTGAACCAGTTTGTTATTGCCAGGGTAAAAATAAAGCTTGCTTATCAGTATAACCTTGTGGGGTGAGTGTGTGGTTGAGTGTTTTGTTAATGTAAGGAAAGGGAAGATGGGGCACAAAAAGGAGGCTGCAGTTGAAGTATGTGAGTCAGAGGTCCCCCTATTGTGCCGAGCAGCGGGAGGTTATCAGTGTTTATCAGAGGTTATCAGCCACAGATAGCGGGCGTTTATCAGTGAAAACGAGGAGCGCGTTCCCCGGCTCCGGAACACGGGCGATGGTAGCATGGGTGGTGACAGACGGGTGGAGTGGGGGTTTGGGCCTGCTGCCAAATACAGCCCCCCCCCCCCCACAAGCGGGCCAGGACAGCGCGGACGCTCTTTCAGGATCACGCTGCAGGGACCGGCCAGTACAGGGCCAGGGAATCCCTGCCAGCCCCCTCAGGAATCTGAGGAGATAAGAGCCGGGTGGGGGCCCCTGGCCGTGGACAGCTTTCATTCGATCTGGTCACACTGTCAATCCCATTCTTATCACTGTCCTCACACGGGGTTCCAAAACCTCCGCGACGCAGTGTTTGCGTGACCTCGGTGGAAAAAACCATGGCGATTTCAGTTTTTTTCTTTTTTTTGTTTTGTTTGTTTCGAGTTGTTAAGATTCCTCAAGAAGCGATGCGGCCATTTCAGGGGAGCCCGTGATGGCCTTTCACTTGTGTGTTTCTGTAACGTGTCTCGTTCGCTGCTCTCCTTTCCGTCTGTTGTACGTGCGCGCGGTTGTGAGTTTGCGCTGGTCGCTGAATGTCTGTTCTCCTGTGTGCAGGCGAGCTCACCTCCGGCTGTGTTTGGAGCGATTGAAGGCACTTATACCGCTGGGACCCGACTGCAATCGCCACACCACGCTGGGCCTGCTCAACAAAGCCAAATCACATATTAAGGTACTGTCTGACACTCAAGTGGGACCTCAAAACGCATGCAGCAGTGGTTTCTTCTTACCCGAGAAGGGCTGGCGTGGGTGCAGGCTTTTGTTCTGGCCCCGGACCTACAACACTTGATTCAACTAATCAATTAATCATGGGCCTCAATCAAGACTTTGATTAGTTTAAAGCAGGGGTGGGCAATCTTACCCTGTGTGGGCCGGTGTGGGTGCAGGCTTTTGTTCCAACTGAACAGTGACACACCTGATTCCACTAATCAAAGCCCTGGTTGAAGACTTTGATTAGCTGATTAGTCAAATCAGGTGAGCTACTGCTCGGCTGGAACAGAAGCCTGCACCCACACCGCCCATTCACGGATAAGATTGGACACCCCTGGCATACAGCATTCAGGTCCTGCCTGAGCCTCCTACGAGACCTGAAAACAAGGTGCACATTTAATGTACTAAACCTGAACTCATGTGACAAGACTTAAAAACAAGGTGCGGCGTACTCTGCTTGTGAAGTTGCCAAACTGCACTCCTTGCACTTTTCAGTGAAGTACTCACTAAAGACCTGGGGACCTCCTCTGCTATCTGAAGTCTCTCAAACTGCACTCCTTGCACTTTTCAGTGAAGTACTCACTAAAGACCTGGGGACCTCCCCTCTCTCTCTCTCTCTCTCTCTCTCTCTCTCTCTCTCTCTCTCTCTCTCTCTCTCTCTATCTCTATCTCTCTCTCTCTCTCTCTCACTCACTCACACACACACACACACACACACACACACACACACACACACATACATATATACACATATACACATATACACAGAGGGTTAATATATGCCATTTAGCAGACGCTTTTATCCAAAGTGACTTACAGTAATGAATGCATACATTTTTCAGTATATATGGTCCCAGTGGGAATTGAACCCACAGCCTAAGCGTTGCCAATGCCGTGCTCTACCTACTGAGCCACACAGAACCATTTTTTGTCGCGTACTGGTCTTTGAACAAAGGCCTGACTCGACTATCAGGCAGAAAACTTGCTCGTTGCCATCCAGAAGAGCCCGGTTTCTGTAAGACAAACGTGCATCAATAATGCGTCCTCTTTAGCCCAATTTACCCGCCTGCGAGTTGCCGTGCTCAACACATTATTGGCCGTAATAGGGAGCGAAAAGGCCTTTCTTGGCAGCGGGCGCTGACACCCTGCAGTTGTAAGTGCGCGCGCGTTATTAATGCCGGCGGACGTGCCAAACCGATGCGGTACCTCCGCTCAGCAAGTGCCCTGCGAGCGATACAGCGAGTTATGGGCTGACCTTTAAACCCGCAGGAACGTGGGCACCATGGCGACATGCAGAGCTCCACCCATCCGCTGCACAATACCCTCGTTTTTCAGGGAGGTGCCCAGGCTTGTGAGACCAGCTTTACTTTACGCCTGGCATTCAGACAAAAATGCAAAGAATCTCTCTTGTACTGAAGTCCGCTGGTAAATCTGAAGCTATTTATAGTGGTGTCTGGTGTGAGTGAATAATGGAACAGGTTCCATAATGGAACAGGAGAAGCCCCCGGTACTCTGTTCATGCCCCGCGGGCTTGAACTCCCGGTTTTAAATGAAAATGGTCCTAAAATTAAATACATGTATTTAAAAATGATAGAATTGTGATTGAATAGTTTCCTGTATACACACACACGTGTTAAAGGATGACAGACCACTGAATTCTTGATGAATGCAGAGCATCGCTGTAGTATCAATGGGACAGAAAAGCGGAGCGTTTCGATCGTTTACATCAAAGGGTTCACTCTGAGTCACCTTCAGGCCGAGTTGGGACATTGTTATTTTACAGCTGTTAGACTTTTGACAGGCTGGCGCATTTAAACTCCATCTCTGAAGGCCTCGTCATAAAGAAAGCCCTAACGAAGCATGAAAATAACACAGCGCCTTCATCTTGATCAAAGCGGGTCTAAATTAGGTGTCAACGAGGCTTGTGGTTTTAGCTAGGAGTTTTCAGTAAAAGGGCCGGACATGGGCGGTTACAAGCAAGAAAAATACACGCAGTGAATACAGTGAGTCACAGAAAATAAAGTCATGCAGATTCAATACAAGAGTGTTTCAATTCGATATGGTCAGTCCCTAATGAAAATTATACCACTGACACCGGTAAGTTGTTATGTCAAATTCCAATACAATTTTCGTGCTGCCAGCTTGAAATGAGACGAGCTGTTCCTGTTTTACTCCTGCTCACATTCTGTGCTTGTATACAAAACTATCTCAATTTCATAGATGCCTCTCAAATTGATGGGATCCGTAACCTCATCCATGACAAACTTGCATATCTGTAGTCCATACAGTATTGTGTATGAGAAAGGCCTAGGCAGAGATTGGGAGTGTTGGGGCCTAATTACGCAAAAAAAGTGGTCGCACACTCTCCTGAATTAGCCGATAATACTGAATGTGTTTGTTATATGGAGTATGGGTGAAGTAGATGATGTCACGCAATGAGTGTGGCCAATTGGTCTGTTAGCCTGCAACCCATCACTGATTGGTCCAGTAGCTTGCCACCCATCACCTTCAATGGCATTCTGCTAACCATAATTCATACATTCTCAGCCTGACAGAAATCCCTTGCACAGCAAGACGTTCATATGGGTGGACCTTTTCTAATGGCAACTAGTTAATTTGACTCTTCAGTGGGATTGAAGGGTGGCTCAATTTGTTTGGAACTGAATATACCATGATACAAATCAAAACAAACAAACCTAGACTCCTAGAAAAGGTGGTCTCATCTGATTTGAATGTGAATGAGGAAAAGTGACACAACTCCCCCCCCCCCAAGCCTTTTGCATTGCGAAAGCAAACATACTCGGGTCACTTAGAAACCAACCACTACAAACTCTCAAAGTGACAGGCGGTGTGTTATGTTTAAACTGCCATTCCGTTGAATAACCTATAAAATGATGACCTGTGGCAACTTAAGTTATAACTTTGGTGGGTCTTGTGGTAAACAAACATATGCACACACACACACACACACACACACACACACACACACACACACACACACACACACACACACACACTATGTAGAAAACATTCTCAAATAGCAAAATTATAATAACAATCATGTAATATCACTGATTAGTATACTCCCTTGGTTTAAGTTGATATCAGGTGGCTCAGTTGATTGGTTAGAGCAAATAAATACCTGCAGCCAATGGGCCGAGAGTTGAATGTTGGATATACAGTAGAGCTTCAATATGAAGGTGTCAGTATAAGATATCAGTTTGAGTAATTCTTTATAGAAATTTGGGTTCTGAATGTTTCGTTCTTGTTGTAGAAACTTGAAGAAGCGGACCGAAAGAGTCAACACCAGCTGGAGCACCTGGAGCGAGAACAGCGCCACCTACAGCGCCAGCTGGACCAACTGCAGATGGCCGGCACGGGAGATGGAGAAAGGATACGAACAGACAGTGTAAACTCCACCCTGTGCTCTGACCGCTCTGACTCGGACCAAGGTGAGTGTCACCACAGTCACCGACACTAACAGAGTCCCCACAGTCACCGACACTAACAGGGTCCCCACACTAACAGAGTCCCCACGACACACTAACAGGGTCCCCACGGTCACCGACACTAACAGAGTCCCCACGGTCGCCGACACTAACAGCGTCACCACGCGTCACACTAACAGCGACACTAACAGAGTCCCCACGGTCGCCGACACTAACAGCGTCCCCACGGTCACCGACACTAACAGAGTCCCCACGGTCGCCGACACTAACAGAGTCCCCACGGTCTCCGTAACAGAGTCCCCACGACACTAACAGAGTCCCCACGGTCTCCGACACTAACAGAGTCCCCACGGTCACCGACACTAACAGAGTCCCCACGGTCACCGACACTAACAGAGTCCCCACGGTCGCCGACACTAACAGAGTCCCCACGGTCGCCGACACTAACAGCGTCCCCACGGTCGCCGACACTAACAGAGTCCCCACGGTCGCCGACACTAACAGAGTCCCCACGGTCGCCGACACTAACAGAGTCCCCACGGTCACCGACACTAACAGAGTCCCCACGGTCGCCGACACTAACAGAGTCCCCACGGTCGCCGACACTAACAGAGTCCCCACGCGGTCCACTAACAGAGTCCCCACTAACAGAGTCCCCACGGTCTCCGACACTAACAGAGCCCCGCGGTCGCCGACACTAACAGCGTCCCCACGGTCGCCGACACTAACAGGTCCCCACGGTCCCCGACACTAACAGTCGGTCCGACACTAACAGAGTCCCCACGGTCGCCGACACTAACAGAGTCCCGTCCCCGACACTAACAGAGTCCCCGTCGCCCGACACTAACAGGGTCCCCACGGTCGCCGACACTAACAGAGTCCCCACGGTCACCGACACTAACAGAGTCCCCACGGTCCCCTATACTTTCTCACCATCCATTACCCTTTCACTCGCTCTCCCTCTCTTCGATGGTGCCGCTCTCTCGCCCTCACATTGTCCCACTGGTGCTCCCTCGCCCTTTGCTCACCCTGTCTCCCCCTCTCCCTGTGCGCGTGCAGAAGAGATCGAGGTGGACGTGGAAAGCACCGAGTTCTCCCATGGAGAGCTGGACAGCGTGAGCACGGCCAGCACCAGTGACCTGGACGACCACAGCAGCCTGCAGAGCACGGCCAGCGACGAGGGCTACTCCAGCTGCAGCGTCAAACTGGCCTTTCCCTCCTAGAGCCCCACCCCCACCGCGGGCCTCTGAGCCACGCCCACCCGCACGCCGTGCGACCAGAACACCACCCGACCACAGACCCGATGCTGACACGGTCTTAGCAGCACAATCCCAACGTAGATTCCGTGGCTTTGCTTACTCCAGTTTTATTTCTTAGCAATGGTAAGGTAGGGGGAGGGGAAGGGGGGGCTGGGGGTGATGCCAGATTTTAAAAGCAAGAGTTGGTGAACATGATTTTATGTGCTTGGTGGGGGTAAAAAAACAAACAAAAAAACTGAAATTCTGTAATGGCTACAGTTATGAAAAGGTTTTGATTTGAATGACTCTCTCCAAACATTCACCGTCTCTCGGCGTAAATGTTTGATGACAGCAGCTTGTTTTTATGCCGAACTTATTTAAAGAATATTTATATTTTAAAAGAAAATTACATTTAAACTTTATTCCGAATCTGTGAAGAACAAGCCTTCATTTTCATAATGAAATGAATTACTTTCTAAGATTTCATTTGGATGGGAGTTTCTTAAGGGTTTTTTTGTTTTGTTTTTGTTGTTTTGTGTGTGTGTGTGTGTGTGTGTGTGTGTGTGTGTGTGTGTGTGTCTGCCTCGGTCTGTTCTTGGGTTCTGATCTGGTCAGCCGTGTTAACTCCAGTTCTGCTGAAAAAAAGGAACAAATTGAAATATTGGACGTGTAAACTGTGGGAACGCAATTCAACTTTGCCATATCAACATTTTTTGGCCCTTGAGCATTTTTGTTTTTCTGAATCACTGCTCAACACCACAACTTTGACTCTGAAATTGGTGCTACCTGAAACACCCAACAGCGCAGACTGAAACCGCTTGTGTAGCAGTTCTGCGAATGTTTCGTTAATAGGAGGAAAATGCTTTCCCGTTAACATGGGTATTTAGTGCATTGAAATTGTGGAAACGGATATTTGATTTCCACAAGCAGCTATACCATAAACTATCCTGCACTTGCCTACGTTATAGCAGACCATAGAACCGGCACGATAAAAAATAAAAAAAAGAATAAAAACATTTTTTTCTAATAAATGTCCCTCCTAGCAGTAAGTCCGAAGCAATAACACTCGTAGTCATTTGTCTTGACAATTTTGGCTCCTGTTTCTTTTCTAAGGCACACACCTGTGGCCGTCCAAGAGCAAAACGAACTTGCTTGTTTTGTATATACTTATGATAGTTCGATAAATTAAAGTAAGATAAAGGAGAAAAGAAAAAAAAAGGAGAAAAAACGGTAGTACCCATGGATAGAAATGCCGCCTCTGTTGCTGTTTGTCTTGTGTTTTGTGCATTTTAAATTATATTTTTTTGAAAAAAAAAAAAAAAAAATGTATTCTCTTCAGAGTGGCAGTCTTTGTGGCATGGACAGTATTACTTTGTTCATTTTGCTGGCTGAAACGTTCAAAAGTTTCCATTCCGTAGTTGCCGTAAAGGAAACGTTACGCTTTAGTTCAAGACACAATGAGAACTATATTGGTCATGGGACCCTACAGGAAAAACAGAAAAGAAAATGGAGGACTTCTGTTGATAAAAGCTGAGTTTGAGTGGCTCTCTTATTTATTAGGTTGTTTGTTTTCAAAGCTGAAAAGCATTCCACTAGTAGTATCGCGAGACTGAGTCTGAAGTGACCAGGTGATGTCGCTGAATATGTCCCCAAATTGCACTTCCAAGGTCTGGCTTTCCTTTGTCTGTTTTTTATTTGTATTTTAATATCTATCCAATGTACCCCTTCTTTTGTGGAAGAGACTTAACAACCGGATTGGGTTACTGTTTTTCTCATTTCTTTTAAAGAAAATATGTATTTATTTAAATTCTCATCCCCTTTCACAGAATTTCAAGTTAAGTTCCCCCCCCTCCCCTCCCTGTTTATTTTAGTCTTACTCTATGCTTAAGTCTCATTCTTTATTTTCAGGATTATTGAGTTAAGATATTGGGAGAAAAAAATGGTTGTGCAGCCAATTTCTTTCTTCTGTTGTTGATACGACGGACACATGAAATGTAATCTCCCCATGCATGTATCCAACGACAGAGAACTGAAACATTTTGTTTTCTGTTTGTTCCTAAACCAGGTGTAACTGGGAATCTGTAATGGTACATGTGTACAATAATAGGACTTCCTGCTAATACTTAAACCTGGCTAAAATACAAGGTTAATCTCCTTTACAATGTAAATTGGCCTTGTGAAATATATGGATATGGACCTCTAATATGAGGGCAGTAGTCATTAACTGGATACAGCAGGAGTCTTCTCAACTGAAGAGGAATTATTTTTACAAGGATATTTTGGGTTGTATATTTTCTGGACCATTTTAAGAAAGTAATATAAAAAAAAATAGAAAATGCAACTCAATCACAAATTAGCCGTGATTAATGCCCTCTTCAAAGGTCCCTTCAATAAATCACCAAACCGTGTCTTACAACACCACCGATTCCACTCCCACGAGGGTAGATTACGTTTCCATTGTTCCAGGTCTACATTTTGGTATTTTGTATGTATTTTATTTTTTGTTTTTTGTAAAAGTGCACTATGAACGATCCTCGTTAAGAAACAGTGTTTCCAATTTCACGTGAATGTGTTTGGTCTGTGTCCTGGGGTCCGTCGTGCCGTGTGATTGCGGAGGACCAGGAACGTTATTTTGTGTAGATATTGGTTTAAAGACACTGGCAAGGGAGAATGGGTCAACGAATAAAGCTTTTCCACCCGACTCACTGACTGCTGCAGAACTTGTAAATGCACTCTGATCTAGCCTGTACATTGAAATGCAATGCTTAATACAACACCAAGAGTATACAATCTGAGGTTTGAAACAAAACAGATCAACAATTCAGGATCTCCTTGTTCATGGAACTCATGCTAGATTTTGGGAAACTTTCAGAACCATTAATGTTCAGTGCATCTGTTCAAACCACATACAGACATTCCATATACCGTTACCGTTTCTCTGAAGCAGCTATTTTACTCAGCCTTTTGAAAACAAATCTTGCCATACTACCAAAAAAGGTAATTTAGTCAAATTTGAACTACTCTTCATATGAAATTGTAACATTGTTGTAGTGATGAGTTAAAACTGGACTGGTTAAAATCGGTCATGTGCTATGCACATTGTGATGTTCCAATCACATCTAAAGAAAATGATATCTTTGCATTCAGTGTTCCTGTACAAACCCCCTTAAGAGTACCGCATGAAACGAAACTGTATATACAATTGTTTTGATTATGAAACATGTACAACTCTGCATATGCTGTACCTTACGGTTCTTCCAATTTCTGAGAAATACTTGCATTCCATTCTATAGTACTTCCCTTCTAGTTAAGGACATGAAGTGCAGAGCCCCTTATTGGTGAGGGAATGCTGCCACCTAGTGGTGCAAATATCCAGTGTACAATGATCAAATCCTGACTTTGCATATGCTGGGGTATGTTTGACCCTTGAAACCCAACCCAATTCACAGGGTATGAGGATTAAACTAGAAGGTCATTTTTTTCCATTGCCGTAACGCATTTGGTGTGCTATTCCCACGTAATGTGTGTGCCATCATTTCAGCTAACACCGTCGATGCTGCAGGGAGAGCAGACATTCGTTTTCCGTGCGACAGTTAGGCACACTGAAATCATAACACACCGGATGTACTCTGCAAAGCCCATTATGTCTTGGCGAATTGAATTACTGTATTCATTTTACGAAGACAAATGGATGCATTTTAACATTTATTTAATAAAAAGGAAATGTACAAAACTGAAGAGTAATGTTAATTTAGTAAAAAACAGTCTTCCAAAAACAGGAAGAATTCCTTTAACATTTGCTGAATTTTACAGGACTTTTGTATTATCCTTGGTACAGAAACAAAAAAGTAAAAACAAGTTATTCTAAATGGACATCGCAGTTGCTTGAATCTTTGCACTAAACACTTTGAGACTACAGGATTGCCTTTTCAGACAAACCAGTTCTACAGTATTTACGACACTGATGCAATGGACAGGACAAAAAAAAAAATTAAAAGCAAAAAAACCACTGCCTCTCCATTTCAGTCTTTCATTGACCTCTCCACGCATTCTTTCATTCTTTACATTTTCAGCAGGATTCTATTCATTTCCAGCTCTGCAGGTTTACATTTTAACCAGCATGTGTATCAAATGAACTCAAGCACAAAGTCAACTGCACTGCTCGAACGAAGAGGTACTAAAAAAAAAAAAAACATATTAAATAGCCTGAGGTCACTGATGCAGTCCCAATACTATGGGAACAAAATAACTTAAATACCAGCGTGTGCGTGTGTGTGTGTGTGTGTGTGTAGGCATTGCTTTAACCATGACTACATCAGGATGGAAGCTTCCTTAAAAACTAATGATCAGGGATCAGAGTGCAGTCGTTCTGACATCAGCAAGACTCTCTTCAGGTGAAATGACCCACGAGCCCGGCTGGTTACGACACTGCAAACACAGAACACAGGTAATGCCGATGCGCTCGTCTGTCCCCGTTACTGTGGCATGAGGTGCCGAACGTTGTATTTGGACGAGTCTTGGTACTGGGTCATCGGTTTGTCGGCGATTCCACACGTTCCGACCCCTACTTTGCCGTTCACGCTCTCTGGCGACGCGAATATACTCCTCTTTACCTGGAACGCAAAAGAGAACGGCTGGTTAGAACAAAACTTCCTGTGAGGGTCCTCCCCTACCCTTTAACCACTACTAATAATACATTTTATGTACGTACAACCTTTCAGACCAATCTAAAAACACAGGCATTTATTTAAAGGACTATTAAAAACAAAAAAAACTGAACAAATGTGTATTTTTGTATAAATGTGTAATCCTGCTGTTAAAAACCCCCAAAACAAACAAGAACACCACCGCGGAAGCCATTAGAACAGACACATTTGTAGCGGTGTGTTGACGGGTTTACGTGGTATTTGGAACAGTGGATGCTGCTCACCTGTCCCTTCTTGTTCTTGGAGTAGGCCTTGTTATTGAACTGCTGCCACTTGGACTTCTGCACCTCCCTCTCTTGCTCCAGCTCTTTGATGCGCTGGGCCTTCTTAAAGGCCTTCTTCTTCTTATACTCCCTCTGCTCCGCCATCTGCTCCTTCCTGTGGGTTACCAGTCCAGCATTGAGCAACCACGCATTCACGAAGACCTGGGCGCCTACGATCGCATCCTTACAATGTTGTTTTATCGATAGTTTATTTGTATTTTTATTTGAGGTTTTAGCTCTAAACATTTTCAACTGGATTGGAAAATGACGTTGTAGAACTTGTTGGTTGCTTCCCAAACTGAAAATAAGGTTTTCCATTTGTTTATTTGAAATGATTCATCCACCCCATGCTTACAATTAAAAAGCAATAGGCAATATTAAAATGAATTTTGGGCAATTTTCAAACCCTTGATGAAAACCCTCAAAACAATCCAATGTGCACTAACAATTTAGCACATTCTGTATTCTAAGTTCAGGCCTCCATTGTAATATGTAGTACACAAATGACAAGCAAACCACCAGCGAACAACATTAAGTTAATATTAGGCAGTGAGGAAGCCAACCTCCAAATACGACATTGACATGTAAAGACATTATTCACACTGCAGTGTTGGGAATAAACAAATATTCTGAATTCAGACATTCAGAATAGAAGCGGTGGAATAATCCATTGAAGAATTGTGTATGCGGTCTGTTGTGAAATACATTGACCGTGCCATTTTGACGAGGTCATCTGTATAGGAATGAGTGAGTTGATTAGACAGTAAGTTCCTGTCTTTGATTACCGATGCTTTGTCAGCAAACAGTGCCTCTTTTAATGAATGAGCTAATCAGACGCTATCACTTCTTTGCTGGCGCTTTGTTAGTAACACAAAAGCTCATAAACTGATCATCTGTCCCTATTATGTATATATTCAGGTGAGAGACTCATTCACTTTAGACTCTTTACCAACTCGCTGTGTGTAATAAACTTGCATTTCAAGTCAGACTGCTGAGTCTCCTGGTCGTCTCTTCGGAAGAAGCTAACACCATCAATATGCTCTTAAATAAAAACATATAAGTCACAAACAGTCACATAAAACACCTTATTCAGGCTGGATTAATAGGATTTTCAAGAATTGCTGTTAAGATATTGGTATAGTGAATCTCTTCTTCCATCAATCTTTGCTACAAACTTGAATCCACTTATTTCTGTTATCGGAGGTTTCAGGATTGGATCAAGCAATTTAATGAGAACATGTTCCTTTCAGTGGCATAAGCCTCTGAATTTTTTTTACATTTTGTTTCAGATTTTCTCCCCAATTTCAAAGGCAATTATACCCTCTATTCATTTTGATGAATCATCCCCCCCACAAACTCGCCGCCCGTCTGTACGGGGCAAGCTACTCTCCGAGGCCAGCAATGATCCGCCTCCTTCAAGACGGAACTCACCAACCCCCTTTCTGGGGACACCACCCTCCCTCCCTCAGGAGCGGACAGCCAAATGCCACCCCTGGTCAGGGCTAACGGCCAGGGCCAGTCTGGCAGAGACGGTTTTCCTGATGGGCAGCAAGTTCCCATCTTTTGTTGTTCAAGATGTATATTTCGCAGTTTATCATTTTTAATTACACAATATGAAGTATTCAGACTATGCTCTCCATGTAAATGTTGTCACGGTTTTCTCAATTCTGCATGCTGTATTCATGTGCTTCTATTTCTTGTCCTAGGCAAGCAGTAGTGGCTTTTCCACTATGGGGATCTAACACAGTGGAATTGGGACCACGAACCACGCATGGTGAACCAAAAAGCTGACAGGGTTCCAGTATGTGCTTCAGTTGAATTTACTTTCAAGGAACCACTTCCAGCAATGAAAATAAAGTTGCTTGGCTGACCTCAAATGCACCTTACAAAGGCCAACTCCAGCCACAAATCAAAATGTCATGTTTTGTCCATAGTTTTCAATCTATACAACAAAAAATTATAGCAGCAATCACAGGTTTGAAGCAGCCTAGATCCCATTGCGTTTCTCACAAAATGGGAAAGCAAGTCAGCGAAAAGATGCAAAAATGCATGAATAGCATTTGCATCCATTTTACAAATTCATATTGCATTAGTTGCAATGCAGATGTCTCATGGCACGTGCACATGGTTGTCCTAGGTGTATTAAATGCTTTATATCGCAAGGAAAACATAAATATTTCCTTAAATTGCTTCATTTTCCCAGACTGTAATGTGTAGTTTATACATTGTTAAAGGCAAGAAAGAAAGAAATGCATCATGGGATATAGTATTTTGAGAAAGCTGAACAGGAAGAAAACATTAATTTGTTTTAGTGTGAATAATTCTTGTATCTGCAAAAAAATATGTATAGAATGTTGCATTCATACTCCAATAAGGAAGGACAGCATAGTCAAAATATGTGAAATTGGTTCTCCTTTGGTTTTTAACGCCATCATACGTGTAAGGAATAACCGACAAAGTGCCTAACAATCTACCATTCTAGTTCTATTTTTAGTTGATGTTCAAACATTTTTAGAAATTATTTTTCACTTGGAAGCTGTAGGGTAAAATGTGTAAATAAAGGTGAGAAATTCCAATGTAATGTTTTCATTTCAGGCTGTGAGGCAACAAAAGGTGACATTTTTGACAGGGTGTAGACACACAGACACACACACACACACACACACACACACACAACACACACACACACACACACACACACACACACACACACACACACACACACACACACACACACACACACACACACACACAAAATCAGACATGTGTCAAAAATGTTTTTACACCTTACTAAAAATACATGCAAGCTGGATTGCTTTAAAGCATTCTAAAGGTTGTTTCTTAAAGCATCACTATTTTTTTAATTTTTATTTATTTATTTAAGACTAGTGTATAAATGTTTAGAAAATTGCCTAGCAACAGAAAGTGTCCACTCACACAAGTGGCCAAAGCATCTATACATATGCCATTCAGCTCTTCACCGTACCACGATCAGCTAAGAGCACCTCACCTGGATTTGGACTCCTCCGATGTGACGCCCTGCTCGGCAGGCTTGAGGCTCTGCAACGGGATGACTTCCGCATTCCCATAGCCCTTGAATGTGACGGCCGCCATGCCGTTCTCCTCGTCTATCTCCTCGATCTCTGCCTTGTACAACCTGCCAATGAATCACGTCTGTAAGCAGGTGAGTACAGGTTTAAAATGCAAGATCTACAGAAAGAAAAATATTAGAAAAATATGTATATATATATATATGTGTGTGTGTGTGTGTCAATGTATGGCTTTTTAAATAATATAACAAATTTAAAATAATAATATTTTGTTCATACAATGTTATTTCCGGCAAAAAAAAAAAAAAATAAATTCCAAGTTTTTGCAGTTTTTTTCCTCCCCTCTCTCATTCTTTTCAGAAGAGTCCTTTCTGTTCTTGAAAAAAAACTGTGCGCTTTGTCACCTGAATACGTCCATCAGTCATTATGATGCGATACGTTATTTAGCTGATGTTCTTACCCCGAGAAACTTGCAGAAAGAAGTGCATAAGTGCTTTCATAGTGGAAACAAAGTGCAGTAGTACCATACAGAAGGATAACCGACAGCTCTCAATCAGAATGTGAGCATTTCAATGACCATATCTTACCATCTGAACAAGAAATGTGACATGGTTAGTGCTGAGATGAGTTTCTACACTTACTGTCCATCCACAGTCCAAACAGCCATGCAGCTGTCCCCCGCTTTCCACGAGTGGCTCTGGGGGGTCGCGGCCGAGCTGTCAGAACTATCGGGGGCCACAGAGGGCTGACTCGACAGGAGGTCTTTGGTTAATTCAATGACTTCCTATGGGACAAGCAAGACACAGCCATAACAAAGAATTCAGAACTGATTGAAACATTTACATTTTAAGCATTTAGCAGATGCTCTTATCCACAGCTTACGTCGACTTACAAGATGTGCATTAATACATGGTAGGAGCAATCATAGAGAGAGAGATCAGTGCAGTAATACAGCGATAGACTGCGATAGATTGAGCTGTGGACACACAGTTGAATGCTCTGTTTGGCATATGCACTCATTTTGTATCCCCATTTGACCATTGACTGTCAATCGTTTAGAGTTTATTTATTATTGTAATGATGGGCATTCAACAAACCTGCAAGTCTTTTTGCAGTTTAAGCAGGTCCTCGTTCTCGGAATCTGTTGACAGGGCTACTTCGACCTGGTGCAGCTGGGCCTTATAGCTGGCCAGCTGTTTCACCATCTCGTCCGACATCTGCGAAACAAAAAAAGACAAGAAATATATATTTTTAATTAAAATAAATGTATGTAAAGAACACAGCATCGAAGTACATTACCTATCAATTTGAATAATATATTGAGCTCTTCGGAAATGTCTAAGGTTAAGGAGGTGTTTGGGTCTGCATTCATAAAGAAAAACACAAATAATTTCTTACATCACCTACAACACTTCTAATTAATATATCCATAAAAAAAGATACATGGAAGTCAGCAATTGTTACTCCTCAAGTGAAACGCTGGAGATAAGCCAATTAGCATATTGCCAAATGCCATGCATTTTCTGGGAGAAGATTAAATCTAAACTTGACAATGGGGGAGGGTTGTTGCCATGTGTGATTCATGTGTTGCCTCTGGAAAGAGGGTAATATTTTAACCTCTATGCAAAGTTTAAAGCTTGTCCATGCCACAGATCAAGCAGAATGTCCCAAAGCGTCTGTGATAATGACTGTTCCTTCGCAAAAACATGACTCGGAGCACGCTGAACGAGATGAGGCGTGGAACGGGGCCCGTAGGAAGATGCAATCTAATGCTTTGCAATTTAAGTGCGGCTATATAGTCTAGCATAAGCATGACAAAAATGTAAACATGGCGTACTACGCAACACACCTCAATTTTGGGTGGTGTGCGAGCGTTAGGCGCGTGGCCACCGAAATATACGTGCGGTCGTTTATTCCCTCGCAATTTTCCCCACGTGTCTGCCATTCATCTTCAATGGGAGCTGGCGACGGTAGGCAGCGTAGAGCAAAGTGACAGTTGGCGGCGTGAAGTCAGCTTGCTCAGCGACGACATAGAGTTGAATAGACCTTAACTTGATGCAAATTAGTGGTGACGTGGCGAAGCGATAACCGATTGGAGGGATGGAAAAATTGGTTTGTCCTTATTTTTCCCCTTCATAAAATAAAGTGCATGTTTTTGGTTCCTACCTTAAATTTGTTCCATACCAAAATGTTGGAGAGGACAATTGTCACAGTGTCTCGGTTTCCCGAACTTTACGATGCCTCCCTGTTTGTATACAGGGACGTCAACAAAAAGAACGACGCATGCCGCAAAATATCAGAAATAGTGGGGATCCCTGGCGAGTCTGATGATGTGTAATGAAAGCCAGAAAGGTCAAGGTAAAGGTAACGTTTTCCAATTCATGTGATTTGAGTGCGAACGTGATATTCACTATCAATATCTTAATATAGCAGTTTATTTGCTTTACATTCTATAGGCTCCGCTCAGTTCACTCTACTACAAACTTGATAGCTGGATGTGCACAACCTAACCTGCTCTTCCCAAAGCTGCTTGTGTGGGAACCCCCATGAACAGTCGTTGGCTAGCGATCAAAGTGATGTGTATGGAAAAAAATCACTTCCTGTGGATCCCTACAGTACAGTGGCGGCTGGTGACCAAACTTTTGGTGAAGCAACCACCCAAGCAATCCCCCTTTAAAACAGCGCTCTGTATAAACAACATATAATTTAGCAGATAAACCCAGCATATTATGTCCATGAGCTTTTATTCAAAATACATGCAACTGACATAACAACCTCTCTTCTTATCAAATTACTGGTCAAATTATTTTATTGGGGAAGTGATGTTGAGGTGATAGCAAACAATAATGTTAACATTGGTTGCATTTTGGTATTTATTAGACTCTAGAAATTAATTGGCATCAGCTCTCCAAGTAACGTTAGCCTATTATCTAGCGTAAACTATCTTGCAGCGTAATGTAATAACTTTAGCTACAACACAACACGATTTCTAACTTAAATGTTGGGTAGCATGGTACTGTTAATCATCTTTCGATGTTAGGACATGCACTCCTTTAAATACAATAGTCGTATTTGTTTGTACGGGTTTCACAGCTAATCTTTTCCTTCTCTTGTTTTTCTACCTAACTAGCTGCCTGGCGTTGGGTCTGCAGCTCAAAAATACATATTCTTTAGTATTGCTCAGCACTGCTACCTTGCACTATGGTTTCTCCACATTTGGATGTGTCAAAAACAGCACTGCAACCCCCAAAAAATGGTGATTTGCATCAGCTTGATAGGTGAATGGTGAATGGTTTAGATAGGTGTCAATTATCTTCATGTCACGCATCATTTGAAAGACTAGCGCTGTGTTCGAAACCGCTCCCTATTCCCTATATAGTGCACTATATAGTGTGTACGCCATTTTGTAGTGTTGTTCGAATTCTCAACTGTTAATTTCGTTCACTATATAGTGAACAATAAAATACCCACAATTCACAGCGATTTGTAGTGAACAGCGAATGTACCCTACAATTTCTCCCGTATACCACAATGCAATGCGGTCGTGTCTTAGTTAGCTCACGACTTCCATAACGGTAGCTATTGGTGGCTAAAGCAGTGGCTAGCAGACAGCACCACAGTTGACAAAACCACACTTGCACATCATTCGAATTTCAACAATTTATTTGGGATTTAACATTCAAAACTGAACATGCAAACCCGATACTACCTCAGTACATTTCAACTTGCTGTCATGAGTGCTCGGTTTGTTTACGTGATACTGGGCGCATCCGCTTGCGTCACCTGAATATCCGGCACATTTTTTTGACGCAAATTACGTTCAGTTGTAGTGTCTGAAAACAGTTTAATCGTTCACTACATGGAACACTATATAGTGAACACTATATAGGGAATAGGGAACGAGTGAACGGTTTCGAACACAGCCTAGGTGAAGCAGTGCTTCACTGGGTGGGCTTTAAAATGTATCATAAGCCATAATTGTCCAATCAACAACGTATAAAGTACTATATTGCGTTACATTGAATTGTATTAGCTTCACTAATGTACCTTTTAATAACCTGAAGGGCGGTGCTGTTTTGCACGAAAGTGGGACTTTTTTGGCTTGATTCACAGAGGAAATAGTCGATGTGATGATACTTAGGCATTTAAAAAAATTGTTTTATGTGATACGTGTGTTAGGTTGGTTTTTGTTTTTGTTTTGTTATCCTGTTGTCTTACAGAAACCTCCACTGATACAGTTAGATACTACACTTGCTAACGAGTAATAACGACAATTATAACGAGGCTTGTTTAGCCGAAAGTGTGCGTGGTTTGTAATCATAGTGAGAGTGGTTGTTGGGCGAACAACACTTACAAAACGTTCAGTTCAGACCAAGCGTGACATGTTTGCTAAGTTTCGTTCGGATAAAGAGAGGGGTTCGATACAAGTCCACGCCGCAAAAAGGAATAAGACAACATACTGGCAAGAACAAGAGGCTTCCGCCCTTCGGCATTGGAAGGTTAATGAGGCCAAACGATGTGCTTCAGCGCTGGTTGCTTTTCTCCTCACATACAGTGCGCCTAGTCTATGATTGGGCCGTAAGGGTCACATGGAGTCAATTGAACAATCAGAGGAGAGCGCGCCTTTTGACACAGTCAGTGTCTACTCACCCATGTAAATTAAACAAATGCAATAGCAGTAGCTGACCTGAATGTACCCCATCCGAGTCAAATAAATACATTGTAAAAAAAAAAATGCTATACAACACAATTAGCTGCCCAGTACGTTCTTGGATTGGGGATTTCCCACCCAAATAACGAGTAATAAACGGACAGTCAGAGGACAAACTGAATTTCAAACAACACCGACACGATTAGATAATCAGTACCGTTAATATGCTAACGTTAAATAGCTATGTATAATAAAACACGTAATATAAACGCAGAATATGTACTTTGCTAGCCAGTTAACTAAAGGATCTCTAAAACAACTGTCATGACGCATTGCTATAACCGATCATTCTGAACATTTCATGGTTGGGCCTAACTAGCAAGGTAAACGAAGATCAACAATGAGCAACGACATCGTATCAACTCGCAAACAATCGGATTCATAAAAAGGCCCATATCAATCATTGTTAATTGTCTTACCTTTATATATGAGACGTCAGAAAACAAGACAAATGTCTTTTGAGGATTATATGGCCTGAACCTATTTGTATGCCTTTTCCTGAAACCTGCTAGGTCCTTAGAAATTCTCGAAGCAGCAAAATAACTCTCGCGAGATTTCTTGAGGTTACGTCACCAATCCACTCGTTTGACCCTTCTTCTTCTTTTAAACAATTTGGCAGATTTACTGGCGACAGGCGTATTGCTGCCACCTACAGATATTGACAGGACACTGAGCTGTGGTCTTGGCCCTATCCAGGGCCGGATCTGCGCATAGGCCGACAAGGCCTGGGCCTAGGGCACAAACGTCACATAGTTCACGGACTTATGGGGAAAATATTGGTTTAAATATGACAATAGGTTTTATTAAATGGCATGACCACAGTGCCCAATGATCACGGCAACGTGTTTCAGATATTTCAGCTTCGTTAAGCACTCTTGTGGACATATGAAATCAAGTGTGGAGCACTCAGTATTTCACTCCCTGTTTTCTCACACAAGGAAGAGAATATGATTAATGACTTTCTTAAATTATAATAATGTACTCATTTAACTATAATTAATGAATTAAGCTCCATCCTTAATCGTTAGCTGTCTGTTGTATTGCATTTTGTTTCATATTGTTATTTGCGCAATTTACTTTTTATTTTTTGTGTAAGTTGGGCTGAGGGGAGGGAGAGGAGTGAGAGGAGGGAGGTTGGGGGGCCCAAAACGGAGGCGGGGCCTAGGGCCCATGAACGTCAAGATCGGGCTCTGTTCATACCCTATGGTGCAGACCAGTACATGTTACGAATTTCTGCACACAATCATGAACTTCTCCCAGCCCGGTGTCAGGACTCAACATTTCCTGAAGAAAGTATTCACCGCAAGATCAGACATAATAAACAACATCCTCCCCTCTGTGGAATATTTTGAATACTGCAGCATTACATGTGCAGCATTTTCTGGTACTTTGCGCTCCCATATGGGTATTTCCCAATGTTGTGTAAATTTGTCCCCAGCCCATGATATCCTAGTATCAGCCTGGCCCAAATCACCCCAGAAAATGGTCCGATAGCAAAATAATGCCGCCCCCTTGCCTCTCTCTCCCATTCAGTCTTTCCCCCAACCCTTTCAAGAACATAAATGGCAAAAACTGTCCTCCCATTCTCTGCTGATTTACACCTGTCTGTGAACACTCTCAACCAAAATCCCCACCCATGCCTCAGGTGAACCTGCAACATCACAAATAGGCTCCCCACCCATGCCCCCCATCAGCAATGGCAAGTCCACCTCTGCCATTGGCATCACTCAGGGAGACACTGCCAGCCAGTAAACAGAGGCTCCCACCTCCTCCCTCTCCAATCCAAACTCTCTCACCCAACCCCTAACCTGACTCATAACCCCGCTTGGCCAGTCTGTGCCGCGGAAAATTCCCAACTTTCATTTGCCAGAACACAAGTCTTGTTTGACTCCGAGATGAAGCCTACATTTTCAATACCGGTATATGGTCATGTGGTGGCGCAATTGTATTATAAAATCCTAGATCTGAATTGGTATACTTTGGAAATGGATATAATTATTTGACAATACAGATTTTTGTATATATTTCTAATGCAAGATTCTGTAGGTATTTTTAAAGACCTAGTTTTTAAATAGATGAAACAAACTGATCTTATGATAAGTGTGATTATTTTGTTTCTGACATTCGAGAATTATGTAATGGGAAAATGATGCAACTATAAAGATGACTTGCAAAATGAAAATGAGTTTTCCTGCTTGCATAATTAAAATAAATCATACAATCATATGAGCTTTTTTATATGATTCAATACCCAGGAGGAGCACTGCTGTTATGCACTTGAGCAAGGTACTTAATCTGAATTGCTTCACTAAATATCCAATATTTTAAAAAAACGATGTGAAGTATGTTAAGTCACCCTAGGTAAGCGTGCCTGCCAAACAAATATTTAAATACAAATGAGAGGTGTCATGACTGTACAGATCTTTCGATGATTGTAACTCTTCATGCACTCTTCCTCCTCTCCTAATCTACCTCTTAGGCAGTCAGATAGGCACTAGTGTCTGATAGGACTGCATGTAGCTGGTGGGTTTGGATTTGCATTTTTTCAATGGTATTCAGTTCATCTCCACAAGTACTTTGGTATTTTGCTATTTTATGTGCATGCTGTATTTCAGTGTGAAAAAGCATTTAAACAGGTTCTGACAACTCACATCAAGATAATTCGGTGTGTGAAACCTCCCTCTATGTGGGTATCTCAGAGGGGTTATCTAACTGATGAGGGTTCAGTTATTCAAAGTGCATATGTTGCATTAATGTATGGCTCGCTTTCCGTCAGTGACTGGAAAGTACCCACAGTTTGTGGGGAATTTGCTCTTGTGAGAACCAGGATGCCCTGGCAATACATCCAACCACAGCTTGCAATGTGCGTTCACTGAATGTTATGAAAAACTGCATAAAATTCCAGAATCTCAATTCCCTGTCATTGGATGAAATGACAGGGAGCTATTACTTCACACAGTGACACCTGGTCTGTGTTTTACTGTAGATTTACTGTATAGCTCTACAGACAGATACACATCAGATACAGTGGGCTGGCATCAGAGCATCAGCCTGTAAACAAATGTACAATCTGCAGGGAGTGTTGCGCGTGGTTTGTGTATAGATATACATGTATATTTTATGTACCCCGTTAGCTTTATATAAAATATGTTGTGGACATGTCTGAACTGGGACCTGGGCATGAGGCCCAACAGTATCAGTCCACCCCCATTCACTGTTACTAACCACAAGCTGCTGATGTCTCACAGGGAGGACTGAGCGGCGTGATTCACCATTACTGTAACGCTGCATGGCAGGATGTTGCCTCTGCCCCTCCTTCAGGACAACAAGTTTGGCCTTGATTAAAGCTCCGGTGGTTACCACAAGTGTTGATGACCCGAGGATGCCAATTTTGAGTCGGGGGGCTTCAGTCATCGCTGCTTGCCCCACACACCCCTCACCTCAACTGCTCTTATTTCTAACTTCTCTGATAGCAACATTTATCTTGCCCACTGTCACTTTCCCCTCCCTTTTTTCCATAAATGCCTCAAATTGTAAAATGCTGCTCTGTGTTCAACCTGCATCAACTTAGTCTATGAGTTGTGGCTTTGTTTTAAGCAGAAATTAAATAATGCAATACACTGTTGTGCTGTTCAGGCCAGTGGCGTCATTTCAGCCAAAGCTAACGTATAGCAAAGGGACATCATGTAAAACACAGTAGGCTCTGTTTTTATTCATACCCTTGATAAAGATAAACAAAATAAATCATATAAAATAAACGATATAAGTAATGAGGTATATTTTATGCAAAACAAATCTGAAAATTATATTCTTTAATAATAATGCATTGGCACGAACCACAATCGAATGGTTCATAAACTATATATTGTTTCCCCATAAAAGAATAATAAATATTCATAGCCCTGTTATCAGTGGTTCCTCCCTTGGCCATTATAACAGCAAGTAGTCACCTTCTGTAGTGTTGTACAAAGTTATGTAACTTCTTGGGGGGGATCCTCAACCATTCCTCCATGCAGAATTGTTCTAGTTCCTTCAACGTCTTGGGTTGATGTTTGTGGACTGCTTCTTTGAGGTGTAGCTTCCTGGCAGAGGGAACAAGGTTTTTGAACAATATGTCTTGGTACATGCTGGAGTTCATGGTTCCATCTATTTTAATAAGGGCCCCAGGGCCTGTGAATGCAAAACAACCCCTGAAGATCCACCACCATGTTTCACTGTAGGCATGAGGTCCTTTTCAACATCACTTGCATTCTTTGGACGCCAAAAATAATGTTGATGTGCATGTCCCAAAAGCTTGATCCGGTTCCAATTGTTGTTCAGATGTTTGACAAATTCAAGACGCCTTTTTCTGTTAATTGTCTTCAAAAGAGGCTTCCTTCTTGCAATGTAGGCGTCATTGAATGGTAGCTTTAGACACCTTGTAACCCCAAGATGCCAGGTTGTTTTGGAGATCTTGAACTGTGCCCCTTGGACTTCTTTTTGCCTCTCGAACCATCCATCAGTACACATGGGGGCAAGATAGACTTGTGTCCTTTACTTGGCAGGTTAGCCATTGTTCCAGTGGCCGTAAACTCCCTTATAATTGACACAACAGTGGAAAACTGTATTTTTTTACTTTTTAGTTTTCAGTAACCGTTTGTCTGATGCTTTCAGGGAGTTCTTTGACTTTTACCATGATGATGGCTGACCACAGTATTTCAAAGATGTGTTCCCTCCTTTTTATACACGCTTTTAATATGGTACATGGTAACACAGCAGCAAACATTTGAAATATTACAAGTATAGCTGGGAAATAAATTGATGAAATTCATGTTTATACCTTACTCAAATTACAGGAAGTTAGCCAAACCTACCTTAGTTCCCCTAACCACTACTGCAAACCACCATACCTCCATACCTCTGGTCATGGTACCTTGCCTTATGGCTTTGTGAAAAACCTTGTTACATTTTACATTTTAAGCATTTAGCAGACGCTTATCCAGAGCATTAATACATGTGCATTAATACCTGGTAAGAACAATCATAGTTTGCGCAAGAGTTCAGTGCAGTAATACAGCAATAGACATCATTGTTGACAGCTGCATACCATACCTGTAACACTGGGAAGGAAAAGGTTAGTAAACAAGTATAAATATACAAAAAGTATTAAACATGTTGGCAGCGGTGATGACAATTAGCTAGATGTACAGAACTCAGTGGTAGTGGAGTCTGAAAAGTTGGGTTTTGAGCCTCTTGCAGAAGATGGCAAGTGATTCCGCGGTCCTGACCGAGTGCGGAAGATCATTCCACCACCGAGGGGTCAGGACAGAGAAGAGGCAAGACTGCGAGGAGGGGGAGATGGAGGGGTCTGGCTGGGGTGTAGGGTGTGATGAGTGTCTGGAGGTAAGGGGGAGCAGTTCCTCTAGCTGCTTGATAAGCTAGCACCAGTGATTTGAATCTGATGCGTGCTGCGATGGGGTGCCAGTGCAGAGAGGAGAGTAGAGGGGTGACATGGGTGATTTTGGGTTGATTGAACACCAGATGTGCGTCAGGATGTTATGGAGAGAGAATCGGCAGATCCGGGTGATTGATGTGATGTGACCTGAGAAGCACAGCTGGTCGTCCAGGGTCACTGCAAGACTCCTGGCAGACTGGGACGGAGACACTATGGAGCCTTCCACGGTGATTGAAGCATCAATCATCGGGGAGCCCTTCACTGGGAGGAAGAGCAGCTCCGTCTGCCCCATGTTCAGCTTCAGGTGGTGGGTGGACATCCAGGCAGAGATGTCTGCCAGGAATGCAGAGATCTATGCTGGCACCTGGGTCTCAGAAGGAGAGAAGGAGAGAAAGAGTTGAGTGTTGTCGGCATAACAGTGACAAGAAAAACTGGAGCGGAGATGACAGAACCAAGTGATTTGGTGTACAGGGAGAATAGGAGAGGGCCTAGCACCGAGCCCTGTGGGTCTTTGGTGTAGAGGGTGTGGGGAGAGGAGAGGGAAAGCTCAATCTGGTGATCAGGGGGTGGGGCGTTGGAGACGAGCAGGTTTAGTGGAGAGAGGACAGAGTGAATCAAAGGAGGAGGAGAGAGGGGACAGTAGGTAGCTGAGAGAAGACATCAGTAGTTGTTAACTCTGGACGATATACAATATACAGTAAATGGTGTGGGTCCAGATGTCGTTAATGAAGTTATATATATATTACAGGCATTTAATAGATGTTCTTATCCAGAGCGACTTACACAGTTTCACATTTCTTTACATACAATCCATTTATATAGCTGGATATTTACTGAAGCAATCCAGGTTAAGTACCTTGCTCAAGGGTACAACGGCAGTGCCCCACCGGGGATCGAACCTGCCACCTTTGCGTTACAAGCCCAGTTCCTTAACCATTATGCCAACACTGCTGCTAATAAACAGAGATGTAAATATAGCTACGGCAAGCCCATTGTAATTTCAACCATATATATATATATATATATATATTTTTCCCGACCAATCATTTCTGGTATATTTTCAGTCAAGTAGCTGTGACCCACTTTTAGAGAATGGTTTCAACGAGGCCCTGAACATAATTACATGAAGCGGAATTACATGGAAAAAGAGATTCCGTATCACAAGGGATTTTTCTGGTTAAATACAGGTTAAGCAAAAAGAAACAAAAACATTAGTCTGGTGCGATGACTCAGTGACATCATTTGTAATGGAAAGGGCTCCATGCAGCTTCCTGCTCCACTGAGCAGTTTCAACAAATACCATTTCTGTCAAGCCGTCATTAGCAAAGTAAGGCTTGCAGAGCCCCACTCTCAGTCAGCATCATCTCATCACTGATCTGAGAGGCGAGGAAAACACAAACTTTTCCTCATTATTTGCTATGAATCATAGCTGTGGTCTGATTGAGTGGCAACGTCAGCTACATGCGTTCACTTTTTAGAGAGCTTTCACTAATTTGACTGCCCTGACAGCAAGCCCTTCGGCTATTATACAGCCCTGTGTGTGTGTCTCACTGTGAACATTGACGTAACTGCCTACGGTGCAAACAGGTCAGGATGTTTAATATAGAATCCACCGTTGCCTTACTTACTTCCTTCGCAGATACTGTTATCCAAGGGTGACTTATGCATACATTTTTTGTGAGTTGTCTGTTTAGTTGAAGAAATTCATGTTGGGTCAGGGGTGTCTCAGCAGTCCCAGTGTGGGATTCAAACTGGAAACTCTGGGGTTGCCAGTGAAAAGCACAATAGCACAACGTTACCCTCACAGTAGTCACATTGTGAGAAAGGCACAGGAACATTCAGGAGCAGTAATACTACAGGGACCCAAGAATTGAAAGAGCTTTTTTTCTTGCAGTCTTCAGGAAAACGGGTCTCGGCCTAATTACAATCCATGAAGGACATTCGCTAAAGTTTTGATAGTGCTAGAAAGAAGATGGCTCACCCAGCTCTGACATGCTGGTCCTGATATTTGCCGTGACAACAGTGCGGTTTCTCACTCGGCAGAATTTGTCCAACTGCATGGTGAAAGGAACGAGATTTCTGAACGCTGTCGATCTGAGACGGGGTGTTGTGATGTGCGTCATCTGACAGGCCTTTGAAGATTCACGCTCTTCTTGCACTGACACAGGCCATGGAATGACACACTCAGTTATGTTGGAATCCACACCAGAGGAGGAGAGCAGTGTGCATGTGATTCAGTGAGTGGCACTGCTGGGCACTGAGTGGGCCCCACCCCTCCCTTTTCCGGGGACGTATGCAAGTAAAAGGGGGGGTGAGGGGTTGGGCGTTGGGGAGGCTGAAAATAGACCTCTCGGGGCATTGCAGAATTTCAGCGCTGGTTATTTACTTGTCCTTAAAGATTTCTCCCTCCCCTGTGGAGTGATATAGATTGCCTCCCAGCCTCCCCTTCCCTACTGCTCCCAAACCCATTCCCTGCTGGAGTCTGGAGATGATAGTCAGGGCTGAGTCACAACCAAGAGCAGCTCCAACTTGCAAGACCTGAGGTGTTGAAACCAGAAGGCATGCTACCACAGATATGGGTGAATATGCATTCCACAGCGTGGATGCCTGTCAAAGAATGTGGAGGGCAGAGCAGCCAATGACACACTGAGACATCACATACAACTCACTCCACTCAACCACTCCCTGATGACAAGAAATAGGCTCTTGGGTAGGAAGTGTATTATTTCTTCTCATCCTTACAGACCACTGTTTGACAATTTGGCACTCCAATTCAAAGCAATTTTGCTTATGTGGTTCATTGTTATGCTCTGCATTCACTTCCGTGTGATTAAAATATGTTTGCTTTGGCGTAATTGTTATTCAATACATGTTGTATGCTCTTTTTATCACCTGGATACTTATTTACTGTCATTCTGGCTGTTCTGTACACAAGTTATTGTTGCCTCCTGTGACATGTATTTAATGTATCTTGCCATATTAGACACTCTAGACACTCACGCAAGTCACTCTAGATTAGGCTTCTGACAAATAAATTATTACTACTACGGCTACTACCACTCCTACTAATAATAATAATCATAAAAATATTATTATTGTTCGTAATAATATTTTAATATATTTTTACTATTAACTATTTTTTTTACTATTACCACAGGAAGCCTTAGTAGTAGCAGCAACCTTCTGATTCACATCCATAATGTTCTGATATGTCCTATTTAGTCTTTCAGGCCTGGGATACAAACGCAACCATATACAGTCACACACAGTTTGGAGTTTGGACCAGAAGAAGGGCTTCTAGGAAGGCATGCTCGCTACGTCATTCACTGCACACGAAGAGTTTTGGCAGGAATTTTGGGGGAGCAGACGCAGAGCGCAAATATGAACAGATTGATGTGGATTATTCACTGCTGCTGGTTGCCGGCAAGATGTCATCACATAAACACGGCGCAGCGAGCCAAGCCCAAGGTTCCAGCTTTGTGTCCTTTGATATGGAAAAATATGGCACTCGGTCAAGCAACACATGCGACGTAGTGGGAATCCTGAAATCTCATAATCATAACAAGACTCGACAAGATATACGTAGTAAGAGACAGGATTTAACATTTTAATCGGAAAAAGCTACATAGTGCAATTTTATTATAAAGTTAAATGCCAATTTTGATTATCGTTAAAAAGAATGTATAAAACCCTTTCATCTTCCTATGTATTTCTCGCTTTGCTAATGCTTTCAAATCTAACTTTACCTCATTGCATCGGTGTATTTTTCCCTGTATGTTTTTTTCAAGCTTCTACATATCATTAGTATTCAGCCCAAAAAAGAGAAGTGCTTCAGGCTCGATACTACAATGGTTGGGGAACAAGTGTAGACTTGTCACAACCCATCTTGACACCAGGGCCAGCCTTGCACTTGTTGAAAGTGAAAACTTGTTTCACAACGCGTGAGTGTGTGTGCGCCTGTATGTTTCCTGTTCCATTCGCTAATTTCCCACACGCTTGCGTGCTTCCTCTCTACTCACCCAGCCCCTAACACACCCACGTGTGTGCAGTATTACAAATTATAGTATCAGCGAAATAGTTTCACAAACGCTTCTACCTCAAGAGCCACCAGCTTTTTAGCCAGAGGAGGGTATGTTTATCAAAATTAAATGTGTAAAATATATATGAATCATTGCAGAACAGGTATGAACCAAAACAAGAATTTTAGTTATTTATTTGGTAGGAGGGAATATGAATTTTACTGCTCTGAGAGAACACACCCAAATACATACCCACTTTAGAAAAATATGTATTCACCATCTCAGTTGCTCTGTTTGGAACAGAGAATTGCTTATTTTACTGAAACATTGCATATCCTTATCAAACATGCAACAGGTGTCTGCATGCAGATATTGAAATCTGAAATATTGTACATACATAGTATTAAAAAAACCTGAAACCATAAGCGAATAATGTTACTGGATTTAATAAAACAGCATGAAGCTGCCTTACTAAATAACTGGCATAGTCTAGTGTAAGAGACCTAAGAACATGTACAACGACTTTAGAAAAGATGAGTACTCTATTGATTCACAGTTCATGAAACAGCTCCCACAAAAACTACAGATGCAGGGTTATAATGCCCACTGAAATTAGTTGTACACCAGTTATTTACTCCAAAACAAAATGCAAATCAGTACACGGCCACAGTAGGCACCTTTTGCACTACACTTCAACCTAGTGTTATGTCCTGTCCTTAAGGGTAGGCTACTGTCAGTGGCCAGAATTCACTGGGGGAACCCACCTAGGGGGTTCTGGTAGACTAAACTTCGAAACTTTATATAGAATTGTATTTGTAACGTTTGGCAAAATGGTGTATGTAGTTTTGTCATTTCTGTGAAAACAATGAAAACGTACTATTAGTTTTGCAAAATTATCTACTGTTTAGACGGCTGTGTTAGGAGCATGGACCTTATTTTGGAGAAATGTGTCAAATTTATTGAGAAAATCTAACATTTTTATTCCATTTTGACAACATATTGGAGATAGTATTTACAGAACAGATTTTGGATACATCTGTTTTTCATTTTATAAATCAGAAAATACTATGTACAGGTATTAAAAATGAGTTTTTGGCATGTTTTTAAGAACAAAATGTATTAAAATTCAGGAAATAAGCTGTTTGCATTCATTACATTCGAACAGACTGCTACAAAACCAAGAGTTTGGGGGTTTCTATATTTATAAGTAGACCAATTCCCATGCTATTTGGACATAGCAATCCATCCAGCTGTTCATTCAAAGATGACGCATGCATTATAAGCCACAGTTGTGTGGCTGTTCTGTCATCCTGATCGTCCGGAGCTCTCTCCATTTTGTCAATTTTGCACCTTGAGTCACTGACAGCAGGTAACTTTCTGGTAGACTCATCACCAGGTTTAGGATATATATGCCATTTAGCATACTTACAGTAGTGAGTGCATACATTTTTCAGTATATGTGGTCCCAATGGGAACCTAAGCATTGTCAGGGCCATGCTCTACCTACTGAGCCATGCAGAACCACTGAGCCAAGCAGAACCAGGATGACAATTACCTTCCCTGTTAGATGTTCTTCTTCTGGCAGTAGTTAACTGATCACGTTTCTTTTGAGTAGCTTTTGCACAAAAAAGTACCATTTGTTCATTCACCAATTGCCATGACTAAAAGGAAGATGACCATATATTGCCCTACCTCGTGAAAATGTGCTAACATTTGCTTGGATACATTTGTGGACTTAAGTAGAACAAATATAATAAAATAAACATATTTATGCATAGTTTGGCCATTTTTATGATATCAGTGTTAAAGAATACATGTTATTAAAGCAAAATAACCAAAAATCTGAAAATTGATGGATGGAAGCAAAAACTGCATTTTGCCTGCTGTGTCTCACCTTAAAATATGCTAAACAAAGACGCAAAGATGCAAAAACCTGCTTTCCCATGTAGTTTTATGTATCAAAGAAGAATCAAAGCTTAAATGTATTTGATGGATCAACTTATCAAAAGTATACCATAATGTTGAGTAAACTTCCAAGCTATCCAGCAAAATAAGGGGAAAATGTTGGGGAAATTATCATTATATCAAAGCAAGCCAAACATTTTATGATGATAAAGTTGAGCTTACTATACTGAGGCATCATACTATGATGTATAAGGACAGTAGTGGCAGTAATGTTCGCTTGTACTCATAAGAAATCAATTTATGATGACAAATGTTATCTCTAGGTACTGGACAGCATTGAATAATGTTTGCGATATTAGCTACCAAACGAAACAAATTATAATGCACATACATTCATGATGACATTGTTATGATTTAACATTGCTACAATGCTTTCCAAGCAATTTATGATGATTTATTTGAACCCTCTATTTTAAAAAGTTTACACGAATAGCTAGCTAGCTAGCTTGCTAACGTTATCGAAGCTATTGACTTGTAACTTAAAATGCATCTAAATTACATTGTTATCATGATTGATATTAATTCAATGCTTGACAAGCAACTTATGACAATAGATGATGATGTTCAGGAATATTTATGGGATCCCCCTCTTTATAACATTAGCTAAAGGGAAGCTGGGGAGTTAGCTAGCTAGTATTTATAGCTAACATTAGCTAGCTAGCTGTTTTGCAACAGCCATTAGCTATTAGCCTCACCAGCTAGCTATGTTAGCTAGCTAGCATTTAAATAGCAACAAACTGACTGAATCTGCTGAGAAAATTACAGACAACTGTCATTACAAATGTTATGGTTTGTCTAAATGTTTGGAACATAATGTTACACAGGTCAAACATTTGTGGGTAAATGATTGCTATGGCAGGAAATTCATTTTTACTCAGACCATATGTCTGTCGGCCTACCTGTAGAGCGTTGAAGCACTACTGACAGACAGAGAAACTGAAAAATAGAGGGGCTGGCTGGACGGGACCAACGTTACGTGTATCCACTCTAGTGTATCCCCATTGACTGGAGAGAAGCAATGCAGTGTGGGGTGAGCTTGCAAAACCTTCTTTAAATAGCTACTTTCATTGCTACTACTTTTATATCTAATTGAAAAATTGACGAGACCCTCCAGCTGGGTTCAAGCATGAACAGCCCCTATTTCCCCTGCCCACCCCCACCTTCTAGTTTTAGAACCTCTTCAGGAAGTACTGGACCCTTACACTTGACCACGGAGTCCAGAACAGGAAAGTTAGCCAGCCAACAAATAAGGCCGTCACCCAAACGTTGCCCCCACCCTTTCCTGTGTTTAAACATTTTGTTGTTGTTGTTGATCTGCAGCCGAGCGATGAGGCATGGCTGAACGGATGGCAGGATTCAACCACAAAATGGCAGGCGTCAAGATACAGTGAAGACTTTAATCAGGCTGTTAAAACAGACCATCTGGATGAATGATGGAAAATGTGAAATAGAAAATGAGGACCATAAATCAATAAGAAAGAGAATACAAACAGGATATCAACATTTTTTACATTTTACATTTTAAGCATTTAGCAGATGCTCTTATCCAGAGCGGCTTACAAGATGTGCATTAATACATGGTAGGAACAATCATCGATCGCGCAAGAGATCAGTGCAGTAATACAGCGGTAGGCATCATTGTAGGCAGCTGCATACCATACCTGTAACACTGGGAAGGAAAAGGTTAGTCTTTTTGTTTTTTGAATGAGTAGACAGGGATACATATACAAGAAGTATTGAGCAAGTAGGCAGAATTCAGTGGCAGTGGAGTGTGAAAGGGCGGGTTTTGAGTTTCCTGCGGAAGATCGCAAGTGATTCCGCGGTCCTGACCGATTGCGGAAGGTTGTTACACCATCGAGGGGTCAGGACAAAGAAGAGGCGAGACCGCGAGGGAGTTTGTCAGAGGAGGCGGAGCGGAGGGGTCTGGCTGGGGTGTAGGGTGTGGTGTGATCAATGCATGAACAATGTCTTTTATTCGATTTTTTAAATGTTCAAATATGTTGTTCCAAGTAATAAAAAGAAAAAACAAAGGAGAACAAAACCTAAAAAAAATACTTATTAGACTAATTTAAAATGGTTTCTACTGAAATGAAGAAAAATCAATGAAAGCAATTAAGGCATTGCTACTTGAGGTGACATAATACTCATTCTTAAAAGTGCCCTTTTTTTGGCTGGTGTTAATTGTATTAAATTTTTTCTTTATTTGTTATTGAAATTCTATCAAATATAAAGACGGAAATGTATAGCAGTATCCACGAAAAAAAAAAATGACATTTAAAATCCACCTTATAAATTTAAAAAGTAGCCTACCGCCCCCAAATGGTTTTGTCTCAACCAATCAATCAACGTCGCATCTTCCGACATTTCGAATACAGCTTGTTATGAAAAGCACCGCATCCCCAGCCCACCGCATCACTGCATTAGGTTACGGTGAATGATATCACTCAGGTAGGCACTGTTTTAATTGTGAAACCACGATTGAACAACACTTAGGCTACTTACTTTTTATGTTATGTATCCGTTAAAAAAAACTATGAAGTAGGTCAGGGCCGGCTCTACACATTTTGGTGCCCTAGGCGAGATTGGCATTTGGGTGCCCCCCCAACAAACATCAATCAGACATCACCATGGATTCAAGACAAAAATGAGGAGCTGCAGCTGTAAACATATAGTATATTCATACTGTTACATCACTGCATTACGTCCTTTGTGTCATTTTACTGCATATAAACACTGAACAAGTACACCATTTAATTTGACTAAGACCTACATTTAATAACAAGGTGTAACTGTAAACAACAATAACAACAACTTCTTATCAATTACATGGATACCACAAATAATTGGCTCAAGTGACTTACATGCTTCAGAAAGTGGTGTAGATGGGAGATCATCAGATGTCCTGCAGGACAACTGACAAATATGCAATTCATTTCTGAAGCAGGTAGTTACGTTTTGCATAGTTTTGCTAGTTTAGTGTAGTCACCCCCTTTTCTTTATAGCCAGTTTTCTAAAAACGTGATGTTTAAAAGTGTATTGTTGTTTGGGCATGCAGGACTGTGTTTCCCTGTTAAAATAAAAGTTTTTTGTTTGATTGCCATTAAATTTCATCCTTCCTAACTTTCTTTCTCAAAGAAACCACTGATCTAATGTGACTGAATTGGTCTAAACAACTGAACACTTACTGACTGCATTACTTACACTGACTTACTTGCATTACTACATCAAAACTGTGGTTTCTTGATGAAATAATGTGTTTCAGAAGAATTTAAACAGATCCCATGTTATTAACATAGTGTGTGATTATGGATGGCGGTGGTGTGGCAACATCGGGGTGGGAATAGTGCGTGTCGGTGGGGTGAGTGCCCTCTTTTTTTTGTTTGAGCCCCTGCCCCCCAAAATGTCTGTGCACGGCCCTGTCTTAAAGTGTTTCTATCCTCAGTAGTAGTGCAGTAGTGTCAGATATTCAATCAGTTAACTCACTATACACATTCAAAGAAACTATCTAAAAAATGGGGTGGGGTGTAACCAAAAAAAAGCAAAACTAGTAAAGGGGAGGATAATAATTATCAAAACAAATCAAAAATACAATTTGAGTGCCAACAAACTTGTTTCTGGAGGGCCATCATGATGGTGTTGACACACCCAAGGTCTTCTCATGGCACCATGATCAGTTATGAATGATTCATGAGTCAGCCCCTTCTGTTTTTTCCTGGTCCTGTGATGGCAGATCTCCACCACTGAAGCTGGAGTGACTGGTGGTTTTCCAGAATGTGAAGCGGGGTGCTTTCAGCTAAAAGCTAGGTGACCAGGAGCCAGTGGAATGGGGTGTTGGGGGGGGGGTTACGGTCTGGGTGTTACGGTCCGATGAGACCTAATTTAGCTTTTTGGCCATCCACACCAATGAGTTGTTGTGTTAGAAAAAGGACGCAACCACTCAGTCAGTATTAGATTTTCCTGAACGCATGTGATTTCTTATAAGGGAAGTGCACTGCCCACAAAAAACGTCAGTGGGCTGCTGGATCATAATGAAACAATTGTTTTTATTTTATTACTCTCTAGTTGTATCTGAGTGTTCCCTTGTAGGGAGTTGGGGGTGGGGGATATTGGTTTGTATTTTGAATACAAACCCATACCATAAATGCAATAGTCAGTACTGCTTCAGCAATTGCCCGGGAAACGGGAAGCGCTGATGAGGTCAGCGTCATTAACTTCCTCAACTGTTGCAGCTGATAATGACTATCTCTACAGTGACTAAGAAATGAATCACTACTATGTCACTTCTTGAAAATTAGCCCTTAAGCAGGGTGGGCGGTAGTGGCAGCACTAGCTGTAAATGTTTCAAAGTATGTGGATTTGGAGGGTATGATCATCATTGTGTTATTGGTTGTTGTCTGCTTTGAAACAAACTATATGAATGATATATCATGATAGATGAATGCTGTCTCCTGATTAACAACAGGGAGAAAAAACAACAAACTTGAGTGAATTACATTAGTTAAGTTTCTCTAAAACTAAATCAATCTCAAATAAAATGACATAAAGGGGGTTTGCTACATTCTTTTGTGCTGAAGCTAAGCAGGGGTAGTTCTAGTTAGAATGACCACCAAAGAAAACCAGATTATTTGGGGAAATTATAATGATTGGCCAGTTTTACTCAAATTATTTTTTTCAAATTATATTTGGCTTTTCCGAATATAATATAATGGGGACTCTTTCCAAATTCTAAATTCCATTACTTGACCAGGGATGGGAACAGCTCTCCCAAAGTGCAGCAGTCTGAGCCATTCTGTATTTTTCAAAAAGCATGTTAGGGTACTGAAAGCAAGTTCCTTCCATGCATTATTAGACTGATCTACCTTTGGAAATGACTCGAAATGGCTCAAACTGGGGGCTCTTTCTGTTGACTGTTTTCCTTCAACTCTTTGTGACAGGCTCTGACATCTCCTTGGCTGTACTCACAGAAAGAGTACTCAGCTGAATAACGATTTTAGAAAATGAGAAATGAAAATGTTTAAACATTGCACTGTATCGGCTCTCGCTTCTGTACTCTACAATAACTGACAGAGACAGCTCTGTGGTCTCGGGATGTGGTTTTGTTTTCTACTGGTAATGCACTTCTGGATACCCGCTGCGATGCCATGTTTGAGTGCAAAGGAAGTAGCATCATGGCTCATTCAAACAGTTTAACCACATCCCTAACGGCATTATTTCGTCAGCGTTTAAGCTAGCGTATTCACATCCCTGTACAACCACTCTGAAATGCGGTGTATGCAATGTGTGTACTCCTTGCTAACAAACTGAGGTTCCTCGCCAGAAAACTGTCAGTTTAAATATTTTGCCTTGTCTTAGCAAAGAGCTTCAGAGATTGGCTACATGAGAGCAAACAAGAAATACACTCTTCACTGCTTTCTTCACTCACCACTGCCACTGCAATGCATATGAAGATAGTTATTATTTTTAGTGGTGAGGGTTAGCAAACATATGAGACGTTCTGTCTGCTATAAATGGAAAATCCATACAAACGTCAGTGACACAAAGTCCTATAGATCCCATGAAAAAAATGTAGCAATCGTCAAGCTGCAAGCTGCAGGATTACCATTGTTGATTTACGTTTTATTGCACCAGCAGAAGACTGAGATTTCATTTCCTTGATGCTTTGTGAAATTTTCCACCCACCCCCTGCCCTTGTTTTTAATAAGGCCCCTCTTTCTTAAATGAAATAGAAATGGACCTTCAGTTTTCTTGACCCCCTCCTTGATGATTGGCTATGCAAAGTGACATCCTGCCCTATTGACATTTCTGTCAAAGATATTAGTCTTTTTAATAAAAAATTACTCAGGTTTGATATTTGCTTTGAAGTGGCTGATTCATACATTCAAATAATTGCCATTGTTTTCACAAGGCAGTGAGTTTATAGACCAGCTGGTTTCTTTCCCACAGTGAGTAGACACGTCCATGAAAATGTATTATTAATGCTTAATTGTTGTTCTTATATTAACTTTGTTCAACTGCCTCTTAAAATGATGCATGATTTATAAATTAACATTCTAATGAGAGCCACAGCAGTGCATTACGCTTTGAGATAATTAGTGCATAATAGTGCAAAAAGTAATATTTGATTAAAATAGTCTATGATGAATTCAATATGTAAATGGATGCATTCAATTATTTGTTATTTATTGGTGTTCTTGTTTTGATCCATGCCCACAGGATTCTAACACATAGCATTAGTGGCTTAAAATATTATATCAGTTCATGCTCAGACTTTGTTAACTATACTCTGTGAGTCATGCTGGAGAGAGCTTGTGTCTATGCTAAAAAAAAAAAAAAAAGATTTTGAAACATGCGGTCTGTGACTTTTGGATTCCTTTGCTCTCAGGGGGACATGGATACTGACAAGTGTCATTCTTAGCAGTCCTGACTGTTAGCTGCGTAAGAATTCAACATTCCCTCTGGTACCGTGACCAAACAACTGAGGTTCATAATCCAGACATGCAAGGTGTAAATTTAGTCGCTTGGTCAGAACGTGATACTATGGAGGGCTGCTTCGAGCTTCAGGATGTGTCACCTTCCCTTTTCCACAGCCCAACTCCTCTCCCCTGGGGGCTCTCAGCAGTAATACCCATAGGAGAAGGAGTCATACTCCATCTACCCCCACCAAAAAATAAAACAGACTTGAGATCAAGAGCACAGACACATGAGTCATGTGCACAAGGTTTCTCTGGAGGAAGAGAGAGAGAGAGAGCGTGAGAGAGAGAGAGAGAGAGAGAGAGAGAGAGAGAGAGAGAGAGAGAGAGAGAGAAAGAGAGAGAGAAAGGGGGGGTTATTAAAACATGGCATAGAATAAGACGTCAGAGCTCAGATACCTTTGGAAAAGCACATCTACAAACACCCTTCCCCCCTCATCACCACCATTTAAAACACCCACATTCTCAGCTACAATTTAAAATGTCAGGGTCTAGAACCCACAAGGTTGAAGATTATCCACTTATTAGCTGTCTAGACAGCTAGCTAGATCATGTTTGACCGTGGTAACATTTGCCTTTTCAGCAATGTAGCCGCCTTAACAGCTGCATGTGCATGACCACCACAGACCACCATGGCTGCGGTCATTGTTTATATGACGAGAAAAACGGACTGTCTATGGTATAGATGCAAAACATTTGTTTAAAAGCCAGCCAGCTCAACAACAAGACAAAATAAGAATGAAATAACACTGAACTACTGTGAGTGTTGCCCATTGCTGTTCTGGATCTGTCAGTACAGAACCTTATTAAAAAGGCTTAAGTGTTATATAAAAAGGGGAGATGTTCACCTCATGGGTCAGGTGTCAGACATGGTGTTGAAATGCGTGTTTCTACCATGTATACTACCGGTCAAAAGTTTTACAACACCCCCATTTTCCAGTTTTTACTGAAATTTAAGCAGTTCAAGTCCAGTAAATAACCTGAAATGGTACAAAGGTAAGCGGTAAACTGACAGAGGTTTAAAAAAAAGTTTATGTTACCAAAAACTGAAAAATAATGTAGATTTCAGAGTTATTAAAAAATGCCCTTTTCAGGGAACAAGTAATGGGTTAACGTGGGTTAACGGTCACTGTGTGCAAGTCGACTCTGGATCCAGCAAAAGAGCCCCAGACCCAGGGCCGTCTCAAGGGGTGTGTGGGGCCTGGGGCGAGTCAACCCAGGGCGGGACCCAGCTGTTAATGCGATGACATCATAGACTTAGCAACTGTTTAGCAACCATTGTTTATAATAGCCAACCCATCGTAGGTTTACGTCGTAGCTATTATATAGGCTCTGATAGCTATGAGCTAAAGTTTTATAGGCTACGACATCACACAAACCATCCATATATGCCCCTTGAATTGAAATATTTTAATAAGCATAAACAACTCACCAATCTGACTGACTAGTCGACTGTCTACAGTGTGATCTTTCTGTCCTTCATTGCAGCAAACTCAGCAATATGATCTACATCATCAAGGGTTGAAACAACGTCTTCCTCGATAGAGAGCATTGCAAGTCCACATAGCTCCTGCTCATGATTGTCCGCAAATAATTCTTTATTGTTTTCAATTTGGAAAAGCTTTGTTCTCCTGAAGCCACTGTTACTGGGATGGTCAATAAAATCTGATATGCGATTTGGGAATGTGCTTTCAATTGACTTCAGAAATTGAAGGGCTTGAAGTGCAGTGTTGGTTCTTTGAGGGATCATCTCTCGCAATACTCTGAGCTCGGAGAAGAGGTCAGGGTCATCAATGTCATGAGATTCTCCATCAGACAAAGCGTTGCTCAGATCCATACACTGCCTTCTCAAGTCATCTTCCGTCATTTCACCCAGTTTGGTCACATCAAATAGAAACCGAAACTTAGCTACGAAACCCTGTATTTGTTCAAATCTCAACGTTAGTGATATGAGAGCCTTATCCACGATTACAAGAAAATATTGTTTCAAAAATCTTCTCAGGGGAATTCTCAATGAGCAGAATCATTTTTTCTCGGTCTCTGCTGTTTGAGCTTCGCATTTTGCCGCCCGACTCCACAGAACTTCAAGCCAATTAGAATAACGTAGCTACAGGCTAAATGCATGTATGCAGCATTGGGACTAAGCCACTTTCAATATAACATCAACTTGCCAAAATGCCATTTAGGCTATATAAATGTATTTGCATATCTGGGTGTGCTGCACAAACATAGCCTATATATTTAATATATATTGTTTTAAATAATAATAATTGAAAAAATAATTTAAGAAATTGTTATTATTAAAATAAAATGTTCCCCTCTCATCGCGGGGCCCCTTGAAGGGTGGGGCCTGGGGCGGTCGCACCAGTTGCCCCCCGCAAAAGATGGCCCTGTCCAGACCATCACACTTCCTCCTCCATGTTTGACAGTTGGTGTCACACACTGAGAAACCATCCTACAAAAACCTTTCAAAATGTCAAGATTTCAAGTTTTTATTAATCGGTCCATAAGACCTTCTTCCAGTCTTCACTAGTCCACTGGCGGTGCTTCATGGCCCATGAACTCTTTTTTTTTAATACCTCTGGCAGTTTACCACTTACCTTTGTACCATTTCAGGTTATTCACTGGATTTGAACTGCTTAAATATCAGTAAAAACTGGAAGAAGGGGATGTTCTAAAACTTTTGACTGGTAGTGTAAATTGAATAATGTAAAAACCTTTTTACATTATTAAAAGGCATGTTTGCAAGACATTGCTTAATATAATAAGCAATATGCAAATAACTTTCACATCCCATGTTTTAGATACAAAGGAGTTATTTTATGATTTAGAAAATAATATTCAATTTTGACCACACTTCCATATTTTGGGGTTTCAGAACACTCTATATGTATGCAGAAGCATTTCCTTTCAACAGCATTAACCAAAGCTGAAGTACTGCAATGGGAAAGATAAGGGCTGTCTTTCAGTTCAGAGAAGTGGCTTTCGACACAAGCACGCTCTGAGTGTGCTCTACCCGTCTGAACACCAACATGAGAGTAAGATGTCTCTCCAGTCTGTGTGCCCTACTATAAAGGGGTGAAAACGTAAAGAGAATGAATTCTCTCTATAAGGAGGAGGGACGGAGGTTGGGGATGTCATGTGGTGGAACCCGTTGTCTGCCAACATGCTGCAATATTGCGCGCTCTGCAACAGAAACTCAGCTGAGTGGAAGTAACGCTGCGGAGGGACTCTGCAGGAATTGGGGCTCCCTGCCATCATCTGAGACGATTTCTTTCCTCGTTTCACAATAGAGTGGGAGGGGGACCTCGATCCGACTGGATCCAGGCGAGTGATACAATCGCCGGCCATGGTGGCTTGAATTCCAGCCGAGTGCATTTGGCTCTGTTACTCCCACACAGGTGAGAGGGGAAGTTGGCATGATAGCAGAGGTGACTAAGTCTTGTCCGTCAGTCAGCCAGTCTGTCAGAGGGAAAAAGCCACCACTCCCTGTACTGTAGCCCTCTCCGCAAAATACATTTAAACGCACCTATCTGGTAAAGGCCATCTCTCAGAGTAAAAGTATCCACATAGAATGTGAAGTGCTCTGACTTGAGTACCATCGTTTTATTTCTGTTGATCTAATAGCAGGTGGATGTTGTGGGGATTATAGGCCTAGTTTTTCTTCCTTTCCTCTAGAGATATTAGGCCTTCGGCCTTCTTTTAAAGCCTTCTGTCCTGCACTTACTAAAGAGGAAGAGACTCACTGACAGGAATAGCTTTGACAGGGTTTCTGTGTGTTCTTTGTAGAGTACATGAAGTCAGAAGCAGAACCACTATGTCCACTCACACCCACTGCCTGTGTTTAAACCACAAGCATTGCCACTTGAAGCAACAGCTGGTCAGTCCAAGAGAAGTGAATGTGGATGTTCTCATAAATGTGCTATTTATGACTTACAGTATATCACAGCTTCCACAAAATTATATTTGAAATAAAATTGCTAAAATAACCTTGTTATATATATGTATGCTTGTTATATATGTATGTTATATGTATATCAGAGAACAATTCAATGCAGGGACATGAAACAGAATCAGGTTAACTGTCAGTACTTTAAATGAAAAAGGATGAATTTCACAAAATATTTCTTAGTATTCCTTCTACAGATTAAGAATATTATAAATCCTGGTGGTTTTGGGCCATGTAATTTTAACATTAATAATGAAATAATGAATCATATAAATATAATATTAAGTATATAAATATTAGCTCAAAAGAATGAAAGTATAGCATGTACATAGAGCATCTACTGTAGTTGAGAGTGAATGGCCTATTCCACCACAAGCAACTGTCTTTGCTGTGGTTAACTATTTCCTCTAAGCAAGGGAAATCTGGTTAACATGTTCTACTCTGTACAAATATTGTATATTGTGGTAATTTACAGTATATACAACTTATCTCTTTTTTTCTAGTCATTTTCTGATTTTAAATCTAAATCTGATCCAAGAGGCTACAGAGGGATTCTGCACAAACCCACCCAACCAGATTCTCATCTTGTGTTTTGAGTGGGCGGCTACTCAGACCTCCCTGAGGCAGGTGTGTGTGGTTGGGGGGGGGAACAGGTGATTCACGTCATTTGTAATTCAAAAATAGAGTGCTAATTTTAACTGGGCTTTTATTCTTTGGACATTAGACGTGAGTTGACCAGATGGTATTGAGACCCCTCCCTGTCTCCATTGTGGTCTTGAAGCAGAGCTGCAAAAATTGAATATTATTGTTCCAGCGTAATCATGCGGTAGGCACTACAGCATTGTTAAAAGGAAATCTTATAAATATCTTTAAATATCTTATAGTCCGTAATCCTCATAACAATACATCAGCACAAGCCTTTTCTTCTCACCCTAATGCTGTGAGTAAAACTTTCTCAGTTCATGAATATATGTTCAATCTTACATTTGAATTACAATAAATACTTTCCCATAACACTTAACATTGAGTCATTTTTAATTTTAGCTCTAACTCCAATTCATTCTGGAACAGGAACTTGGGAAATCTAACTGAAATTTTGTTCTATTGGTTAGTCAGAGTGAAACAATGGAAAAAAACATGCCATACAGTGAAAAATGTGTAAATAGCTGTGTTGACCAGTTTTTAATGTTTTTAATAGTATAAGTAAGAACTAAACCATGACACGAAGTGTATATATATCCTGAGAATGCACGGCTTTGAGTGGTTTATTCCACTTATGTCATGGCTACTTGCCATAAAAATATACAAATCTTAAAGTGCAAAAGTATTAGCAATTAAACCATTATCAAGTAAAAATGATCATATTTTGGTATGTGTAAATCTGGCAAAAAATATAGTTCCTATTTTTTCCCAGGTTCAGGTGAGTGTTAATTACTTGCACAATAGATGGCAGCAATGGGCCAGAAAGATCAACCAGAAATCTAAATAAAACATAAAAGATATTTGGAAAACTGTGTTGAAAATGGATAAACTTAAAAAACAAGTTTATCTTGAAAACAAGATCAACTTAACTCAAAGTAGTAAAAGGGAAGATAAAAATGATGTAAGTTAACAATGCTAACATTAACTAACTAGTTAAAATTAATTACCTAACTTAACAAGTACAGTTAGCTACCTATATTAGGTACCTAACGATGCATACAGCCAGTTGACTATCCGACTTGGTGTGACTCCTAACTTGAGGAGCCAGAACAAGTTGAGAGTAGTGCTAGCTAGTTAGCTAGCTAACTTTTCTAGCACTTGCCATGCATGTATTAGATAACTTGCTAACATGTCTGCCTAGTAACTTAGTATACAAATATATATATATATACAGTATATACAGTGTGTGTGTGTCTTCCTAAAATAGAGGAAACACTTTAGTAAATGAGGGATACAAAGTATATTGAAAGCAGGCACTTCCACACCGGTGTGGTTCCTAATTTAATTAAGCAATTAACAAGCTATCATGCCACTCACTGATTTTAACCATCTGCAGTCCACCAGCTAAGCTGTGCAGTCATTGGAGGGAAACACTACATATTCACAGGCAGCAGGCAGACTGTAGGCACCGAGTCAACCAGAGGAGTCAAACATGGGCGATGAGACTAGCCCTTCATGACTGCTGCTGATAATAATATGCATTGTCTGATCAGATGTACAGCTAAGTTAGCTGCCTAGCAAGTTTTCACTAGCCATCTAAGCAGGCAATCCATATGTTATATTCGTAGGTAGACAGCTAACTTAACTGTACAGCTGAACAGACAATGCATATTATTATCTTCGTAGCTAGCTGGCTATATAATTCATATATTATGTTCATAGCTAGCCAGCTAGCTAGTTTTACAGCTGAGTAAGCAATGGTTATTCATAGCTAGCCACCTAGCTGTAATGTAATGACTTCCATATATTATATTCGTAGCTAGGCTATTCGTAGCTAGACAGCTAACTTAGATGAACAGACAATGCATATTATTATCTTCGTAGCTAGCTGGCTATATAATTATAATATAATTATATATTATAATTCATATATTATGTTCGTAGCAAGGCAGCTAACTTAGCTGTACAGCTTATTCGTAGCTAAATGACATCTTCTTCCGGGTTTTCTCACTCAGGAATGCGAGCTCATCATGTTGGCATAGCAACTACAGTCCAAAATTCCAATGACGTCATCCGGACACATTCCTGAGACCCGGACACATTCTGGCATGACACTGCCAGCAATCAGCCACAGTTGGCAGTGGCATAGTCATAATTCAATTACAGATTGTGGGACTTTTCCCTACACTGAAAAACAGTGCTTTGGCAGGATGAGCCACCCAACAGAATCTGATTATTTGCAATGTGCGAAAGTTCCCCAACTGGGTCATACCACAGACCGTTAAAATGGTACCCATTGTCCATCTGCTTGGCAGTCAGCCTTTTGGTTTGGCATTGGATCACTCCTTCAATGGGCCAATGCTCTGTCTAGGAGGTACACTTGAACCTCAGGCCTCCTCACCCCACAGACAATGGCAGGCAAAATGTTAACTTAATATGGAATATTTTTAATTCAATGGCATGATTGCTCTTGTAACAAATGTATTACTTTCTCTTTCTAGAACAAAATGAGCCAGTCAAAAAAAGTTGGTAGAAGGTTTTGTCTGTATTTCTTCATAGTTCCCCTTTCCAGCAAAGAGAGAAAGAAAGAAAAAACCTGGGTATTTCCATTCATACACCTGTATTTCTCGTTATAAAGCCAGAAGTTCTATTGTTCATATTGCAAATGCAAAGGTTTTGCTGTACAAAATGCAACCTACAATTCCACACAGTTAGTATGATCTTAATGAACAAATGCTGTCCCATCAACCTGTAGTGGATAAGTCCCATTAGTTATAGTTATAGCATGCAAAACCAATGAAAATACGCAGTTTGCTTTCATTCAAGTCAAGTAAAACTGTGAATGAGAACAGTATTTGGTGATGCCATAAACCTGTTCTAAAGTGTATCTACCGTATGTACAATCTACTGTATCAAGCAAGCAAAACCAGCTAATTTGACTACATCTGGAATACAGTTCTGACATAGCTGCAGCTTCTGTTGATGTGAATCACTCTCAATGTCCTTTCCACAGCTTGTGGCAGGCAGAGCTGAAGCGTGCTAAACTTTGTCGAACCAGGGAGCTGTCAGTGACCCTTGCTGAGGTCCTGTGCTTCAGTGTATTGCTGACATGAGTGAACAGGACAGGGCCTGGGAAGGGGAGCGGTGTGACCCAGGCCACAGGAGTCTGCTTTCACTACGGGGAAGCCATTAGAAGGGGGAATCTTGGGATAACTCTGTTTCACATATTCTACTTTCTTTCACCCCAAACTGTTTATAAATCTTTGTATTTTAATTGTATTTTTTACATTTAAATATGACATTGAGCTTTAAATCTAGGCTTTGTACACTAGGGTATTGTAAGTCACCTTGGATAAGAACATTTTTAATAGGACAAAAGCAACAACAAAAGCAATAATAATAATAATAATAATAATAATAATAATCACATCACATTATTTTCTCAGCAGAATGTCAAAATGAATGACTTTAAACTGCTTAATCAAACAGAAATTATGATATGCTAACCTATACCATAATACTCTGAAAGTCATGAATCCTTAAGCAGTGCATTATGCAGGGTTCTCTGGGCTTTAGCACACTATGTACAGTGGAGTCTCACAATCAATGTGGCAATTCTCCCGCTTGACATACATTGTTTAATATTCAACCAAAAATGAGTCATTCAAGCAAAAATGCTGCAGTGACTTCAACATTGTGTTTTATGTTAAAAAACAAACAACAACAAAAAAAAACCATTCAGGAAGCACCTGCAACGCAAAGGGAAGCCTCTATTGTGTCTCAATTGTGCTCTAACGTTGCAGTGGAATGTACAGTTTAATCAGGAAGCTGCTGGATGGTACACATGCGATAGTAATGTATTACAGGTCATGTTGTCCTCATCCTTGGGGAAACACACAGAAAGCCCCCAGTGAGAATAGACTGAGACAACGACCTTTACACACTTGCATTGTAAAGAGAGAGAGAGAGAGAGAGAGAGAGAGAGAGAGAGAGAGAGAGAGAGAGAGAGAGAGAGAGAGTGTGTATCTGTGGTCTGTGTGTGTGTTTTCTGTTTGTATGGAACATCTAAACGCCATCTGTCCAAGCAGCTATGACTGTCTTGAAAGCCTGGCCAGGAAGTACTGAAAACTCAAAGGGAGGAGCCAGCAGAACGGAAAGGTGGCTCTGTTTACATGTCCTCACACAGTACTGCAAGGCCAGAGATACCATTGCCATTACATGCATGAATGTAGCTTACACAGCTGGCTGTCACAGAAATGACCTTGTTTTAGTGGTGTCCTGAAATAAGCAGTATTTTCCACATAGTGTCTCTCAGCTGACATCCATCCACTGTTTGAAAGGGCTGTGGTCTTGATCAGAGATATGAAAAGCATGAATGTAATACATGCCATTCAGTCAGGCAACATGCACACACAGTGTAATCCAATAAAACCATGTTTCAATACAAATGCACACTTTTAAGCTTTTCCTAAATGGGACACATCTCTTATGTGATGCAATAATACTAATAAAATAATGTAAAGATACCGAATATTAATATGTTTAGACATTTGATTTAGGTCTAATTTAGGTTACGTTCAGATCATTCCAGATAGTTGCTACAATACATATTTCATTAAGCAGCAGATGAAATGGGCATATTAAACCGAGCCCACGTTGGAATAGCCTAGCTACTGCCTGCTCCGAATATCCCTAGCTAGCATCCTTTCCTGTATAACCAACACCGCTTTAATCGTCAAAGAAGATAATCCGAATTTTGCTATTGAAAATTCGGTAGATCTGAATGCATTTTTCGCCCTCACGCGCTCCGATCCCTTCCTCTCTCTCCTACCTTCTCAACGCTCTATCCTCAGCTTGAATCTAAACGGTCCCTGAATATTACAATTCTACTTCACATTTAATTCGTAAACCGCAAGATATTCTGCTCATATGTTTTCAACAATTGCAACAAATAGCCCTACCGCCGGGAATTTATGGACATGTTTGCCATGGAATGTGTCGTTTAAGCCAGTTATCGTATTATCAGATTAAAACCATCGGATATAGAGCTAGCGTCTAAAGATGGGAACAGACGGAAGTTGATAGCAGTTTTATTCAGGTTAAGTCAATCAGAATGTCAACAAAGAAATCCGTAGCCATATAGGCCTATTTCTCTCAATCTCCTTTCAGATAATTTCGATGTTGTTTTTGAGAAAGCACTTGGAATAAGTGCTTTCAGATCCTACAGTCAATGTTACAATCAAGCAAACATTTAAACTACTTTAGAGTGGGGAAACACGTCTTGCAATCTTTCATTTGAATGATTTCTGCTCTCTATACACAGAGCACTATTCAAACAGACTATTCAAACGAAACCTGGGGTTTGTTGTGACTAATAGTTGATTCAAACGTGCAGCCTACTCATCTCCGCTAAGGCGGAGGCAAATTACTGTCAACAGTGGTGTGGGCGGTCTTACCTTAATCATACCTTGTCACTGTCCATATTTGGTTCGTGATGTCACAAGCCGGAGGTTCCGTTCATATAAAATAGATACAACGGAATCCCCTTAGACGCAATGTAGACACAGGCGAACTGGAGAGTGCCACACACTCCGCTCTTCACCCCCCACATCATTTATCGCAATTGAAAGCATTTAATTTATCTTTGTGTTACAACACCCCGGGCTGATGAACAAGATGAAGGTTTCGAGTATAGACTGCCGCCGCCTGAGGAAAATCATACGGAAGGAATGTGGAAGCTGCCTCATTGTGGATTGCCGACCGTACTTTTCTTTCTCGAACTCCAGCATAAAAGGTTCGGTCAACGTTAACTTGAACTCGGTTGTTGTCCGGAGATCCCGAGGTGGACCAATACCTCTTCACTTTGTCATCCCGGACGAAACCGCCCAGTATCGACTTCGAGAAGGTAGCATCTCGGCGATTGTGGCTTTGGACGACAGGACACCCCATTGGCAAAAACTGAAAAAGGACAGTGTCTCGCAGATAGTTATAAATACACTCGCACATCTAGCAAGTGGAGCAAAAATCAGTTTTCTTAAAGGTGAGCATTTGTTTAAAGTTGTATTGCCAACGCATTATAATCGTGAATGAAAATGTTCTCTCAATTTTTAAACGTTCGAAGTATTGTCAAAGTTGGTTTGTCGTTCAGGTGTTTTTTAGCCTACGAGCCTACCTAAATGTTAAAATTGTAGTTTGGCTAATTAGCGTTAATATTTTCTCTATATAAAGCATTATTGCACGTCGTGGGTTTTAAAGGGCTGCTTCTTAAATGAATGCAATGATTGTAGTAGCAAATTTGACCAGTTTTTAAACCATTTCTGAAAATGTCAGGACAATTTCAGAGTATTCGTGCCCTTTGATCATATGTTTTAGTTGACTATCTCTGTTAGATCATCTTACTTGTTTTAGCAACGCTCTGAGCAATGTGAATAATTGTCCTAGGGACGTTTCAAGAAAGATATAAACTTTTAGTGGTGGTAACGTCATGGAGATGAGTCAGACCAGCAGCAGCCCGAATGCAGTTGTATTTAGGCTATATGGTTGCTTAGTAGCAGTATTACCTATGTTTACTTACTGAAAATCGATCAAACATCAAAATTAGCTTTTTGACTCGTAGTCTATTTTTTGTCTCTTTACATTGCCCATTTATAATTGAGCGAACGATACAAAGACACATTTAAGAAGATTGCGGGTTCACATTTATTTCGTTATAGCTACTCTGCATGTTAGTATGTGTTATATCCCTGGGATTTACTTAATCTAACAACATGCCCTCTGTAATTGTAATGAGAGGAAATAATTATGCCCACGTAATTATTGTGTGCAAATAATAAAAAGACATTTATTGAATGCACGCTTTTTTATTCTTTCGCTCGACAGGGGGATATGAGAACTTCCATTCCCAGTACCCTGAACTTTGCACAGAGATGAAACCCATCCCACAGAGCGGAACCGAAAAAGACAAAATAGTGAGCGGCATCCACTGTGAGAAGCTGAGTGCACACCACAAACCAGATTACGATCAGGTACGGAGTGAAAAGTAGCGTGAGCTTCCGTACTTCCGAGCCTCCCACTTTCTGTATAACCGCTTCCCCTTTGGCAGTAAACACATTTCAGCCAGTCATCCTTTTATACATTTGACAGGATGGCAATTTTAACTCTTAAATTGAAACTGGACAGTACTTATTTACTGTAAAAAATATTTGTTTTGCTCCCAGCGAAGCTTAAAGGCTTCATGACTATGAATAAACATGAATACACAAGCTATACATGAATAAACAAGCCATAGGCCTACCCATTCTAGATCAGAAGGCACATTTTGGTAACTTAATGTATTGTTACGTATAATAGCTGTAACAACAACAACGATGCTGATGATGGTCCATTAGTCATATCTCGCAGCCATTATGTCTTATTTGAGTGGCTCTTGCCATCACTAAACTGAAAATTAGAACTGATTATCAACATTAACATTTCTGCTCAAAGGTTTCTGCTTGGGACATTATTGCACAAAATGTGAGGACATGTTTATTTACCTGTAACGCTGTTGGTTTGAATACGTAGGTCTTTATTTTGAGTTGATCCACCCTGAACTAAACATAAGGGTGTGTGCACCAGTATGTGTGTCAGAGCAACACGCCCAGATATGATTTCTGAATTTGTAACGCAGGTAACACATTTACAGAATCTAAAATTAAGGCATGCATCTAGGTCATGCTGTGTGCTTTGTGACTTAAGATGTGCACAAGCTGCACTTTCCTCTCAGTGAAGTGGCTTGCTAGGTAGGAGAGAATATGATGTAACACTAGTGAGTCACAAAGACCTCTTCATCTGAAAATTGTCTGAGTGCACACACACACACACACACACACACACACACACAGAATAGATTCAGTAATACTCCAAACCTATAAAACATTCAGTCAAGATGTTTCCAAAATGTTCCTATTTGGATTGTAACCTAGTCAAACATTTAGCATCACGCACTTCATGGTTTTTCATTCTATCTGCTATTTCCCTGTGACTTGTCTCTGATTGGCTATTGTCATTTGTGAAACAGAGCAAAATGTAAAAGTGACTGCTGGAGAAATCTTTTGTTTTCAAAACCTTGCACTATTCCTCCTCTGTATCTGTAAACAGTATTTGATGTGTGGTGACTTCCAATCTACTTGAAAGCCTGTGATCCCTCATCAAAGGCGTGACCAATCAAAGATACGGGTTCAAAGCACATTCAGCTGCCTTCTGTACTACTGTACCTCAGAGAGTACCATCTCTGATCCGTTACATTTTCCTCTTTTAATGGTAGTTATGGAAAGGTGTAGAGATGATAAGATATTTTTTATTTTTTACATTTCTTTTCAGCCTTCCCCACATGGTGTTGTGACACAATGTGTGTTATTACGTTTGGAGGCTGACCTCGCTGTTCACTTTCTTTTAGGGCAAGCCTGTGGAGATCCTGCCTTTCCTTTACCTCGGCAGTGCCTACCATGCCTCCCGACAGGACTATCTGAGTGACCTTCAGATCACAGCCTTGCTCAACGTCTCCCGGAGAGACACGCAGCAATCCAAAGGCCACTTCCATTACAAGTGGATCCCAGTGGAGGACAGTCACATGGCTGACATTAGCTCCCATTTCCAGGAGGCTATTGAATTTATTGGTAAGTGTTTCCCTTTTGGGACTCCTAGTTTACTGGGGGGATTTTAAGCTACACCATCTCTGGGGGTGCATAGTCATTCATCCCACAACAAATCCTGGCGACCACCTTGTTGCTGGATACCCCTACAGCGTGAAGCTCATTCTCAGTCATTACAGTTTCATTTTTAGTCCTACATTATGTCTGTTTCTGTACAAATCATTGTGAAGTTTGAATATGTCATACTTTTATCACATTTTCAAAGGTATACCATTGCGATGGACCACCAACTACTGTTATGCTAAATATGTTCTTGCATCAAGGTTGAATTTTTCAACCTCAAGGAGAATTAAAACTCTCACTTTGCTTTGTACCTTGAGTAAAAAAGGCAACCAATGGATTACCTGTAATAGTAACCTGGAGAACCTGGAGAAATATGATTGGGGAAAATGCTTCAATATCTCTTCAAAACTACAGAAAGGCATTCCCTTAAATACATAACATCCATATATAGCGTAGGAGGATCCATTTTAGAACATCTGACATTTAAAAATAAGACTTAATTTGTCCTTGCCTTGCTGAGAATTTAAAATAGATCAAGTTCCCAGGCTAATCCTTCTGGCCAGGCTTTCATCACATTCCTGCATGGGAGATGAATGAAATTGGGGATGAATTAAATTGCTGTCATTCAGAGAAAAAACTTTAATTCCCTTTTAGGTTTTAAAAAATAAGATTCTTAATTAACCCATCACTGCCGACCAATCTCATACCCTCATTACCGTGTCGGCACTGTGTCAGTAAATTGGGTTTCCTGATGATGTTGATGTGTTTCTGGAAAAGCTGTTTGTACAGTATATTGCAGGTGCTCACATGCTTGCCTGGTGGTAATTGAAGTTGAGGGAATTGAACAGGTGACAAAAATGTAATTTTAGAAAATTGGATTTAAAGTAATGGGACAGCAAAAAGGATGCTGTGCACCTGTGGCACCCATACCTGACCCAAATTTATATTGCAATCTACCTATGGCATTGGATCATGGGATTCTGTCTACTGTCATAAATCCTGTCCCTGCAGACATTTGCCACATTTGAGTATTCTGTGTAATATAACTAGACTCGTGGAGAGGACACGACTACAAATCAGGCTGAGTATCCACTCCTCAAATTACATACTGTACACTGCGTATGTTACATAGTGGGTTTATGTGCGATGCCAACTGAGCATTCCTGAGCGTCATACAGCACTGTGGGGGATCATATCAAACTGTCAAAACCCGTAAGTGTGGCAGGGCAGATGTGGGCATGTTATAAAAGAACATTCATTAGCACAATCCCCAGCCTCTCCTCTGCTCACGGGAGGATTGTGATTCATTCCGTGAGTGGTTTTCGAGGATTAGGGCTGTCAGAACGATTGCGATCGTCTTCCCTCGCATTCCAGTCAGGTTCCTGACTGTGCTGTGTTGGTGTGAGAATAAACGGCAGCTAGATAACAAGAAAAAAGAGAGAGCTTTTTGCATGGCAGAAGTTGCGGCGCATGGACCGTGATGCTTCGTGTGCAGCTGTGTGGTGAGTCACGGCTGCCGTAGGTGGACTCACAGAGAGGAGGCCAGAGGAGGGGAGGACGGCATGTAATGGCAGAGGGATGACCAAACAGCAGGGCTCTCAGATGTGTCTGAGTGGGAGATGGGGATGTGCTGGTAGAGGAGCCAAGGTGTGGCGCTGGGATTCTGTTGTTGTAACAGTCCAACAGATAGGAAATGAAAAGGCAGTGGGGTGTTAACTCCCCTTCCCCCAGAAGAAACGGTGTGTTGTGCTCTTCCATCTTTTTGAGGTGGATTTGCTTTTTGGGATGGTTAGCTTGCACTGACCTTAAAATTGTGACCTTGATGGTTTCAGTTTCAGTGAAAATAAATCTCCTAGCGTGCCCAAAATGAAAAATCCCTCCCTCACAAAGTGCTCTCTTTTATCTTCCAGATTGTGTGAGTCAAGCAGGTGGGAAGGTACTGGTTCACTGCGAGGCGGGCATATCCAGGTCTCCTACCATATGTATGGCTTACATCATGAAGACCAAGAAGCTGCAGCTGGAGGAGGCCTTCGACTTCATCAAGCAACGGCGGACCCTCATCTCCCCGAATTTTGGTTTCATGGGTCAGCTGCTCCAGTTCGAATCTGAGGTCCTCTCCTCCATGCCCCAGACCACTGCTGTCCCCTGCAGTCAGGAAACTGCTACCGTCTTTACGAATGAGATCACCCTCAGCAAAAACTATGAACCCTCAGTGTTCAACTTCCCTACCTCCTTTTTGGCCCCCATACCAATTCAGTCGCCAGTTCACCAATTTCAGTTGAGCCCAATAACTGCACTGCCTTAACTGTTCTGCTTGATGTCCTATAGTATCTGATTACTTGAAAAAAAGGAGAGAAAAATAGACACGCACCTCTTGACTGGAGCACAAAAGAGAGGTGGGATTTCTGTAAACAGGGACCGAGAGAAGCAATCAGAAAAGGATTAAAGCCAAGATTCATTTTGTTGCTTTTCCCAAAAATGTGTAACCACTAATGCTGTTGCCTTTTAAATGCATAGTAAACTACAGCACAACAATTAATAATTGTAATATCTGCCTTACATTGACAATGTGGTGTTTGTCTATTCACCAAGGCTGGAGAGGTATTTTTAATTTATTTATGATGTTTTTTCTTTTTTTAAATAAAGATATTTCTGTGGAAATAGAAATACGCCTCTATGTTTTTTGTCCTTGTAAAAGCCAGCCAATTTATGGTTATGTATTAAATGTAGAGCCTACATTCCTTCCAATGTTTTCTTTCATCATATTCCTCTTAAATTCACAAGAAATGGTCCAACATGAATACATAATGGAACATTAACCACAGCATTAGGTGACAATTTTGATGTCCCTCCTTAAACTGAAACAAGTCCTGACCTGTGGCAATTTAAGATTATTTGCTGCATAATCCAAAATGATTACCACTTCTGAACACGAATGCATACCCTACTAAATTAGTTTTAAGATGCTCTTATTCAGAAGTAAACATGCAAATTGTAGGATCCAGAACAGTACCTACTAAAACATCTGGTAACAGTGATTAAGTAGCCTAATTGAAATGAAAAACTGCTAAAACTAAAGAACATAATGTTTTATTTTTATTTTACAATTTTAGCATTTGATACATATAAAGTGGATTGTAATTATCGCAAAGAGACATATACATACAGCATGATAATCGATAAGACCAACATTGCAAGATAGCTCATACTTCATCACGTAGCCTATGTAGCTATCTAGATTAATCGTCTTCAGATTTAGCCAATGGCCGACTTGACTATAAATAGACCACTCTCAAGGAAGTGCTTTCTGTATTTTTTCACATAAAAATATGAGTAAATCTGTAAGAGAGTTTACATAATTATGTCAGGAGGCCTAAAATATCACTGCCCCTTAAGGATTAATGCTGTGCTGCATGCAGGGGAAAAAGGCCATCTTCCACTTACCATTCAAATAATGGACTTCAATTAGTGGTCAAGACCATTCCCAAGCTTGAAACATTATTTGATCCTTCTTACTCCGATAAAAAAACATTTTAACATTATTTAAACCGAGAAATACTTTTCAATTATTTGCGCCGTTAAAACACAAAACAGAAAAAGATATTCAGCTGAAAATGAAAGAATTAATGGAACGAGGTAAGAATAAATTAGAAAATGGTTTAAAACCAAACTCTTGTAATATAAATAATATAACACATTAGCAATTACATGTAAAAAAAAAATTATGGAATACAAATACATGTACAAACTAGAAAGGAAAGTTTGATTATCAAACTTTAGTTGGCTTGCCTCCTGCAAAACTTACAACCTTAGAAATGGAGAGAGTTTTTAGAGTTTTATAGAGAGCTTTGCAGTATGTTATGAATCATCAGTTGAGTGAAGGGATGTAGGGAGGAATGGATGGACAGATGGGGAGAAAAAGGACTAAGGCAGTTTTTTGGTTATGTGTGTAGAGATTTACAATATATGCCTTGGTAAACTACTGTAATTCAGACAATTATAATAGACTTGCAGTAGTAAAGCTTTAATGACATCATTAGCTGGATGGAGGAATGAAGGATGTGGAAGGAGAATCTGTCCTTACTCCTACCTCCATCACTCAAACTTTTGGAACTAAAGAACATATTATAGCATTGTATTAATTGATCATTCGGATAAAGGTTTTCAAATAATGTTGTGCATCTAAAAATGAAGATTTAAGTGACATGTAGTCCTGTTAAATTTATGATCATGGTTTCCAGACTTTTCACAAGAATTCCGCAAGTACACGATGAAGAGAATTGAACATGTTTTTATTCAAGATACTTTATTATCTAATTAGATTAACTTTAGTAAACAAGTGCTCTGGAAAATGTTCCATATGCCATTTTATTTGTCGTGTGCAGACCAAAAGGGATGATATAAAACTTGTATTTGAATATAAAATAATCTAAAAAAACAATGTAACTATCCTGTGTGACAATCGCAGCCTCTGCACACAAGATTTGTTGGGCTACTTTCCCCCCCTGTTAGCTTATATGGTAACAGTAGCAGTCAGCACAGCTGTTTTAAGCCACAGATTTATCATTTTGTCTTCCACCAGAAGGGAAAAGGGAGAAGATCAATGAGCTGGTCTAGTACATCAAGGAGCGCTTTCGCATACGGGAGTATGGGAAAGAGAAGCTGGCTTGTTACCCCAAGTGGGACAAGATGAGGAGGGCCCCGCAGAACACCATCTATAGCCAGGAGCTAAATGAAAACTGTGCCAAAGTGGATCAGCTACGTCTCCCACTGGAGAGCTAGGGCACTTGCACAAGTTCCCTGCTGAGTGACTCCAGGGGTTTAGTGTTTAAAAAAACAAAAACAAAAAAATGATCCACTGTAACTAACTTTTTCCCTGCTATGTGGCTGCCTGGCATGAATTGATTTTATGTTTGTTGCATTCCTTTACGTCTACCCTTTTGAGTCTAGAATTACACTCAGTACTTATGCGCCAGTTGACTGTCACAGGCAAACTCATGTTTGGGCACAATGTGAAAGTGATATTGTCACATTCCCTTTGTTCCTGTCTCATTTTTCCTTTGTCTTGTTTCCCCCGCGTGATTGTTTGTGTTAATTGCTTTATTATTTTCGATTATTCAATTATCAACCCTTATTACTCCTCATCATGCTCACCTGTTGCCAATTCCGTCGTCCATTCCGGCACACCAGCCTCCCATCAAGATCATCAGCCCTACAGTATATCTACCCCGGTTTTCCAGTCATTCATTGTCAGATTGTTGTTCTCCCTCCCCGGTAGAAACTGACTTCAGAAAGCCTTATCAAAAACTCTGTGTTTACTGTTCTTTGTGTGTTGAGTTAAATGTATGTTTACCCTTGTTCCTGTTGTCTCCCTTCGTGTTCAGGTTCATTCCTCGTCTGTCTGCCAGCTCTGTCCGTCCTGCCAGCCCTGCCTGCCTGCACGCTTAGCTTGCCCTCCGGTTCCCTCATCCTGTCTGCCCAGTCATCTCGTCCACTCCTCCTGTGCATCCCTTCCGTTGTCCAGCTCATCGTTTTCCACTACCTCTGTCATTACTATTATTAAATCATCACTCAATATGTGGTCTCCCATCTCCGTGACAGTTAGTGAGTATTGTAGTGTCATTGGGTTGTGATTTTCAGATTTCCATGATACGTAAGACCTGTGGGGACAAATCGAGGCAGCTACATGGCAGTGGGATGCTCAGAACAAAGGAATGAGCTGAAGCAGACTGTGTGTTGTTTTGAGCATCCTTCTCTGTCACTCTGGAAAATCTTGTTTTATTCAATAAATTACATCAACTACAGGGGAAAACAACAGTTGTCACAGTTTTACTTATTTTTCATACATCAATTGAGGGATATGTCAGGACTTTTTTTCTCGAGATTATGAGATTATTGTGACAGGGCCACCTGCTCTGGATTCAGGCACCGAAGCTCCCATTTCTGCACCGACAGGGCCTTTTCCCACACCAGAAATGTGTTTGTGAGCACCCTGAAATTAAGGGTGTCCTTAGACTATGAAATATATCCAACATGGAATCTAGATGTGGCAAAAGGCACATCCCATGAAAGATTTTGTTATAGTCTAAAGAGAAGCATCTTTTGTTGAATGCACATTCAGTGATTGATTTCCACACCTCATTTGGAAGTACCGTACGAGAGATCCGCAACATTTTCACACCTCGGTCGGTGGTCTCCGATGATAGTGTAAAGAAAAATCTCTCCTGGAATCTGACTCCTAGTCACGTGATAAGCACATACATCTGTAATTTAAGTGTTTCGGACAACTGTCATCACAATATTCACATCTGGAATAGTAATTTTTTGGTGATTTTTTGATAACATTATTATTCTTTACATCATGCAATTGTGCAGCGTTTTCTTTTATCCAGGCATTTATTTGAACTTGTGGATAAATGTAGGCTACTCTTCGTTGTCCATGCCCCTCACCGTATAGTTAACATGATAATGATCGATCTACCTGTGCTGCGAATCATGAGAGCGCATGCACCAAAGTTTATTTGTTAGCTTTTGAGTGCAATATGATACACAAATGACGGAGGCTTTTACCTTTTAAATGTAACCTATACTTTATTGATTTTACTGAAATGAACTCCATTTTGTCTTTTAGCTTGCTACATAGATCAATGCCCTTGCTGCGCATACATCTGTGGGGAGGAACGTGTTGTCACAAATATCGCCACAATATATTTGGTGATAGTGTAAAGAGAAATGTGGCCTAGGAATTTCCCTTGTGTCAATGTTAGATCCGGCGAAATCTGAAATTATCCAAAAATACATTTAAACAGAGGCTGGCTAATTTTCCGACAGGAAATGTTCCATTTGTGTTCAATTCTGCTCGAGTTGAAGCCCAGGGTCTTAATAGAGGAGAAGGAGCACGTGAGCGCCGAGAGACAGAAGCGGATCAAGTAGAGGACCCAGCCCAAGCCGAAGGCGAAGGACCTGCAGGATGAGCTGGCAGCGAACAGCGAGCAGAGGGTGCGGAAGCCTCGGCCTGCGTCATCACTGCTCGGTCAGCGGATCAAGTGCAGCGGGGTGGAAGACACTGTGCTGTGTTTAAAATGTAATGTGCGGGTTCCTTATGGTAAACTGATAAGGTGGCCTTATAGAGGCTGGCTTTAAATGGAGCGGCGCCATTTGGAGTGTGGAAAAAATAGCGCTTTCCACATTTTAGTGTAATTTAATTTCATTTGGTTGCCATAGTGAATGACTGCACAATTATTGAGCATGATATTATGTTCTCTTTCGTTATCACACTTCAAAAACAGGAGGAGCTTCAGGAGACAGAGACCAATTTTAACAGTGTGAAGGAGATGACAGAGATGCCAGTTCTGTGTATTAAAAAAAAAGATTAAACATATTCTGACCCAATTTTTTAAGCCATCTTTGCAATGAATTTAACTTCCTGCACACTACCATGCTCGTAAATCTCTCGGATGATCCAATAAAGGTCGAGTGACCGAAGGCTTAGTTTATTAAATTATATTTGACTAAAATAGTGTAGTTCACGTAGGCTAGTTAGTACTTACATCCGTATTAGGTGTTAACTATCGGGTCGCTAATTGAAATGTATGCTCGGGGCATTATGGGGGAACGTATTTGTGTGTTTGTTCGTTCCCCCTGTGTAATTGAGTTACTTGTGTTGTTTAACGTTGTTAAAGGTATTAATGTTGCCTTGTTTGTGTGTTAGCTGGCTGGTCGCGGTGTGATAAATGTTGGAGCCATTTTCTTTTATCCAGAGATTTATTTGAATTTGTTGATAAATGTAGGCTACTTTCATTCTCCATTCCCGAATATTGACAAGGTAAATATCCATTAAACTCTTCAACATTTGGCTGTCTGGCTTTTGACATTCTATTCTGTCAACAGTTTATAAACAGGAAAATGTTCTGAGCTTCAGTCAATGAAATTAGTAACTTTTACTCTACTCTGGGAAATGAAGCAGACATCCAAGACTGGTTCTTCCTAAAGCTTTTCATTTTTGTTTCCAAGGGTAAGCTTAATCTTGTGCACATTTTGGTCAATTTTCTTCTGTCATTTCCCCTTGAAGTCTTTACAAAGGACTGTGTAGACAGGAACACAGCAAGGTAACTGCAGTATAAAATGTGATGATCATGATGGATGAAAAGAGCAATTTTACAAGGGTTTTATGGCTGGCCACATAGGAGAGAACAGGCCTGTATTCAAAGCAGGGCAGTGGCAGTCTGTTCACGTCCAAGTAGGAGAGGGACAAGTTGATCTAGGAAGAGCTGAAGTCCCTGGACCAGGCAATCAACGACAGGAAACGGCAGATCACTGCTATTCACAAAGACCTGCAGGACACAGAGGCCCACAGGGACAGGAACACTTTTTTGGTTGTTGTTGTTATTGGTACTTGGCATGAGCTGTTTGAGTAGCTGTTGGCTAATTCCAACCTTTGTGCTTTCTTTCCCCTGCATGTATCAACTGGATATGTGTTAAGAAATTAAAAACAAGAAGGAAAAGCAAAAGAGCAAAGTGAAAGTGAGATTCTGCTTTTTCTCAGATTGCCACGTGTACTTTTCCCACAAGCCACCTGTCGGGAGGATGCAGTTTCTCCCTGAATCACTGTTTCTGTATGGGGTGGCCCATTCTGAACCAGGCGGTTGTTAGGTGATGGGAGCTGAGAGCACGTGGCACCGTTGGCTATAGGGACCGAGGAATACAAGGCTGGATTAACAAGGACAAGGCGCCGGGGTGTCGGGAGGCTTTACCTTGCGCTCCTCTTCCGCAGCTACCTGTGGAGGGAAGAGAACGCGGAGCAGCAGGTGCTGGCTGCAGAGCAGGAGGATTTGGAGACGAAGCAGCAGCTTCTCAGAGCAGCCACCGGGAAGGTCAGGACTTCCGCCCGGCAGCAGCCCCGTGGAGGATTAGCCCGCCTTATGTTACTACCGGGGCTCGCATGCCTGAACAACTCCACTCCCTTTAATCCCATATAGACACCTAATCTAAAAATACGCAGAGAAAACACTTTTTCATCAGTGTATGTATTTTGTGAAATGTAATGTTTGCAATTTAAATCGTTAAAAGAGTATATGAAAACGATGCTCTCTCAAGCCGTAAACAGTGTGTCTTACTTCATCCAGATGTAGAAACGGGACAGAGACATGCATCTATTAATATTCTGTGGTTTACTTCTGGCAGACCATTTTGAAGGGCATCGACAGCATCACCAACGTGCTGGAGCACTTTTGCAGGAGGATCAAACAGCACATGGTCAACAGCTACCAACGGACTGTGATGAACGACTTTGAGTGTGAGCCGGTTGTCTACACCTGCGTGGATGTGACGACAGGAACCAGGTGAGCACAGTAGAGGGCGTGTTCTATTTCTGCATACTGCTGACGCCAGTATTTAAGGGCTATAATTACAGTGGGTATAAAAAGTATTCAATGCCTTTGCCATTTGGCACATTTTATATTCTCTTCATGCAATCAAAATGGATTTAATTGGGATTTATTGGCACTGATCAAATCAACACAAAATACAATATAATGTAAAATAAAAATACAACTCTAAAAGCTTTTTATTCATTAATTACAAATAAAAAAACAGTGCCTACTGTAAATATTTTCTCATTCAGAGAAAAAAACTGTATTGTACTGTGAATCTGCCTCTTTCCCATAAATGATTTCACCACATTGTCGAAACAGATGACGACAGTACCACAATCCTGATATTTCTCAACCACAAAAAACAATATTAGTATTTAGTATTAATCTCCCCGTTTTCCATAGGTTGTTTTATTGAGGTCAATAAGGTGAACTTGCCCGGAGAGTTCATCTTCCGAACCAGTGGCGATTTTAAACATTATTTAGGGGGGCTTTAGCCCCCCTGTCGTTCATCTCAGCACCCCTGAAAATGTTTAGTCATTCTTTTCTAAAAAACATTTTTACTTAATATCTGTTTTAAAAAATACCACAGATAGAGAGTGGTATTTCAATTTTGAGAGCGACCACCATTGTGATGTTTTTGTTTTGGGGAATGTAACAGTAAAGTAATTAAACATGTAGGCTTGCGCTTTGCATGTGTACAGCTTACATTCTCATTGGGGACTGAGCCCCCCTAAAGGTCAAATCCTAGAATCACCCCTGTCCCTAACTCTCAGCAAACTGGATGTCAGGGACACTGCCTATCCCGAGACCAATGTAAGGATAAAAGACACAATTTATTTTGTCAAACGACAGTATTCTGTTCTGTTAACATAACTTTGCTTTCAAGTGCATTACAGTAGTGTTGTTATAACTGCACAGGTTACCTGTGTGTGTGTGCTTTTGTTATTTTGGTGTAGATAAAATCCACTGAGATGCCATATTGAAAGAAAACAAACAAGCTGTTGATAATATTTAGGAAATGAAGAAAGTTGTATTTCAAGGGAATCTGGTATTATGTCAGGCATGCTCCTGGGTTTAGTCAGGACCATGAAATTAAAGGGATTCCATCCTGATGATCAGCAAATTGTGCTACCATCCCAAATTTGACATGTTAATTAAACACATTATTTGAAGAAGACTAGATTACCGCAAGATGAAATTTTTAACTCAGCTGGACAAAATCTTTCAAAGTGGACTTCATCACACTGGGAGATGTGCATCAATTCATGTGCTGTGGAAGCCTAAAAAAGGCTCCTGAGTGGCATATACAGCAGAGGCACTTGTTCTTAGTGCAGCAATGACTCAAATCCTGGTCATGCCAGTTCAAGATGTGAGACCATTAACATTGAAGGGCTACTACAAGTTGATGATATAAACAAATAAGAGTGACTGTGAGCACAACGAACAGAAGAGAACATGCTGTTTTGCAGCTTGGGTGAATAATGCTTGTGTTTAACGCCCACTCGATCTAAGATGCGAGTCTGAAAGATCTCTGAGAAGGGTGCAGTATGTTCAGTTCTTGGGTTCTCACCCACTCACAGTACAGGGAGCACATCTCGCCTGATTGGCCCAGCTCATGCTGCCTCCCTGCTAAACATTGCATTGATTGTGGAAAATTACCGCTGACCAGCAAAGCGTTAAGCGGTTTAGCCCCCTCATGTTTGAGAAACCTGTCACTCCCGTATGTTCCTCCCACGGTAGTTCAGGTCCGCTGATGTTGGCCTTGTCTTTCCCAAAGTCTAGATGTCTCTATATGTGGGGACAGCCTTTAGTAGCGATGCTTATTATATATTATACAGTGGGTCCTTATTATACAGTGGGTATAAAAAGTATTCACCCCCTTTGGCATTCTTCACTTTTTATTTGATTAATTCATGGAATCAAAATGGATTTATTCTTGCCACTGATTTTTTAAAAACAAACCAAAAAAAGTTTTTTTTAAATTAATTACACATAAAAAACTGACAATAAATGATTACATACACTTCACCTCCCTTGACTTAATACTTGGTAGAAGCACCTTTAGCTGCAATTACAGTCTAGTTGAGTCTTTAGCTGCAATTACAGTACATTCTTCTTAACAACATTGCCCGAGCTCCATCAGGTTGAAGAGTGGAGGTGAACAGCAATTTTCAAATTTTTTATTAATTTTTTATTTAAACCTTTATTTAACCAGGAAGTCTCATTGAGATTAAAATCTCTTTTTCAAGAGAGACCTGGCCAAGGTAGCAGCAGTAGGCCTACACAATAGTTACAGACAATACAACAGTCAACGGTACATACAACAATACACAGAGACTGCTATTCAGTCTGGAGGAAACATGGCATCTCAAAAACATTTACATTCCTCAGTTACAATGTCTTGTATGAGACTTTTAAAATCACCCAGAGGTATGAGATTAACTAACTTCAGCCCTTCCTGTAGATTATTCCACGCCCACGGTGCATAATAGGAAAAAGCAGTTTTTCCCAGTTCTGTACGAGCCATGGGAACTTTATAGAGCAAACATTTCCGGGAGCGTAGCGAATAGTTGCCTGAGTTCAGGTACAACAGAGAACAAAGGTAGAGAGGTAGTTTACCTAGCAACGCTTTATAAATAAAAACATATGAATGTTGCAGTCTGCGTGTAGCCAAAGATGTCCAGCCCACCAATTGATAGTGTACAGTGGTGAGTTAAAGACTTTGCATTAGTAATAAAATGTAGGGATCCATGATACACTGAATTAAGGCTTTGTAAGACAGTGGAAGCTGCATGCATGTACACAAGATCACCATAATCAATTACAGACATAAAAGTAGCTTGGACAAGTTTTTTTTGGGCATTAAAAGAAAAACAAGATTTGTTCCTAAAATAAAAGCCAAGCTTTATCCTAAGCTTCCTGACCAAGTTGTCAACGTGTACTTTAAAAGAGAGCCTGTCATCCAACCAAATACCCAAGTACTTATACGAGGGCACCCTTTCAATAGATTTACCCTCGGATGTTAAAATGCTGTGCTTATCAAGCGGCTCAGAACGGGTTCTTGTAAAAATCATGAACTTTGTTTTCTTGGCTCATGATTTTTACAAGAACCCGTTCTGAGCCGCTTTCCAATCTTTCCAAAGATTCTCAATGGGATTGAGGTCTGGGCTTTGCCTAGGACACTCTATGACATTATTTGCTTTATATGCTTTGGGTCATAGGAATATAGATCTTCTCCCAAGTCACAGGTCTCTTGCAGACTGCAACAGGTTTTCCTTCAAGATTTGTCTATATCTTGTCTCTCATTTGTCAAGATTTGTCTCTTATTTGTATCTATTTTGACAAGTTTTCCTGTACCTGAAGCAGAGAAGCATCCCCATAGCATGAGCCTCCCCCCACCATGGTTCACAGCAGGGATAGTGTTCTAGGAATGATGTGCAGTGTTAGGCTTATGCCAAACATAGCACCTAACATTGATGGCAAAAAGTTAAATCTTGGTCTCATTGGACCATAGAGTCTTCCTCCACTTGGTTTGAGAGTCTCCCACATGCCCCCAGGCAAACTCTAGGTGAGATTTCATGTGAAGCGCCTGGGCTATTGTTGTCCCATGGACATTTTCTTCCATCTCTGCCATGGAAGGCTATAGCTCCATTGCCATAGGCCTCTTGGTAGCCTTCCTAACAAGTGCCCTTCTCACACGGATGCTCAGTTTTGGAGGACAGCCTGTTCTAGGCAAATTCAAAGTTGTGCCATATTCTCGTAATTTATTTATGATGGACTTAACGGTGATTCGGGGGATATTCAAAGCATTTGAAATCTTCTATCTTCTAATCTTCCCCTGATTCTTGCTTATGAGAAATCTTGGATTTGCTTTGACTGTCCTTTGGTCTTCATGATGAAGCTTTTGTTCGGAAATGCACAAACCAACTGTGGGACCTCTCACAGATGGGTGTATTTAATTTGAATATCATTTTAATTGTACACAGGTGGACTCTAATCAATTAATTAACCTATGTGACCTCTGAAGACAATTGATTGCACCAGTGTTTATTTAGGTGTGTCTTAGAAAAAGGGGTGAATACTTATGCAATCAATTATTGTCTGTTTTTTTATTTTATTTGACATTGTAGAGTATTTTGTGTTGATCAGTGGCAATGCCAAAGGGGTGAATACTTTTTATACCCACTGTATATGTTGTGCTTTTCAACAAACTCCAAGCATTGCAAAGAATTGGATCAGAAAAAATAAAAACAGACTGAAATGACAAGCCTAGATGGGTTGTTCTGTTCTCTTCATCGGACATCTTAAGTCACAGCGCTGTCACCTTGTGTTTGAGAAAAAACAAATTGAAATTTGACATCTCACATTTATCTCCTGTTGAAGAGAAAGAGTTTAGAAGGGGTGCGATGTGCTCTGTGTTCCTGGAGCACACAGGCGTGCATAGATAATGTCAGGGTCTGTTCTACTAAAGAGGATTAGCAGCTGTGAGGTCAGGGAAGGGCGGTTGCATGAGTCACCGGCACCGTACGTTATTACTGACTGACTGAAGAGCTAACCCTCTGACAGGAGGGGTGTACAGACACACAGGTGAGGCATGACTATGTACGTGTGTTTGTGCGTTGTGTGTGTTTGTGTGTGTGTGTGTGTGTGTGTGTGTGTGTGTGTGTGCATGCACGTCAATGTCGGCTGGTTACACCGTGTCCCTCATCAGCTTTTCTGGTGACTCATAGTGGCTGGCCCTTAAGAGTAAGATGACTCTTCCAGTGTGTATTCGGGAATTCTCCGAAATCCATGTCAGGTCATCGAGCTAACTTGATAAAACATTATTGTGTTTACAACAAAAATAACATGCTTATGTTTTGTTCACCTGTGCAACCCTTTTCTTTGAGTCTAGAGAACCAAAGCAGTCATAATTGGTCAGCAGGCACCTTATTCAGGCAGACTTAAATTGCTCCCATTTGTACATACTAAATGTACATAATATAGATAAGTACAATGCTCAAATGGTCAATGGCAGTCTCTTACCAGGGAATTAAATCAAGAACCTTCAGGGTAAAAGTCAGTTCCTTAACCATTACACTATAACTAGTTTTTAGGGAAAACATCCACACAAAATGGCACAAATTTTATACATGCGTGTAGAAGACAAAGCAAATAAATCTACAAACTGTGGTAATTTGCTAATGTCAGTTATTCAGCCAATCTTTTTGTTGTGAAGCCTTCATTGGGGTTCGGAAGTTGTATTTGTTTTCAAACATAAATAGTAAAAAACTAAAAACCCTGTTTTAGGTAATGGAGGACATCTTCAGTACTCAATAATACTCAATAACAAGGAACCCTTGTAACACATATTTCATAGGAGATACATAACCTGATTAGGTTTATCATGATTAACCAAGCCTAGTTAAAGCACACTTAAAGCACTAAAATGGCACCAACTGTTTCTATATTTGAAGAAACTATTGTAGTATTGAGTGTTTTATCTACACATGTCACTGGGGGATTGTTTGGCATTGGAAGTTGGTAGTTTATCACACCTACTGAAAGCTACTTGAGAATTGCCCTTTGTAGCAATAAAAAGTGCTCGTAGGCCATCACACTCTACAGGAGTTCATGTTTTAAGCCTTAGGACAGTTTTAGCATGCACATGCCTTGCTCTCCGAAGAATCTGGGCAGAATACTGCTTAGCAATTAAAAAGGCTATATCGAGGCTAAAATTGTGTAGTGTATTCCAAGCTTTAGGTTGGAGAATTCAGGACTCCAGGGAAATACACCTATAAATCTACATTACAAGGGTGATTTATAGGATTCCTAATGGCCAGATTCACACAACTGTAGCAGGGCACCATGGGCGATTCAAAAGGACCTGAGCTTAGTTATATTGGGGTACAAGAATCCAGAAGTCCTGGGAAATATTCCAAGCATTTATAAATCTGCCTACAAATACCATTTATAGGGGTCGCACTACTTAGATTTCCCATTCGTTTTCCATTTGACCAAACTTTCTACAGCTATGAAATTCATACAATTAAAATCCAAATGGTTGTGAATGCAGTCAGATTAGCATTTTGTATGCCAGAGCTTCTACTGTGCTTTAGGTACCCTGCATTTACTTTGCATGTGGCCCAGTACATCTGAAAAAGCATTTTCAAATACTACTTGCCTTTTTTTTAATAGAAAGTTTGCTAGTTGCCGATGCCACATAGACACTACCGACACTGTCACTGTGTCTATTTGAAACCAATTCACCACAACGGAAGCATGCTCTTGTCAACCACGCACAAGTGCACCCGCGCTTCTGTGGTTTGAGTCTTTTACCGTGGGCTGCAGATCATTATCGCTTCAATGGGCCTCTATTATGTCTCCTCATTATGCTGCTCCTGTTGAAAATAAATCTTTCTTTTTGATAAAAGGCTTTGTTCTCCATATCATGATAGCACTATCATTTATCTTGGCTTTGTTAAGCGCTATCTTACTGATCAATGCTAATTCATGCGGCGGTGTAGTGTATTTGAATATTCTTTTTTGTCTTTTTTGTTTTTTTTGTGAAGTGGTTTTGACTCAGTTTTTTGATCACTGCTCTCCCATATGGTCATCTATCAGTGTAATGGAAAATTAACATTTAGTTAAAGAACTCAATATGGAAATCACAAGGTGGCTGTAAATCATTTTGGCAGAACTCCATAAATAACACAACAATCAATAATCAAATGAGCTAAAATAGCAAATGAGCAAGAAATGGATATTATTAAGCTGGAATGCAACAGGGCCTATCTATACAACCTGTTCATATGACCTTTTTATATTAGCAACAGTTTGATCAGAGGGAAATCCTCTTAAAGACCACAAACAAAATATGATATTATAGCATGTGTTTAGAATGAGTATCAAGAGTTCCTCCACCGCTCCCCTCACCACCCCAGCAGCCCAACCCCTACCCTGGGCTCCCCACCGCCCACCCCCCCCACCCTGTGCTGCTGCTGCTCAGCCTGTCCACAGGGTGATTCACCACTTATTATCTCGGTGGCATGGAACCAAGGGTGTGAGGTATTGCCAAACTGGTTCCTCCGGCTCCTGAAATACCCCCCGTTTCCGCAGCACAGAGGCTGCCACCGTAACATTTAATCCAGGGTTATTCAGGGTCACGGATGTGACCATCCTAAGCAGTGACGTGGATCCAGACAATGGATAATTAACTGGAATTATATTTTAAAGGTGGGTCCAGTCAGACAGTATTTTTTCCAATATGCACTGGAGGTATCTGTACAGTATCTCACTGGAGATGTTATTTTATTATCATTTATTTATCTATTTCTTTATTGCCTTTATAGATTTTCTTCAATTTCAGCTGTTCCGTAAACTGCAGCAATGCAACATCATTCATTCATCCACGTGGCTCTGTGTAGCTCAGTAGGTAGAGCATGGCGTTGGCAGTGCTTAGGTTGTGGGTTCAATTCCCCACTGGGACCACATGTACTGAAAAATTTATGCATTCACTACTGTAAGTCGCTTTGGATAAAAGCGTCTGCTAAATGGCATATATTTTATTATATATTACATCCAATCCATCCACATCAACAACAAAGCCTGGGACCAGTTTGTGAACTTCCCAGAGCAAAAGGAGAAGCTGATTAAGAGGCAGGATGATTAACATTTTTTTTACATTTACATTTTTAGCCATTTAGCAGACGCTCTTATCCAGAGCGACTTACACAGTTTACATACAATCCATTTATACAGCTGGATATTTTACTGAAGCAATTCAGGTTAAGTACCTTTAGCTCAAGGGTACAACAGCAGTGTGCCACCTGGGGATTGAACCTACAACCTCAGAGTACAAGCCCAGCTCCCTAACCATTACACTACACTGCCAGTCGAGGATGAGCTGGACAGGACTACAGGGGAGGTACAAATATGAGGCCATACAGCTGATCTTCAAACAGTTAAACTGGCTACGCTTTGGGGAATTGGCTTCTGTAGTTGATGTGGAAAATCCATTTTTCCAGTGATCTGCCAAGTGCACAACCATTTACAGGGCAGCAGTTTTTCAAAGCGGGTAAGAATCTGGATATGTGACCGAGAGGTCAAGGTTCGAATTCCAGGTGTACTGCTTTTGTGTTCTTGTGTGATGTACTAAACTTGAGTTGTCTCAAAGTATTCAGCTGTTTAAATGGGTGCTGTATACAATATGAAAGTAATTTAAGTACACATAATTGAGTAAATACAAATTAGTATGCAGTTATGTTCAAGTACATCGACTTGGATGAGGTTGTCATCTATTACTAAACAAATAGTAATAGTAGCATAATAACTAATAATTTTGCTATATACATTCATCCATCCATCGGTTTAAAAAAAAAAATCCCCCTTCCCCCAAGTCAAAGAATTTCAGTGTTCCAGAAGCTAGTTCCAGTGGCCACCCTGGTGATGAAGAAAGGAGATGCTGAGGGGGGCAATTCCCAGAACGAGGGGAAGGGCGGGGGAGACAACGTGAGGGCCTCAGGCAGTGTGCCCTTGGACCACTTTACTGGAGTGGGAATCAGGCCAGGAGCAACCATTGTCAGAGACTTTAGCTGGATTTCTCCTGCAAGGCACAGCTACGTTGCACTGCCAATCGGTCACAGGAATGTTTATCACAATCCAGACCTAAGCCAGCACAAAATGCTCCACTTCTGAAAATATGTTTGTTATAAGATTCAAATGGGTGAAAATCACTGTCAATTGGGCTGAGCTTGCTGGTTTGTACGTGTAAAATACGCCCACGACCAAAACACAGTGATAAATGGCAAGAGTATGCACATGTGTTTGTCTGTGTAAACAAAGTACTTTGAAAGCCATGTGTCTCAAAATATCTCTCCACCCACAATTGCATCTTCAAAGTAACCCAATTTTGTGGTCATTTTGCTGTTTGAATAAAATGTAAATGTGTCGACACATCGACACATCGACTCCTCCAAATGCTTGAATTCACAAAATGAGTGATGTCCTCGCCAACCCCACCTTCTTGAAGACGCATACACCCAGTGCATTGTGCTCTCTAATTTAAGATGAAGATATGTGATGGTTCAAAGGATGTGTACGTCAATGGATTATTTTACAGTACAAAATATATATTTGCAATACAGGAACAAGACAATGAACAGTAGAATAATAGAATGCAACAACAAAAACCACTGAATACCAAAATCGTCCATTTAACATTTAAATGTGATTTGAGTGGGAACTGCATCTGCTTGTTGTCTTTTGCAGTTGAGCCACATTGACATGGTTGCCGCAGAGCAGGCCAATGAGTGGAGGAGGACACCACACATGGATAAGAAGTGTTTGTTTTACTAAAAAGATAAATGTAAAGGTTTTTGGCCTTAAAGCCAATTGTTTTAGACGAGTAAATATTGAACAACAAATGTATCTTAATCATTTACCTCAGTAGAATGTGTTACTAATTTGTCTAAGGGCCACAGAATACTAAATATAAGTTAAATCTGTACAGATATTTAGTTAATAGTCAATGAAAGCTAGTCAATTGAGCCCAGATGGAGCATGGAGCAAAATCAACATGCACAAGGACCCCAGAACCAGGATTACGAAACACTGCACTAGACTGAACATAAATTGAGGGCATTTTGTAGCCCCGAAGAGTTTAAAAACACTGCACTAGTCTAAAAATAAATCCAGGGCACTTTGCAGTCCTGAAGTTGCCTGACTCATTCGGTACAGATTCTGTTGAATGAAAATATTGTTTTTTAAAGGCATCGAGAGTTTTGTAAGTCAATTCAGAAGTGAGATTTCAAGAACATTAGCAACCTATAATATTAAAGTCTAAAATTGCATTGCTAAAATGATGGTTCCCTCTAATACATTTGGTAGTTGGCTCTATTATTTATTTCCGTGTCAAATCTCAGACTGCATGATTTCAGCCTTTCTTCTGCCCCCCACCTGCCTGTAATTATTTGGGGAGTAACAAATGAGAAGACAGACCTTGTCAACATTTTACAGAAAGATCAAGTCTTTCTGAGAAAACAGTTTTCACATAGGACAAAGGTGCCATTGTTTCTAATAATACCCCTCTATACTGTGCCTTAATTATTATTATTATTATTTATTAATTATTATTATTAATAATAATAATAATAATACTAGTACTACTACTACTAATAATAATATTTTATTTGTGGGTGCCTTTCAGGACACTCAAGGTCACCTGACAGAGGAAATGTAAGGTGACCTTGAGTGACTTTCATTGCTTCATTTATACATGCCTTTTTGTGATGAGCCATGAATTTGACATGGTATTGGTAAAGTACTAAACACCTTGTTCCTATTTATAAACCGCCTTCCATTTGTTTTCCTAAATGCATTTCACTTTATCAATTGTTGCTGGAATGGCAAGCTGTATATCTTATCTGTCTGCGAATCGCTTCCAGAAAAGCAAGGCAAGAGTTGAAACCTTATCATATGTGAACATTAAACTTGTTTTTTGTCATGTTCTCTCCGAAGGTTGCATTTTTATTTATTTTGGTTTGGTTTTATTTTGTTGGTTGTGCGCCCTTTGTTATCCAAAAATTGAGTAATTTCAACATAATGTATCTGCTTTTGATGGAGGATATTACTCTAATTTATCACATTACTGCTACAATGATTAGTTTCAATAGCACTTCCAACCTTAGCCTTATCATTGACTGGAAATGCATTTGCAGTAGCATACAGTAGGCTGCTTTTCATGATAAGGCGTTGCATGTTCCTTGCTACTGCTATACGTTATGCTCTTTCAAATTAAGTGCCCTAATATAAATGATTCGGTGATACGTCACGGTGAGATAATCGTGAAATTTGGAACGCAGTTATACAGATGAGGTTGAACCATAGGAAACATAGTAGGTTGAAAACGGCACTTCTCTTCCTGACACCTCGCCCAACACATGGCGCTACTTCAATTATCTACACGTTCAAAACAGGCTGCTGGCAAAACTAACGGAGAAGTCATTTTCCAACAATGACCGACCGTTGTTTTTTAAATTTAAAAACTGGAGAGAGCCGTTGGGAAGGACTGCTTCAAGGTTGACTAAATCTACTTTGCAGGCTAGTTAATAATATACCGGTAATATTATAATTTGCTGGTTATGTCGTTGGCCACTGATTCTCATTTATGTTTGTATTTTTGTAGTTCTGAAAAGTTCTCACGAATTTCCCCCCGCGTGTCACCACAAGATGGAGCTAAATCGCAAAAAACAGCAAAGGCAAGCTCAGAATGTTTTCCTTGATCCCAACTCTACACGACTTAGTTAAAACTTCGTATAACTTGGCGGTTGTTTTGTTCTCTCTGTGAATTATGATGTGTGTACGGTTTTTGTCTTTTTTGTTGTTGCAACTTTTATGTATTTAAGCTGCCATGGCTTTTAAATGAGTTTGTATAACGTTACTGGATACAAAACAAGTGTGTGCTATCAGAGTAATTGTGATTAGGAGTCTGGTGACATTGTTAAAGTCCCTTACAGAACAGTGTTAGAGGTGTCTACACAGGATGCTGATAATGACATAAAATAACTGAAAGAGTTACGAGAGAGATGGGAATCTGATATCCAAATTAGTGTGGCACATTATATTCATTATAATGTACAAAGTATGTGACAGTTGCAATGAATGTATTGTTTTTGTTGTATTTGTTTTTAATATGTGATCAATATGTCATCATACAGTGTTGTTTTTCACCCTGGATCAGTGACTTAATTCTAAACAGGCCCATTATTGGAATCCATATCACTATAGATTTGGTTTTCCATTATGCACATTTGATTGTTTATCCCTTTTAGCAAACTCAACTTTCAATTACATAAAGTCAATTTACACAGGTTACACAATCCTGATTTGCTCTTTTTTTTTTTTACAGGATCCTTTGTAGGTAGTGACGCGTCTCGCATGCTGCTCGAGTGCCTGTGTGCACGTGCTATTGGAGATCATGGAGGTTTACATCACCACCAGCTGCAGGTATTAAGAGGCATTTGGTGGATAGCAACGTCTGCTATTATTCTTGGCTTTTACTCACAAGCATTGTGTCTTTCACTTTGTTATGGGCTTAAAGGTCAGCTTGAGTCATTGGGGAAATTAAGACCATGTTGAGACCATGGTGCCATTCCCTTTTATTTTTCAGGACAACTTTAGATGTGGGAAGGAGCATTGCTCTCATATCTCCCACCACCAAGTCCTATAACTGCTCTGCTTCAAGCCCATGTCACTGCAGTTTTAAAGACAACGCCCCCAGTTGTGTGAGTCATTCATTTAATTATTCACTGATACTTTAAATTCAGTCCCAGCTCCAATATAAGTACACCATGCCCCTTGTGGTCCTTAATTTAGAATTTTTTCACTCACACATTTGTCATTAATTTTTCTGTCAAACTCAGTTTTTTATAGGAAACAACTGATAGTTCCACACCCTCCAAAATGATTCACACCCTTGATAATGATGAGCACATGTATAAAACAAACAATACAGGTAATGAGCTATATTGTATGCTTAAATCATGCTATATTGTACTATACTAAAACAATTACTCAGAGAAAAAGATTTTGTCTAACAACAAATATCCCCCCCCGAAAAAAAGAATGTTATTTGTACCCCTAATTATTATTTGAAATAAAATCCAGCAAAAAATAATTTTGCAGTAACATGCTACTTTTTAAGTTCATCGCAGTCTTGGGGAACTGTATTGTGGCCTCCCATTGTTTCCTGTTTCACTGGGGTATAAAAATGAGGTAACACGCATGTAAAATCCATTTGTCATGCATCACCAATGCATAAAGGCAAATAACTCAGAGGAAACAAGATAAAGCATTGTTGACCTTCACAAGGAGATGGTTACAAACAAATAAATACAAAAGTATAGATACCATTTTCCACTATTAGGTCAATAATGACAAAGTTCAAAACCTGGAAAGATTCATGGTCAATGGGACCCCAATATGTTCCCAAATCTCATAAAACACTACAGAAGATGACTCAGTAGTGTTATCCTTGTGAAGGAAGTACTGAAAACAGGGATAGGAATAATTGCGACAGTTTAGGGGAAAAAAATATTACTTGTTGCAAAATCTTTTTCTTTGAGCATTTTTTATTATTGTAAAATAGTCTAATTGTCCAATTTTTTAGAGCATACAATATAGCTAATTACCTGTATTGTTTATTTTATACAGCCATTGCTCATCTTTATCAAGGGTGTGAATCATTTTGGAGGGTACTGTATAGGTTATTTCACTTTGCTCTTTTAAATTAAGATAAGGGTCAGAATGTCTCGCCACGCTTAGAAAATATAATAATAATAATATAATACCTCTTTAAATTCTATGTCACCTTTCGTTGCCTTAAAGCATATTAATCATTTTATCATTGAATCATTTTAATTAGCATGTGCATTTAATTCAGATTTTACTAGTTGTCCACTATTGCATGGAAATTGTTGGAAACTATGAAAGTGCATTGGCATATATAGGATATATATACATTTTCCCAATCCATTTTCCTTTGTGGTGTGTTTTTTAAGAGTATATTTATTACACCGGCAATTAAGGAGGGTTTAAAATGAGAAGCACCTGTGTAGGCAATCACACAGTAGTCGAGGTCAAGGTTGAGAAGAAAGAATCAAGTGGCGATAGCTGAATTTTTCGGATGAAGAATTACAAATACTGCTGAATGAGGTCAGCAAACACTATTCTACATTATGCGTTGCAAATTTGTACAATGTGCCGAAGCATGCTTTTCTTTTGACCTGTATAGATACAAACAATGGCCTGGTATTGGCGTGTTACTTACTCAACACTTTTTCTGGAGTACTTAAAAAGAAGGGGGCACTTAATTCCACAAATAACTTGAGAGTCTGAATACAAACAGACAGGTGAGGTGCTTAATTTTTTATTTATCTCCATGCTGCACACACTTAACTCAACTCTGAATAGGGCCCTTAACATCTGTGACCCATCTAACCTCTAAATTGACATATATCAAATATTTTTAGTTGAGATATAGACATCTGTTTTTACCTGTTTTGTCTTTTTTAAAATTTTGTTAACTATTAACTGTGTATTTACAGCATTATATTTTTGTGCATTGTATGTTCTGACTGCTAATTTCCACTTTTTATTATGGGCACTCATGTTTCTATAATGAAATGAGCAAGGAACACCGCTCCCGATATATGTCTCCCCTCTTGATTGGTTGAGATTTGCAGAGCTAGCTGAAATCAATAGTGTCATTGGTGTGTGACATGCTAAAGGCCTCTTTTGTTGCACTGACCATAATCTTATTCAGATTGAAAAGTTTGCACTCTCTTTTTCTCCACTTTAGGCTTGTTAGAATTAACCTTTCAGCAACTTTTCCCCGATTTGGATTTTGGGAGAGGCAGTGTGCTCATATTATACTGTGCTCCTGGCTCTTTTAAATGACACACAAAAAGGACATTGTAGTTCCATCGATCTTAATAAAATAGCATGATGCGCAATGCCGATTATTCGTATTGTATATTTTTAAATTCTCCTGTCATTGTCTCAAGAGGCTAACACTGACCTGCCACATGTCTGTCTTTGATGCCAATGTTTCCTATCTTGTTTCTTTGCATGAGACTGCAGAGGTCCTGGGAGAATAGGGTTGCAACTGTCAATGGCACAAGATCAGGTGTACTTGCCATTCTAGACGCTATCTAACCTTGAGAACCATTTTGAGACGACGGCTCATTTATGATCCATGACAGATCAGTCAGCCTCCGTCAGCTGGTCAGCATAGTCGTGTCCCAAGATCTCTGACCGCCTCTCAGAATGTCAACAGAGTCATAGTTGTGCCCTATTAGGAGAGAGCCAAATCTGAGTCCCAAATCAGAAGATTATCCTGTCTGTAATCACGGAGGTGGGGAGGGGAGGGGAGGGGGAGGGGAAGGGGCGGGGGTATTCTGGGTAAACGCTTCATGAATCTGTCCAGGTTTATGAGTTAATTTGTTGTCAGACAGGTGCCTGTGCATAAGTATATTTACACTGGCCTCTCTGTCCTTGCCCGGTGGTCTGGCTGGAAAGTGGCAGGGAACCAGTAAAGCACTCAGTTATAAAGGGAGCTATTGAGCGAGCAGTTGCAGCCATCCTGTAGGTCCTCCTTTGACCTCAGTATATTGGGGACCGCAACATAGCACAGAAGAAGCTTCTAGATTGATTCGGTTTTGTCTATATAATGTAATAAGGTAACAAGCTCCTATTATCCTAGTTCCTCACAAATCTCTATCGACGTGCTGTCTGCGAGGTGTTAACAGAGCAATTCTTATAAAGACCTCAAGCATGCTGCAGCGTCATTACGTAAAACAAAGAGAGGGAGCAACGTCTGTATGTGAATCATCAGGCACTCTCATTTTACAGTTGGTTTTTTTCATGTATAAAATCTGTATTTGAAGTCGCAGCACTCATCTACAAAGAAACATAGAGGTATTGTTCTGTGAAGGATTACATGGCTCACTGTTGTCTGTTAAGCCTGCCTTATGAGGCCATGTGTGGGTCACACTTCCAGGCGCTTGTCGTGCCACACCCTGCCTCTGCCGGCGAGGTGGAGAGTGGAGAGGGCGAAATGGATGTCCCATTTTCACACCACAGCCACATTAGACCTCCAACGCTGCGCCAGCTTAGCAACAACAAATTACCCCAAACCTGAGAAAACCCAAAGATTAATATGTGCCCAGCTGAAGGAAGAAATTGAACTAGTGTAATCGTTACAGTAAGCCGGGGTAATAACTTCACACATGCCTGCTTAAACCCGGTGCCAAATAAACATTGAATCTTTTTTTGTGAATGTCCCGTGAATGGCATTCCCAGCTGCACTGTACTGTTTCTAGAAAACTGATCTTATAAAAAGGCGGTGGGGAACTTATCACTTTGTAATGAGGGCATTCAGCCAACTCAGCATGGCCTGTTTCCTCACTCATTTTTCGGGATTTAGTTGAACTATGTTTTGTTTATGTATTTTTCACTGAATTACTGTGACAGAGTACAGATAGACCACCCAGAAAAATAAGCAAATAAATACGTTTATAGATAAAATAAATGTTATGTGTGTGTGTGCGTGTGTGTGTATGATTTATATATAAACTGTCAATCAGTACTATATAAGCTACTAATCAGTCATTTCAAATTCAGAGTGTAGAGATTTAAATTTTTTATCTCCCATATCCAGTATAACCCAGAGGAAATGCTTGGTCAGCCATGCAGTAAGTAGCACACACCAAGTCAGAGACTTTCACAGGGATGATTTATGAAAACTTGGTTCATCGAAAAACCCACTTTCCCTAGGTTTTATACCTTTGTTGAAAACTTCCTGAAAATTATGCAGGTTGCGGCAAAGATAATTGGATTCCTTATAATGAGCATTTGCTATATAAATATTAAAAATATACAATTGTAAAGCCAATATTATTTTGATTATGATTGGTTTTTGCTTTGGGCCTGCTACATTACTATTTCTGATCAATTTAGATCGCTATAAAGATTCTGAATGGAACACAGCATCACCGACTAGCTAGTCCTACTTTTCCTGTGTCCTGTTAGCCTTTATTATTGCATCCACAGTATTATTTCCTTAGTTTTTTAAACAGCGAGCACCAAAAAATAGTGCCCAGGAGCCCCCGGAATGACTTATTACCATACAGACTGTGGAACAACTGCCATGAGCTGAGAACAGTAACTTGGTAACATTTCAGCAACAATGTTGTACATTTTGTCCCTCTATGTACCCTTTCAATACTGTGCGGATTCTGTAAAAGCTATGCAGCATGTTTGTTTAGCTCTGGGCGTGTCTCTTCAATGCCATCTGCTTACTGGCTGGCTAAAAATATAATTGGGATTGTTATTTGAGGCCTTAGACATATGTGTGCTGGGGCTGCTGTGATTGTAAGCAAGGGATTTTGGCAGATCTTTCATGAACTTTCATGATCTTACTGTGTAATATGACTCAGTAATGAAAGACATGAGATGAAATGAAGTTGAATCAAAGTGCTTTGTTTTAATCAAGGTCGCCCATTCACATTTTTATTGTGAGTTTGCAGAGAGTAACCCATTGATATCACCTTTGCTCCATTTGTCCAATCCCAGATTTGTGATATTTTACTGTGATCCCTTTTGTCCAGTCCCATCAGTGCAAAGTGACACCATACTGTTATATTACTCTCTTGAACTATATATTTAATGTGTAAAGGGTGTTCTTGGCAAAAAGAGCTAAATTATAAATTGTGATATGATGATTTTTTGATGAAGGCTATGTTTGAATTATGCCATATTCAGAGAATGTGCATACAAAGGCACAGAAACCATGACAACAGGTCAGCGAACATACCCATTAGGCCAGCCAGTGTCACTGCGTCTTTAGCTCTCTGCACATGTGCGGTCATCTCTCTTAGTCACAATCCTTCATGTAGGGCCAGGGCAGGAACTCCCATTTAACAGTTGGGGATCTTTGGGTCACTGATTGGTTTCAGGGAATAAATAAATAAATATAGATCCATAATGCAGTCAATTTGTGTTCTGCCTGTGAGATGTAATTACTTTTTTACCTTGATATAAATGTACTTGAATGAATCAAGATCATGATTATATTCATGTATCTAATAGGGCAGCAAATATTGTTTAGCTTTTTTAGTGGTATACAAAGATGTCTATAGCAAGAAGTATATAGTATATATACAAAAAGTATATATCATATATAATATATATGATAATACATGACCATGTAGGACCATACCAATATTACTTATACATGGGAGATGGCAATCTTCAAAGTACTGTACGTAGCTTTCTAAAGACACATCCCCGTTTGCATTACAATCGATGGTTACCCATAATTTTCACAGTCCTTGTTTGTGAATAGTCATTATGTGGTCATGCTTTCATTATGAGGCAGGTTTGTGAACACATTCATGTTCAAGATGCATGTGCTAGTAGGAAGGTACTGTGTGCAAGAGCATGCTTCTCAGCAGTGAGGTTCTGCAGTACAGCAGTAATGTCCAGAGGTGTTGGAAGGGCATAGACTTTTATGGAATAGTCATTTAAATAGCTTCCTGCAAAGACAATATTAAAGCCATGGTATGCCTTGACTAGGAGGAGATGCATGCCAATTTCTTTCCCTAATGTAGCAATGTCTTTTTTAAACCAAATGTAAAGAAAATGAATAGGGACCTTATACACTTATTTATTATCAGAGGGCAAATAATTATAATAATAATTCATAATAATAATAATAATAATAATAAATAATAATAATATATTTCACAGTGGCTGAGTAAGATCACCTGTCATTTATGGTTTAGATAAAACAGACAATTAAAGTGAGTACAACCCTATTAATCACTGACTATTCAAGATGTACTCCTAATGAAATTAGCGCAACACGTTTACTGAATTAGCAACCGTACACATTACGGCCTGCCCTTTGGTAAAGCGAAGTTGGGATTAGTTGCTGACGTGTGTGCTATTCTTCCCACAAAGTGATTTATCAAAAGGATCTGGCCTTTCGGCACATAGATGGGTAACGCAGACAAACGGCCACCACAAAATGTTAATAATCTGACACTGCCTACTGGGGACTAGTTTCAAGTCATACAGCTGCTAAATTGATACAGCACTTACTGAATGACGAATGGCATTCCTCACACCCTGATTTCACTGACTGAGAGCAGTGTGAGCCTTTCAACTTGTTTCCTGTCATTTCCTTTAAATCTCCTTCAACTCCTCCACATGTGTTTTCCCTTTGAAGAGGGTTTGTCTTTGTCTTCTTTTATTTTTGCAGTGTAGGAAGGGGGAGTGAGTGGAGGGGGTAGGGGTGGGGGTGGGGGTGGGGGGGTGGGGGTGGGGGTGAGGGGAGGGGAGAGGAGTGTTTGTGAGGGGGCTGCTACTGGCATTGCCGCTGTTGGTCCTGCGCGGAAGGCGAAGTTTGCCAAACTCGCCTGTGACAGTCACAGGCTCCCTCGCCGCTCGCCGCAGGAGAGAGAACCCCCTCAGGATTTATACGTGGCCTCTTGCAGGGAAGACGATTCAGACTGTTTTTGGTGCTCTTGTTTGGGCCAGGGGTGGAAATACACACTTTTCCAACATGAGTCATGCCTGGGAGAAGGGTGTTTTTGAGGGTCACGTCGACGGCGCCCAGAACAGGCAAAGTAAAATGCCTGGCAAGGCACAGATGGGTCCCTCAGGAGCAAAGGCTCTTCCTGAATACATACAGAGGTAAGGAAGATCTGTCAGCCGTACTTCAAACGTCGTTATTGGATTTTACGCGCTTAATGCAAACAAAACTGTATACATTTTGTGGTATTCCTAAATCTAGATACTTTTTTCCAAGTCAAAGGTACACCCCTCTTATCCCTCCCCCCAAAAAAAATGGCTACATTTTAATAATTAACAAATAAAATCAATACATTTAGATTAGATATGACACAGCCGTGTCTACAATGTACATGGCAATAGACTCCAAGCCAAGAATCCAGGGCTGTTCAAAACATGCAGTTGAATATGCTGAATATATCATTCATTAATGTTCTGATCAGAGTGAATATACAGTGTCGCAAAGGACATTAATCAGTTGTGAATTATGTTTTGCCTTTTGCCTTTTTTGTCTGTTTATAATAGATTGCTTGCTCCAGTTCAGCAGTCATGGATGCCCTTGATATTTAGATGGAGAATAATGAATGCGTGTGCAAAAGATTACGCAACCCCATAACAAGCAGCATTCACTCATTTGGAAGTCTTGAGATGTTGCTCAGTTACTGCGGAAAGTAAATTCTCAGCTTTGCTGTGAATTACATGGATGTACTACCAGATGAAAGGGGTGTATGCTAGTCGGTCTAATACTGATAAATGAGTGATGTATGCATGCAGAAGGACAGGCCCTCTAGTGTGTTTCCTGATGTCTTTTTTCAGGAATCATTTTCTCTCTAAAATGTTCTGTTTCCTGGAATTTAACAGTGCTGAAGTTATTTTTATATAAAGGGGACCACCATTCTTTACAATGGATTAGATCATTATTACAGATACTATGATATGTTTCTCAATTGATTTGCATGTACGTTTCTGTCATCTTTAATCAGGTCGTATACATATTCTTGTATATTATTAAGACATTATTCTCCATATATCTACAGTTACCTTCGCTAATTGACAACATGTTTTGAAATGATTCTGTGCCATATTTTATGCAAAATACAGTACCGTTATATTTCTTAAATTATCATTGGTTATGAATGGGAAAATGTATACATTTTAAATAAGATTGTTGAACTCCACTCATTAAACATGTACTTTATACATTGGAGACCTTTTATAAGGTGGACCAATATTATTTCCAAGGGTACATATGTTTATTAGAATTGAGATATTATCTCAGGTATTTTTTTTAAGATCCTGTGGCATATTTTACTGAAACTACTGTTCTATATTTGAAAATAATCATTGAGTATGAATACTGTTTTTGGAAATTTGGTGCATTTGAGTGAAGTATATTCATTTATTATGTTTTGTATAATTTGGAAATTTAATTCAATATTTTCTTGTGTTTCCTTGTAAATTAATGCATATAGAGTTCTAAGAATGTGATATTAGGACTTTGATATATTATTATATAACACAGCCTCTGTGTTTCTGTGCAATCACTTGTTATTACATTTTGTGTTACTTGATTTTCAGGAAGTCAGGAATGAATTAATATGGATTACTATGCACTATTATTTGTGAGAAACATATATATTTGTTATTAATTTATGTCACTCTATTAATCTGTAGGGTAATAGTATATGCTGTTCTATTAATATTTATCTTTCATCAACAATATTTGTTGCAAAATATAGGGCACAACTGTTGTATGCTCCACATCCAGGTTACATTAGTTATCTTTTGTTGTGAATAAGAGAGACATAATCCAGCAAATTAAGTATAAGGACACAATTTTCATAACTGCTGAATTAAGCAATAAATTGAGCCAAAACGGTATGGTAATGATTGTATGTTTCTAAATGCATTCTACAGTGTATCCAGATGCGTTAGCAATGCTGATGAAAAATAACATTGTGTGTTTGAATCACATACATGTTTTGTCACAATGCCCAGTAGCCCAAATGGAATTTGTATTCTGTCATGGAAGCAAAACATTTTATTTATTTATTTATTTATTTATTTCCTGGAGGTATTTTTTCAGCAGGAAAGCAATGACAAAATAACAGCTTTGTGAATATTTAAAAGCACATATTATGTATATATAATATATAATAATAATATATAATAATATATTGTATGTAATTTGAACATAATGACTGTGAAGGTTAAAGCGAGAGCTATTAGCGTGATCAAGATACTGAACTGGAAGGGTAGAGACTAGTCCGTGTTTTATATTTCTGTAGCGTTGCTATAGAAATATATATGAAATCATTTTTTATCTTGTGATTTTTGTTTTTTTTGTTTTTGGGAATGCAGGGCTTATTTTTTCACAATCAACATTTGTGATTGGTTCAACCCAAACAACATTGTGTGTGTTTACGCACTTTTAACTGACCAATTTGGGTCAGCTATGCGCATAGTGATTGCATTCGTAACTGTCATATGGCCTGATTTTGCCTTTTTGCATGTTACAAATTTAAAGGGGTAACTGAAGCAATATGGAAATCCTGTGCGTAGATCCGATGGTGAACTCCATGTTTGTGACTGCACCAGAAAGTGAAAGCGAAGAAGTGTCCATTTATGGCAGTGCTGCCTGCCGGTGCTATTTTAAAACATTAACAATTTACATATTTACACCACCTGCCATTCAAACTGATTTACAGATTCTTTGTGGGAAGAATGATACCTCGTAGTTTACAATTTTATGATAAAGAGGCATTAGATAAGAAGTCATTTCCTGGGCAATTTTAACATTAGCCATAGGTTTTACGGACTTATACTAATGTTTTAAAATAACAACTGCCGTGGTAGAGTTCTTGGTAATAATTGTTTGTGACAATTCTGAGCAGGTAATATTTGCTAGAGAGCATTATATTCCAGTGTGAATTTAATGTGTTTCTAGTCTGTTTCACCACAGTTAGTGTAATGCGCATGCTTTCTGTATGTTGTGTTTTAATTGTGAAATTGTAGGAGCTATATAAGGATATGAATGTAAAGTCGTTCATACCTTTATAGAAACATTGTTGTATATTCAGTTTCATTGTTACAGAGACTTGAATACAGGGAAGATACTGTACATTATTTGTGTGAAAGAGTAACATTTGAAGGCCTCAAAATAACTATTATATTTTCTTTGATTTACAAAGATGAACCACCTGTTACAATATAAATTCCTGATACATTTTTATTTTTCTAAATATATGCAAAATAACCACTTCATGATGATTGCCAGTTTGAAATGTGATTGATAAAGTGCAGTAGCAATAACAAGAACAACCTTACATTTAGGAGGCAAATTTGTTACTAAAATACAATAAACTGCTAGTTCCTAAACTGTTTATGAACATCAAGTGGATTTTGAACACATATTTTTAGTCTTTAGAATTTCTTATTCACTTCAGCTTGTCTTGATTCATAATTCATAATGATGCCATAATGCCTTTTAAGTGGTGTGAATGTCATTAATAGAACAGGCCTTTGTATCTCAATGAGGGATTCTCAATGAAAAGTGCATTAAGCTTTGATGGATTGTGATTACACAGATTTGCAGTGCTAGTGCTAGTGTGCACGAGGCATTGTCAACATGTTGGTGCGGCATGTGTTTTTTGTCATTGTGCCCCCATCTGACTACTTCCCAGCTGCTCGCTCTATATCACCCCACCCGCATGTCACCACAGGGGGAAGTTGCCTCTGACCCCTGAATAGGGAGTTCTGATGGAAGCCGTGGTCGCCATGTTGGGCCAGTGAAACTTTCCTATGAAGTTTTGCTGACTGTTTGCCACTCACCAGGGCCACTCTGGCTCTCCTGTCCACTAGCAGTGTGTCTGTCCTATGACCGCGGCGTGGAAAAAAATGCAGCAGGAAAGGTAACATCGACAGGCGACTCTCTCTGTCGGCATGCGGGGGGATAAAAAGCATTCTTCTGTTTGATTTCATGCATTCTCTCCTGTGCCTGCTCTTGGTTTGTCAGGAGATCACAGGAGCTAGACCCCGATACGGTGACCTTGCCAACCGGGGCTCTCACAGCTCAGTTAAGGTTTAATAATCTTTGTTTTGGTTTGTGTTGCACTGCTCTGTGACCTCCTGTTTGACCTTGGCTCTCAGCCGATGTAGTGTTTCACTGTGTTTCAAAGCATGCCGATCACATCTGGAAAACTTGTGGCGGACGTTAAGTCAGTGCTCGCCCTGTTTGGTGGTGATGAAGGATATTTAGAGTTGGCTTATGTGTGGGTCATCTCTCTGTGCCTCCTTGAACCTAGAGGTCACCCATGACTTTCAGCCTGAAAGATCTGTTTCACCTTTTCAGTAAGGTAGAGTTGCGTTTGCACTCTGGATTTCTGTATGCGGTAATATTTAGAAATACAGGCAGTATTTGATATATGACATGTACTTCAAAAGCTGTACTTATATCTTATATACTTTTCTTGTGTGCCAGATGTGACATTAAGATGGAGATGCAGAACAGAATTTTACAGAACAGAACTTGATATACATGCTTGTGTGTTTTTTTACAACAGTATCCTAATCGCTGATTGCTTGCTTATTTACAGACATGGCTGTCAGTGTGTCAGTGGAACTGTAGTATGGCACACACTGGAGATTTGAGGGTAAATAAAAACAAGAATGCCCAGGGCAATGCTGTGCCCACCTGATTGTTGTGGAGACATGGTCATGAGGTTGTCATGTCTGTCCGTGTTAAACTAAGACATGCCTGGCACTAAACTCCAAACTGACTTTGTGAAATTCTGATAGTACCAAGGACTTTTCACTTTAAGTTCTTTCAGCACAATTTATACTTATGATCCTTATATTAATCAAAATTGTCTTCAATAGATTTTTCTCAAAAGAGTCAATTCATATAAAAATACAATTTCTGTTGTTTCATGCTGTATTACAAATGGCTTGTTAATGCAATAGTGGTGTATTGTGCGATGTATTGTACTCATAAAAATATTTTCTGTATGTATGAAGGAGAGAGGTACTATTATAAACAGAATGATAGATGGGTAATTTTCCACATATTAATAGCACACCTTCGCTGTGTTGTCTTGTCTGGAATACAAGTTTTAGATGGTTTTGTGAAGAAACATTTTGAAGTACAAAGGTGAGGTGTGTTAAGTATCTGTTGTGTTGGCCAACTTGAATGGCTTGAAACCGTGTGCTTGGGGGGGGCAGAAGTAACTTTTTTTGTTGTGCGCACCAAGCATGCATACATGGTTTCTACTGCACCTTTTCTGTCCAACAAAACAACTTCCCAGTATTTTATTTAAAACCTTCTAAAATACATGCATTAAAGACAATGATACATTTTATATACAGTACACTACCGGTCAAAAGTATTAGAACACCCTAATTTTCCAGTTTTTACAGAAATTTAAGCAGTTCAAGTCCAGTGAATAACCTGAAATGGTAAGCAGTAAACTCCCAGGGGTAAAAAAAAAAAGTTTACGTTCGCAAAAACTTAAAAATAATGTACATTTCATAGTTATAAAAAAGGCCCTTTTCAGGGAACAAGTAATGGGTTAACGTAGGTTAACAGTCACTCTGCAAGTCGCCGACTCTGGATCCAGCAAAAGAGCCCCAGACCATCACGCTTCCTCCTCCATGTTTGACAGTTGGTGTCACACACTGAGGAACCATCCTTTTGCCCTACTCGACGGCCTACAAAAACCTTTCAAAATTTCAAGATTTCTCATTTTGATTCATTGGTCCATAAGACCTTCTTCCAGTCTTCGGTAATCCACTGGCGGTGCTTCATGGCCCAGGCAAGCCTCTTTTTCTTATTTTGCCATCTAACAATGGCTTTCTTACTGCTACTCGACTTGTCAAACCTGCAGCTCAAAGTCTTCTCTTCACAGTTGAAACGGAGACTTCCTTACTTCGACCAGTGTTAAGCTGTGCTTGAAGCTGTTGTCCTGTGAGCCGCCTATCATGTAAGCTGTTGACTCTCAGAAACTTGTCTTCTGATTTTGTTGTGGCTTTGGGTCTGCCAGACCTCTTCCTGTCCGAGTTTCCTGCAGTTTCCAAGTGCATTTTGATGGTGTAGGAAACTACTCACTGCCAAAAAAATGTACATTATTTTTCAGTTTTTGGTAAACTAAACTTTTGACAAAAAAAATTTTGATACCTCTGGCAGTTTACCGCTTACCTTTGCATCATTTCAGGTTATTCACTGGACTTGACCTGCTTACATTTATGTAAAAACTGGAAAATGGGGGTGTTCTAAAACTTTTGACCGGTAGTGTAGGTAGCTTTTTCAAAGCAAGAAACATTTCTTAACTGCATAGTCTCTACAGTTACAATAGTTTTTTCCCTTCCTGTAGTAGATCTGGATAATAATTGTTTGTTAAAGCAGCTGCAACTGATTTGTGTCCAGTAGCTAACACAACCACAATATCCAGTCTAACATATTCTTATCTGCATCAATGTTCTTACTGAGAAATTGATAGGTTTTATTTTGAAGTCTTACTCCCTGGCTAAAGCCAACCAATCCTGTATATGGGAAAGGAAAGTCGTAGTTATGCTCACAACATACAGAATATATCAAATGTCTTGCTGGTTTTGGTTAGAAAACTGTGGCACTTTGTAGTTTGGGAAACATATATCATTCAATTGTATTAAATTCTACAGCATTATGGTTGTTATTTGACTGTAACTGTAGTAACAGGACAATGTGACAGATGTGATTTAAGATGCAGATACAACTTTGTTTCTTAATAAGCTGGGAAATGTTGTCCATAGATATATGAGCCCTGTTTTACTGCCTTACTCAGTTTCATCATTACAGCCCAAAGCATTGAAAGCCACTCAGAAGAAACACACACATAAAGACAAAGGAGAAATCTAACCTTATTGCTCAAACCAGAAACAATGTATTTATGAGTTGGCCAACAGAACTGCTTTAGAGCTCCAGAAGGACCTGTTTTCATTGTTGGGCTTAAAAGCATGCAAGGACAGACAATAAATAGTCCAGCTCCTCAAACAATATCTCATTGATGACAATTGTGTGTGAAATATTGGAACTAACCATGTGTAGTGGGGATTCAGGAAAAGATACACTAAAGTTAGATACATTTTTTTAACATACTTGTTTTTATTGTGTTTAAATGCCACTATAGGTGGACTTTTAGATGAGAAATTTAAACCACCATGGTGAACTGGTAGATGAGAAACTAAAACCCAGGATAAGCATTTGATCAGACAAAGGGATCTATAGCCTGTACCAATAAGCACACACCTAAGCCTATTTTAAAAGCAAGATATTCTCTATGTAACTCATCACAAAAAAATATTATTGCCAGTCCATCTTAAGAGAAGCCCAATTTGGGGAGAATTTGACAATTCAAACGATACAAATAATAAGTTATAATCCCATATGTAGTCTTTAATAGCTATTGTTGGGGTTAACAAATTAATATATTGGGTTAACACTGTCAGCATTTTAGATGACTGACTTGAGAATGACATAATGTGACTGATATCCTTAAAATCATACCCTACTTAAAATTATACTACTACATTTGCCCACCCCTATTGAAAAGTCTTGTAAAATATGAAACTGATGTGAGCATGAAACCAGAAACCACAGCAGTACATCATCTGGCAGGGGGACTAATCTGGTATTACAAGACTAAAAAGAGATTAAAAGGTCAAATTAAAAGCAGTTGTTCACGTGAGTGTATTTTATAATCCGAACCGTTTGCCTTATGTAGAGTATGTATGAGAACCCTTTGGCTGGTGACTGCATATAAAATCAAATTTGTCCTTTATTTGATGATAAAAAACATTGTGTACCAAAGGGGGATGTTTAAAAGAGTGGATGACATGCCTTTTTTATATCTGCAACACCACCGTCGCTGTAAGTTTTTTCTTTTCTTTACCGGTTTTCCACAGTTAGTTCTTTCCGCATTTGTTTTGCTTCAACTACATTTGAGTTTGATAAGCGAGTTCAGTTGAGCAGCTTTTACTTGAAAAGTGTGGGCTGCACTAAATAAAATAGATTTGCCTTTGGAAATACCACTCAGTTGTGGAACTGGTGAAAAGTCTACTGTGACACTTACTTCCAGCACAGTATAGCTAGATAAAAGTAAGTGCATTTACATCACACCCGTGCCTTTTTTCTTTCTTTCTTTCTTCCTGTGATTTTCTATGGTGCTCTTTGCGACGAGCCATTTGTTTTCTGGCCGATCATCACGTTGTAGAAACTTTGTGACTTTAAAGCTCTTAATAATTTTGGAATGCACCGTACAGGCACGTCGCATGTGTCCCGGACAATGTATTTATCTCTGATTTACTGCAGCAGTCTGCCAGTGTTGATACTACTACGAAATGGGCCTCCTGTTAATAAACTATTGAGTTATTCTTAGAGACATAAGGGTGTCGGGTGGGCTCGAAGATGGACCTACTTGGTCTGTTCCACAGGAGTGATCCCTTCTCTTTCCAGTGGTCGGTACGTGAACACAATTCCCCTCCTCTGAGATGCACCATTAATGATTGTGACATAATCGCTGTTGAAAGCGAAAACGTTTTTGATTATTTCTCATTCTGCTGTCGTCAGTGTTGAAGGGGGAAAAGGTTTTGCTTGTTTATCATTATGACGTCATTGGTGTGGACAGCAGAAGCTTTTTTGTTCATTTGATTATTGTGACATAATTGACGATGACAACAGCAAAAATGGGTTCGTTTGTTCATTACTGAGTAAAGAACCTCACTTGTGGCTGCAGTGCACTGCTCACCACGAACAGCTGAGCAGGAGAGTTGTAGGCACTTGTAGTCACTCTAATGTTTCGCTTTCATCCTCACCAGACTGAATTTAGGGAATCAAATTGCAACCATCATGCTGGCTTCAAAGGCAGCAAATTCACAAGTTTTAACATGCTTTGCTAATATGTAGATGTTGCTCACATTTTTCCCTTTTATAATAAGAGTATAATTAAATTCCTTGAAATGAATAAGTTAAAAATAAGGTGACAGTATGTTTTTCTTTATGATAATATGCAGTATCTTTAATATTTTTAATGTGGTGTATTTTTAGTGTAGTGTATTACAAGCTAAATCTTCAGCTTAAATTTTAGGCAAAGATGTTTTTTTCCATTTTGTTTCTGTAAAATACTGTCTGTAGGTAAATAGGTAGTCATTTTTAAAAAAAAAATCTGATTTTTATCCCATTTTCGTAGCCAATTAGACCCGCTATTTAAGTCAATCCCCCCCCCTAGTAATGTGAGTTCGCTGCCGTAGTCCTGCAACCGGTAGCAACACGCGACCTGACGCCTCTTCCGAGACGGCACTTGCCCAAGTATCAACCGTAACCCGGTATACTGCAGGGCTACTCTTATGCGCAGCGAATCTCATGTCGGCTTCCCTCCCCCCTCCCTGGGGCGGACAGCCAATCGCCGCCCCCGGCCAGAGCCGACTCTGGCGAGACGGGGAATTGAACCCCGGTCTCCGTGGCCAGCGTCGGACGTTGTAATCACTGGGCCACGCGGGAGGCCTAAATAGGTAGTCATTTTCAATATTCAGTATATCAGTTTTTTTGAATGTTCATATTAATAATGTGCTAAACCTAAGTCACTAAATATACCAGTCCCGTAAATCCACACTGCTTGGTTCTCTATACAAATGTTTATTCAGTATTTGATTAAAAAGTTCTTGTAAAATTGTCTAGAGAAAGACATATTTCTTGTTGAGTAATTACTGGTCAGAGAAAGAAAGCCAGGACACAATGTGATTATTACCAACACTGAATGCATGCATGTTGCTGTTCCACTGAGGTTAATTGAAAATACCGAATATTTCACCCTTATTTTCTTTAAAAACATAAATAAATATATAAGTAAAATTAGCATGGATGTTACGAGTGGGGGCTCCTGCGTCAGCTGTATTTACAAAGCTTTGAAAACTCGTTAAAATTGTTAAAGTTCTGGAAAATGCAGAATTCTTAAAATAATCGTAATATTAAGATTCTAATTCTAGAACTGTGATGGTACGTAAACTCACAAGGGGCTGGCTATCTATAGCCCCTCACTGGCTCGCAATCTTCATTTGGATTCTCAGCCTTGCCAGACCCACAGAGACTATGGCGATGTTTTGACATGCAACGCAGCTAAAGATGGGATGATAATGATATGCTACCGGTGTAAAATGATCAACAATAATTAGCTTGGGTCTTGAGTGGAACACATTGCGTCAGTGGATGTTTTTGAAGACACACGCAAGTTCCCCATATTATTCCCATCTGGTCCATCCATTCGTTTGCGCATGCAAAAGGTCAGCGGAGGCTCCAATTTTTCTATTAAACATTTATAAGCTCATAACTGTCTAATGTGATAAGACCGTGATCCTTTCAAAGGGTTTCCCTGGTCATGTGTGGACAAGTGGTAGGACGTAGGTAGCTTTCAGTCAGACCCCAGCAGTCAAAAATCAGCTTATGGTCATCCTTGAGCAAATATTCCATGTCCAGATGTCACTAAGAAATATTAGCCTTTTATCTATGTCTTTGTTCTGTTTTCCATGGCGCATTTCTCTAAGTTCAGTTTCTTCATTTCTGTCCGTTTCACAAGATGAAGACTTGGAAGGAACAGATATTTGATGTGACCAAACAAAAGGTTGAACAAACGGATTTGTAACAGTGCAAAATAAAACATTGTAATTGTGGCTATGGATGAATAACAGAGATTGTTTTATCGGTCATGCCCTGAAAAAAATTTTGATTAGCCAGCTGGATAGATTTGCATATGCATGTGCTGGCATCCCTTTTCCCAATGATGGTAATATGGTATACATTATGAGTTTTAGCACACTGATTTAGCACATTTACTAAATCAAGATGCTCACCATGAGTGCAGGCTGGGCCCTACAGTCGCTGGTTTCAGCCTTAAACTCGGCTATGTCATCAGCCAACTATTACCAGGAGGCCAGAGCACTGGGACACAATTAGCCTTGTCCCGACAGGGGTAGGGTGGATTTATGTCAAACAGGGCTCCTCCTCAGATTACTGCTGCATTAGTTCCTCCCGACAACAGGCCAGGAGCCCACTGGCAACCGGTTGTTATCAATGAGTGCTGTGTGGACATCATGCGGTCATCTTTAAAATAAATCACTGGCTTGCAGGTGGCGGCATTGGAGGAGGGCAAGTGTTTCAGCCGCAGGGCTCCTGCTGTGTGAGTGCAGGTGACATTGCAGTAACTCAAGAGGCACAATTGGCGATTCCAAATAGAATAGAAGGGCAAAACTAATACAAAATATAATTATCAAATGGCAATAAAAATTTTTTTTTTAAGTTCTATGTTTTAGAAAATGATTTATTCATAGAATTTTAAATGACATCTGGGAAGGTTCTTAAGTGTAAGGGCCATTTAAGAACAAAACAATGATGTTAATTTGTATATCACAGTTCTTACAAATTGACTTGGACTGAGAAATCATGTATTACAGTATGCAAGTGCAGTCATTGAGTTGTGCACAATGATTTGGGCTTTTTCAGTTACCTGTAACAGTTGCATATAAAGGTTGCCAGCATGTTAACCCTTTAAAGGGTATGAAATAGTTTGATATGAAATTAAGATTAGGAAATTGCATTACCAGTGTATGTTCCCATTCCCAATAACAATGCAGTGGATGAATTGCACACCAAAATGACATTTGTGAAAGAAAGTTTGTGCCTGAACATTTCCATGTCCGCTTAACCCACTTCTTTGACGCAACTCTGAAGCAAACGATGGCATGTACCGTAAGTGATATAGAACATTTCTGAGGGGGTTGGTGGATCACGAGGGGAACGTGTTGGACATTCCTCCTCTGTGCCCGTTTGAAAACGAGTGAAAATGGAGAGCTGCGCTTGAAAAAAGCCCTCCCCTCTGTCAGCAGACTAATCTCCCCGTCACTCAGCATCATGGGTAGGAACGTGGCCCAGCCCCCTCGCAGCATTCATTGTATGGTGTGTTGCTGCTTCTAACGTAAACAGCTCGCTTACGGTCTATCTAGGTCTGTTGTTGCGTAAAGATTGGTGCCAGGTTTTTGGTGTCAGCCTTTTGGTCCTTTGACACAAAAATGGTCCTTTCCACAAAACTGTATCATTGATACAAAAACTCAACAAAAAGATTGATCTCAAACAATCTATAAGACATTTGGAATGGGAAAAGTTTCCAAAGATTTTGCAGAGTAGCAGTGGGACAGTTAGCACAAGTTTTTAGATGCCTTCAGTTGAAGCTGGATTTATGATTTTGAGATCATCGTGAGATCTTTTTGTTTTGTTTTTTCAAATGAACTATTTGTTGTGCTCTATCTTTTGTCATATGCTGATAGCTTTGTCTATAGTTTCTATCTGGTATCTTTTGTCACTGATAATCACTAGTTAAAGCCTCTGCCTCTGTTTACACACAATGTAGCTATTAATACTTCCCCAGCCTCTGTATAACTGCCGAGCATGCACAGCAGCTGGAATTTGTCTAGCATTGTTTCTAGAACCAATTACTGACTTCACTTATTGTATTTTAGTAAAGTTATTTCATTGTATACACATACATTTATACACACAGAAACAGATTAAACAGAATGTGGCAATGGTAGAAACTAGTGAGACATGTTAATGTAAATAAAAGTAATAATTTTTTGTCATAATTAACACAACCATTGCTATTTTGTTACTGGACACATTGATTTATTTTAGATAAAAAAGTTAATATACCTGCATTATCCCCACCCTCGTATGAAAGGTCACTGTGGTAGTCCTGAGGTAATGGGCGCTGTACCGCCTCCTCTGAGCCAGCACCGGCCATGGTCACCGTAACACACAGGACCACTCATACATGCAGCAAGCTCGTATCAGCTTCCCTCCCTCTCCCTGGGGCAGACAGTCAATTGCCACTCCCCCTGCCACTGGTGCAACCTAGGTCAAATCCAACCCCGGTCACAGTGTCCCATCTTGCCTTTTAATGAGAAAATTAAATGTATTGTTGAGCTAGTATTTTCATATGACAGAGGTGAGCGATGAGCCCAATGAAGGTAGCTGGTGTTATATGTTCGTTAAGACCAGTTTTCTGGAAATGTAAATGTTATCATAAAAATGCACCTCAATTTTCTGGTGTAAATAAGAAATAAAAATTTAATTTTAACATTATGCATGCCTATTTTTAAATGTTTTATTGGATATAGCAAAGCTAACAGCCCATTACTCCACATTAGGATCAATCATAACGTTAGGATCAATCATACATGCTCTATGAGGCACTAATATATTAGCTAAAATGCTTGATGAAGCTCATCAAGTGATCACAGATGTGAATGAATTAATGATGAATGAAAATGCCTGAAATTGACTTTACATGTGGTCCAAATTTAATGATGAAATGTTAAACTTTTAAACAATAAGAAACCGATAAGCAAATTTGAGCCCGGTTGTAATGTATTTAAGCTTCACCTTTATATAACTAATTTCCTTCTGAAAGCTCCTGTTGTAAAGAGAGGCCACATTGGATTGCATTGGTGTGCAGACCTGTTGTGCGGTGCTTCATCCTTTGGCACAGAGGTACAAGATTTAGTCTTGCGTGCATCTGGTGTTCACGAAGAGCCCAGCTGCCATGGCTGGCTGACATTTTGTTGACTTGTTGACAGTTGAAAGCAGCGAAGTTCTCAATGTCTGCCAAGACTTCTGTGGACTGCAGCTACTGTAGAGTGTGTGAAATAAATAAGAGAAGCAGGGCTGGAATTGCTAATATAATTCCAGGTAATTCGGTGATGTCAAATTGTTTTGTCCATTGTAAACAAATACGATGTTTTCAGGATACAAAACGCATTTCCCTTGGTCTTGTTGTCTGCTTTATAAAAGGTTAATTACATGACATTCTCATACTGTAGAAATAGTTATAATATAGGCTAGGCTTACAAAATAACAAAAATATACATATATATATTAACATTTTAAATAAATAAAATATTGCCTATTTCTTTATGGATGAGTTGAACATGAATGTCACCTGCAATCATTTTAATGACCTGTCTATATCATATACTGTATTCTTGTATTTGTATTTTGATCTTTTATGTTCGTATGTTTTAAACAGATTGTGTTGTTAATATGTCGGGCTTTGGAAACAATGTGAATCCAGTAAAGCTGCAGTTGAAGTCTATGTTTAGAATGAATCACATCTGATTTAAGCCTAAATAACATTCTACTATATTTTAAACAGTCCTGGAAGAACAGAGTCACATATGTCACATATAAGTTTACATAGTGACTACCAGTTAAATGAAAGTTCTATGATGGAAAAGCATAGCCAGTGTGGCCTAAATTAGTATTTGATCAAATTTTCTGCAGAGAAAACCTAATGCTTCTGCTGCTATATAGATTTGCTCTGTCAAGCTGCCAAGAATTCCTAAAATTTTGGCAACAACGCTATGTTAATACCTGGCCCAGCGTGAATGTAAACAATGGAATCTCTTAGGAAAAAATGATGTGTGACTACTATGACTAAACTTCAGAACCCAAGAAAAAAACAGGGAAAATGGGCCTGGGGTGTGTAGGTTTGAGCCTTTATTCTTTCCTTATAAGATGGCACCTCATATCTTTATCTAGGCAAAGGCCTACTAGTGAAGAATTCTGATACTTTATTTATTTATTTGTATGCCAGCAATACACTCCTGTAAATAAGTTAATGTAAACATTTGTTCTATTTATGAATTTTTTCACCTCGCAGAGCAAACACCTTTGTCGTGCCCTTGGTTTCCGAAGTATTTCAATTTCAAATCTCAGGGAGCTCAAAATGGACTGCAGCTCAGTGTGAAATGAGTCATATGACAGGATTTCAGGTGTGAGTGACTCAGTTCCTCCTACACCACACACAACACTGAATAATAATGACTAGTTGACACCACTGTGGGGGCGATTCAATCAAAGACCAAAGCTGATGGCAATGAGTTGTTTCATTACTTAACTTAAAGGCAATGCTATGTGCTTTGTTGGCTGGTACTTGCACACTCATAGCTAATTTAAAGAACACAGGACCTTAAATATCATAATTGTTTATTGGAAATGAAAGCGTAAGTGCTTTAAACTTTGATTAAATGATCTACATTTTATGAAAAGTATTATATGTTGTATATTGTATTAATATATTGACACAGTGTTATTGACAACAATGGTTTTTAATCAATCATGAAAGCAGATTTTTGTCTTCCCAAAAAACTCAAATGAAAGGAGAACAACATCCTATGGTACATCTTTTGCCATTTAAAAAGTATCTTCTGTAATGCATTACCATAGGCCTGCCCATGTGATTTTTGACATTATGACACAATACAATAATCCTATAGTACAATATTATTGGCAGTACTACTCTATGTATGATATTATCAGTCAAAATGATTTGGCCGTTATGCCTTTGAAAATGTTTATTGTGAAAAGGCTGTTGTGCTCATCATGTAACAGACACTACAGTAAGCTCTGAATAGAGACTCTTATCTCTGTTGGTACCCTGGAAACAGTTGGTATTTGAGGTCCTCGCTATATCAGAGTAAGTACACTCACATTCTCGCTGCAGAGATTGGAGCGGAGCACTTATCGGGATGAGGCATGTTAATTGCCTCCTGAGACACAGGTGCCGTGCCATGCGAAAGACCGAGGGCGGAACTGGACAATATCCACTTGTCATCAACTTGTCATGGCCCGACCGAAAAAGGCTGCTGTCAATTAACCCCCCGCCGCAATCGATTGGCTCCAGTGGAGCCGAGCCCACAGTTAATGTGGCATGATGATAGGTCGTATTAAGAAATTGGCTCGCAAGTGGACCCTGGTTGTGAATTCAGTTTCCTATGTCTCTAAACTGTGTGCGTGTACGTGTCTGTGTGTGTGTGCGCACACATCTGTGAATGTGTTTTTTAATGTGTGTGTGTTTGCGTGTGCGTCAGATGCAGCTTTCAGCAACAGACAGATATAACGGCAGAGACATTTTTAACACAGTTGGTGATTAATTAACTATTCCCTTCCTGATAAATGAATTAAGATAAAACCATCATTCTGTACAGCATACTGTCATACTGACCTACTATCATAGGTCGTTCATATTTTTGCTCCATCTGCCTGAAATTGTTCATTTTGAGGCAGTTCATATTTTTAGAGCCTTTTTTTAGAGTGAATTTTCAATTCACTAATTCTTGTAAATTAAGAGGTACTTTTAACTGTATCAATTAAATATTTTGGGGGTTTATGATCTTTTTCACGATTAGCTAAATATGAGGTTATGCAGTAATAAAATAATACAATGTCATCACAAGAGGCCCAAAGCAAGACAAGCATTAATACAGTATGTTTGGGAGAATGTTGGTACATGGTAGTAATTGCTTCTTGAAATTCATAAATCTAAATTCATGTAGTTCTTTTCAAGGTCTTACATAAAAACTGTTTTTGAATTGTGACTGTGGATGGAACAATCTGAAAGAATAAATCAGATCGAATATGTAATTTTAAGTCTCACAGACACAGTAAGCAAGCATAGACTAAAGTAATAAATGACACACAAATGCCCACTTTACATTAGCACCTATTTTAGCACTCATGAAGGATAGCTCGGGTGGTGTTAGCGACTCATATGTACGACGAGCCTTCAGCCAAGGCCAACACACGAGCTGTTGGCTGCTGCTTATCCTTGCCCTGCAACCCAGGGGTTCCGACATAGTCATGTCCCCTGATTCCTGTATTACCATAGACTTGATCCCCTTGCTTATTAATGTCAGGAGCCACTGCGATGATCCTGTGGCGCTGGCATGCTTATAGATGCCTCTCATTCCACCCGGCCAACATGGTTACAGTTATTTGTATTTCTTCAGCCTTCGGGTGATTATGTATATTTCCCAAGTATTAGCTCATAAGTATAAAAATGAGATACATAAATTAAGTTAGTCTGTACATTCAGTTGGGTGATAAATATTGTTGGGAGAGCATGCCAGCTCATGAATGTAATCCATGGAAAAATGCAGCATTTGTTCCCAAAGAATCAGCAGCCAGCTGTAATCATATTAACTGCGGATTCGCATTATATTAATTTGTTTGGGTGATTATTTCGATTTGGTAGTGTATGACTGTTGCTACAGGTTTTTCAAGGTCAAGTTTTTTAATCTGTTTGTTTAAACACGTTCGCAAGTCTGGATTGTGAGGCCAAAAACAAATGGCATTAATGGAAACAAAGGGCCTTTAATTCCAAATTATACTGTAGTTTTCTATTGGCAGTGATTGCAGCAGAGGTTGTCAAAACCATTCTATCCACTGGCTCTGACAAACACTTTCACACTTGTTTTCCCTTTTCCACAGCTGTCCAGAACTACTGGGTGTCCTTAATTGTTTACAATAATTTGGCTAATGGCTATCTGACTTGCTCACAGATCTTGGTTACAGCTGGACGACTTCATGCAGGACCATATGCTTCTGGTATTTTTTCATCACTGCCTTGTCAATTCGCATGCTATGGTGTGTTTTCTCAAATATCCACTTTCCTCAAATATATTTCATTTCCATCTGTTGTATTTCAGGGTACGGCTATTCCTTCTTGAAAATAATGAAAGAATAATTCATGTTTTGGGATATTTTAAATAACTGGCTACATTCAGACACAGAATTGCTGGAAGAGTTTCAATTTCACGGCCTTGTGTTCCTCAAAGGCTTGCCATCGCGTTCAGCTTGGCTTGTCACTGCCCAGCTCCGTTTAAACTTTAGAAGCGGAAAATGAAAATTAATGCAATGTATAATAATTCACTTCATCCAACACTGATGAACTCTCTCCTGAGACCCAGTTATCCATGGGATCACTTGTGCCCTGTGATCCTCAGGACTGGTTCAGTACAGAACATTTGCAAAATGAACAGAAGCAAAGAATGTTGTCAGAGCAGGGGGCTTGGTTCACACAGTATGGTTTTAATGAAACTCAAACACAAAGGCCTCTGATCAGCCCCTTATAGCCTCACTTGTCAGGCTCATAGCTATGACTTCTCACTCCGATGGGGTATAACTCTGGCCAACTTCCAGGGATGTGCTTTGCTAATACACCAACCCGCAACAATGTGGGTTCATTAAAGAATGCCACAGCCAACCAAATCCACCATCAGAAATCTACTGGCAGATTGCAGAAAGTCAGATTGCAGAAAGCCCAGGTTTAGTTAACAAAACTATCAGAGAAACTATCCGAGATTGAGTGACTAGCATCGAGAGTACCCTCTTTGCATTGTGCCCTCACCTTGAATAATTTAAACACATTTTATGTTGGTTCACAGTTCAGGCCAGGGCAGACTGGTGATATATATATGCATACAGCTATTCTTTTGTTATTTCCTTTGTCATTCTTTTGGTAATTCGGCCTTGGTGCAATAAAGCTAATATTCTGTCCTCTTGCTTATATCCTTTCTTTTAGTTAGCCTGTCACTGTACAATATTTTCAGTGTCAAACTGTCAACTTGTTGATAAGCTATTGTTGGCAAAATCAGGTGACTTTTTTTTTGTTGCAATTAATTATATTTGGCGTAGTGAACACAACTTTGTTCTTTACCTTTTACTGAATCATCTTCTGAAAACATCCAAAATAGGCTAAGCAAATACTAGTTGCCTATCATTTACATCTGTTTTCTAGTGATTGAAGATAAATATTCTTATATTTATGTATATGGTCTGGCATTCTGGAACCACAAATTAAGACGGAATTCTGCGGGAGTCAAAGGTCTGTGTTAGGTGACAGGGGCAGGGAGGGTGGGATGATAGGGTAGATCTGAGGGCTCAGTCCATGTGAATGGCACGTGAGGATTCGAGAATGTTGGCGATGGCCATCGCTCCATTACAATCGGGACAGCAGGGCCACAAGTGGCCCCCTCTGCTCAGGGCATAAATCAAATGAGCCGGACGGCCTTGAGTCCCTCTCTAGGACAGAGTGATGCACTGTGTACCGCCGGCAGTGGGACCCCTGTGCATCTGTTTAGAGTGCCTTTACACTGCTAGGAACAGAGGAGAAAGTAAAAGTGCTGCTATGCTTCCCAGCAGGAGGTATACCTTTCCACGTGTGGACAGAGGGGACAGAGGGGAGAAAAAGCCATGGTATGCACAGGGCAAGCCCCTCCCGATTGGCCAAGGTGGTGCATCCAGATCATGTGACAGGGTGTGATTGGCATTCACAAGCTGGGTCTGCTGACAGATGGTAATTTGCTATGCTTGCTCTAAACCAAGCCTGCACAAAGTGTGTGTGTGTGTGTGTGTGTGCGTGTGTGTGTGCAGGGGAGGGGTGTTGCGCTTGGCAACAGGAGCGTCACACAGTATCGACAGCGTACCAAAAAGAGCCTTGTGGATCTGGCCCATTTTCTGCACTCCAAAGGACCCAAAGCTTCACTGCCTCATATGAATACTATCAGTTTAGCATTCTACTCTTTGAGAGGTTACTATTAGCTACGACTATAAATTATTTTATAATTATCATCTTCAATATAGACTGTGACCTGGATTTGATCAACATTTGACAATTAAATGCACATATTCATTTTTCTTCAGGAACAGTTTGGGTAGTTAAACTAATAACATGATAGACTATCATGAAAAAGTATCACATATTTGTAAGTAAAAGTTAAGGAAAAAGGTGATTGTATCTAGGCCTGTATCTAAGAATGAAAATGTTTTTTCAGTTAAATTTTTCAGCAACTGGGATACACAGGAGCCTGATTGAAAGGTGGAAGAAATCCAACCATATCTGATTCATGCAGAACACAAAAAGCGTCCATTTTCAGTCGAAAGCAGTAACTTCAGTATTAACAATTTTGATTGAGTTTGACATATCTGAGCATCTGTAAGTGCAGTGAATAAGCTTGTTATTGTAGTGCCATGGTGATGGCAGGCCTTTTCACAGAGTGGGACTGTGTAGTAGAGTCCACTGTGGGCGATGACGTTGTCCACTGGAGCCCAATAAGATTCTAGTCCTTATCCGTGCTTGTTGGAGATTTTTGCATAGCAAGGACATGCAAACCTCTTGCTGGATTCAGAAATGTGCCATTGATCAGTTTAATACCCTCTGTGGGTGTATGTAGCACCCTATGTAGACTATGCCACTCGAGTCATGTGAAGGAGAAATTAAACTGGAACATAAGTGTGAGGTTAAAAGTGTATTTTGGCATTGGCCATCGAGCCACATCATGTCTTTCTGTATATGATCACCCAGTCGCCCAGAGCAGGGATATCTGGTCCCTGGTTTCAGAAATCAGTTTGACAGATACTGTCAGCAAGTTACAGGTATGGTGACTGTGTCACTTTTCTTAGCGCTTGTCATCACCTCAGTCACTCTGGTAAAACAGCACGCTCAAATTTCAGCACCCTCGGAATCAAATGTGTTTGATTCTGAGATCACAGTTTGATGAGACAAGACGCCAGCCAATATATAACATTTAGAGACCCAAATGAGCGATTCAATTATTTTGGGCACTAAGAAGAAATTTGAACCTGTTGTATTGCAGAAATATGCAAAATCAAATCTGTGGAAGCTGCATGAATCAAAAAGAGTAAAGTTGTTTCAACTTAGAAAAGTACAAATTTTGTTTCGAGTGAAAATTACATTTGCTTTATCATGTCACTGGATGGATTTCTCATTCTATGGCCCTCAGAAAGCACAGACAGAACAAAGTCGATGGCTTACTACACATTGTGACCTCTCTGGTCATCTTCAGGCAGCCTGGTCTGACAGCTGCATCTTTTTTCCCCCAGATAAAATATTGAGTTTGAGCTTCGAAAACAGCAACTTAATGAAGCAGCTGCTCAGCAATTTCATTCAGCTCTACAAGTGGTTCCAGTCAGGAATTTTCTCTGGGCAGAAATACCATATATGCAAGGCACAATATGAGAGGCCTTTGAATTGCATGACTTGCTATCATTAGAATCTCTAATGCTACAGTATCTGTACCTGGGCATTTGAACTGTGTTATTTCTGCTTTTAAGAATAGCACAACACATTTCACATACGCTATTGCATTAAACATTTGTTCTGTGATTTTCTTCTATGGATTGAAGCTGTTTATTAAACATTGTAATGGATAAGGTTTTGTTTTTAGTTGTACGGAACAAGTTGTTCTGCCTTTTTCTTACAGTATGAAACACTGTACTGTCTACTAATCTGTAAACCATCCTGCATGAGGACATTTCCCAAATAAATAAATAAATAAATACATACAGATATACAGGTACATATACTACCACTACTACTACTAATAATACATATTTGTATTATAATATTAATACAAAAATGTCCCAAGTGATGGCATGGGCCAGAAGGAGACCCTGTCTGAGAGAGTTCTTCTCCAGTGAGCGGTCAGAGAGCACAGCTGCCCATTGTGACGTATTCATTCCGACCTGCATGTTACATAACAATAACTCCAATATTCTGGGTGACACCTTTCTGATCCCTAAAACTGGCCATCGAGGGGCTGTGTAAGGACCCTGGAGGCATACAGGGAAGGACGAACCATGTCAGAGATGGGGGGGGGAACCATGTTTTTAATTCTACACTGCAGATTCATGTTATAATTGTATGTTTTAACAAAACAGTTTTTTCTTTAAATAAATTATACCTTCTGTAATATCTATCACCTTTCCATGGGGACAGGAATTGAGCTCTGGGGATCTGTCCCTGCCCAGGATCTCCCCATGTCCAACCCCGTGACTTTGGCACAGACGGCTGTAAGGGGGGTAGGGGGTTAGGCTGGGGATAGGCGAGGGGTGCCGATAAATCAGGGCATCTCTCAGCTGTCCTGGATACCATTTGGAGCTGATCAGCAGGCAACATGATCCGGCCCTCTGTGCGTCTTGTGATTACTTGCCAGTTTAATGCAAACTGTTTGATATGTTGAAAAGTAGAAGTCAACCCCTTTTTGCTAAGATTGATTTTTCCACATAGAAACATGTATGCTCCTCATTAGTATTGACCTAGCAGGCTAGTTTTGAGGACCAGGGGATCTTAAATTATCATATTTTCACTCAACTCAACTCGAGCCCAGCAGATGCCCGAACTGACTATAACTGACTAGCTACACTATATTGTGTGACAAAAGCCTAACGTTAGTACCCCGACTGTGTCGCTAAATGTATGCATGTTTTCAAAGCAAACATTGAAACGGCAGAAGCAGAAATAAGAACAGCTCCTTGTCGACCACCCTGTTTGGATCCATTCAAAATATCTGTTATACCCACAATGCAGTGCAATGTGTATTTGACATATTTGGTATGGAACGGCTTGCTAGATGCCAAAAAACTAACCGAAAAACGAGCATGAAATGGACTACTGAACTTCATTTATAATAAAATCTACAATGAAGTGCACAGCACCCGGCCAACTTTTCAAGGTGCCACTTGAACTGGCCCTGTTCAATTTTGCCATCAACCTCTCCATATCTAAAATGTCATCAACATAATATTGCAATCAGATCTTATAGGGGTATAATGTTTCATAGGCAGCATTGCTTAAAGGCAGCATTGCTTTCCAATAGACATAAATTAAACTTTGCAAAAGTCTTGTAAAACAAAATGCCAAGTGCAGTGCTACTGACTATATTAATTTCACAGTATATGGTGCCCTCAGATGGCCGTTGCATTAGTGACGTCCTGTTTATTCAGTGCAAAGTTGAGCATTCTTTCAGCTCCATCTAGTGGACTGAAAGCAGTTTTCAACTTCCAAATCTTTTTAAAGCATTTATTTTGTATAAGCAAGGTACATTTGAAAGCCCTCATTGCGGATGTATTATCTTTGTTTTACTGTTGGGACCGCAGAATTTATGTACATTCCAGAAATAGCGTTTGTGTATTTGACGGGATCAACCATTACATTGTTAGTGGAGTTATGCTGTCCTTGTCCACAGCCTTTTCCCTACCAATGTGTTAACTGGTACACTGCTGGCTTATCATTCTCAGCATGTTTAGTGTGCTAATAACCTGTTTTCTCAGAGTGTCTGCACTGTTCTCGGGTGTCATAAGCCTTATTTTAGCCTAATGTACAGCTTAAGCCTCAAGCAGGACAATTTGCCCTTCAGTTATACAAACTAGATTGATGACCTATTTTCTGGTCAGTGAGATCATCTGCGCTTTAAAATCATGATAAGTGTGATTATATAGTTTGACTGTCTTTACTGCCCATTACTCTGTGAGTCATTTTCCATGTGCTATTTTTTTATAGGTGTGTGTGTGTGTGTACATCATGAAAAACATCATTTCTGATGTCATGTTTTGTAACAATTACTCAAGAGTTTTTTTGTTCACACTGTATTTCAATATTAAGTAGATAGATAGTGTAGGTGTAGCAAACATTTTGATTGTACTTCAATTTTGAGAAGGTGCCAATGTTTATGGCATTGTTTTTTATATATATATATAAGCTATTTATATACAGTATAGACTGGATTGTTTTCACCATAGTATGTCAACTGCATAAAATCACATTGTGTAAAACACAGCTTCATTTCAACAACAAGGAAGTATACTGCATGCACACAGTATATTACGTGCATAAATCGCCTCGTGAAAACAAATAGGCTATACTTTGAGTGAAATGTCCTGAGCAATATTCAGGCCAGTCAAGCATGTCTTGTGACAGTAACTGTGCTGCGGAATCGCTGTGTGACATGCTGTTCGCTAAGTCTTGGTCCTGTTTCAGCATGCCAGAGCATGGACCTAATTCAATGTCAAAAGGTCTATGGCTCAGCAATGTGTGTGTGTGTGTGTGTGTGTGTGTGTGTGTGTGTGTGTGTGGGTGTGTGTGTGTGGGTGTCTAAAAAGGGAAAGACTTTGGATGTAGGTTGTTTTCTCTCTCCTCTCTCTCCCCCTCTCTCCTGCATCGAATGCCAACAGATGGGACCGCTGTAAATCTGTCAGATTGGCACCTCGCAGGAAATCGGATGCTTGTGTGGTTAGGTAGAGGAGGGCTTGTTTATGGGCAGAGCGGGAGGAGTGTTAGACTGCAAATGTCAGAGTGGTTTCTGAATAGTAACCACACAGAAAAGCCCTGATGTCAAGCCAAAGTAGACTTACTATTTCTTTACATTTTCAATAAAAATACTGTAATACTAGTATTGGCAAATTATACTGCTACTTCTACTACTATTATTTTATTTATTTGTTGTTTATTTGAATTGAAACATATACAAATGCATTTACGCATTGGATAAACAATCACCTGATGTGTTGCACCATAGTGTATATAGCTTAGACTAACCTGTCCCTAAATGGGATTTTATGAATTCAAATAAGTAAAATATGAAATATGAAGTTAAACATTACATGACTATAAGATAGAGAATAAAAAATGAAAATACACGCATTAACACTGTATGTCTACTACTACTACTACTACTATTATTAAGAAGAAGAAGAATAATACAAGAAGAAGAATATCGTAATCATATTTTGTATAACAAGTGCTCCTTAAAGACACTCCTACATTATTTGTAGTCATCAACATTGATTTATGAAACTATACAGTATAGGCTATGATGTCCTTGCATGATCTAAGGACGCGGTCACATCTGTGAACTGTTCATCATGGGAACTGACATATCTTAATAATAATATCTGTTCATTCTCAACGTTGTGGACATAATTGCGTACCTTGTCACAGTACTGATTTCCTGGTTATTTTTCACACCTAAGTTGTAATTTTTGCAATAGTGCCATCTGGTGACTAAGAGTTGTAATACACATTCATTTTTGGCATGTTATTTTACGTTGTTTAATTTGAGGAAACTGTAACACAAATTGAACACTACATTGTGTATCCTATTTACCAGAGAGCATCCATTTTGTTGTTAGTGAAGGTAACAGCACATTGAGGTGAGGACATTTTTTATATTTTTCATAGCAAAATTTGAAGAATTGGCATCTTCTTTGTTACAACATTTTGTTATATTCTCCACTATGTGGACATAATTGTGAACATTGACACCAGTGCTAAAATGTTCCTATTTCATGGTTACGTCATTTTTCCAACGTAAGCTGTAATATTGTGAAATAGTGCCATCTGGTGATTAAGAGATGTAATACACAGTATTTTTTTGCCATGTTATTTTATGTCATGGCAAAATGATAACTTTTTTTTACCACATGGTAAGTCTGTTGTAATGCTTTTTTTCTTTCCACAGCTACACCCTTATCTATATGACATAAGCAAGCAAATATACCAGGAATTTGTGACCCTTGCAGTCTACACATATATTTTCAAAAATCATCACCATAGATTGATTTAATTACCCAATTATCCCCAGAATATCTGATGAGTAGGTGATGCCGTCTTAAAAACTGACAGTGTGCACATTATATGTTCAGATGCTTTTAATGCATATTTTTTATTTCATCCATGTGATTTATTTTAACCGCGCAAATAGCCTACAGAATACCTTTATTGTTGTCAGTTAAATTTACAAAACATTTACAATGTTTGACCGAAGTCCAGGGCTGGTTGTCACATAGCTTGGTTGTCATAGAGCTCATAACTTTTAATCTTGAGGGAACTGCAACACAAATTGAGCAATACATTGTGTATCCTATTTACCAGAGAGCATCCATTTTGTTGTCAGTGAAAGTCACAACACACGGAGGTGACGACAGTTGGGATATTTTTCACAACAGAAATAGAAAAATTGGCATCTTGTTCTTTATTTTACACATCTTTGTTATATTAGGGTAGCTACCCACAAAGTTAAAAGAATGATGATTCGAGGTAGGGAACAGCTATATTTTGATGCAAAATCTGAGTCACTAGGCTTAGAGATGTGGCCATGAGAATGAAATTGATCAAAAAAGTCAAGGAGCAAACTGTCACATTGGTTTTGGTGTTGGTTGTCACATGTAGTTCACTCTTGTCAGCAGAGGGAGGGGTTAGGAGGGGTTTTACAAGCTGATTCAGAAATGTGTTTAATTCTGTATTCATATGGCTGTTAAAAATTAAATCTGGGAAAAAACTATTTCTAACCAGATTCAGATTATAGGCTGCAATATTTAGAGTGTAGCTTGAATGTAATTTAAGCATAGCTTATTTAATTAAATAAAGGCGAATATGATTATTAGACCTGATTTGCTTCATTTTGTTTGCAAAAATAGCCATTTCTACCATCAACCCCTTGACGGCGGACAGACAGACTCTAATCACAGTTATAAAATACATTATATGGCTATCCATCCATGTTAATCTTTCAATTACTGTTGGTTAGGACCTTGTAATATAAGCGACTGAGAGAGTCAAAAAGTAACAAGTGTAATAACCATGCCCAGTCTCCTCTACATACACTCCCAGTGCATTACTCTAAATGCATTTATACCGAATGCTATTGATATACAAGTATTTATTAGAGATATGTTTGTGCATATATATAAGTTACATTTGTGGTGAAGCAAAAACAAAATAAATAATAAAGTAAACTATCTTACATTTCAGTTAATCAAATAAGCTATGCATCTTGATACCTATTACCTTATCTAATTTATCGTGACCATGTTAGGGTTTACACCCGACAGTGTTGGTTACACTTGAGCATCTGCGCAAAACATCTCTTTGGCACATTGATTTGTAACAGAGATGGTAAGCATGCAATTTATATAGAACTGTGGCTGTAACGCGGCGCGTTTTGGGAACTTGGGAATGCGAGCGGATGTTTAATATAGGCCTAACGGTTGACGGAATGAGAAAAATACTGTGAAGCTTCCCAAAAGAGAAAAGGTAAGGTGTTCTGAGTACAGCACGCACGGACTGGCTACGATGTAAACTACTCACTGTATACCCATCATACAATAATGTTATTATCCAGTTCGACTTACAGGGCCATCAAGGCACGACGCAATATGTTTATGTATGTAATATACTGTTTTAAAGGGGGGGAAATACAGGCTACTGTAGACATGTCTTGTAATCTAATACCATTTTGAAATGTTAACATCTGATCGGTTATAATTTGGCTCTTGCAGCGTTGCGTATTGCACACTCCTCCGTCCCATAAATAATTACAGTAAAGTCAGTAAATTCAGCCTGTGGGGTTGAAACATGTCGGAAACATGTTCTGTCACTCGTAAAGCATTTATTGAATTAGACATGTGACCATTGGGCTACATACTTAGACCTGCGATTATTAAAATATTTGAGTGTGTACATCGGATCAAATTTTGAAAATAGTAGGCTACCGTTTCATTCGTACTGATCCTACTACACTATACATTGTTAATATTAAGTTATTTATTTAAGAATGTTTAAAAAGGCCAAAATGAAAGTAGTTTTATTTACTCATTTTGCAAGTGTAAAATTGTGAAAGTAGGCTATTGTAAATTGACATATAACTTCCCAAAGGAAGTCGAAAACTTGTTTTGTATGCCAGATATTCACGATTTCCGTCCACGATTTTCCATAAACCCTTTTCTCACACACATGCGTGGAAAATGGAACTCTTAAAATCACAGCATACATTGCTGTTATGTAGTTAGTCCCCTCTGTCTATTGATTTCTTGTTTCAGATTCAGGTTTAGAATAAGTGAAAATATGTATAATAATAATAATAATAATAATATAAATAATAATAAATAATGACCTTTCAATTACTGATTAGTGCGCAGTAGAGTTTGTCATTGCTCTCTATACAGTGGTTACCTTCAAATAAATGTATAGTTGAAAATGAAAATAAATCCCCCATTGTAGCCCTTCTTGTTCATCAGAGTGTATTAGTTCTGTACTTTGAATAATAATAATGAGTTTTCTATTTCACAACCAACTGTCCTTTGTTTTGTATTTAAATTAATAGTACATTATCATAGAAAACACATAGCAAGTGTGAAAGCCCCTCAAATCACAATAATATAATATTTAAATGAGATATTGTGGCCTGGAATCAATCAAAATGTATCCTTAATTTAAAGTAATACATGCAAGTGATTGTTTTTCCCCCTCACAAACAGTTTGGCAATGCAATATTGGTGATGGCTGCATTTACCAAACAAAGTTTGTGAACTTCGAAAACCTTTGTTAAAGTTAAAGTTAGGATTACATATTGATTGAATCCAGGTCTGTGTCATTTATGTAGCACAATAATTGAAACCAGCACAAATTAATAAAATGAACTTGCATATTTGTTTGCAATTTATAGCACTATGAGGTGAGTTAACTGTAAATACATTATTTCCTGTGTTGTTACTAATGTTACCAAGTTAAATTGAAATAAATTCTTAAGGCAACATATTAATAATAGTTTATCCCCAGAGAGCAGCCATTGCAATGGATACAAGTGAAATTGTAAACCTTGTGAGTTTCAGTATAACAGAATTTCAGTATGACAGGATATGTTATATACATGTGTGTATGTATGTATATATATATATATATTCACATAAGTGTTACTAATATACTAACATAATATATGGGCTACAAATAAAAGTTACCAAATAGTAATATATAAATATATCTAGTACAATTTTCGGATATGTATGTATCTACATTTTAGACTCTCCAATACCTTAACATAAAACCTGTAAATGAATGCATACGTTGCATATGTATTTATTACTGCTATTATCTATCAAGCTGGAATAGTCTGAAATAGCATATTTTAGGAGGTGACATATACATTGAATTTTATTTTTGGGTGTCAATCTGAAGTCATCAAAGTACCATAAAATTTACTATGAAAAATATGAAATATGCAGTAGTGGCATGCCTGGGTTACTGCAACTGGCAGCCACATGAAAACCGTTTTAAACATTAGCCTATTAAGGTCATTGCCTTTCTCTGTCTCTCTCTCTTTCTCTCGTAAAAGTAATGAAACCCCGAACTTGGGAGGCGGATTCTTGAATGGGGAATGATGTTGAATTTTCACGCGAGCCGTTTGTCTGATTAGTGTGGCCTGCGGTGATGGTCAGTGGCCTGTCAGTGCAGTGGGGCTGAGCACTTGTGACATTTCATCACTCTCATCACATCTGCTGGGAAGTAAACTCGGGCAGAGCACTCTGGCCACAGCGGGACCGGGGAGAGAGTGACTGTAAGAGAGAGCCGTGGGGGAGGACACGGTCACACCCAGAAAAGCTGGTCTGCCGTGGATCTGTCCTTCAGGTTGGTGTCGCGTTTGTGTTCACGCCGCCGTGTCGCAGCACCGGAGGTGAGCTTTAGATCGCCTCCAGGACAGGTCCTACGTTGAGATTGCGCCGTGCCTCGTGCAGCACACATCTGAATGATCTTCTCTGGCTAGACGCGGCCATCGCCTGGCTTAGCTGTGCTTCCTATCATAAACACTTCTTCAGATTGGCAGAGCATTTGGTTGCTTGTGAAAACATGCACTTGATCTTCTGTGTTGCAGTTGGGTGTCAAGTGTGAGTCATTGTTTTGAGGAAGGCTGGGACATGGCTGTCAGTGCTCTCGAGGGGTCCTGGTTGGCTCTAATGGACCCGGAGCTCATAACAAATCATTGTAGTGGTGTAATAACAGTCTGCTGTCCGTTGGTACTGGGTAATGAGATTAATCACGTAGGTTAAACGTAATTAATGGTGGAGTTAATAGTGTAATTAATGGTTAAAGGATTTCATTCTATTGATCTGGTTTATGTTTTTGGAACATTTTTAAGTATACGGTCTGTTTCGTTTTGTGGTGTTTTAAAACAAATGATTTCCTCAATTTAAGTCAGTTGATATTGTGCAGGGCACTTAATTCGACTTTTTGAACAGCCTTTGAGATGGCTCAGAGTTTTCACTCTTAAATATACATTTATTAAGTCACAAGTATCTTAACTCCATTGAAAAATGCCACTGTGTGATCTTTCCAGTATAGGGCAACAAACACATTTAACATATTTTTAAAATATGGAAATAAATACGTAAATAAATAAATAAGTAGGGCAAGTACTGCATAAATAATCAGAAATATAATTTGCTTGAAAGTCATAATAATGCCAAAAAAATAATTTACCTGAATTGTATTTTTTTTCTTCCTTATTTAATTTAATTTGTATTTAATTGGCATGGCTATTTAAATGAACTATAGACAGGAACACACTTGCCAAAATAGCATGCCATTCCATCGGACAAATGCGGCTTAAGCTTATTTTGCTGGGTAGGCCATTGAGAGAATCTTATCAGTGTTCATATAATGACTCTTTTCAATTATGAGTTCATCTGTTCATTTATATAATCAGCCATACTAAGTGTATTTCGTAATTACCAGGAAAACGTTTGCCTCTGGAGAAACCTTTGGCTCAGTGAAAGATTAAATAAATGCTTGTCTGTAGGGTCGCGTTAATCATTTTAGTGGCACAGCATTGTACAGTTGAAGTGATCATGAAATTAACCAGCCATTTCATTGTTTGCACACTTTCGTGAATGGTAATCTTGCTATGTACAGTATATACAGTATATATACAGAATAAATATATCTCAATTTGTGTATATCTCAATATATCTCAATGTAAGAGTCAACATTAAATCGTCAGGTTTGAATGGGTAAACAGGGAGGATGAGATAAATGAGCAATGGGCAAGGCATGTAGTTTGCTTTGACGTATCAGGGTGTTTTGAATAGTGATGAAAACCCCAAGCTAGATAATCTGCTGGAAACCAAATGTCTGGCAGCTCTTTGTGAAAGCAGAAACCTGTAGAGTGAAGAAGGCGGAGTTCACACTAACATGACATCAGGAGTTGTACTTGCCATGTACCGTGCAAGGATATTTCAGATAACCGTTAGGGGCCTAGGGGAAAGATACATTTTCAGGCATTACAGTGCATGTGACTTGTTGTGGCTTAAATGCCCATGAGACTGTGAAACTGAGCTACATTGCTCTGGACAAATGGAAAAACTGAATGAATGAATGACTGGAAGTGTAAGACATTGTAGACATCAATGTAAACCTGTAAATGCTAGTTCAACAACAAATTCTAACCTTATTTCTCTGAATTGTGTATATATTACTTAATGAGTATTTATTTACTTATTTGCAACAATCCACAATTCAGTTCTACATATTGCAATTCTCCTCAGACCAGTTCCACGGGGTTAGTCTTTAAATAATATAAAATAGTGTTAGTGTAATGTTCAAATTTAGCCCCGGTACCCCCAATAAATTCAAATTTGTATTGATACTGCTAGTTTCTGTCACAGTTTACAATGTTTCAGAAATAAACCAAAAATATGGTAGTTTCAACTCATAGTAGCCTAATACTTTCTTAAAAGTGCTACAGATTTATTATTAGGTATCGATAACTTTATCGGTAACTGGGTTACCACAATCAATGCTGAATGCCTTTAAAAAAATATTGTTTACGTAGCATTTTCATTTTTTCAAACAGAAATGAAAAGACATATTTTTACTATTACCTTCCAATATTATGACATAATATTCATATTAGAATATAAATGTCTATAGCTTAGTTCAAAATAATTCACAGGAATGGTTAACTATCAAGGTCAATACCTCAGGTTGAAATTGTCTGTGTGTATGAGGGGCTATTTATAGTTAATTGGAGACTCCTGGCATTCATAAAATGGGCAAAATAGAGTCGTACTGCATTCAGGAAGCAAGTTTTTGGAAGCAGTAATGGTACAAGGTCGTTTGGGCAATGCTAATGTCCCCTCACAGCTAAATCCACGGATTAGCCTGAAATACACTGTGTGAAGGATATTTATAGAGGTGTTTGACAAAACTGTTTGGCTTTACTGATTGTGCAGAGATATGCACCTCCAGAGACATATCATTATTTTTAATTAATTCAATCTAATGACCCGTCTGATTTCATTGGTAATGCTGGTAAGAAGTTAACACATGGATCTTCTAAATCTAGCTGCATCACAAGAGTCACTTGATTGGCCTTATGTGTGGCCAACTCCCTCTGAATCCATATTTGTCTTTCAGAGGCTGTGTGTCAGAGGGAAGTATTTTTAGACATGAGTCATCTCCAAGTTTTCTGTAAACATAATCTTTTTATGAGCATGCTCTTTCTGATAGCTAGCATACAGTACAGTTAGTAGTTATTATTATAGCTATGATTGTGTTCATGCCAGGGCTATTACAGAACACACATATCCACATTGTAAATACATTGTAGCCCATTTGTACAGTGGTAGGTTAATGCACTTAAGAGTGCCACAGAGCTGTCTCACCGCTATTTGAGACCAGGTACAGGGGAAGTCTAGCAGTGTTACCACAATGCTCGCATGGTGAGATGGGAAGAAAGTTAGCAAAATGGCTATACAGATTCAAAAATAGATAACTAACAAAGAGACAACACTATGCCAATCGTGTTAACACCCAAAGTACAGCAACTGGAAATATCTATAAATCTGTGACACTTTAGAACGATCTTCTATGCTGTACATACTTTGTTTTCGCTAAACATTATTGTATATTTCATAATGAAATAATGGTGCAGGTTATCTGTGCAGAATGTGAGCAGATTGATGGCATTTGATTGTCACTATATGGCACTGTACAATCTGAATATTTGATTGATTGATTTATTATATTTGGTGGAAGATATTTGTTCAGTTGTTTTACAGCTTGTAGGTTGTAAAACAGGACTTTAAAACACTTGCTGCCTGTCAGTTGCAGTAGCTACCAGAAGTGACTGCGAGGGAGCAGCTGCTGCTCTGAGCCCTTGGGCCAAGAGCAGCCCCCATGCTAGAAAGCCTCTTGGGCTTTTTGGCATTTTCCCCTGAAGTTAAGATGGTGTGGAAAGTTTGCAGTGCTTTCACTACAAATTCACTTCATGCATCATTTCAAGGCCAGACTTCATTTTTCAGGATAATTTTATGAAAAAAATCTAATTTTCATATTTTTTTCACAATATATAAAGTATTTGTGGAACAATAATTAGACGCACAAGTTTGCAATTGAAAGAATAAATGTTTCCTCACCACCCTTCAAATCAGTGAAGAGACATAGATTTGACTGTGTATTATACTTGTACATTATCTACAGCAAGTTCAGTCCAAGGGCAATGTGGCATCTCATGGCATGTGTGCACCATGGTCCTTAATGTATTGAGCGATTTACATACATTTTTACATACAGTGCCTCATTTTGCAATACATGACTTTGAGTTGTATGGCACATGAGAAAGTAATGCATTATGGGATATTGTAGTTCCAGTAAACTGAACAAGAAAATTTTATTTTCATTCATTATAGCATGAAAAATTATTATATCTGAAAAAATATACATGTATAACATCATCGATTGAACAAATGCAAGTATGAATATCAGAATATCAGTTTTATCTTTCAAACAAGACAATGTCCAGATTATTTAAAGTGTGTAATTATGATGTTGATTACAAAAGGCTTTGAAGAATATAAACTAGAATGTTCATTAAACCATATACATGAGTCATTTCTACAGTATGGATGGATGTAATCTCTTTCAGCTGTGTTCTGTTTATACATGTAGCCTTTCAGCGATACTGATTAAGCAAACAAAGCGGAAATACTTCATAAATCATGTCTTATTTTGACACCTCCATTTTATGTGGTGACTTTATGAGCTGGAAATGATCATGTAAGACCAAAGCATAACTGAAGCAAGCAGCAGACAAACATAAGAGGTGCTAATCCTGTCAAAAGATTCAGTTGCAGTGATTAATATTTGCAGATGGATTGTTCCATGTTCTGAGGAAATATTCAACAATGAATGCAAGATCTCCTGCATGCATCTAGCTCTCAGATGTTTGTTTACTCTAGTCTATAAAACAGTGTTTATTTGAAAGTCTCATGGAAGCCTCCCCTCCATGCACAAACAACGTCCAAGTAGTGCCCGCAACTAAAACAACTTTCTCTTGGACCCCTGCCACCTCTAATCTAATTGGTTTCACAGCTTCCTATGTGCAGAGAGGGGACAGGGATTGGTTGGGGTGAGTGATATGAAGTTTTCATGGAAGGATTGATTAATGACACTAAATTTAGCCCCCATGTGAGCACATCCATCAGAATCTGAAAGAACAGCCCAGTTAAACAGGGTCGCCACTTGAAGGGGTGGGGGGAGGTTGCCTGCATGGCTGCCAGGCGACGGGAAACTGAACTGTATCACTCACTCGCCTGCTGCATATTCTGTTGGGAAGACTGCGCTGTTGTACATTTTCAGAACTTTTGTGGTTTGACGTTTTTGTTTTCAGTGCCTGCTCATCAGATCACCCCGAAAAGAAGCCCCTTCCTGTTGGCGGCCAGCTGAGCGGGGGTGGACAGAACGCCGTGGTCCTGACCCCAGCCAGCTTGCAGCTAGCCCAGCTCCAGGCCCAACTCACCCTCCACCGGCTCAAACTTGCCCATACGGCCGTGAGCGGCAACACAGCTGCCGCCGCCACTGTCTTAAGCCAGGTGCTGTCCAACATGGCCATGTCCCAGCCATTTTTCAACCAGCTGAGGAACTCCACTATGGTCAGCACCCCTCACTCTGGCGGGGCCCAGCTGGGCCCAGGGTTCCCATCCAGCGCACTGGCCTTCCCCCCACAGAACTCTGCCCTGGGATCTCTCGTTGCGGGGGGGTTCGGCTGCAGTGGGGGCCCCCAGAATACAAATCCTGGTGGGATGAGGCCTAACTGCTATGGAAGTGGCTCGCCTCAGCCGCCGGGACAGCAGGTCTCAGAGTACGGAAAGAAGGCCGGTGCGACGTTCCCCTCGGACCCCGACAGGCGCATCCAACTCGGTTTCCTCAACGCGGGCGGCAACGGGCCCTTCACGCCTGTCACCACCCGGGCCGACAGTGGGAACCAGGGCGGGTTTCAGAGGGACTTCTTCGGATCTAATGGTCAGGGTCAGCTGCCAGCTGGGGAGCAGAAAGCCGGCTCCTTTCCATCGGGTGGCCACAAGGAGCAGCAGTGGCAGAGCCCCGCCGGCTTCTCTCACACTGGGCAGCTGGATATGGCGCCCAATGCTGGCGCCACGTGGGCGCCCGGGCGCCAGCCATCGTTCCACGTAAGGGCTGAGTTGTACAACCCCGAAGAACCAACCGCAGACCCCAAGTTCAACCCCGTTGGTGGGGCCGCCTTCAGCACCGGTGCCCAGGGGTTGAAGGGATATCAGCAGCTCCAACCAGGGGAGGAGTCTCTCTCCAGAGGGCCTGTGCCCCTGCAGCCCCACCAACTCAACGACTTCCACGGCGTGACCCCGGCACACCTGCCACACCACTGCTCAATCTGTGACAAGAAGGTCTACAACCTCAAGGTGGGTTGGCTTTGTTTGCACGACTTTGGACGAACGTAGGTAGCCGCACCAGGAGTGGAGAACCTCTATAACACATCCCTCGTTGTACTTTGTGTCTTTTGCATTCATTGTTTTTAACAAGTTTCATCTGCACAGTTATCACAATGTCCACAATTTGTCATTCTTTTCCTGTGGAATGTTATTTTCCCCTAACTAAGTGGTTACATTTATTTGAAAAACAGCATTATCTGAGTTGGTCTGTATTCACTGTTAGTTCTTTTGTAAACCGAACATTCAGAAACCATGTATTTTAACCACGCATGACCATAATGTGACCGCGGTTTGACATGAAACCGAAACCATCCCACAATGAATGTGGAGCTGTTGTCGCTTTAATTACTCAGCAGGCAGATGATCCCTGCACACGGGGGAGTCTCTCACTGACTAAGTCGACCAGGTCAGTCGGAGTGAATCGGTGCTGTGTGTGTTTTTTTCCAGGACTGGGATCAACACGTGAAGGGGAAACTGCACCTGCAGAACTGCGCGCTTTACTCAGATGGGTGAGAAACGCGAGCGAAATGGATTGCCTTGCCCGGGCTTCACGGCTCTAACAGCTGTCGCTGTCGAAATCACTTCTACGCCGCTCGGCCAATCATCTGACGCGACACAAATCAGCGCCTTGCTACTATTATATTGCTTTTGACCACAAAGGACGATGGACTATAATAATCCACTTCTGACATGTTTCGTTTTATTTGACTCGTTTGTACATTTGTTTTGATTTAGTTGCTGTTCAGAAATCCATTATTACTTGCTTTTTTTGCTGCTGTAGATCATTCGATCTCTCTCATTAGTTATTCACACCCTCTCTCGCTATAACTGCCTCTAAAGAAGTTGTACAATACCTCGTTTAGATGAGACATTTTATTTTACACTTGCGCTTTATCTAGTCGTAATGGCAAGACCATGTGCTGTCACAAGATATAGCCAGGGTGTGGTGTGACTTAGATGCTAAAACTCGCCTTGTCTCCTGTTTTAGAACCTCTGTTGGATCCGCTCCCTTCCCAGCGTCTTCTGAAGGATGTCTAAACCCTTCACTAAATAACTCCATGGCTTATTCTTCCGCTGTCAATCAAGGTAAATAACCGACTGTCTTTAAATGTGCGTCACAGAGGCAGGGTGTGAATTGTATGTGTCCCATGTGTTGTATCACGGGACTATGTAGTATATTTATGGTTGAAGCACTTTCACTTTGGGAATAGTGTGGGGGTTGGAGTGGAGCATGCACTTATTCAGTAGTAGCACTTTAAAAGTTGTGCTTGCACAGTATGAAGTGGCTATTTTTTTATTTATCTGAGAAAATTAAATCAAATAATTTATAATAAAGAAATAATAGTCAATTAAAAGTAGCACTTGCATTCATTTGTAAGTCAAAGTTAAGGACAAATTCCCATTGCATCCAGTGGGTTTAGTGCTTTCCCTGTGTTTTATATTTTAACAGAATTATATCCTAAAACATCTTAGCCAATATCACAACTTATTAAATGGCATGACATTTTCTGAATTTTCTGAACAAATGTGAGATGTTTTATTTCATATTTCTCTGTACTCTTCAGATATATCCTCTGGAAACAACTCTACTTACATGCATGCTGCACCAATGATGACACATCCTTTGTCAGGAATGGGATTTACGTTGCCTCTGACAGGGTCAAAGGTCAGTAAAATATTCAATGTGGCTAAAATGTAGACTTCGTTCTGGATGTAAATTAGCGCTATGCATTTTGGACCAAGTACAGACTGTATATAACACAGCTTTGTTTGTGAATTAAACTAGATTTTGGAACAAAATGTTTAATTCACATTCCCTCTTGCCTGCCTCCATCCATTGGATTGGGATGGGTAACGTTGAATTCTGGCCTTCTATTAACTTGATTGAATTTCAATACGCACATTCTTTTCTTGTGGGCAGGCAGCGTAGTTCTAGCACTCACACAGGTTCTTCTGTAGATTTGTAATTTATGATTTGCATGTAGTTTTAAATTATAGTATGATTCAGGAAATAGAGTTAAATAGCAGAGCAAGTTGAGCCTGTATATTCATGGCCTGTTAGAAGTTTAGATCATGGTATATTGCTTTTGTAATATACTATATCACTTTTTCTTAGCTAATGAAGGTAGCTAGCTTCCCTATTTTAATTGAGCAATTATGCTATAGCCTTTAGATTTCAACATAAGCACAAGTAAGCTTCCTGCAGAAGGCAAAAGCACTGCAAGGTATAAAGTGCTAAGTATAAATATATTTAGAATTTTGTTTTGAGATATTTAGTGCAAGGTGAACAAAGTGATTAATAATAGCCTGTTTTGTAAAAAAAAAAATCATATTGCAAAAGTGCAAAGCAGGCAGATTAAAGGGACATGCTATGAAAAGTGCTATAAAAAGCTATAGCCTGGGTACTGGGCTCTAGCTGGGTAGCCAGTATGCGTAGGTCACTGGAGGTGAGTTGCTGCATGCAATCGGTGCGCGCAGCTTCAATGCCAGTTGCGTCGCTATAAACGGTTTTCCCACATGACACCGACGGGTTCATCATGCACTGCGCATTCTACCATCGCATCAGAGGCTCGCCGTTCCGAAAACAACCCAGTGGTTCCAAGTGCCCACGTCCTCTGGCATGGAGATAATCGCAGCTGTTTGATGGGCGTTCGTAGACAGGCATTCGCTACACAGGGTGAAAATGTGCATGCAAAGGGGAAAGCACACGCCCATAGGGAATGAGAGCCTCCCAACCTCAAGGATAGAGATGCGATGGGATATCCGAGACACTTATCGACAAGACCCTCAGGGCAGCAACTGGGTCAGGAACCATGATGGTTACACATGTGTATACTTTGCCAGACACCCTAGAGAGCTATTGTGTTACTGAAGCACTACTTGTTTCTGAGCTTTTTTGTCAACCAACTCGCCAGGCTCCAACCAACTCCCAATGCTAATTAGTTCAGTAGTAATACATGTTTACACCTAATGTACACATTGCTTTACAATTAAGTTTCATCGATATAAGACATTGTCAGCAGTAATTTATTATTTGCAAAAATGGAGAAAAACATTACATACATACATTTAAAAAAAGTAATCATTTGAAAAAATGTCAAAGTGAGTGATGATTTGGCTGCATAACTAATCACTCAGTCCACTTTTGGTCAAGGGACTTGAGTTGAGTTTTGGGAAAACACTCTTCAATTAAGAGCATACCCTTGAGGAACTGAGTTTGACGCCCTGTCTTAGACCTGCTGATTGGCTGCCGAATGTCTAACTGACAAAAATATAAGAGAAATGCTGACAGTTTATTTGAAGAGTGCGTGACGGTGACAGTGGTTTGCACTCTGATGCGCACACCGTATTGCTGCTGTCATAATGTTTACGTGCTCAATGTCAGAACCTTCTGAGATAATCTGTGGGTTCTCTGAAACCTTTCAATATTCAGATATTCCAGCCACTTTTCATTTGAGCAGCAAATTCCACTTGAAATGAAAGCGCATACATGCACAATGAAGACAATGGGTGAAGTCTCTGCACAAAACAATGTGAGAGTGTACGCAATTGATTGTGTCTTGAGCATGTTCCATTTTTCTGCTCCAGAGACCACAGTTCTGTTAGCTGTGGCATTAACCTCACACACATCCATGTATTTATAAATGCCGCTGTGTGCCCCCCAGGATGCGCTGTAAACCATTCGATGTAGGGCTAGCTCCAATAAACGCACACCTGTCCCTACAACAGATGTACCTTTTACTGCAGGTTTACTGCACAGCATGAACTCGTGTGACTTGTTTATGTCGGTTTATTTTTTACCAAATAGTACCCCTTCAAAAGGAAACCTCATAGATTTCAACATTGATTCTTTGTAGTTCGTTTGCGAACAGTAACAATCCATTATCCACAGGCAACTGGTACGCATGACACCCCCAACATTTCATGTTGCTGGCCTGCACCTTGCTCCCCCCACAGCGAGTCCAAATTGAGTAAACAAACAGGAATGCTTCTGCCGTGGCCAGATGGCATGGCAGTTATCACATGGCTGCGGGTGTAAGACCTTTTGTCACAGAGAAAAGCCCTGCCTCACCCTCTCTTTCCCCTCCCCAAAAGTGTTCCCCTTCTGTGACGACTCACTTTAGTGAGCTTTACAACTCAGCCCTGAGTCTGAAGCTCTATGAGCCTGTTCACACTAGCCATTTGAATAGTTAAATCCAAGATCGCAGCCTGAGTGGGAAGTTTGAACTCAGTTGGCATTTGTCTCAAGGCATAGTTTCAAGATTGACAAAATGTTCTTTCTGAAAAGCATCATGATGTGACCGCAACATAAATGTTCTTCTGGCGTCTGTCCATCCGTCTGGCATTAAATGTTGAGCATTTCATTTTTAAGTAGTTAGCCAGGTTTTGTTTTTAATCGTTCTTGGAAACAGACTGTAGCTCTGTACATTACATTTTTTATCCGGGCCAGAACTGGTAACCAGTGGAGGGAGATGTGGAGATGTGGAGAGGTGTGAAATGTGAGTATTTTGGCTGGTCATAGATAAGATGAGTAGCAGCATCCTGTTAGACCTGCAGGGGCCTGATGGCACATGCAGGGAGATTGGCAAGGAGAGAGCTGCAGTGGCCCAGGGACAGCTTTTACGCTTCCGGTTCCAAGATTGCGTATAGCACTAGCAAATAGCTCAAAGTGGATTTGGATTTACAGCTTGGGCCTCAGTGTCTGAAGCACAGCACAGATCCACTGATCTCTATGTCACCTGGATGGCACCAACGCTATGATTGACACATCTGGGTTACATACAGTAAGTAAAGTAAACTTTTGCCTGTGAACATGCATGATGTCAGCTGTGCCACCTTTCTGGAAAACTCCAGTACCAGTGAAAATGAAGAAGTGAAGTGAAAGTGAAAATATTTTTCACTATTATGTCATATTAAAGTTAGTATTTTCTGTGAGAAAAGACAAACAGATTTATGTTTTGTTGGTATGGTGCCTTATTTGTCCTTTCTCAGTCATGTCAAATACAGTAGCATAAGAATATTGATTAATTTTATAATTGTAACAACCCACCCCTTTGAGCCTCAAATATGTGGGCATATTTCAACATAGCGACAATGGAAGAGCCCACTTTTATTCCCTGGACTGCCTTGGGCTGGGCAATTACACAGTAGCACATGCCTCAAAATATTGTCCCAATCCTAATAATACCCAGATTCATTATAGTCCCAATGTACTATTCCCTTAAATTTGATAAAGAATTGTAAGCAAATGTTGTTTTTTGTTTCTCACTCAATATTTGCCATAAAATTCAAAGGTAAATCTTGCTTCAATTCATAACTCAGTGTGGTCAAATTACATTAAGGCTTTACAGAATTTGGAACTATGTTTTGGTGTATTTAAGTTGACCTTTTTTACCATACCAATGTAAAGAGTACAACCACTTTGGAAATTGTGCAAATTTGACATATTGTGCTGTATGTTCCTCAGGTTCAGCACTGTCTGCCATTTCACATTTTCTAAGGTCACAGCATCATGACTGAATGGGTAAATAAGCCAATCTGAAGATGGTGAACCATCTTCTTTATGTAACATGTCATGTGTCTAATATAATAATATAATATATGCCATTTAGCAGATGCTTTTATCCAAAGCGACTTACAGTAGTGAATGCATACATTTTCAGTATATGTGGCCCCAGTGGGGAATGAACCCTGTGCTCTACCAACTGAGCCACAGAGAACCACGTCTATAATACAGGTTGCAGTTTGCTTCCTTGACATTTGTATGACCTCTTGTAACTGCTGCATGCAACACTTCACAGTGTTTACAAAGTTCCCAAAGGACACTAGATTTACGGCAGTGACATCATTTATTTGCATGTCTCTGGTCTGTCATACTGTATGTAGGGGTTTGTCTGCAAGCATTTTCAACAATCATAGGGCTACTACATTTCTGCTTTTAAAAAGGGAAAATTCCAGCTATCAAAAAAACAAAAAAAACTTTTCATAGCATTTTCCATTTGATTTCTTAACAGTTGTCTTTAGCTGTCGTCTTTCATCAACCAACATTCTTAATTTTTGCACTGCTCACTTGATCAATTCATACATTGTGCTTCATGCAGAGTGTAAATCAATATTCACACCTTCCCCCTCACATTTGTATTGGTTGAAGTAAATCAACTGCATTTTCATTGCATTTCACCTGTATTGAGGAAAAGTGGAGGCAAAAAATGAGTGAGTGTCCATCAAATAACATGGCAGGGGGAATCACTTCTCTATGATGTTAAAATAATCCCCAATTATGTTTGGATACATCAATTCCACCTCCACAGGTCAATTCCGCAATTCCATCTGAAAATTGAAAATAACTTGTTTCAGCGATCACAAGCCCATAAACCCAACCCACAGTCTGTGAATATTTGAGTGCCAATGCACATTTTGTTGGGCAGAGACAAACGGACAGATAGGCAGGCAGACAGAGACACAGACAGACAGATACTCAAAGATTGTTGTTCCTCTTGTTATATTTCAAGGGCATGCACGTACATGCAGTGCTGTGGTCTATTTCTGTCACCTCCTACCCTACTGAGCCAAGCCTAATGTGACCTCTCCTGTATGCTCTTTCAGTGACTTTTGTCTGCTATGAAGCTGGTAATAGAATTACCACTTTTATATCTGAAACCGTTAAACTTGCGTCCTAGGCCAAAAGCAATAAAATGGGGTCTTTACCATTAGAACTGAGCTCAGACATTTTACACAGTAGCCCAATATCAAATTTTTGTCCCTGAATGCTGTTTTATTCCATTTAACTTCATATGTTTCATTGAAATAATTAATTATGAAACTCATCTCATCTCATCTTCAGCCGCTTATTCCTAGTTAGGGTCGCGGGGGGGCTGGAGCCTATCCCAGCATGCATTGGGGCGAGAGGCAGGAATACACCCTGGACAGGTCGCCAATCCATCGCAGGGCACTACATACACCATTCACTCACACACTCATACCTACGGGCAATTTAGACTCTCCAATTAGCCTAACGTGCATGTCTTTGGACTGTGGGAGGAAACCGGAGGGCCCAGAGGAAACCCACGTGGACACGGGGAGAACATGCAAACTCCACACAGAAAGGCCCCCGGCCTGGATTCGAACCCGAGACCTTCTTGCTGTGAGGCGACAGTGCTATCCACTGCACCACCTTGCCGCCTAAATTATGAAACTGTGTACACAAATATGTGCTACTGGGCTACTGTAAAAGAATGAGCTCAGTTCTAATCCTCCAAAACAATTTCATTGTTTTGGCGTGTGACGCAACTTTAATGGTTTCAGATATAAAAGTGGTAATTCTATTACCAGCTTCATAACAGACAAAAGTCACTGAAAGAGCATATAGGAGAGGTCACATTAGGCTTGGCTCAGTAGGAGGTGACAGAAATAGACCACATGTATGATAGACTGTGATATTGGAAATCGTATTAATTCGTGTTGACAGTGCAGTGCATTATTGTTTTTGAACCACTGTCCTGTGTCCCTATTGTAAAAGTTATATGAATGTCAAAATGTAAAACGGTGTTTGTGTTCATTTGAATTTAATTCTGTGACAACTATGATGAAACTAAACCCCAAAGAAGGTCACCCTCTTGATCCAAGTCATCTCTGTAGTACAGCAACATATTACAGCAACCTGTGACTTTCCCCTTAAGATGTCTATATTTTGGGGGTCAGTGTCTTTTAGAAATATTTTTAGATAAAAGTAATGTCGTAAACTGTAAATTCATTTTAAAAATAGGAAAAGATCCCAAATTAATGTCCATTCCGTTTGCTCAGACTTGTATGTTAATTCTGCATGTCTTTAACTAAATCCTTTATTGAAGCCCTCCTTAATCACCTCACAGTTCCTTCACACCTCAAACTTATTATAGAAGGTTTTGTGTGCGGTAGCACCGCAAATGTGTAAATCCGTTCACAGCACAAAGGTTACGTGTCACAGCATGACTACGAACACAGTACACATGTCTGGTTCAACTGCTGCCCCTTTCACAGTAGCTGTGGTGTAAAACTGTGAGCAAGGGCCAAAATGTGCCCTTGTAAATTCCAGTAAAAACCCTGACCCCTCCACACTGACCCTCGGAGATGCGGGGCCCCAGAGTGTCCGGGCAGATGTCCCTGTTTGTCACACTGTTTGAAGAGTCCCTATGGAACCTATGCAGGACCCTATGGACCCTAGAACATCAGTCGTGATTGATGGGACATAGTTTGTGTAGGAATGCCCGCCTGGACATCTGAGTCACTTTGGTAAAGGAATTCTGATATGTTTAGACCAAATAAAAGCACAGGGCACGTAATTTAATGGGGTAGAGGAGGTCAATGGATCGGAGACATAAAACTAAATATTTTCTTGACACCTGCCACTGCTTGTCTATTATGATATCAGGGACACACATATTGAAAGGCACTGTGAAGTTTTGGGAAGACTTGGGAAAACTGATGTTTGGAAACAATTAGTCAATTTCAGAGCTTTCCCCTTCCGGGATGACATCCCTCAATTTATCCACCTTGTCAGCTGTCATTTAAGGGTGGGCGGCCCTTACAGTCACATGGTATTCGGGTGTTGATTGGTGAAATGGGGTTGAGCCATGAGGTAGCAGGGGTTGCTATACTTGCCAACTCCAGGGGAATAGTGACAAAAGGGTGGGGTGATTGACCAGTGGAGTCAGTTGACATGTTGTTTTCATATCTGGGAGAGAAAACTGTCATTATCACTGGCATGACCCCTTTTGTGTTGTGGTTTTAGAGTTGCTTATCGAGGGGAACTTAACATAACAATAATATATGCCATTTAGCAGACGCTTTTATCCAAAGCGACGTGCAGTAGTGAATGCATACATTTTCCAGTGTATGTGGTCTGAATAGGATATGAACCCACAACCTAAGCAAGATAACTTTGAGAAGAAGGGGTCTGCAGCAGGAGACCTCTGTGGGGATACATGCTCCAAACTCGCAGTTGTGCACGTGACAGTAGATCATGTCAGAGTCGGACAGATGCTGTATAATGTTAATCACTTTGGGCTAACTGCAGTGCCCATAGACCACCCTGAAATACAAAAAAATGAAAAACAGTACTACATTTATGTGTGGAATAAGACAATGAATGATTAAGACATCCAAAAATCTTAGTGGATTATGGTGATACTGCAGTGTGTTCTTATTAGCATAATGAAGCGTGCTCTTCTTAGAGTGCTTGAATATTTTGAGTAGTGTGACTACTGTTTAGCAAATGTTTTTACAGGTTTTACAGTAAGTAAATTGGAATCATTGCTTTAAATCATTTGTTGCTAATCGTTTTGTGTTGTTTAACAACAATTTACAACTAATTTTATCCAGTTTAGCTTAAAAATGGCAAAATGCCAATGGTTGCACAACAGTTGTTAAGGCCTGAGCTGTTGGTACAGACAGCATATGTAATGGTAATACTGTTCTGCTGACAAGACAGAAATGAACCCTCAGGGAGTAAAAAACGTTTTTTTTTTCATTTTAAATTTGAATTTGAAGACACATTTTATGTTTTTATTTCAGTTCCCACCAAGGAAGTCTATCCCAGGGCGAGTCGTCCATATCTGCAATCTCCCAGAGGGCAGCTGCACAGAGAATGATGTCATCAACCTGGGCCTTCCATTTGGAAAAGTCACCAATTATATTCTCATGCGCTCCACACACCAGGTAGTGACAGTGTCCGGTAACATTGTTTCACTGTACAGCATAGCAGGGGGGGAAATAATTGTTATGTCCCAAATGTATTAATTTATGCATTTATTAATTTATTAATTTATTTGACAGACACCTTGTATCCAAAGGTATTTCATATTCAAAATCTTGGTGACTTATGGTATTGGTTACAGAATTAAGTGAATATTTTTGACGAACATGTTTGGGACTTTTGACATTCTTAATTGTAAATAACGTCATCATCATGTGATAATGTCATAATAACATCAGAGGCTTGTAAAAATGTCATTCCTTCATGTGTTTTTTTTTTTTACAAACAGGCCTTTTTGGAAATGGCTTATGTTGAGGCTGCCCAGGCGATGGTGCAATACTACCAGCTGAAACCAGCCACAATACACGAGCAGAAGCTTCTGATCCGAATGTCAAAGAGGTACAAGGAGCTACAGCTGAAGGTAGGCTTGCAGCTGCGGTGATCAGCAAGTACACTGCCATCATGTTCTGTGATTCAAACATCTTCCTGGGGATGGTCTACTTCAATGGTGTGTACTTCTGTCTATCCAGAAACCAGGGAAGGATGTGGAGTCTATCATCCAAGATATTAATTCTCAGAGGGAGAGGCATGATAAGCAGGAACCTGACTGGTAAGAATTATTTTGAAATATGCACATTTTGCCTCCCGCGTGGTCCAGTGGTTACAACGTCCGACGCTGGCCACGGAGACCGGGGTTCAATTCCCCGTCTCGCCAAGTGTCGGCTCTGGTAGGGAGTGCCACCAGGGGGCGGCAATTGGCTGTCCGCCCCAGGGAGGGGGGAAGGGAGCCGACGTGACGTTCGCTGCGCAGAGTGGCCCTGTAAGTACCGGGGTTCGGTCGACGGCCTGCGGGTGCCGTCTCGTAAGAGGCGTCACTTCGCTTCGTCACTACCGGTTGCAGGACTACGGCAGCGAACTCACATTACTAGGGGGGGATTGACGTAAAAATAGCGGGTCTAATTGGCTACCAAATTGGGAGAAAAATGGGATAAAATCAGAAACAAATTTTAAAAAAATAAAATAAATATGCACATTTTAGGAATAAAAACATTCCAAAGAAAAAGTTAACATTTTATGTCACCATTGGTGGTTAACGTTTCAACCCATAGGCCTTCATCACAAGTAAAATGATCACTTTCTCTTTGGAGTATATTATCACTTTGGGTGCATATGTTTATTTTCTTACAAAAATCTGAATCTCCTTTGAAACTGCCCTGAAACATTCTGAAAGCAATTTCATATATTATGGATTATTTTATAGGTGGGGGCTTTTTATGAATAAATTAATAAATAAATAAAAAGTTAAAATAAATAGATTTAGGGTGGCGGATAGTGTAGCATTCTAACGCACTGTAACTTGGCTGGTCCGATAGGAATGTGGTTGATAGGCAAAAGCTCCAACCTATAAAATAATCCATAATATATGAAATTGCTTTCAGAATGTTTCAAAACCCATCTCTGCCAGACCGGGCCATTAGCCCTGATTGGGAGAGGCATTTGGCTGTCCACTCCTGAGGGTGGTTGGCAGAAACTCACTGTGAAGCATGTAAGGGTGTCTCCAGAAAGGGGGTCAGTGAGTTCCGCCTCAAAGAAGGTCGGATCATCACCGGCCTTGGAGAGTAGCTTGCCCTGTAGAGCAGGCGGCATATTCATGGGGGAGGGTTCATCGAAAAATGAATAGAGGGTATAATTGGCTTCCAAACTGGGGAGAAAAATTGGGAAAACCTGGTCATTTGGCAGCACATTTGGTCTTCTCTTGGTGAAAGCAATGTGACATCTTGCATGCTACAGGTGTCCTGTTCAGGGTTGGTGCCGGAGCTGGCGGTGACGTTGTTCTGGCTTTCTGCAGCTACCCGTCGGAGCGGCCCAGGTCCCGCAGCCCCGTCAGCCGGTCGCTGAGCCCCTGCTCCCACAGCCCCAGCTTCACCTCGTGCAGCACCGCCCACAGCCCCCCCACGGGGCCCTGCAGAGCCGACCGAAGCAACGGCCTGGGCCCCCGCCGCCTGTCCTGGGACTGGTCCTCGCACGCGCGGCGGGAGGACGACCGGGACGAGGCCTGCTGGAGGAACGGGGACGAGGACCGGCCCAACGGCTGGCTGCCCGAGTGGAGGAAGGGCTACTTCAAAGCGTCGGACAGGACTAGCCCACGCGATGCGGAGGAGAGGGCCGAGGGCCCGAGGGGGGGCAGGGACAGGGACAGGGACAGGTATGCCAGGGGCAGCCCTCAGGGCCCCACCTTCCCCCCTTATAGGAGCAAAGAGGAGGACTTTTACCACAAAGAGCCCGCCTACAAGTCTGACAAGCCTCCCAGGCAGCCCTACCAGTGGCACGATGCGAGGGCGAAGAAGAGGGACACGCCGGAGCACCACAGATCCAGGCACCCGGAGCCGGAGGCGTCGGAGGAACCCATGGCCGCCAGGGCCCTCGAGGAGAGGAAACGGTCCTCCCCGCCTCCCAGTGCGAGGAGCAAGAAACCAGCGAAGAAACATGAAGTCGAGACGGACGTGACAGAATCAGAAAACAATGTACGTAAATAGATATTCACTGCACTGCAGAAGAAAATTCTATCCTTTTTGTAAAAAAATATATTTTAGAACTGTGTGTGTTAGAACAGAGGCCAGGGAGAGAGTTTGCATTCCCTCTGTGTTAATTGAAGTTGCTATGAAGAAGGTCCAATGAAGGTAGTATCGCATCTATAGAGTACAATTGATTAGAGGGTACCCTTTTTTATTTTAGAGAACCTTTGGCTACATTTTACCATTGTTATTGCTAAGAAATATTGATGAAAATGTATCCATAGTACTATAGAGAAATTTGCACTGAAGCACTCCAGATCTGTGCCTGTTTTAGTAAAGGTTCCCTGTGGTTACCACGGTGCTCATTGTAGCTCAGGGTACACATGCTTGAATTGCAGTGTGATAAAATAGCACATGGCTTTACGACATGCTTTGACTAATCCATCAGAGATTAACACAGGGATTATTACATTCCATTTGGAATTTAGGAGTTGGATGAAAGTGGCAAACATAATTAGCAAATGTAAAACAGAGACTAACTAGAACCATTCATGTGTAAGCGCAAGATTGTTTCTGCCATCTATTTTCTATTTGGAAAAGTCTAATTTGGCTCATTAGACGTTATTTTGGTAGGTGAAATAGGTGGACTGCAGCATCCAAATCAGGCTCTCAGAAAAACATAAATGTTTGCCAAAAGTCTGTAAAGCACTGTATGCGTTTCAGGGACAGGAGGCTGAGGAGAAGCAATCAAAGGACAAGCCAGGATCCCCTAAAAGCGTATGTGAAAACAGGAAGACCACTGAGTTTGAGGGATGCAAAGACAGTGAAGTGGGTCCCCAGCACATTCTTTTCACAGGCAAAATGTTCATTACAACACAAGACTGCATTGGACTGAAAAACAAATCTGGAAAATACAGTACTAACCCCTGAGTCCAGTCAAAACCAAGCCAAGCCAAGCCTAAGGAAAGTGCTATCCAGTAAAAATAAGTGCTATTCAGTAAAAAAAAAAATCCTTCCATAACCATCTGCCACTGTAGCCATAATGCAATAAACCATGTCAGGGAAATTAAGACATTTTTAGCTGCACGGTTCATAAAGGCCAGTGAATAATCAAATTTAGTATTGCATGCTCATTTACCTCACTAACTCAAAGTTAAGGACAGATTGTTTGAACTGGGTTTATTGTAATATGGCAATGGAACAAAATGTGCTTTTTTTATTTATTAAATGCCAAGACTTGGCAGTTTTGATTGAATACAGTCTATGAACAAATGTAACACAGCAAACTGTCAGCCAGTGCAGTTCATTTATCAGTGATCATTTTAAAATGTTAAATGAATTCCCAGGCCTCCTAAAAATACAAGATTAAAAACAAATGTAAAAAAAGGTTGTAAATACTAATGTTTCCAAACATTTGCACACACGCATATTCATGTTCTTCCCAGCTCACATACACACAAACACAGACACAAGCATCATCTCCTCATATATATAAATGTATCATCATATATTGTCTAATGTGCAGCCAAATCAATGGAAGTAGCTACTCGATCCACTGTGGTGCATCTTGCCAGCCTGTGCTCCCTGCAGTGCTTTGTACCATTAGTGATTGGCACGCTCTCCCCTCCCCAGGCAGAGGACTGTGATAGCGGGGAGGAGACGGAGGGGGAGGTCTGGTATCCTGGCAACATGGAGGAGCTGGTGACAGTGGACGAAGTGGGCGAGGAGGAGGAGGACTCCATCATCGAGCCCGACCTCCCCACGGAGCAACAGGAAGAGGTCCCCGTCAGAGTCAAGCCAGGGGAGGCCTCCCAGACAGCGGCCAGCCATAGCCCCGCGAAGGAGAGTGTCCAGGATGAGGAGATGGCTCGGGAGGAGAGCACTGCGCTCGTTTCCGCTCCGCAGGGGAAAATCAACAGCACGGCGTCCGGCGTTGGCCTCAAGGATCTGGCCGCCGGCTCGACCAGTGCAGGGCGGCAGCCCGGCTCTGACCTCATCGCCTTTCCCAGCCCCGGGTTCCAGGCTGTCTTTGACGAGACGTGCGCCCACGTTGCTGCGGAAATGATCCCTGGCAAGCTTCGGCAGGAGGGCCTCGCCAATCACAGGGACACGTGCGAGAGCAGCAAGCCTTCGGATGTTCTCGCAGACTATGAAACAGGAAACCTCCCGCTGATCACCAAAGTGGCTGCCATTGAGGCTCAAAACAAGGACGAGCATTCTGCTGAAAGGAAAGGTATGTTGGCGCATGTTTTTTTTACATTTGTTGATTGATTTCTACGTTTAAGAATTATTTCGATCAAAACACATTCTCACTTTTTTTAACCGTTGTGCATTTTACAGTCTGAAAACATTAGGGAAATATGACAATACTATTCTTGTTAAAGTTTGTTCAATTGACATATTGAATGTTTTGTGTTAGATGTTCACAGCACATTGCTTAGGCAGTCTCCCAGGCAGCTGGGTGTTGAAGTGATAACTGCCCACTCACCATCATGGGAACAAGAGAAGGTTTTCAGTGAGCACAGCATCCCACTGGGTGAGTGTGCTATTAAAAAAACGTTGTTATTTATTATTTTTATTTGCTTTATTAAAGAACACCGTGGTTATTACATTGAAAAGTGATGATTAGTTATCTTCTGTAGTTTTACATTCATAGATCTTTGGTGGCATGAAGTTATGTTTAACTATCCCCCAAATAACTTAATAAGCATTTGAAATGAGACCCAGAGATAGGGGCACCCCTCTTTAATTAGATGTACCAAGCTCACACCAAATAGATGGCCTTTACAAGGCAGATTTATAAATACTTGGTATGTCCAACCAAGCATGTTCCCTAGGTTTATGCTTATGTATTTATTTGTAGGGATAAAAACTGTGGAGCCCTTTAAATCATTCCAAATGAAATGGACTTCTTGTTAAATAAGAGGTCAGTGTCCCATTATAGGGGGCAAGGTATGAAATGGCACCCTGGGAATTGTATTTTTAGTCATGGTATGCTTGCAACGATAAGCGGGACAGGGCTGTCTGAGTGTTACATAAGTGTTGATTTCATTTCACTACTATTAGCGGAGAATCATAATTGTCCACCCTCCTGGGTGCTTATGTGATGTGTGGCTATCGTGACTGAGAAAGTTGTACATTTGTAAACTCAACGGTTTAATTAATAACGCACTTGACATCAATGTAGTCATCTAATACCTTTCAGTGCTGTGTTGTGACTCCTGTTTAATTCAGTAGGTTAAGTGAAAGCTATAACCACAGATATACTATCTACTCACCAGATATTCAGCACCACATGCCTTCAACCAGGCTCCTTTATGAATATGCATAATGAATTGTTGAATGAATTATTTGTTTATTTATTCATTTTTCAAAGAATTCCAGTCTTCATCTGTCATATTTTGCGGGTACATCTCTGATACTCTTCAGTTGACTCAACGAGTTGATTGTTATTATGGACTGTTTTTGTTTTTTTAATTGGCCTGATGATGTGTTCAGGGGTGGAGTTTGTCGTGCCTAGGAGTGGCTTTTACTGCAAGCTGTGTGGCTTGTTTTACGCCAGCGAGGAGAAGGCCAAGACCACCCACTGCAGGAGTACAGTGCACTACAGGAACCTGCAGGTGAGACTCACATATTCATTTGAAAAATTTGTTTCAGATTTTTTCCCATTTTTCCCCCAATTTGGTAGCCAATTTATATTTTTTATATTTAATTTGATTAAATAGCTCTGTTTATTTCGATTTACCCTCCCCATACGAGTCCACCACTTGTCGCTACGAGGCAAGCTAATTCTCAGAGGGCAGCAAACTCCGCTTCCTTCGAGACAGAATTTGCCCACACGTTCTGGAGACTCCTTACATGCTTCACGGCAGACCTGAGCCGGCTCACCCCCCCTGGGGCAGACTGCCAAATGCCGCCACCCATCGGGGCTGACATCCAGGGCCAGTCTGGTAGAGACGGGTTTCGAATCGCGTCCCTGACAGGCAGCCCACACCGTATCAGACCAGCCAAAATACGGCGTGTTAGACCGATACGCTATCCGCCGCAGCACATAACATTTTTACAATGTTTCTGTAACTACATAAACAAATTCATCATTATCATTGGGCTATAATCTTCCAGCAACATTGTGAGAACATTATGTGCCAGCTCAGTATACAGTAAATGTAACTGTACATTAGCAATGGCCCCTCTCGTTAATGGAGGGGTTACAGTGTGTAAATTGTGAAAAGCCTTACAGGAGATACTGTTCAAGTGAACCACAAAGCATTTTGGTCTTTAATTTTTTAAAATGACTTCCATATTTTCTGTTTGTTTAAACTTGAAACTAGAACTAAAGTATTGTGTAAGGTCTGACAAAAAGTGTTTTGGTAGTTCAGACCAAACTGCCCAATAATTTAAAAAAACTAACAAAAAAAACGTAAATAAATAAAAACCTTTTTTTTTAAAGATTTTTTTATTTTTTTCTCCCAATTTAGTGGCCAATTATCCCCTCTATTTATTTCATTTTGCCCTCCCCACATGAACTCATTGCCCGTCTCTACAAGGCAAGCTAAGTCTCCAAGGGCAGCAAACTTTGCATCCTTCGAGATGGAATTCACCCACCCAATTTCTGGAGACACCTTTACACACTTCTCAGCTAGGTTGTGCCGGCTCACTCTTCCCCCACAGCCAAACGCTGCCCCCACCAGGGCCGGTCTGGTACAGTCGGGTTTTCAACAACGACAGTGATAGGCAGGTCACACTCGTAAACAAGTGCGTTGGATGCTATCGGAGGCCCCCCCAAGTTTTAGTAGTTTTGACAAGGACGCTTATCACTTGCATATTGGCGAGAGGGGAAAAAATCCTTAAGAGTTATATCAGCGCTTGTTACCTTATCCCAAGACAAAGCACGAGATGGAGACGTCAATCGTTAACCCATTAGCTGAATCCAGGGATGAAATAACAGCTCTTGGCTCCAACTCTTTAGTTTGTTGGCCTGGAGACAAAAACTTTTAGCACAAGTGTAAGGCCCCTGAAACTCAGGCAATATCACAAATTTCAATTTGTGTCATGAGCTGAAGAGACTATAGCTTGGCAAGACTGCTGAGAAGAGAGAGAGAGAGAGAGAGAGAGCATGGAAAGAGCAAGTGTGGTAATTAGCTCGGTGTCTGAAGTGAATTTGTTCGATGAGTGAGATATGCGATGAGTGTTACTAGTTGAAGAGTGTGTCCCCCAACCCGCCCGGTGCAAGGCAGTTCAGCTGCCTCTCCAGATCCCCGCCCCCCAGGAACCCCCCCCCTCCAATGGCCCCCCAGTGAGTCCGTGGCTGGACCCTGCACATTCTCAGCTGGATTATGTTGCTCATTAGTGCCCAAGCCGCAGAATATCTCCAGCAGAAGCCCGGGCGCAGCTGAAACCCGACAGAGGAAAGACTCCCTGACATTTGATGGGCCGCATTCCAGAGCAAAAAGCTCGGAAACAGTTGTGCTGTCTGTCAAGCCCAGGGGGCGGCAGACTCCCGCACAGGGACAACGTGTTCCTAATTAGAACCCAGGCACAGGTCAGGGTGCCTGCTGCACCCCACCAGGGGAACGCCGGCATAGATTGTTTATGTTTAACAAGACTTTGGGGGAAATGGCCTCCGTCCACTGCAACGGTTAACACCGAACCACTTGGACACATGCAGGAAGCACCTGCCCCAACACAGCACATTCCATTTTATACTTCTTCTGTTTTACACTTTTTTTCAAATAGGCATAATTGAAGAATAATTTGATAATTGAAGGCATAATTCCACATGTAAGAGGGGAAAAATACTTGACAGTAAAAAATAAAAACAGACATGAGTGATTATTTGTTGACAAAACAAAGTATCAAATATCTTGTTTACCAGGTAAGATTTTATTTATTAACAGCCAGGTTGATTTGGCCATTAGTTAGATTTTATACGTTTGTTAAAACTTATAAGGAGTAAGACGGATTTTACATGTAAAGGCTGATAGTGAGGTTTCCCCTACTCCTTCACTCTCTCTGTTGACCTCTCCTGCTCCCTGGAGGCTCTCCCACTCTCTCCTTCTCCTTTTACTGTGAACCCGGGGGACATGAACTGCTCATTTGCTCAGCGTATTCATTGTTTTGTTCGCTCTTTCCTCATCTTATTCAAAATGTGTGTGGCTTTATAAGGATGTATTCTACACAAATCCTTATTGAGGATTTAATCAATTTGTTCCATTACTGTAGTTCTGTGCTTTAACTGTCTTCACTTTACTGCTACAGTAGCACTACCATTACCACCAGTACTATAGTACTTCTACCACCCCCACAAACACTACTACTATAGTACTTCTACCACACACACTATCAGACACTAGCAGTTACAGTACTAACAACATGAACCAGTGCCAATAGCACTACCAGCACAACCAACAACACCAGTAATAATAATGAGATGTGTGGTTTGTGTCTTTTCTGGTGTCTAACGCCATTTTCCTTAATCTGTCTGCAGAAGTATCTGAGTCAGTTAGCAGAGGAGAGGCCGCACTCGTAGAGCACGCACATGGGCCTAGACTGCGGCGAGTAGCGTGAGCCTGGGCCCGGGCCTGGGCCTGGGCCTGTCCTATGACTACAGAGAGAAGGACTGGGCTAAAAGCGAGCCACGTCTCATGTACGGATGCCACCACCCGGAAGGTGGTGGAGTATGGATGAATCGGCAGGATAATGGACTGAATCTTGAAGGAAATGAGAGAAAATCAATTTTTACCTGAAGAACTGCAGGGCTATAATCACAAGGCTATAATGTTTGAATGAAAAAAATACTATAGCTGATTTAACATGGCTAACATAACCTCACTCAGTATCCAAAGGGTTTCATATTACTTACTGAAAACCACGTGCCTTTACTACTGTATGTTACAGGAGAAAAGTCAAAGTCACGAGCAGTGTACTTTCTCTAATTTTGTCTCCAAATCAATGGGTATATTAACAGAGATTGTCATAGATGTCCGAGAAGAAACAAGAGGTGTACAGCACATGTACGACTACTCAGTTTGTATTTATTTATGTAATTATTTATTTATTTATTTTGTTGTACACTGTGTGGAGAGGGTTTTATTTACTAGTGTCTGAAAGTGTTACATGGTGAGGTCTGTCAAACTTCAGAAGCAGCTGAACTGAGACCATGGCAAATTATTATCAGTATTATTATCATCGTTATATTTTTCTGATACCCAGCCAGGTCTTATTAGTAGCATTCTGAGGATGTATTTTGATGTAATTTGCTCATGGCCAGTCCATTTTTAAAAATCTGTCTCTTTGTACAGATAGAATGATTTTCTTCTTTTCTTAGCAGACCAGCATGGTGTAGTCTTAGGACTACCAGAGGCCCTGGTGTGTTTATTCCACATACAAACTGTGATATGCTCCATCCTGGCCTGTGAAACCTGGTTCTCTCTCTTTCTTCACATGTTTAGGATATCCTCCTCAAATGTGCCAAAACAAAGATTGGCACAACCCCTTTCTTCAGCTCATTTTCCTACAGATGAACTATCCCTAATGAGAACAGATTCTGCCTGGATTCAATCAACATTTTCCTTAACTGTACAAAACTATATTGGTAACCAGTAACTGTTCGTAAAAAAAGAAAGAAAAAAAAAAAAAAATTAATCATGAGTCAAAGTTATGGACAAATTAAATTAAATCTTGACCAGAGTGTTTTGGTATTTTTTTGTTTCCCAGAAATGTGCACATAATACGTAAGCACCCAGTGCCAAGCCCCCCTTCCACTACCACCCTTTTAACTAGAATAAAACGGCTTAAAAGAATGGATGTGAATAAGACTCACTTTTTCGGTCCATTCCTTTTCCTCCTCTGAAGTAGTCAGTCAGTGTGTGGGCTCAAGTCAGGCAGTTTATCTAAACGGGTGACTTAAGAATAATTACTGTGGCACCATAATGCTAAGGATTTGGCTTTCATGTCCTGGAATTATAAGGAAATGTTCTTGGGTGGTTAGTCCTCATGGTGAACCAACAGTTGGGTAGGGGTGGGGGGTTGAGAGGGGGTTCGGAACAGGTGTCCAAAGTTACTGACGGGAAACAGAATGAAATTTAACAAATAGCTGAAGTCTTTTTTGTGAAATTATTTGTTTGTGGTTTTCTGATACCATTGTTATTGAACAAGAAATACCATCATAACTAGGGCAGACATTTATGCAATACTGATAACAAAATAAATCCTGATACAGTGCTGTTACTGTAGAGATACTTGAACTGGACCATGTGTGCTTTTTGATTATTGCAGATTTTAAATAAATAAATAAATAACAGTTGATGATTAATGGTTTGTGTGTTGAGTCAGTGTAAAGTGAATCCTGAACACTGTAATTAACATTGGATTTTGACTTTGTCTTCTTTCTCTTTTATATACTGTGAATATTCTGGCACCCAGATTTAAGTGGGCTTTTAAGTTCATTGTTTTAACTTGTCAAGGGGTGTTCTTCAACACATATTTAAATAAACATTTTGACAAAAAGAAAACTTGTATCCTTGTTTTATTAGACTCACATGTAGGGGGAATCTATGTTGCGTGGCTGAAAAAATAAACCTACTGTCAAAATTGATGCAATATATTGGTGTCGCAGGTGGCATATCTGGCTAAAACACTAGCTCTCAGCACAGGATCTGTATCATGGAGTGCCTTACTGGTGGATTGCAGAGAAGTGAGACATCTGCCTGCGTGCATTTTGGAGAATGTCCATGCTAGTGTGCACTGTACATCCACCCAAACCGATGGAGGACATTGCAGTAATGGGCCTATAATTATGATTGCAAAGAAAACGGCCCTTTGCTAAACCACGCCCAAAAACGCAAACTGGCCAATCACAGCGCCGTGTTTTACATACTCCGACAGAGACTCCGACAGTGTTTGGCTGCCTTCCATTGAATTACACGCAAAAATTAGAAATTTTCTTCATTTTTTGAGCTGGTTTTATGGTTATTTTTGGGCAAGGCAAATTCAACATTGGGGGACATTTAAAAAAATAAACGTTTTGTGCCTGGGGGATGTGTAACAGTGACACACGTGTAACAGTGACACTTGTTACCCAGAAAGGTTTGAAGGAGATATACGTTTTTTTCCCTTTATAAAACCTAAATAAAATCCTGAAAAGTGTTAGCCAGCTAAGCTAACGTGGCTACGGTCTGGATATACAGCTCCGGGTTGCAACGTTGGTAAAGTTAGACTAAATGTTAGCTTTGTTATTCGTGATCCAGACAGCTTGCTAACGTTAAGATGTTACAGTCAAGCTCTAGAAAACCAAGTGGGTAACGTTACCTTGATGTCAAAATGTAATACTATTTTTTCATTACTATTTCAGCACTTTGTCAAATGGGAAGCCCAGTCCCGAGTACCCAAATCTTGTGGAAGACTGGGCTGACACACTGCTGATATTTTTTGCTTTACAGAGGTCCAGGGTATGGAGCTACCTGTGGAGCTAACCAGAGTAATGTCGTTACAGCACACTATAGGCGACTAATGTTACGTTAGTTAGCTAATGCTAGCTAACTTACTACTGAATGTAACGTTATATAAGCCTACTGCTTTTGCTTTTTAATGATTGTAATAGTGAATAGAGACCTACCCAGCTTTACAGGAACAGTGTAACTTAATGTCGTTGTCCTCTGTCTCAATCGCCCGATGATGCGGTGGTTCACTTTTACTCTGATCTGTAGGATTTCGCTTCTATCTTAATTTTTTTACGTCATTTTGTTGCTGAGTCAGTGTGATATCTTGAATATAACCTTCAAATGCATATTGTATACCCTTCTGTCTGCTTCTATCTGAAATCGCTTTTTCTATTTTCCAAAAATTGGACAATATTTCTCCAGGGAGTGCAGTTAGTGACAGTGGGAGCGCCATGCTGGCTCCGAAAGCTTGACGTACATAGCAACAATAACTAAGGGGGGCGTGGTTTAGCGAAGGGTCAATTGCCATCCCTCACACCACCACCGATATGTAAACACTTTATATCAGGGCTACACAAACTCACCCTTGGCGACCCCTGTGTTATGGTTTTGATTGATTGATTAATTGATTGATTGACAGGCAAAATCACACTACTCCTAAATGCTCAAAGTCTGGACCACGGTACACTGAAACTTAACATCTGCTAATGGGAAACGAAGGCTTAAACAAAGTAAATACAAATAACCAAACCTGTGATCAAAATCATGGAAGCATGCAAATGCATGTTCATAATTATCGGGCTAGGGAAGCCCTCCTGCTTTAGATGATGTAAAGACCACCTGACTGTTTCCTTGAGACTCATGGCCTTGAGTGCTGCATAGAGCTGCCCTATATAACTGGCACCTGGACATCCAAGTTAGCTGAGGTGGGGTGAAGGTGAGAACCCTGTGAATTTCCAATTGTTAAATAACAAAAGGTGAGTTGTAACGAAATGGAAGAAAAACACCAAATAGCCAAAGGAAGAAAATATGTGAGCACTCAGTATTATTGCAGAAAACAGTGTGGGTTTATTAGTGGTGTCCAGTCTTGCGGTATCCAGCGGGGTAACACAGTAGATGTGCACAACAGAAGAAAAACAAATATATACATTAAAAAGAATAGAGGCAACTACTCTGTTTAATGTTTTTGTACTCATCTGGGTCATTAGATTTTTTTTTCTGTTGTGCACATTGATCTACAGTGTAACCCAGTTGGGTACTTTAAGACTGGACAACACTAATAAACCATGCAGTTTTACAGAGTGCTAACATATGTTTCTTCCAATTGTTAAATAAACTATCAAAAAATACAAGTATTGTATCGTTTTGCCCTTTCCCTGGACATCACAGCAACAGGAGGCAAACTTAAAACACAATACAAAATATTAATATAGCACCTTTATATGTGTTCGTATAGCACCTTCAGTCCCTGTAGACCTTCAAGACACGTATCTAGTATCCATAGACTTTGAATCTCTGATTGACCTTGGTAAAGATTCTACAAAGGTGAGAAACCTGGTAATGGAATGATCGATTGCTAAAAGGTTTCCAGAGAGTTCTGGGGACATTTAATAGGGCCAGTATGCTTGATGCAGAGGGTACATAGTTACACGCATTGGATATATAGTGGAATGAATCAGCTTGGATGGATCAAGGCCATGGAAGTAGAAACATAGTACATAAGGCCCTGGGGCCCTGGTGCGCAATGGAGACAAGCAGGAATAATGTGGAACATTTTTGATAGCCTGTGCCTGGACATATTATGATCCTTAAACTTGATTGTATAAGAGAAGAGGCAATCAACTGAATTTTAACCAAGCTGTTTGATTAAATATTTCCACCTTGTTTGGAAATTCAAAAAGCAAAGTCAAAATAAAACAACCAAGAGTAGATATGGGGCTTGGGAAAAAGCTGAAAGGAAAATGTAAAGAAAAAAACCCTCAGACCCCAGACAATAATCTTCTACCATTATAGCTGGCCACCTGAAAATCAGCTATCAAGTGGTCAATGTTGACAGATGCCAGGGATTTTCTTATTACTCAAAATATTCCTCAAAAACTCCCACCTTCAGTTGACTGTCAAACAAATGTTCAAATCTTTACACTTCTAACTATTTTTAAAACCACCCATCTATCATACAAATCTTGCATTTCCCCCACTATTTTTTTAATCCCCTAAATTTGGTGGGAAATGCTCGAGTCGAATAAGCCTGCAAGCAGTAGACCAGTATCACAACACAAATGTAAGGAAAGCACTCCCCCTTGTGGTATAATTGGATACTATTGACAGACCTCTCATCCTGTATAGCAGTTTACAGGTAGCGAACAAAAAAATGTAAACAACAGTGTTCCACCAATTAAGGGTTCTGGTGGTTCTGTAATAGTGTGAAGTGCATTTTCTTGGCAGGGTTAGTGTGCACTGACTAATACCCTTAGTGGTTCTGTGTGGCTCAATAGGTAGAGCACGGCTTTGATTCACGGGTTTGATTCCCATTGGGACCACAATGTATGCATGTATGCATTTACTACTGTGAGTCGCTTTGGATAAAAGCGTCTGCTAAATGGCGTATATCTTATTATAGAATGCAAAGGTGATGTGAGTCGTTGCTTAATTGTTTTGACTGAGTGATCATCTTCACCCCATATGTCATGGTCTTCATTAGATTTGAACCCATTTAAGCTATAATGGCATATTTTGAAACGCCAGCATTTTCCACTTCCATCACATAAACCAGTTGAATTACTTTCTCAAAGAACAGTGTCGTATTCCTCCTTGAGAATTCCAGATGTTTGTAGACTATATGCCGCGGGAATACAAGCCATAATAACCACACATGGTGGCCCAACACCCTATTAAGATACTTATGGTGTTTTCATGTTTTCTTCACCATGGTGTGTGTGTGTGACTATACAATTAATATAGTCATTTTCTGGCTAGAGTCATTTTCTCACTTTTATGTGGTAAATAATAGGCTAGTGGTTTGTGAGTTACTTATTGATGCCATTTCTCAAAAATAACATGTATAAAAAAGATAATAATAAATAAATTAAAAAACATTCAATAAATGTAAGATTAGCCCTACCACTACAGCTAAGAGTGACTGTGAGTCAACATGGGTGAAATACAAAGGAACAAATTATCCACTATGTAGCCTAGTATTACTAAATATGCACAATATTGTAACTTTAACCAGAATTGTAATCTATTAAATAGCCCGAATTAAAAACAGATCGACCTACAGTAGACTTTTATTCACACCCTTGATAAAGATGAACAAAAATATACAATAAAATAAACCATATAAGTAATGAGGTATATATTTTATATTTTATACAGTGGCCTACAATGGTTTCCTGTTTCCCTAGGGTACAAACAGGAGGGAACACACGTTTGAAATACTGTGGTCAGCCATCATCATGGTGAAAGGCAAATAACTCCCTGAAAGCATCAGACAAAAGGTACCGCTTTCCACTGTTATTCAATTATTATCAATTATATACCAGTTATTAGGAAGTTTAAGGCCACTGTATCAGTGGCTAATCTGCCGGGTAGAGGGCGCAACTCTTATTTTTTTAAAGTCGTTTTGCCCCCACGTGTAGTGAGACGGATGGTTCGAGAGGCAAAAAGGAGTCCAAGGGGCACAGTTCAAGATCTCTAAAACAACCTGGCCTCTTAGGGTTACAAAGGTGTCCAAAGCTACCATTTGACAACGCCTACATGACAATGGCCTTTATGGCAGCGTTGCAAGAAGGAAGCCTCTTTTCAAGACAATTAACTGGAAAAAGCGTCTTGGATTCGCCAAACTACATCCGAACTACAATTGGAACCGTGTCTCGTGGTCAGATGAAACAAAAATCGAGCTTTTTGGACATGCACAAAGAATGCATGCGTCCAAATAATGCAAGTAATGTTGAAAAGGACCTCATGTCTACGGTGAAACATGGTGGTGGATCTTTAATGCTTTGGGGTTGTTTTACATCCACAGGCCCTGGGGCCCTTATTAAAATTAATGGAACCATGAACTACAGCATGTGACAAGACATTTTGTCCAAAAATCTTGTTCTCTCTGCTAAGAAGCTACACTTTGGCAGCAGACGGACCTTCCAACAAGACAACAATCCCAAACATACGTCCAAAGCAACTAAGAAATGATTGACAGAGCACAAGATCAATGTCCTGACCTGGCAATCTGTCTCCAGACCTGAATCCAATTAAACATTTGTGGTTTAAACTCATAAAAGCAGTCCACAAATGTCAACTGAAGAATCTGAAGGAACTATAACAATTCTGCATGGAGGAATGGTTGAGAATCCCCCCAAGAAGTTCCAAAACCTCGTACGACACCACAGAAGGTGCCTACTTGCTGTTATAATGGCCAAGGATGGAACCACAAAGTACTGATAACAGGGGTGTGAATATTTGTGATTCTTGATTTTTCTGGGAAAGAAATAATAATTTGTGAACCGCTCGATTGTGCTTCATGCCAATGCATTATTATTAAAGAATATAATTTTCCGCATTTTGTGAGCATAAAATAAAGCTCATTACTTATATAGTTTATTTTATATGATCTCTTTTGTTCATCTTTATCAAGGATATGAATAAAAATGGAGTCTACTGTATAGGCTGTAATATTTGCTCACTGAAGATGACATCACCTTTGTAAGAAATTATTTTTCTTCCCTTCATAGTTAAAACGTTATGGTTAAGTTTGTGGATGTTGAAGAGAGGCATAATTGTCTTCGATTCCATATGGGAGAGAAAGAAAAGGGTAAACAAAATGTGTATAATAACAAATATTGTGTTAAATATCAGTGCCGGTTTCTTGGCTACTCTGACCACAAAAGTAACACTTTACCCATGACAGGCATAGTGCGGCATTATATCCGTGACAAATCACTATGGAAGCATGAAACTCTGTGTATTAAGGTGAGACACACCCAATAAAATGTTCATTTTTGGCCCCCCATTAATTTTTTGATTTTTCGAAATTTTGCTAAATAAACATCTATTTTGTCACACTGCATAATTATTTAAAAAATTACATTTTATGACATGCCGATCAATCAACAATGTTAATATTTGACGGCTGTTTTCTCAAAACTAGGTTTTTACTCATACTTTTTCAGTTATCTCAACTAGTGAATAAGTCCCCTCAGTATTTTTTTAATATTAAGTGTCTTAACAAAAGGAGATTAAAAAAATGTTCGTCACTCACTCCTATCTTGCTATAACTGAAATTTAATTGTATGCATACATTAGCATATTTAATGAGTTTACGCCTAATTTGCGTATTTAAATACACATTTTCAGAAAAGTGCTAATACAAAAAAAGTGTATCGTTACATATTTAATAAACTAACCAAAGTTCATTAAGATCAGGAATCAATTTGCCTATACCTCGGGTGTGTCTTGCCTTAAGCAATCAATATGCGCAGTGCTTTGTATTCAGAGATCATCAAAATGCCCTAGGCTACATTTTTGTAAGACCAGAAAATGAAGGCATAATCCATCCTATCACTATATAGATCAGAGGACCAGCAAGCGGAATTAAACACTAGTTTACACAAAGGTATACACTGTATTCAACAGATACAAATTGAGTATAAATGCCTTAGCTATCCATTTCGTAGATCTGACATGTTCTATTTATAAGTCGCTCTGAATAAGAGCGTCGAATGCCTAATAAATAAATGTAAATATATTAGCTCGAATAGCTCGTCCGACGCTAAAAATACACTGGGTAGGTTACAGTACTTTACGGTACTGTAAAGTGTTACGGTAACGTTACTTAAGACACGCATATCCGTTCATAGCTCTATAAGTCCATACAATTAGTAACATCAATGCAAACATCGTATCGAATACCTGAACTAGTAAGCATTTTAAATCGACACAAATTCAAAATGTGTTGCATAATCAACCGGGTTGCCCCCGCCTATCCACCAACTTAGGTTGCAGTGCACTAAATTGTTATCCATCTCCTGTAAGAGAACTATGCAGAAAGAATCCTCCTCCGTCGTTCCCATTGGTCTCTCCCACACCCACCTCCATTCGTAGCGCCAATACGAAATCTGAAGGATGGCGTCATATGACAGTGTTGCTGGGCAGAGAACACAAAAACAGCAGCAACACACTTCAATTTACAGCTTGCACAGGCATTGACTGGTAAGATTAGGTTTACGATTTTAGTTTCTGTGATGGTTAGTTAGCGAATGCAAAATGTATTTTATTTAAAAAAACTAGTTATACTGTAGATTGCTTGCTAACCTGCTGCGTCTACATTCTGGATTTATTAGATAGCTATTATTTGACGATTTAGAGGAGCAACTCATCGTGAGATAGGAAGAACTAACAACTTGCAAGCTGGCCTCGGGTTAGCAAAATTACTTGCTAACTGGCAAAGTTTATGCATATACTGGTATTTGGCTATGTTACTGTCAACAAGCAATGCAGTGTTTTGCAATCATAATTTGCATTGATGATACACTATGCACGTAGCTTGCTAGCAATGGAAGATGCATTTTGTTATCATTTACATTAGGTACATTAAAACGGTAAAGTTTAGCTATGTGGCTGGCGAGTTTACCAAATTTTTGCCTTAATATTGTTGCATGTTCTGCAGACGGTGCTGAGCGAATTGGGTCATCTTTGTTTGGCATGCATCTTACTGGATCATAAATTGATGAATATATATATATGCTAGTTGACTAACAAAGGATTAAAATATACTGCACACTATAGGAGCAAACTAAAATACGTTTTTTTAAATGTGCTATTTTTAGGTATCAAGAAGTTTTCTACGCACGCTTTTTTGCTGCAGATCACTTTTTTTTAAACAATGGCAACTGAATGCGAGGCATGGCTTAACGCTAACCCCATAGGTAAGTTAATTATACAATTACCATTTTTTAAATATCTATACGGCGGTAGTGGTTCTGTTTGCCGCCTCAGTTATGTTCCATTCTCCCTAGATAATGGCATGACCTACTTCTAACATACAATGAATTAGTTGGCATGTTATTGCGGGACCTGCTAGCTCAGTGTATTAGGTCAGTTTAATACTCCACGGAAGTCATTTAGTTTCCTTTCATCGAACTTTCCCAAATACCAAATATGATTGGCTAATGTTACCTAACAATACAAGCCGAAGTAGGTACAATGGCTTAATTGCTTCATTTTATGGCAAGCTGTTCCAAGGTGCCACAACAACAAAAGGTGGTTATGTAATATTACACGGGCCTTAAGAAAATGTAACCAACCAAAAAAAAGTTGGCACGGTGTGCCTCTATCCATTTGTTGACACGCATCATTCATTTTAATAGAGGTCGTTGGCATAACAAATACAAATCAATCTTTAGGTAAATTTATTTATAGATCCACAGTTTAAAACATAAAATGAAAAAGTTTCTGGTTCATGATTCTTTGGTAGATTGTACAGTGGGTACAATATCCATATTGTATAAGCATTGTCATGGCTTTAGGGCAATGGGACATTTCTATTGGTTTAAATGGATCAAATCCAATGTTTTCCACTTGTACAAATATATGGAATTCTGTGGTATCAGTCGGTCACAAACAGGCTGTTAATCCGTGAAGTCTGTTGTCTTGCATCCATGTACGATTGATTATAGGCCTAGCTTTACATTTGCTATCTGTGTTTATTTTTCCCCCACAGAAGTTCACAACTGATTTTAATTCCAGTATGACTTGACATTAATGTCAGTTTTTTCTTTGTCAGGCAAGCAAATGGATTGAACTCACTATTGTACTTTGGAAAATAATAACTGATAATTGTACTTGTCTTGATTCATTACCTTTGCCTGAAAACAATGAATGTACTCCTACAAGGATTATTGAGGTTATTTTGGGATGACCATTATTTGTGGAATGACTTCATATAAACTGTCCATGCCTTCACCATAGTTATCATATTCTTCCTTTGGGAAATATCTGGCTCCTTCCTGGCCATAACTGCAGAAATTTGGAGTGTGGCGTGACATTTCATCTCTCCCTCGCAGAAGCAGACGATCTGAGTGACTCTTTTCTGTCCGGCGACGAGGAGAGGGGGGGAGTCCAGAAGGTCGATAACGAGATCAACGGGAATTGGATTGCAGCGCCCATATCCACTATCCATGAAGCCAGGGTCAAGGCGAAGGCCAAGAGGAGGCTGAGGAAGAACTCGTCCAGGGACTCTGGCCGGGGGGACTCTGTGAGCGATAATGGGGACAGCATCCGTGGGCCTCTGGTCACGCCCACCAGCCCCAAGGGCAAACTGCTGGACAGGAAGTCCCGACTGGGCAAGGGGAGGGGCTTGCCAAAGAAAGGTATGTTGTGATAGCTGTTATTGGACTATGATTGGCAAACAGTTGGACGGAATCTTTACTTTTGACGTGTGACACAACTGCCATGTTACATGATGTGTTTTGATGCCTTTTCCTGTGAATAGAAGTTTAATGGAAGGTAAATTGGATTCTGAGCAGTGATTATAGAGGAACATGGCTCATATGCAGGGGGTTAATCAGAGAAACATCAAGGAAATTCCTGAGAATGTTATACAACCTTGTTCTTAGTAAAGGCCAATTATGTGGTGATTCCCATTAGTTCTTGCTTACCTTGAGTAACATAAAAAAAGCTGTGCTCAAAGAAGCATGCAATATCTCTGCGTAAGAATTATGCCTATGTGTAACTACATTATGAATCGCTCCCTGTGCAGTTTCAGTATATCTGAAGTAACATCAAATTGGAAACAAACCCACAATGTGTTTGCCAGTAGCCATCAGAGAGGAATTTTCTTGTGTTTTTATTGGGTTCGGTGCACAAGTACTGCGGTAACACTGTACACAGAAGGAACTAAGCTTAATAATTAAGCGAAGTCAAGCACAGCGGCAGTATTGTCAGCAGATAAAAATCCTTTTGGAATTTGTTTCAAGATTAGAGAGATGCTACAAACTGACCTTGTTTTTAGGATGGCTCCGCACTGTGGAGTTCTGACCATTTGAGCAGAAACTGCAAAGGGTACTTTGGCTAACACAGCATTTACCAGTCTATAAAAGGGCGGCAGTCACAGTTCCATTGTTGTGGTTTTGAAGATTGAATCAGACAAATCTCTAATATAGGACAGCAGGGCTTGCACAAAGGGTTTGATGTAACAGTCAACACACCCAAGATAAGGCATCTAAGACAGGAGGTGTTCCATGAAACGATCGGTCGCCCAGGCACTAATAACACGGCTGTGTGCCAGGCCTTGTTTATATCCGGGCATCCTTTCCTAATGCTGTTTTACTTAGTGTGCCTATTAATCTTACTAGTTACGTAATGCCAACAACTGCAGTTGTGCCTTGTCATAATGTGGGGAGTGCCTCTCTGAAGATATTTCCTCTTCTGTAATTTAGTACCAAAACAAAAATATTCTTGGTTGATGTGGAATCTCCCAGGGCAGTGAAGGAACAAGATGTACCGAAAAGCGCCTGGACAGACTGCAGAACTAAATATAGATGAATGCATGTTCTAGGCAGGGCAGGGGGAGATTTAAAGGAGGGCTGAAACATGTTGACAATCTGCTTTGGGACCTTACTTCTTAAATATAGAGCAATCTGTCTGCACTGGTCTGGCAGATGTTGCTTTGTGTCTCATGGTATAATGTGTTGATATCAGACACAACTGATACAGGCCTACAGTGCATAGCACATGTTATCAGTGGTTATGTAATGGGAAAGGGAGGTCTGCAGGGAAATTGCTTTGGAATTGCCTTTCAGTGCAACCAGATTTATATATATTTTTTTAAACCAGTTCAGAGCTGCATATTTCACAGTATGTGCTCACAGACCTGTTACATAAGCCACTTGCCTTTTTTTTTTTTTTTTTTTTTTTTTTTTTTTTTGGAGTCAAACTTGTCTCTTATCTTTGTATGCATATGTAGTGATACAGCATGGTATTACACAAGTCGTTTCTGACGTTGTAAAATCAATTACGTGTGTTTTTAGTGTGGCACGTCTTGGTAATCAAGATGTTCTGTCAGATGTACACAGTGAAACATGGATGTTGTGGCTTTGATTTATGCCTTTACCCTGTCATAGACTGAAAGGGTTTACAATTTATATAGCGGTAGATACCTCACCAAACAAAAAACATCTAACGCTTCACAACATGTATTTATAAAACAGGCAGTACTTTCATTTGTGCACCATGCACTGTATGTATATTGTAAAAAAGCTTGCTGCTATGGAATGGTTTTATTGATTTAAATGGATCAAATCGAAATGTTCCATAACAGTATTTTCTATTTGTGGAAGTAGTGAGGCATCTGTATTATCAATCCGTCACCAACAGACTGTTAATCCTTGAAACCTGTTGTCTTGCATGACACTTAAGCTGAGATGCAGGCCAAGCTTTATTTTTGTTTGGGATTCATGTATTTGTATTCATTTTACCACTTTATTCCTGTGTGACCCAGTTGTTTGTTTGTCAGGCATTATCAGGAAATGCATCAAACTAGGGATGCACCGATATGAAAATTCTGGACCGATACTGATACGATAATTCAAATAACACAATCAGCCGATACCGATAATTTGTTATTTATTGTCCTATTTGTGCCCTGGCAAAAAAAAAAATTCTGCCATTCATTATACTTTTCAATGAGCACAAATTCAATCATACAAATGTAGGGAACAGCTTTTATTGTAACATTCTTTCACATACTCGTTGTACTGTGCTACATGTCTTACTTCTAAATGGCTGATTAGATTTGATGTATTATAATCCTTGCTTGAGTTGCCTCCTCTTCTCACTGCATTTGTTACAAGTAGCAAATTGGCTGTCTTTCTCTGACACTTTGTAATGCGCCCACACAGCTGACATTTTCTTTGCTTGACAGTGTCACCAAAAACATCACGTCTTAAAGCAATGAGAACTGCGTGCATTAGAGCTGGGCGATAACCGAATTTTACACCATTATCATAATTTCAATTATTCGCAGCAAATGTACAAATTTCAATGATTGCGGTTAGGCTATAACATTGTTGTGTGGAGGAGAATAATTCCTGCATTCATTTTGGCTTTTTTTCCCCATCCGCAACACACAACACAGCCAATCACAGCCAGCCTTGATATGAAGCGCAACTTCACTGTAGTGAAGCCAGAGGGAAGAATCATTAAAACGCCAAACTTGGAGATGGCGAAGCATGGAGTGAATTTGTTCAGTCAGTAAACCCACTAACTAGGGTAGGGCCAGACTAAACGTGACAAGGAGATTGAAGACGAACCGAGTTTAGTCCCTAAGAAAGGTTGCGTGGGGTTACTTTGGTTACAAACGAGCTGACAAAGACCAGAAAGGAAATGTGTTTTGCAAGTACTGTAACAAAGTACTTTTGGCCATATTGCCCAGCTCTAGCATGCATCGTGCAAGACTGCGTGGAGTGCCAGAGTGCTCGCGATAGCTAGTCAATCACAACATTGTCAGAGGAGTAAATTAGGTATGATTTCACTCAGTTTAGCCTGTAAATAAAAGATGCTGTCGTTCCATTGAAGTTTGAACATTTAGACCAGATTGACGCAACACAAACTGACGGATAATTATCGGCCACTGCCATCGGTAAATTTGATCTTATTAGCCGATACCGATAGTCCACCGATATATCGGTACACCCCTACATCAAACCCACTTCAATACTTGTGGGAATGCATATTTATTTTAGTCTTGATTTATTGCCTCTGTCTCAAAACGAAATAAAATCTGAATCTCTGAATTTACCGACTGTTGGCTACAGTTGTTTTGGAATGAAAGGCTTCTTCTTTTCGTGCATGTTTACTTTTGTTTAGATGAAAATGTCCTCCATATGTTTTGCATATTTTAAAGGATGGTCCACATGACTGATTCTAGTCAGATGTCCAGAGATAAACCACACTTTTTTCAACTTGGATACAAGTTCAATGTGGCTTGTCAAATAAAGCCAATACAGGAGGAAGACTTGATGCTGGGTAGAACATCTCCAGACAGCACTTCCAGGGAATAGCAGTTGGAGAACCGCTGTCAAAGCTGCTCTCTGAGAGCCCCCTATGTATCCTCCATCCACAGGAGGAGCAGGGGGTAAAGGTGTCTGGGGACCTCCGGGAGAGGTCTATGACCTTGAAGAGGTGGATGTCAAAGACCCCAATTATGATGAAGACCAGGTATTGTTTCTTAGTACTTGCCTTGCATGTTCATTAACGGTCTAGAGGTCACACATTTTGTGCTCCGAATCTTTTTGTTGTTGTACCCTACTCTGCCTTGTTTAAGTCCGCAATGCAGAGGGGGGCAACTTCTAATGTGCTCTGTGTTATAATGATGAATGCCTCTTACCGTTGATGCATAATGACAAATGCCTTGCGCATTCTTATCAGAATCCTAATTTCTGAAATGGGAATATTTAGTAACAGGGGTTTGTAATTCTCCATTTCCACTGTGGTGCTGGAACCAGGCTAGCACAACCTGGAGCTAAAGGTTGGCTGACTAAGTAAAGCGTAGTTGCTTCTCTCATCACTGTACCCACAACAAGACATGTACCGCACAATTCTACACTGAATGCTGCCATCTGCTCACATTGTTTTGAGAGCCTGGACATCGTCTACAATCCAAAACAATTCCTGCTGTACTTGTCTAGTTCTGGCCACTTGGCGGAGAGCTGCAATGGCAACGTGCACCTTTTTCCTTTCCTTGTTTACACCTCAGTTTTTAGCACCCACAGAGGCAACATAATTACGCTTCTTGCTGACTTTGCCCGCAGCTTGCTTGTGAGTAGACCAGCACCAGTACCGCTAATGTGCTGAGCTGACACAGGTCTGGGGGAAAAAAAGAAAAAAATTCAAAACCATGTAGCACCTGAAGTAAGCTGATTGGTCTGATCCTAGCCGCACAGGTGAATAGGGGTGTAGGCCAGCCCAGAGTCTTTGGGTCTATAGTTTTGAATTGCTTAATTTTGTCACTGACGGATGGAACCCCTTCCTAGGATAATTGTGTGTACGAGACTGTGGTGTTGCCCCTGGATGAGGGGGACTTTGAGAAGACTGTAACGCCCATTGTGCAGGAGTACTTTGAGCACGGAGACACTAATGAAGTGGCGGTAAGTGAAAGGCCTGTGGGGCTGCAAGCAGTAGTTCAAATTGTGGTTATTGTTTGACGTGCATCTGACAACATCTTTAAACTTAAGATTTCAGAAAAAATGTACTAATTTGAATTAATATCTGAAAGTGTAACCTCAGGTTGTTCTGATGATCACAATTGGCAAGTAAATCCCGGGGGCTACAACTGGTAACCTGTGTGCCCCTGGACCAGTGGTGTTATGCCCATTGACTTTGAGAGGGCATGTGCTCCCTCAGTTTTCTGAGAAAATTGTCAATTTACTATGAGAAAGGTTTGGGTTTGAATTGACCATCGGTCGTGTTTGAGTAAGGAGTGGGTCTAGCGACTCAGTGGGAGGGGTTTTGGAACACTACTTGTAATCATTGTGCTCGCTGTGGATTAACTGAGATGGAGTGCAAGTTCAGCTCATTAGAAAAGGCTAGCTGAAGCTACGTGTAAATATTGTTGGTTTTGAAAGGTAATTGTCGATATGCAATTCATAGTTCGCTAGTAGGCTATATGGGAGCTCATCGACATGATGTATGTAATTAGCGCATTAAATTGCCTGTATTTTATGGTCATTCATACAGAATTTGACTAATTTGAAGTTGGCCAACTAGCTTGCCCAGCAGGTGCAATTGAAGCACACAGACAATTTGAAAGTGTTTAAAGAATATGTCCAGCTAGACTACTAATACGTCTGTAGAACCCATTAATCATGTTAAAATGTGCACGAGGCTAAAAAACGGACTGACATTTATATCATGCTCATTTAGCTACATTAGCAGAATGGGATTATGCAGCGAGGACATATCGCTACACAACAGTCCGTCTGCTTGAGAGAGATGAGGCCAGCACAATCACCAAGGAAGATGCAGGCAACTGAAGGGGTAGAGACAATAAAAGTATATCATATAAATATGATATAAACTTGAAAATAAAAGCGAACCCATTAAGCTCATACAGAAGAAGCAAAGATGCATCCTCAGTAACTGGTTCAAAAAACCTGTATCCAGTCACAATTGTAAATTGAGTTCATATGAAATTGGTGGGTTTACATAACATAGCAGTTTACATGGCATATTCAGGGCAGTCCTGAAGGAATCACTGCTTAAATATTAAAGTTAAATGCACAGTGCTGAAATGGTCATTTCTTTATTATTGGTATTGGCAATTTATTTCACTACAAACACAAAAGCAATGCTTAATTTTATTGCTGATAACAATTGGTTGCTCATTAATGTTCACTAGCAATGATGTTGCTACATTTGGAGTGTAATCAGTTTACTAGCCAGTGGACTAGCTTACTAGCTATTTAGCGTACGTGAGCAAAGTAAACTAGTGCCATTATTTATTTTCAGTGGACCTTAAAAGTCATAAAAATGAAAGTTAATCTCATGAAACAATGGATCGCTAAAACCAAGTGATCGTTTAATGGCTCAGCTAACTAGCAAGTCTAGCATGTCTGCAAATAAAACGTACTGTCACAAAACACCCATGGCACAAGCTCCCCCTTAGGGAAAACTGCTGTTGGAAGGTGGACAGGCTGCGGTAATGCATTTCTCGGTTGGTGTGTTGTGGGCCCTCCAGGAACTGCTGGGGGAGCTGAACCTGGGTCAGATGAGGAGCGGTGTGCCCATGTTGGCTGTGTCTCTGGCCCTGGAGGCCAAGGCCAGCCACAGAGAGCTGACGTCCCGCCTGCTGTCGGACCTGTGCGGGCGGGTGCTGACCCTCCAAGATGTGGAGACCTCCTTCCACAAGCTGCTGAGAGAGCTGCCGGACCTGGTGCTGGACACGCCGGGGGCACCACAGGTAGGCACACTGCTGGGGGGCGGCTTTACCTCTGTGGGATTGAACTGAATAACTATGTTGCCTTTTCAGGAATTTTGCATTTCACAGGCTCACAGTATCCGTGTGACTGCATTAACATGCATTTATTTTCGGCTTGCCCACAATGTTTTTCATTGGTCCAGATGGTTTTATTGTGTATATTCCTATTATTTGGTGAGATATGTATATATAGCCAGTTTTTACTTGAGCATTAGTCACCATAGCCAAAATGAAAGTGGATTGGGAATTTTACAAGCATATTCCAAAACGCATGAAATGTCCGCAAACAAGCTCCCAACACAACCCATATAGCACTGCTATTATGCCTTTGCGTTTTTCTTTACATTTGATACCCGGTAATACTCTCCTTCTAATTAGCTACTTAACTCAAGTCCTTTTTGTTTGGAACTATCCAGTCAGCTGCAGCAGAGTCTGTGTGTGTCCGATGTCTACATAGTAGCTTACAGGTGAATGTATCTGCGAAAAGGCAGTTAGTCATTAAAAAAAAATCTTAAACCATAATAATGTTGCTATGCGGGTTGCATTGGAGCTTGTTTGGGCACATTGTCATGATCTTTGGAGAACACCATGTTCCCTGTTCACTGTCATCCATTTTGGTTATGGTGGCTAATCCTAAAGGGGGGGAAAAAACTGCTGTATAGTTCAACAAATGATGGTAATATGCACACAAAAACATCTGACCACTCAACAACATTGTGGGTAAGTTGAAAATCAATTATGTACAAAAATGGCGGAGTACTCCTGTTGAGACATTACTGGAACAGAGCAAGCAAGCATGAGTGATAGGCCTTTGTGCAGACACAGGAAACCCAAACAATACAGAACTAACTAGGGTAACAGTAATTAGGGTGTGCACAACTACTTCTGAAGGGCCCAGCAGAACGGGAGGTCCTATGAAACCACTGAGTTCCTCTGTCCAATGCTGATGTGTACCTGCCACAATGATTTAATGGTGGTAATGATTTATAGTCTGGTGGTGTTCTACATGTAATTTGTGTCTGTGTGAGGTGAAGTGTCTATTTCTTTCATTTTTTTCTGAACAAAGTTGGCTGTGGTTGACAGGATGAGCTGTGCGGTTAGCTCGGCGACAGGGGCCTCTGATGTCACTGCGCCTCGGTCGGCCAGAGATGAGTTTCAGCTCTTTTCTTTCAGGCACAGAGACATTGAGCTCTCTCGCCATTGTCTCGGTGTCGGCAAACTGCTAACTCAGCGTAGGGAGTTTTTTCTCTCTCTCTCTCTCTCTCTCTCTCTCTCTCTCTCTCTCTCTCTCTCTCTCTCTCTCTCTCTCTCTCTCTCTCTCTCTCTCTCTCTCTCTCTCTCTCTCTCTCTCTCTCTCTCTCTCTCTCTCTCTCTCTCTCTCTCTCTCTCTCTCTCTCTCTCTCTCTCTCTCTCTCTCTCTCTCTCTCTCTCTCTCTCTCTCTCTCTTTCTCTCTCTCTCTCTCTCTCTCTCTCTCTCTCTCTCTCTCTGCAGAAACTACTGCTCTTACAGAATGTGCACAGAGACAATGCCAGCTGTGCGAGGCCTTTGTTCTCTGCAGAATCACCAGGCCAGCTTTTTCTTCTGTCTGAGTCATGGCATGGGCGGCGGGCAGTGTAAACAAATGTATGCCGCCACGTTTCCAGTGTCACGCCAGGGACTGGAAAGGCCTCCGCTGCCTCATTTCATTGTCCACGTTTTGTAAGAGCCCAGATGTTTGTTTTTGTAGAGGTGGAAACTGTTTACAGTGTCACATTTCAGTAAAATTTGGGTACGTTGTGTGGGCAAGATTGGACTGTAAAGGTGTAAATGCCCTCTTTAGAAACTCCTTTTTGCAGTAAAGGCCCTAAATGTTCCAGTGGGGTGTTGCTGGGCTGTGAATGTGATGACAGGTTTTCTCATCTTAACATTATGTCATGTAGCCTGAAGCTAATACTTTTTTAAATTATTATTTGGTTGTATTGCAGCTTGTCGGCCAGTTCATTGCCCGGGCAGTCAGGGATGAAATTCTATCTAAAGGTTACATTGACAGCTACAAAGGAAGAGTGGACTGTGAACATGCAAGGTATTTGTGGTTTTATAATACTCACACCATTGTCTTTTCTAGTGTTGTAAATTAACATTTAAGTAAGCATAATTGTTTCCCAAAAAGGGGGGAGTAATTTTCAGTTATTCCCTCATAATTGTACAGTATTGTGCCCTAATAAGTGCAGTTAATGTCAAGTTTCCCAAACTCCAAAGATTAATTTAGAATGCCAGAATTTACACTGAAGTACCAGCCTTTTTATCATTTTGGTGGAGAACAAGGTTATAGTTGAATTAATTTTTCATTTTTTGGGCCTCAAATGAATTTTTATTTCCATTTTTATTTTGGCAACTAATTTATTTGTATTTTTATCTTCAATTAGTTTTAGTTTATGAGTTATGAATGTTTTCAATCATAGCTAAGTACTTTTCGATATTTGAAATAGTCCCACACAGTACTGTCTCGTTCGCCCCCCGTCGATGAACTGCGGCGAACTGTAATGCTAGTTTACCAGGAGTCTTGAAATTTATGACTAATTTGAAGGATGTATCCCATAGGCTAAGTGTTGCAATGGAACTATGGGACTACATGTAACTTGCCTGCATTGTACAAATATTTCACATAGCCACCTAGTGGCGGTCATTGTCTGTTGCCATGTAGATATTTTCCTGGGAAAATATTTCCATCCGCTTTGTGGCTTTGAGTTACTGCGAGATGGAGCCATGACTATTACAAACAAAAGGAAAACCGAAAGGATATTTATTAGGTTTTTGTTTTGTTTGAGACCATACTTTCAGTTTCAGTCTAGTTTCCGTTTAGCACAATATTTTTTTTCATTTAATCATTTATTGAACAAATTGCTTTTTTCACTTGATTCCTTTTGGTTCAGTTTTCGTTCACGATACTAACCTCGTGTGTTGAAGAGGAAAACTTTTTTTTCTTTTCTGTAAGTGTGCCATGAGTGTTGGGGGATGTGCTGTTGACTACTGGGACTTTGGTTGACAGGGCAGCACTGGACAGGGCAGCTGTGCTGCTGAAGATGAGCAGGGGGGGGGGCTTGCGCATAGACAACCTGTGGGGATTGGGCGGGGGCCAGAGGCCCGTCACCCTGCTCATGAAAGAGGTGAGGGGCGTGCACTTGCAACATGAAGGACGGCACACTCCCCAAAGCGCTCCCCGGTACTTCTGCAAAAGTAAAATATGACAACACTATATTTACCTGTAACCAGGTGTTGCATGTGTTCTGTGATGTTGTATATGAGTATGTAAAAGTAATGTTTAGCTCTCCAAAACATCTTTGAATCTTGAAACTTATCATTGAAAAAGAGACAAGCAACATACCAATAAATTAAGAAAACAAAATCAGAATATTAGATACATAGATTCTTTATTGTCCTTTACAGGAAATTTGTTGCCACAGTCTGTACAAAACCCTCACATAAATTACATAAATACAAATATACACACCAATATTACATATACATACATTAAATATGCGCCCACATGGGTACATCCACATTTTTGCCTACATACACAGTCATATTCATCTACACATTATCATTACCGAGGTATTTTGTTCAGTGATGCTATGGCAGAGGGGACAAAACTCCTGCCAAAGCGTGCCCGTTTCCAGGCAAGGGTTCTATATCTGCGACCTGATGGAAGTAGTGTGAAGAATGGGTTGAGGGGGTGGCTGGAATGTTTTAGGATGGAAATCTATTATATATTTTACCAAATGTATATCATGATGCCATTTTGCAATGTACGCCATGACAGATGCACATTAGAAAGATGATACATTTGATAATATTTAACAATCTTGAAATTAATTGACATTTCATTTTACATTCATTTACACTTTTGCAAAGGTGCATACTGCATTTTTGTGCTTTTTATATTAAGAGTGTGTTGCTTCAGCTTAGCATCAGCACCTGCTTTCTCGTGTGTTGTGCTGCCAATTTTATAGTTTGAGTGTAATGCAATCCGAAATGATGCTTTGATGGTGAGCTTAGGTTAATGGGTAGGGTGAAGCGCGTTCATACCTTTGGCACATAAAACACCACATGCCTGCAATTCTGAGGGCATCAAACACATTCAACAAATGCTTTGGGGCTGTAGTTCACATTATCTGTTTGTTCCTCACGCACACAGCCCAATGCTGTCTGTGTCTGTGGCTCGGTTGGGGGTTGCACACTTGCATGTATATTGTGTCTTTGTCTGCATCAGGTTAACCTTCTCCTGAAAGAGTATATTCTCTCTGGAGATGTCTTGGAGGCAGAGAGATGTCTGAGGGAATTGGAGGTGCCTCACTTCCACCATGAGTTTGTCTATGAGGTAATGCTGTTTCTGATACTTCTGTCTATGAATAGAATGGATTGAACGATGTTAGTTTTTGCTGGACAAGTTACACTGCAGGGAGCTGATAAAACCATTTTCGCTGTTGAGATTGCTTTGGTTTTATAATGTGGTATTGCTCTTAAAAAATCACATGTATCAATCAATCAATCTCAATCAATCTTTATTTTTGTATAGCGCCATTTACAAACAGGTTGTCACACAGCGCTTCACAATTGACATTTTCCAGAGGGAATCAAAAAACCAGAAAACCATTAGAGCCAATGAGGGAAACTGGAAAATTATTCCCTGATCCCTTAAAAGGCGATCAAGATGAACTCCTGGAAAATGCTGTATCTCTGTGCAGCATGTTATTAACACGTTCTGTATTTGCGGTTTGTGTTATTTTACAATTCTAGGCAATAGTCATGGTCTTGGAGTCTAAAGGGGACAAAACATTCAAAATGGTTCTACAGTTACTCAAGTTCCTGTGGGAGTCGTCTGTGATCACTGTGGACCAAATGAGAAGGGTAATGATGCCATCTTGTGTTTCGAAATGATATTGCCATTAGAAATGAAGTCACTCGCATGATGTCCTGGCAGCTAACAACAATTTGGTATTTCATCTTAAATCTGTTTGTCTTTGTGATTGACCTGAACTGTTTCTTCTTGTTTTAATGCAGGGGTTTCAAAGAGTTTACATAGAAATAGCGGAAATTAACATTGACGTCCCCTGTGCTTATGCTGTATTGGAGCAGTTTGTGGAGAAGAGCTTCGGTGCTGGCGTTATTGACAAAAGGCTTAGGGATCTCTGTCCTTCTCGGTAGGTGGTGTCTTTTTCACAGTAGTGTCAATAGGATTTTGCTGCACTTTGAGTCTGAAATCGACCAATCAGATTGTGTTTGACTGTCCTTTGCAATAAGGCAGATCATTTTTCCAAGTACTCCTCACGCCACATTTTTATTGACCCTATTGACTTAAGCCATTTTAACTTCTAACTGTACTTTTGTCCTGATTGACTTTTATTGAATAACATTTTACGAGTGATTTCATTTGTTTCTTTTACCTTTTTAAACCCTCCAACATTTAATCCTTTAACCTCTTGTACTTTATTTTAATCCAATACAGCATTTTATTTTATTATAGTTAAATATATTAACTCAATAATGGCTGTTTTAATCACTCAAGGAAGAGACACCCCATAGGCCCAGCAGCAGTACCCCACCCCTCCTCAAATGCCTCAACTGATAGATTGTACTAAAATATAAAGAACGGGAGCTCTGTCTTGTCCTTACATACAAGTTCAGTTACCAAGCATTAACCCTAGGGATAATGGTATTCCTATATTTCACATCTCCTGGATATGTTTTCTACATTTCCAGTGACAAGTGAACACATCCATGAATTGTCCAAGTATTTACAATAACAAAATGCACAACAAACTGCCATTTTTTGCCTTTAAAATAATGGTTATTGAATATTGAATATATTCAATATTTAATATGCACAATTATTTTCAAGCATGCTACTGTTTTGTTAAGAGGAATCTCTGTCCAAAAACTAAAAGATGCAAAATAGCCAGGTATGATCAAAGGTGAAAACAATCATGGCTATGCCATCTGCTAATGGTAATGCACCTTGTTCTTGAACTTATGTCATTGGCTGAATTGGGCCTTGCCTTTTAGACTTCCAACTTGATTTTAACTGTGCAGTGCCCTGGGACACCTTGTGGTGAAGTGCGATGTATAAAAATGACATTGAATTGAACTAACGCCAACTGGGTAAATCCCCTTTGCTGCTGGATGTGTTGAGGGAGGTAGGCTTAAAATAAATGTACTGTATATTGTAGGCTCTGTAATTGGAGCTTTATTGTTGATAAAAATGAAGAAATAGCTTATTCAGAAAACGTACGTGATCAACTTGTCATATTTAAGTGCTGAATGCTCATTGCTATGGAAGAAAATCAATGCTGACTAAATGAATACCTATGAACATAGACCACATTACCTTATTTTGTTTGTTTTCAAGAGGGCGCAAAAGATTTGTGAGCGAAGGAGACGGTGGACGCCTTAAACTGGAGAGCTACTGAGCAGAAACTCTGGGAACCAGTTTGTGCCGGGAGTATTCAGAATACTGGAGCTACTTTTTACAATTCATATATTTGTCATAATGGTTTAGGTACAAAACACTCCTTTCAATCGTAAAGAATGTACTTTTTTTTTTTTTTTTAAGGGGGCATGGGAATTAAAGGCACTTTTTCTTTTTCTGTTAGGAGACAAGTGTAAACATACCTGACCGGTGTCTGCAAATAAGCTAACTAAAAGTGCCACAGCTTTCAATGACGTAGTCATTCCATGTTTTTTGTATTTTTTCACTGCCAATCCCTTTTTCCTGACAGCAGTGTTTGTACAAGGATCACTGATTTGTGTATAAAGCTTTATATTAAAGGAGCACATTTGTTCAGAGCAGTTATACTCCCCTTATCGGCTGCTATTGTTAATAGATGCTGTGCTTGAAATTTCTCTATCCTAAAGTCAAAGCTGAAGGCAACAGAATGCAGCAAAAAAGAAACCGTTTGGGTGTCAGTTTCACAAAATGGTGTCCAGAATGTTTATTTTTATATTTAACACTGGTGAGTGAAATGTACCCAGTCTTACTCGCTGTTTGTTCATAACATGAAATAAACTGCAAATAAAATCTTTACCATTCTGCTTGTCATCATTTCACAGATTCTGTTGAGGTTGACACCCTGCATGTTTTAAAAAAATTGTTTATTAAAAAAAAAACATTCACAGCAATACTATACATTGTTGGCCACTGGGGGAATTGCTTGATTGCGTGACAGACAATTAGTCATTGTTTTTTTTGAGAGAACTGAGTTTAGGGGAATTATTTCACAATCTTTTACATAAGTGACAAATAGGAACAAAATGGAAAATTAGGTTTGATAAGAAAAATCCTTTAATCTATACATCTAAATACAATATGCAGGAAATACCTCAATCTTGCAATATTTTCAACAATGTGATACGGTGCACTGTAAACTTTGTTGTCTTCCAATATTAAATTGCACTACACAGACCTGGAGTGGTACGATATCACTTTAACAAGGATTTGGGGCCCAAATCCCATCAGCCAGTTCTTGAAGAAATAAACCAAATTCCATTGATCATTCTTAGTTACCAGCATAAGGTTATCAGCACCTTTAAGTATGCCTAAAACAAGTATACAAGGAACTAAAGACTACCAACTACCGCAATACACTAAACCTGATGGCCACCATAGCATACCAGGCGGACCAGCTACTGTGATATGTTAGGATATTAGGTCGTGATTGGCTAGGTGTACACGTGTATCCCTGGTCAGGCACGTGCCATCGTTGGCCCTACAGCGACTCGGGCTTCTCTCTGTGTGCCAGTTCCTGCTGCCGAATGGCTTCCTGTGCCTCCTGCTGCATCTTCTCTAGTTTCTCCAAGGTGACCGATTTCAGAGGCAGCAACTTCGGCTTACAGAGCACCATGGCGGGCAGATCCTCCATCGACAACTGCCCTAAAGAGGAGAAGATATCGGGGGCCACTAATCCTCAATGTTTTGTTGAAAAGATATGTGCAATTTTGAGATATACACTGAAAGGCAAACTAATAAACTTAGTTGGCTCATCAGACAGATAAACAAGGCAAGTAACATTTTACATACAAGATAAGTAACACTTTTGTGATGCCATTTTCTTTACCCATGTACTGGCGCGTGTAGCCGTTTATGAAGAGTTAATTGTAATGTTCATAATATACTTTTGGGCTACATTACAAATAAACCACTGCACATTTTTCTCACAATTGTTTGCCCGATAGCTTTGTTAAGATGCATCCTAAACAGTGCTTTTAATTGTCATCTCTAGCTCAGATGTATGGTGTGGCATGAACATAAATGGTTAACTATAAACAAGGAGTACATACTGGTTGCTCTAGTAACCTGTTGGACATGTCCACGTTTTTGTTTGTTCATTTTTTTTTTTACCTCTGACACGGTGACTGTTAATCCAAAGTACAATAATGATAACTCCACTACTCTCTTAGCAGCAATCCTATTCGTGGTACACAGTTCAAACTGAAAACTAAGAAACTCAGGACACTGTTAATAGAAGCCACAAGCCTGGAGAAATGCACATTTTCTATGCATGTTAACCAAAATTACATTTCTTGCCTGTGTTTAACATATTTCTTCCACAATGCTGCTGTTCTAAGTTTGAAGACAATGCTCCTTTAGTGTTCCGTTGCCCAGCAGTAATCAAAAATGTAATTTACTTTTGTGAATATGGTTCTTGAAATGAGTGAACTGAATTAATTTACAAACCTGGGAAGTGGGCTCTGAGAAAAGCCAGTGAGGCTGCATACTGAGCACTGAGGGCTTAGGCCAAGTACTGTGTACTCAAAGCCTACAACTGCCAACAGGTTCACCAAAGAAAAATGTAAACGTGATGTTAAATCAAAGTCGTGTTCTTTGCTTGTTTAGAATAGATTTTTAATTTACAGATTTTACACTTTCTGGCATTTAGTTGCATCCATGATGTAAAAACAGAGACCAACGGATTGCACTGAAAATAGTTACAACGTGGCAGTCTGAGTTCTGTTTTGTATAAATGATCTTTGGAAATGTTTAAGGATATTCAGAGAACATGGTGTTCACAGTTATGTTAACAGTTACCTCTCCCTTGGCTCCAGTCCAACCAAACATCAACAGCCACACTGCAAGTCGAGGCAGAGTAACGCCTACTCAATTACTAGCTCTGCCTTCCAAGATGTTGAAAAAAGGCATTATATAGCTGCAGAATACTGAACATGCCTTTCTATTATCTGAGAAAGGCACCAAAAATAACTGTTGATGTTGATGATCACCTTTTCAAATATTCTGTTCAAATATGTTACCCAGAAGAACTCTTTCTATGGCTTACATGTATAAGTTAGATCGGGGTTCTCAACCTCAGTCCTGGAGCACCCCTGTGTATGCTGATTTTCGTTCCAGCCATCATTGCAATTAAACAGATAATGGTAAAATGAAATAGATATTCATGTCACAAAGAATGAATATTCTAAATCATTTACATTTTAGCAAACGCTCTTATCCAGAGCGACTTACACACTTCTACATTTCTTTACATACAATCCATTTATACAGCTGGATATTTTACTGAAGTAATTCAGGTTAAGTACCTTGCTCAAGGGTACAACAGCAGTGCTCCACCTGGGAATCGAACCAGCAACCTCTGAGTTACGAGTCCAGTTCCCTAACCATTACACTACACTGCCACATTTAAGGACTTTAAATCTATCATATCAGTATAGACAACGAATGCTTTAATGTTCTGTAAGGTGCTGTGGCAAATGATTCATTCTGAAAGACGTTGCATTTTTAATTAATTTATTGATAAACCTACAGCTGAAATCAGTGAAGTCCTAAATGCTGAAAGAGTAGAGGCCTGATCATTCTAAGCTATTTGGGGGAAATGAAGAGTTCAAAGACAGAAAATGGTAATGAACCTGTAATGTGTTCAAATCTATTTCAGCACAACATTACGGAACCTAAAGACATGTTTTCAACAAGCCTAATTAACCAGATTGGTTGGGGGCAGTGGTGTAGTGTAATGGTTAGGGGTACTGGACTCAGAGATGGCTGGTTCAATTCCCAGGTTGGGCACTACCCTTGAGCAAGGTACTATAACCTGAATTACTTCAGTAAAATATCTAGCTGTATAAATTGATTGTATGTAAAGAAATATAAACTGTGTAAATCGCTCTGGATTAGAGCGTCTGCTAAATACCTAAAATGTAAATGTAAAACTGGCACACACGGGAGCAATCCAAAACCGAGGCTATGAATCCCCATAGATGATATGCAGTTCATTTTCTGGGCAATTGTAAATATTTTAAAAGGACTGACAAAGGCATAATAAATCTTTAGGAAATCATAAGAACAAACTCAATTAGCTACTCGTCAAGTAAATGCGTGGCCCATTCTAACTACCGACCGTAACGTTACAGTGAATGAGAACCAACTAGTCCTAATGTTTTAACTTTGTAGGAGGAACTGCAATGCAAGGTAGCGCCAACTATGAGAATAACTCATCTCAACCATTTGGCAGGTTGCTAGCAGTTCACTTGAGCTGCATTCATTAATATGCAGGTAACTTACCTTGTTTGGGAAGCACTTCTCTGAACATTGATTTGACTTCGGGCATATTGATAGCCAAAGCTGTAGGAAATATAAAGATATCATTGAAGTTTAAGTTTCCAGCATGACTGCTGTATTTTTATATCTAGAACGTGAGTCAATGTCATGTAGCCAATATAAGCTGGCGCTACCTTATTTAGCAAAGTTATATTTCGTAGATGTTCTATGGTTATGTTAACCCATTTAAGTGGCTGGTTGGACTAGAGACCATGATAGTATACGGCTCCGCAGAAATGCGATTTTCCGAATTCTCGGGAGTACAAACTGTGCGCAGGACAGACTAAGCCAAAATCATTTGCACGATCAAAGGTTACAAAAACATGGTTTTAGATTAGGGAAAAAAACATTTTTACCATTTAGTCACGAAAACAGATATATTTTTTTCCTAGAAGACCACGAATCAAAGGTCAAGGTTCGCAGAGTCGGGAACTCGGGCACAGATCTTTTTAATCTGACTCGGGGCAGTGATTCAATTACGGGGTTCCTCATTGGTAATTACGACTGGGAGGATCACGAACTGTTTCGAGCTTCGGAAACACATTTTTACGATAATTCCGAGAGCATGCGAACGCAGCATGAGATACATAGTTCACTTTATAGTTAACGTTACAGAACCAAAACAAACATGAAGCTTGGCAGTATTAACCAAACTAACGATAACTAGCTAGCTACCAACCAATCTAAACTTCACCGTGGCTTAGCTAACCGAGTTAGACATTGTCTAACAATAGTCGCTACGTTCGATCGATACTGATATTTTATTTATTTTGCTAACGTTAGCTCATCCACAGTCTGAATACTTAATGTAACACTAGATAGTGGCGAGCTACTAAGCTGCCAGTTAAATACCACTGGTTGTCAGATAACTTATCTAATTTTACATTCACGAAAACACTTCGCAAACTTGCTAAAAGGTTTTAGCGACATTTTATCAAAACTACGTTACCTCAATCATGCGTTGGTACTCGAAACACAAAGATGGCTAGTTAGCAACACAGACGCGAAATCCGCTTAACTACAACCCCCCCACACAAAACAGGAAGTGGAAAAAGTATTTCCATGGCTTGTGGTACATGTAGTCCATCACATTAGTACGATCAATGAGGTTTCAAAGAAGCTTATTAACAGTTTGGTTCAGTGTTGTTCCAATGTCATGACTGAGAAAGTCAACATCATGCGCATGAATTTGGGTCATTGAATAGCCAACTAACATTAGTCGAGAGCAAACTTTTGCTTTAAGAAATAATGGTCCTTTCCCTTCCTCGAAAAAACCCATTAGCGTCATCCCAGCTCGTTAGACTACTTATTTCCATTATTAGCAGCTAATTGAATAGATAACAAGCGAAGGGGATCTCTGGGGTAAACTGTAATTTAGCTAATCCACTCGGCTGACATAAATGGATAGGTTGCGATAAATTGGATTTTGTTTATAGGAACCCATTTAGCAAGCTTGTCTGTGAGTCGTCTAAGTATGTATATTTATAAGATGTATATTTGTCACTGACTCGCCACCTTTTTTGCTCGTCAGCTATATAGCAACTTGTAAAAGTTAGGTAACCTTAGCGCTAGTTTAACTTCTCTAAAATGTATCTGCCAAAATCACATGGGTAGCTAGCTAACAGAATCGTTTATTCGATGGTTGACCAGCTGTACCTAACTATATCAAAGGAAATATTGTTTAACTGCCAATTAATCTAACGTTAGCAGCTATTATGAATCCTACCCTGCCCAACGCCCACCCACTAGGAACACCTTTTCTGTCCAAGAAAGTCTCGTGATACGCGATGGTAATGCGTGCGTGGACGCAAACTGACGGTAATGCGTGCGTGTGACGCAATCTGACGGTAGGGGAGGGGACCTAGCCACAGCAGTGTAGAAAAGGAGGAGGAAGCAAGGATGGCGGAGTCACACCTCTGAGGTAAAACAGTTATATTGCTACATACATATAATTATGCATTTATAGCCAAGTGCAATTTTACATGAAGGGAAATAAACGAGCATTTTTGTTAGCCACCTCTCGTGGTGGACGATGCTGTATTTTTTTTAAATATTGTAGCAGACTGGGAAAATGTACTCTTTGTTCAGCTAGCTACGGAATGGCCGCTGTGTGGAGAATGTGTTTTCATTTTTTCTCATATTCGGTAGGCGAGCGAAAAAAAGGGCGCCGCAAAAATGACCGAGGTGGTGGAATCCGCCTTCGATAGCCAAGTGTCTAGTTGTAAACAAAAGGAATAATTGGCCCAAAATGGTCATCTCTCTGTCGATGTCAGTTGAGCAGTACCTAGTTGGCTAGCTGCTAGCAGCGGACGAACGCTCACGGACTGCGCTTGTGTTCGCACTGCAGCTTGTTTCCCCCAGTTGAGCTCACGATGGTCGGGACGGTGTTTCACGGATGACCGCTGCTTCTAGTGGGCCTAACTCCGCTCGGATAACTGTGCGCCCAGTTCCGGGTGTGGGGTGTCGTTGGCTTGTAGAAAGGCTTGTTTTCGCTCTCGTGAAAAGCCAGCTTATAGCTATAAGCTTGCTAGTTCTCTAATTAACGTCTGACAATTCACGATCAGAAGTTTCTATATGCGTTTTTATTTTGGCTTGTATGGTCCTGCGGCTTGCTTACGTAGCGCTAGCTCTAAATTAGTTGGCTAGTCTTTGCTACATTGAGGAAGGGCGATGATTTGTTTAGATGGCTAGCTAATGTTAGCCTCTCGCAAATGTCAGCCGTAATTGGCTATTTCTCGCGAACTTCAGATTTCCCCCCCGCAGGTTTCTCTTCAGCTTATGATAATTAGCAGGTTAGCCGACTAACGTTAACTAGTTATCCAAGCTATATGGCTAGTGCAAGCCTGTCGGCACTGTACAGAGCGCGTTCTCTGCTAGCTTTTTATTTTTATTTTTCGTTGATAGAGCCATCATTCCCATACAGTGAAAAAGTAGCCAGCGATCATTCAATTCACGTTAAGCGAGTGTTCAAGTTAAGCTGGTGTAACAGTATTAATCGTCTAGCTCGCTAAGTGCGTTTTCCTTGAAACGGTTGGCTACCTTGCTAACCGCTAGCTAGCAAATCAATATTGATTTATTAAGGTTTAGCTGTTGCCCGCTTACGTTGACTTGTTTCTAATAAATGTAACGTTGGCTAGATATTAGTGTAGTAACAGTTATACAATTAACGCTGATTTCTTTTTACAATGCACTAACGTAACTAGCTGTCTATTAGCTGAAAGCGACAGGGTTCATATTTAATTTTATTTGCTTAGCCTACTACCTAGCAATAGCAAAGTCGGCTATGGCCGTGCGTATAACCGCTAACGTTAGGGTTGGTTAACGTTACCTAGCACTAATTGTTATATATGGCTTAATTCGCTTATCATGTTTGTTCAAACAAAATTAATGTTGGTACTAGCAAGCTGATCATTATCATGTTTGTTCAAACAAAATTAATGTTGGTACTAGCAAGCTGATCATTCTTATTAATATAAAGGTGCTACATTAAATATAGCTCCGTGTTAATCATTTTTCAAGGTGAATGGTGCTAGCTAGCAAATCTACTACATAATACTCCGTGGGGTAACGTAAGTTGGCTACCTAGCTGGTTGGCTAGCCTAGGTTGCATTCCACACTGAAAAGTCTTAACAGGGGTATCAGGCTTACTAGCTATCTGCACGTTGTCTATCTAACTTGTGAATTGCTCGTTAATGGTTTGAACGTCTTCTGGTGGATGAGAGTATAATGTATAACGTGCCAAATGAGTGGTTAAATCCATTTTTAAAATCCATTATTTATTACATTTATTTTAGCATTATTTTGTTCTTCCAAATTAGTAGAGAAGTGGCTGGCTGATTAAAATAGGGAAATGCATCGATATTATTTGAGCAATACAGAACCACAATGAAGAGAGGGGCATAACATTAGACATTATTTTTATTCGGCAGCTAATTACATAATACAGTTTTCATTGCCCCCCACATTGAATGGCATTCTAAAAGTCTTGCAGGATAAAAGTGTAGCCTGACTAAATTCGAAATCAAATATCAATGCTTGTTGAATTGATCTTGTCCTTAAACCATGAAACTGGTACAAAATCATGCTGTATTTATGGAAACCTGGATATGTATCTGCAGTACTGCAGTTTATGTCCATGTATTACACAGCCCTTCACATTTTAAATGTTAACCTTTTAAATTTAACAATTTTCAAAATTAAATAATTCTGTAGTGCCATATGGAATGGGTGTCTGTAAATCTGGCAAAAGAAAGGAATAAGACAAAATTGCTGTTCTGAATTTGGTGATTTACTTGTATGTTTGCAGAGAGAATGATGCCTTTGCTCACTGTAAATTTGATATGTTTAACATAGTACAATCTAAAATTCCATTCCGCTGTGTTGAACAAGTCATATGACTCCTCAATTCAAACCACACATTTTCGATCGGGTTCAAGTCTGGAGACTGAGACGGCCATTGAAAATCAGTAATTTTGTGGTTAGTTAACCATTTCTTGGTTGTTGAGGTATGCTTGGGATCATTGTCTTCCTGAAAGATACATTTGTGGCCAGGTTTCAGCTTCCTGGCAGAGGGAACCAGTTTTTTTGGGCCAAAATGTCTTTGTACTTGCTGGAGTTTATGATTCCATTAACCTTAACAAGAGCCTCAGGACCAGTAGATGCATATACAACTCATAACATCAAAGATCCATCACCATATGTCATATTTCACCATAGGTATGACATTCTTTTCAACATGAGTGTCCTTCTGACCCCAAACCCACCACTAGTGTAGCTGTCCAAGAATTACAATTTTGATCTCATCAGACCATAACACCCAAGTTCCAATGCCATTTAGTACACTCCAGAAATCTATTGGTATTGGCATTTATCGCACAAATATGCTCCGCTGTGCGTGTATATCTTTATTTATTTTTGAAACATTTGTTTAAATTTTTTTCCCTGTTTTTCTCCCAATTTGGTGGCCAATTGTACCCTCTATTTCTTTCAATTCGCCCTCCCCCATGAGCCCATCGCCCGTCAGAATGGGACAAGCTAATACCCCGAGGCAGGCATTGATCTGCCTCCTCCAAGACGGAACTCGCCCACCCTACTTTACAGGGACGCCCTTCCTGCTTCTCGGTGAACTCATTCTGGCTATCCCTCCCCTTCCCCCTGGGGCGGACCGCCAATTGCTGCCCCCGATCGGGGCTACCGGCCAGAGCCGGGCTGGCGCAGCCGGGTTTTGAATCTTGGCTGTAGTGGACAACTTGCATTCTGGGCAAATGCTTTGGCCGTTATGCCACCCGAGGCCCCGTGTGTGTATATCTATCTGTATGTATGTATGTATATATATATATATATATATATATACTTGATTTAGGGGTGTTTGTCTGTTCATTGTGTGATTTTAATTGAAGTTGAATTGTTTATTTATTTGACCATTCATTTCATTACAGTTATTACTCTTAACTGAGGACTTGGGTCTTTAGCTCAGAAAGTTATTTTGTGCCCGACAGATGGCCATGGTATGAAAATCAGTGGACCCCATTGCATGGCTCTCAACTTTACTGGAATGTTAGATAATGATAATGATAATGAAGAGGCTGTAACATACACTGCAGGGCACGGTACTCTGAGGTTCAGTGTAGTTCAGAGAACAACCGTTGGAGCCCTTTAAGGGTATGTTGCCTCAGAGTGCGTATTGCTTTGTCATTTATACAGTGATCAACCGCTTTTACTGTAAAGGTCACATGACCTTTGGGGAGCTTAAGCTTTGAAGACTCTTCTCAGTGGTATTAACCTTTCAACAGCTCTGATGTGTGGCCAAGCATGGTCTTTTCAACTGGCCAGAGTGGTTTAAGGGTGCAGAAGACCTATTGTGGAAAAAATCTGTTCTGTTTACATGCAGTTGTAAACTACACAATGTATGTTACATCTACTCCAGAGTTGGGCAGGAGTACTCACAGAATGGAGCTCAGTGCTGGGTTGTGTGAAAATAGGCTAATTATATAAATCAGCAAATAAAAGATTTTGTTTGAACTGTCCATTTTTAAATAAACACTCTCTTAAATTGATGGCGTATGAAGATAGACGATACAGTGTTTTAATATGAAGAAGCACTTCTGAAACGTACATTTTTACAAACCATCTGCAAACGAAGTGGGCAGGCTTGATAGTTTTGAGAGCTGAGGAGCGTGAAACCATAGCAACCCATTCATTCAGCGAACTCTTTGAATATGGCGTCCCTTGCAAAAGATGCACCGTATGGAAATACTTTGATTAAAAAAAGCTGAAACGGCAGCGGTAAGCGAGATTTGATATCCAGAGCCGGCATGCCACAATACCACTGACTCAGTGCGTCACCCACCACATGCAATTTAAACATGCAGATTGCAGATAAACCATTAAACCCAGCAACAGATGGAGGGAAGCACATGCAACTCACTGTGCAAAAAGCATTCTGTGATGTGGCTTGTTTGGCAGAAAACCCCGTGCTTGTACCTGTGCATATGTAGCTGTTGTGTTGCGTTTCCTGTAAATGATCGTTTCTGTGAAGTCATCCCCTTGTTTTTAGAGCATCTAGTACCTGTAGTTGTCTAATAAGATGTAAAAAAACATATTCTTGTGCTCGACTTTCTTTTTGTCTTGGTGATGTGCCATAGCCCTAGTCAAGTTCTGGTCGTGGTCAAACAGTTAGAGAATGGAGTCACTGTGACGATGCTGGCCGATGTACCGCCCATAAAAACCAGAGAAGGAGCCTTTTTGCTAAAAATACAAATTATTCATTTAAACCAAGTCCTGAACCAGTAACACAAGGACTCACATATTGACAAGAATCACATTGCACTCCCGAACAGCCACACACCGGTGCTTAAATAGCCCAAATTGGCTCAGGTGAACTAATTTAGGTTATTACCATTCAGCCAGTCACACCCACACACAATTAAACACAATCACAAGTAAACACAGTCACAGTCAGTAGAATTAAATGGTATTTATAAATAGAAGACACAAACAGATCCCCCAGTTAGACAATTGACCATAACTCAATCACCAGCCATAGATTTGAAATGTTTCACAAATGTAAACATTTGGCAATTAGCATTCCTAGCCAAAAATATGCATTTTAAAAGATGGGTGAAGGCTCATCCTTCAGTCCCTCCCTCCACCAACCCCATCTAAACCAAATGTGTGGTGGATGATGAAAAGGCAGCTGTATTCAGTGCCTTGTCAGGGGCCCAAATTAGCAGTTGTCCTTCTCAGGCGACAAAAAATTTATAAGGACGACCTTCGATTTCCAAGTGATCGTCCTGCTGACGATTATTTTTAAATTAGCTAACTGGAACTATTTTTGTTTTACAAACACGTCATGCACGGATATTCAAAAATATTTCTGAAGTTCCAAATGGGAAAAGCGGCATATTGTCACTTGCACGCAGTCTGTGCTCACCGCATTTGTTGTTGTTGCTATGCCAGACTGCAGCAGTCAAGCAAGTCCGCGGATCGTGGCACATAGACACAACAGCGAGAACCAGCTAGTTAGTTAGCAGGCTAATGTTAGTGTTCAACTTGGGTATCGAATCTGTTTAGTTGTTTTAACACAAGGCTTAGTACGTGATCATGCATTTATCACTTACCAAGCCTTGAATTAGTAAGCAATATCTGTGAACGCTAGCTAGTTACTGTCTATATTCTGTTCAGTGAGCCTTCCCGCCAGGCTGAAGAATCTCTGTGATTTTCCTGCAGTGATTTCTCATCTCCGTCCTACAGTCCAAGTACAAATCATTCCCACATCCCTCACCTAGGAATTATTAGCTGCTATTACGTTAGCTGCCATACCATGCTCTAGTTGGGAATGGAAAAATATATCTCGTTCGAGTCGCGACTAGAGTGTAGGCCTACGTTTAATATACTGTACAGTCAGAACACTAGTCGCTAACGCCACCTGCAGGCACCCGTCACAGCTTCACTGCTACACAGTCCCATGAGCACACGCTGCACAAGTCAAACATAAATATCCGTTAGAAAATAAATACTGTTAACCGCTGTGTCTATCTTTGGGCTACATCACGGAAAGATGTGGCGATTTATTGAGGGTGCCCACCCCCCACTAAAAAGGCGAAAACGAAAGAAGATCAGCTAAAAACTCAGCGAAAATATGATTCAGAGAGCAGAGATTTCACTTTCCAGGAAAATTGGAAGGCGAATAGACCAAGGACAAGTAACTTTTAGGAAGGATGAGTATCTTTAGTATGACTTTTACCCTAATCTGGGCCCCTGCTTGTCAATTAAATCACCCAGCTTGCGGTTGAAATAGCAAAAAATGAAATATTTTAATGCTTACATTTTTTACAACTATTTGAGGTATTATTATTTTATTTTTTTACATTTGAGTACTCAAATTTTCTTACCATTTTCAAGTATTTTTGTTTTGTATACATAAATAATTCAAGTGTAATTTGTGGTCTATGTCAAATTGAGATATATTCCTTGAAATTATGTTTATTAAATCCAGTACAGAGTAGCCTAGTTCAAATTCCTTCTCCTGTTATGTGTATTACAAACAGGTGCCCTAGGTTTCTGTGCTCAATGAACCCTGTTTAAAGCCACAGATTCAGAGTGGGGTGATGGCTAGCATTCGTGGCAAGCTGAGATGGTTATCTTTTGAAGCCAAGCTGTAACACAAGGCATTTGAAGATGGCTTTAAGCTTTTAGCTTTAATGTATTTTTTGGATAAATACGATTCTTTAAACCATTTGAATGATAGAAGTCATGTTTTTCTTTTCTATACTTCATGTCATGTTTTTATTTCTATACTTACCCTAACCTATAATTGTCTGAAATAAAATTGATGAAAGACCTTTAATTTATACCTTCGCATTGGAAAGAAGAACGTTGTCACAATAAAGCCAACAGAATTGCAGTAACGTAAACATGCTGCTAATTTCAATCAAGGCTTCATTTACGTCATACAACTTAATGTGCATATACTTTAGTTGGGAACTGACTGACAAACTAATAAGAATGTACATTATTTTAAAGATAAGTTTGAGTTTCAATTTGCATTTGTTGTCACCTCTTTAAAGCAGGAGACCACAAAGAAACTAAGTTACAATGAATGACAAAACCGAGCGAACTATATACAGTTGTTGGGAACCTCTTGGGGCAATTGCTGTATAAACAAGCTAGTTTGTTTTAGGATTAGGGTTCCCATGTGAAATGTAGTTGCTGGTAAATCATGCTTCTCCAGTGCCTTGCAGTAACATGTATGATTGGAGGTGAAATGGAATGCAGATATACCAGATTTAGCGCAGGGGACTACTCGAATAATTCCTTATAGCAGTATATAATCAGTGTGCCGTAATAGTTTGTTTGTATTCGTTGTTGCACATTTATTGCACATGCATACCATCACGGAAACATCAAAATACTATGGGCGAGTTTAATTCTCTGCCGATGCACACAGGACCACACAATGTTATGTGAGGTTTTTCAGCCATTGCTAAGAGTTACATGAGTGCAACGTGATAAACTATGAACTCAGGAATAGTGCAAAAAAAAGAAGAAGCTGAATTTATCAACTGCAGTTGCATAAAAGTGCTTTTATAGCAATGGTAACTGGAGTTTGTTAGCTAGCTATTGCTACTCTATGCCCGGTTCCTGAGTTTAATTTATTTTCACCCCATATATTGTTTGAGAGATATGTCTCAAAACAACTAAGCAAGCATTGTCCATTCTACAATACAAATGGAATTTAGTTTTCTAAGTGTCCTCATATCTGTGTCTCTCTACTAATTGACCAAGAATGTGTGCAGTGTGCACGCTATTTGAAACTACTTTAAATTAATTTGTTTTGTGACTGGGTGCTCTTCTTTTAGGGGTGTGTTATAACAAAAATTGTAGAGATTCTTCCATGCTAACCATTCATTAGCTGGTTATGTTATTCTAGCTATATTCTCCATGTATGAACAAATCGGCTGTATTAAGATTAGAGGTGTGATAGTACTATTTCTTATTTTATATGACGGTATACCATCATAAACTTACATAATACTGTGATAGTGGCAAAAGCTATTTTCATGCGGGGGGAAAAATATTTCAACCATTCCCCTACTAAAATGTGAATAACCCATATTAAATAATATAATACTGGTCCTGGGGTGTCTGCTAATGCCATTTAATCCACCACCTCTTTGGTTGTTCTTGCATTTTGTTTTGTTGACAACGTGACCCCTGCACGTCCCTCGCATTTCTCAACCCTTGTAGGTAGAGCTACCTAACAGCTCTGTTATTAGCTAGCTAGCTGCATGGCATAAATCTCATGCAACATTCATGCCATATGGTAGTAACCGTAAACACGAGCTTCCCACTAGGAAAAAACGTTCACGCCAGCTTCCAACTCGTAATTACTAGTCGCGAACTCTGTCATTCTCGATAGACCCAGATCTCTCCCACTACAGCATAGTGATGTCACCATCGCAGAACTTGTTGACAACAGCAAATATGGGGGCAACGCAGGTGAATAATGTTACTGTAGTAAAAGGTAAAAAAACAACACAAATAACCAGTGAATTTCATCAAGTTTATAGGGGGCCTTGAGAAGAAGGTTTGTAAACCAACAGATCTGCAGCTAACTAACTTGTTTGATTTGTAAAATATATAATTTATTATCATTATTTTTGACCTAGTTCGTCACCCCTGCTCCTCGATGTCCTTCAGAAGGACCAGCATTTAACCAGCATTAAATCCAGCATTATGTACAGTTTTTGAAACACCTCCATCTTGATGCTGTGTAAACATCCTAACGACTTCAGCACGTGAACCTTGCGGTGAACACTCCCAAGTTGTTGCTACGAGTAAACAAGTTGTTGCTACGCTCCTTCCTATATGGCATGAACACAGCATCAGTTTGCAGTCCTTTATAAAACTTGCGATGTCCGACACTGATTCCGATGCCGAGGCGGTCTGTAATGACTAATTATATCCCCCAAAAGCAAACTTGTTCATCCGTGTGGACTCACATTTGATTCAGAGTGAACTATATTCAGTTGCATTTATTTTTATTGTTTTTCAATTAAAATGGTATATAAATCTGCAAAGAGCCATATAATAGAGATCGAGTTGTAAACTTTGTGTGATACTTTTGTTTTAGCTTAAAAACTGATACCGTGCTATACCGAAAACCATGATATTGAGCAGTACGATTATCATACCGTGAAAATGTCATACCGTCACAGCCCAAGTTAAGATATTGATGCATATTCCCCGTCACTTCCAACTTTCTCCTCTCTACCTTAGTTTAAGGAGCTAGCTAATAGAACACTTGTTGAACATAGCCATTTAGACTTATTAATGTTAACTGTAATTATTTTTACATGAGTGGCAATATTAAAATGATAATTGTTAATGAAGCGGCATTGATAGCTAGCTAGTTAAGCTAACAAGTTGCAACATATTTTTACCCTATGTTCTCCATACAGTATATTCATAAATTGATACTCATTCCCTATCACATCCTCCTTTGTCTTGCATACTGTAGTTTAATCTGCTAGCAATATTATAAAAATCGCCTCTTGCATTGTCATTTCACTTTCATACTTTGGCTTAACGGTTCAGCTTGCTTTCTATATAACAGAACAGTGAAAATGCATATTAAGCACTCTTGCAGAATGCAGAACAGTTACATGGTAGCTAGGTCTCAAAGCACCTGCTGCTGATGGATACAAACGGGTTCACTCAGTTCTTTCAGAGAAATCGATTAAAAGGTTGTGTGCTAGTAAAAGATCTGACGGCTCCGCTTCTTTGCATGACCATGCCAGGGATCCCCCCAGCGGTTGATGATATCCGTTTTGGCCTGCAGATACTGCTGTTCGACATTGCCTTTATGTCCCCAAAACACTGACATCCCCGACCCCTCCCGCTCAGCCCACCACCACCTTAACTAACGTGCATTGTGTCCTTTGTTTTATAAGCAAGCAGCTGTCTCCACTTAGCACCTATGCCTCATTGTACTCATTATTAAATTAAAAAAGTTAAATCTTTACCATAGGTCTACAATATGCATTTATTAATTTGTTTTATATTTGACTTTTCTCCAAACTTAAACCACTCAATCTAATTTCTCATCCCATCGCTGCAACATCAGGACACTGATCATCAGTTAGCTGCCTGCTTCTTTCAACAATGCTGTGCACCAGCAGGCAGCCAGTCAGTTTCTTAATGCAGAGTGTTGCGAGGGATATCCTGCCGTGTAGAATCCTCCCTCCCTGGGCAATGCTGTGGCCAATTATGCTAGCCACAGTCAGGATTCTACTCTAAACTCACACACATCTCTGCACCAAGAACTACTGCTTTAGCTGGATGTACCACTCAGAGGCCAGAAGTAGACCATTTATAATAATGGGTGTATTGCACCAGCAGATGTATTGAAAATATGTTTGCATACTAAAGTATGTATTCTTCCCATATTTTGTATTTTTTCATGTATTTTTCAGTTATCTGGCTATTGCTTTTCTTGTACAGTTCCTTCCTGAAAGAACAAGAATCAAAAGTTGCCATTTGTGTCACTAAAATGTAAATATAGACACACATCTGTGTCTATATTAAGGCGTATTACTTATGTAGTTAGTATATGCCCATATCTATGGTGATTTACAGAACAACTTACAAATGTTTTTCAGCATTAAGGGGCCCATTTGTTACAGTGCAGGTGAAAGGCTATGTTTGGAAAGGTTTATTTTTTATTTTTTATTTGCTTGTTTTTCAAATTATTTGAGATGATGCATAAAGTCTATTTTGACTGTCACCTTAGAAAGTGGTCACATAGGGTACATGGGCGCTTTAAGTTGACTTTTTGTGCAATATGCATGCACACGTACTGTATATGTGTCTATTTACTTCCCATAGATGTGTTGGCAGGAACCAATACAAACAAACAAAATGAATGACCCTTGCGTTTTATTCAACAGCAGATTCAAAGGATGAGAGCCCTGCCGACCTTTCTCATCTGAACTTGCTTCAACCCGGGCGAGGGACTGCACAAGCTTCAAACAAGTATGCGGCCGATGGTTATCGTGCCAGACAAGCTGCTTCAGAGTATCAGCTTTCCCATGGAGTTCTAAGAGCTTTTCGGAAATTGGCTCTCCGACCCTTTTCGACTCTTTTGTGCGTGTGTCCACATGCGGACATGCGTGCGCATGCATCCGTATAAAAGCGCATCCCCTGTTTTTTAATCCAATCCCAGTGTGTGTTCTTTTCTTTCATTTTTTATTTTTTTTTTAAACAGACAAATAAGAAAGACTCAGGGTCCATGAGCGACTTGGGCAAGGCGACGCCGACATGAGTAGTACTTTAGGAAAAGACAAAGACTCAAAAGAAAAGGACCCCAAGGGTCCCCTGGGAAAAGAAAGGGAAAAGGAGGGCAAAGCCCTGAGCGGCTTCAGCAAAGACGGCAAAGAGACCAAGACCAAAGGGAAAGATGCCAAAGAAGGAAAGAAGGACCCGGGCGGCGCCCCGCCCGCCGTGGCCTTCTCCGTGGACAACACGATAAAGCGGCCCAACCCAGCGCCGGGGACTCGCAAAAAATCCAGCAACGCAGAGGTGATCAAAGAGCTGAACAAGTGCCGGGAGGAGAACTCCATGCGCCTGGACCTGTCCAAGAGGTCCATACACATGCTCCCCACGTCCATTAAGGAGCTCACGCAGCTGGCCGAACTCTACCTGTACAGCAACAAGCTGCAGAGCCTCCCCGCTGAGGTGGGCTGCCTGGCGGGCCTGGTCACGCTGGCGCTGAGCGAGAACTCGCTCACCAGCCTGCCCGACTCCCTGGACAACTTGAAGAAGCTGCGAATGCTGGACCTCCGGCACAACAAGCTGAGGGAGATCCCGGAGGTGGTGTACAGGGTGACGTCCCTCACCACCCTCTACCTGCGCTTCAACCGCATCACCGCCGTGGAGAAGGACATCAAGAACCTGTCCAAGCTCACCATGCTGAGCATCCGGGAGAACAAAATCAAGCAGCTGCCCGCCGAGATCGGTGAGTGGGCGAGCGCCACCTGCGTGTTTGAGAGAGAGAGAGAGAGAGAGAGAGAGAGGGGAAAGAAAAAGAGCACGATTGAATAGGAGAGGGCGCTGTCACGCTTTCTAATACACTTTGAGGCTTGCGTTAATGTTCTGAAATGTGGCTGTGTGTAGTGTGGGGATATGTGTGTATGCACACATATATGTATATATATGTGTGCATATATACCAGTAACTGCCCAAATAAAGGAAATACCAGCTTCAATGCGCCGTGGCATAGATTCTACAAGTGTATGGAACTCTATTGGAAGGAATGCACACCGTTCTTCTATGAGAAACTCTATAATTCTGTGTTTTGTTGATTGCGGTGAAAAACGCTGCTTAACGATCTCCAAGAAGTGTTCATTTGGGTTAAGATCTGGTGACTGATACGGCCATGGCATATGGTTTGCATCCTTTTCGTGCTCATAAAACCATTCAGTGACCACTCGTGCCCTGTGGATGGGGAATTGTCATCCTGGAAGGGATCACTCCCATCAGGATAGAAATGCTTCACCATAGGATAAAGATGATCATTCAGAATGGCTTTGCGTTTATTGGCATTTAAATATCCGTAAATGCCCTCTTAGGGGTCGAGTGGATCTAAACCATGCCAGGAAAATGCACCCCACACCATAGCAGAGCTGCCGGGACCCTTCATGTACTCAAATGTTTCTTTTATTTTGGCAGTTACTGTATATATTAGGGATGCACCAATTGATTAGCTTAACATCAGAATCAGAATTGTATTTGCATTCAAATACAAAATTGGCCACCGGCCAATGTGCTCGTTTAATAGCAGATTTTTTTGGTAATGTTATGACATTTTATTGCACTTTAACAGGACGCAAAATATGACGAACACACACGGTACAGTAAAACAAAAAAGATGTGCATGACAATCAGTGCTGTCCAAATAGCAATTATCAATGGGGCATTACCGATCTCCTCTTCATTTAGTAATTTTTTAGGTAAATGACAATTTTTAATCATTAACAAACATTGAATGTGTGGCCTAATTTATTAAATACAGCAAAACATGTTTTAGACATTTTGAAATGTTTGCTTAACTGAGTTTTCAAACATTTAAAAAACTAAAAAATACATACCTTAACTCTCTCCCTTTAACTCAAATTTCCTCAATTTGGCCAATGACTATATTTCAGGGGAGCAGTTTAGCCTACCCTTCTATGTTATCTTCTCTGCTGAATGTATTCCTTTTTAGCGATATTTTCAGTGTTTTGTGTTCTGTACCTCCTGCCACATGCTGTTTTGTTTTAGTCTGCAAATGATCCCTTTAATTAATTGACAGCAGGGACATTTTGTGGCAAAACATGCCTGATTACTTAGGGTGTGTAAGATAATTTGTTCATTAGCCTGCTGTAATTTACTGTAGAAGTAATTTCTCCATTATTAAGAATATTATTAAGCATGTTGCATTGTCGTTATGCAGGCATTCCCATTTGAGGTAGTATTCTATAGTAGGGAGACTGCATTGACATCCAAATAGCATTGGATATATGGGGGTTGGGTATGCGTACTGCACTATTACTGAGGCTAAATAAATTTGATTAGATCTCAAAATCAATTACATCTGTTTGAAAACTTAAACCTGTGAGTAATAGAATGTCCAACAGTCATGCAGGGTTTTTTTTTTTGTGTGAATAATTATTTATTGGAATTTTTATTTTTACAATCAACAGAGACAAACATAAAATGACATGATAATAACTTTTAACATAACCAAAACGACACTCATCAAAGTAAGCCAAGACAAAGAGACATAAAAATACATTTAAAAAAACCAACAACAGTCATGCAGGCTAAATAAAATGTGGGCTATATTAAAATTGATTTGATCACGTAAACGTTCATGTACAATACATTGACATAGGATACATTTTCTTGTAATTTGCTTGATAAGTTATTACAAACAACATGTAAGCCTATCTGTGTGACTGCATACTTTGCATTTGAAACAAATTTCAGAACTGGTATTGGTTTTGGCAGATACTGTTGAGAAAATATCAGACATCAGAATCAGCCTAGAAATTCTCCTTCGGTGCCCCTTAAAATACAAACAAATTAATAAAATGTAATGTAATGTAATACCATTCAGTGACAATTGGAACATTTTGACCAAAATGATTAGACCAAGATAAAGAATGAATACCAACAGAAATGCAAAAGCATATTTATTTCTGCAGTCTGCATTTGTCTTCTGTGAAACAGAGAGTGTACCTTCTAATAAACCATGTTCTGTTTCCATGCAGTGTTCACACTACCATAAGAAAAAAAACGGAATCATGCCAAAATCTGTTACTGTCTTATTTTTGTGAGCAGGCCAACTGGAAAATATACAGATATAAAATGCTTTGAGTTTAATGCATTGAGACTCTTTAATTTGATAAAGTGAGTAAGTCTCAATTGAAATATGTTATCTGGCCCTATAAGATGTTCTAAAAAGGAGACTAAGTGAGGATATTATGAAAATGAATAAAACACTTTTTATTGGGAAGACACGCATGTATGACTAGTGTAAGACATCTGATATGGGATAATAGGCATTATTATTATTATTGTTTTTGTTGTATGTTTTCTAGTGTGTGAATTGTGATATTTGTTTCTGTACAGGGGAGTTATGTAACCTCATCACGCTGGACGTAGCTCACAATCAGCTTGAACACCTTCCGAAAGAGATTGGTAATTGCACACAGATCACTAACCTTGACTTACAGCACAATGAGCTTTTGGACCTTCCTGAATCTATAGGTGAGTGTTCTCAAGGATTCATTTTTTTGATCCATGCATAATTATTTGTTTTGTTAATGGAACAGTGTTTGCCCCCATTTGAAGATATTCTTTCTTTCTTATATTGTAACTTGAAAGGTATGTGCATGTGTGTGTTTTGGGGGTGTTATATTTGTTAAGTAGGCCCTAAGCACTGCCTTAATGGGTAGCTGGGGTTTGCTCCTTGGGAAACCAATGCCCAGGGAAATTGTGAGTGACACTGTAATGTATCAATTAATCGACATATTATTCATGTATTTGTCTTCGCTATAAGGGCCGTTCATTTGCCATTTGCTGAGTACGCCCACAAAGCACTTTCCCTGGGGTTTGTTTTCAGACACTTTTTAAAAGCTTGTCCCAGAACATTTCAAATAAATTAAATGGGAAATGATAAGCTGAACCGCTGATCATTCTTGGTGAATGGCCTTAGGTGCCGTTTCATTTAGTAAGGATTTGAATATACAGCTTATGTATGGCTTTCTATCCACTCCTTCATTGCAAATAGGTTTAGTCTGGCTGACGATGCAGCAGAATTCTATAACTTCTACTTTATGTCAGTACACTCACTGGGTGGATAGTTGCTGTGGATTGAGCTATTTGATTTGGTTCAAGAAATTCACTGCAAAAGCCCTAGATGTACAACAACTAATCTGTCAAAGTGCCATCACTGCAGAGTCCAGACACTGCTGCAGTGTTTGAAAGATGCGAGAGAATGAGCATCTTACAGAGATATTTGACACTTATTCTTGTGACATTGTGACATTATGTATAAATAAATCCTACATTTAGCCCCGTCATTGAAAGGTAATACATCATACATGATTGCAGCTGTTCCCTTTTGTTAAAAATAATTTCCTGAAATGATCATATTCCTGTGAGAATGAAACGGAGGGATGTAATTTAAGTTGGCCGTATCTACTGAAAGACAGTGGTACATGACCCCGTGGGACACCTTCACAATTGCTCAGACACTGCATCAGATGTGCCTTTGTGATCAGGAAGGCTTTACTGTCCCTATTGGTGGAAACATGCATGTCTCAGTAAACTAATGTATCGAGGTGAGCTCACATTTTTTTCAGACACAAACTAACATTTTCCGACCCTTTTTTGACCAAAAAAAACCAATGAAAGCCATAATATTGCCCTAATGCTGTTGATATTTCTCTGGAGCAATGCGTGTTCTTTTTGTAATGTGTACCCTTCACAGTAATGATATTCTGTGTAATCTTTGTGCTGTATTATATGTACAAGTATACATATTATCTTGACTCAAAGTGAGTTCAATTGAAATATCATCTGTGGATTGTCTAAAAGTTCTGCTGCTTGTCCATGCTTTCTTCTGTACAGTCACGCCAATCTCCAATTGCATTATAGTATTTTCAGTAGTGGCCGCCAAGGATGTGAATGATTACATATTATATGTAAACTATTAAAATGGCTCCATAGCCATCAATTCTTGAGCTATTAAGGCCCGTTTCCCCCCCCTTTTTGGATGTTTGGTGCCAATCGGCTTTCACGTTACAAAAAAAGAAAAAGCTACGGATGTCATTAGTGTGCCATTTTCTTTGAATGTTTCAGGTAATTTGTCAAGCATAAATCGCTTGGGTCTGCGGTACAACAGGCTCTCCGCAATCCCCAGGTCATTAGCAAAGTGCCGAGAACTGGAGGAGCTGAACCTCGAGAACAACAATATCTCAATGCTACCAGAGGTAAGCGCAGCCTAAACAATGGAATCGATCCATGGCCTTGCTGATATTTTGCTATAGGTATTTATAGCGCGGTGTGCGTCTCTTGAAAGCGATACCCATCTTATTGATACTGCAGGTTACAAAGCGGTTGTGTGCATGTCCCTATACATACAGATGTATCATTTAAGAGATGTTTCTATGTGGTGGTTTCTATAAAGTACCTATGTGGTCATATTTTTTTCCTGTATTTTCTTCTTTGGTTGTGTTGTAGTGTGTGTGGCTACGGATTTATGGTTTTATTATTATATTTTGTTTCATTGTATCATTGTGTGAATTGGTAGTTATACTTGGGGTGAAGGCTTTTTCCTGTGTGCTTGTAAAATCCATTGCGAATTGTTTCATTTTGTTCAGGGTTGTACAGTCCTACTCTTTCTTTTAATGTCTAATTTTAATGTATAGCAAGAAATGTAATGCATGAAAGGTACTATGCTAATACAGTTTATTATTATTAAACGTCTGGCGTATGTTTGTAATATGTTTGTGTTCTTGTGTTTTCCGGTTTCTTTTCTTTTTTTGTGGAAGTGTATTTTGACAGGTGTTAAAAAGTGAAACAAGCTCACTGTGATACTGTAGATTGAACCTTCCCATATTTTAAGGATATTCATTTTAAGATACAATAATGTTTTCTTATGCGTTTTTCCTCATTCTATGTGTGTTTGTGCACAATGCTTGACTCTCTGCGTCGTTCACTTAACCCCAGGGCCTGCTGTCGAGTCTGGTGAACCTGAACAGTCTAACCCTGGCCCGGAACTGCTTCCAGTCCTACCCCGTGGGCGGCCCCTCCCAGTTCTCCACCATCTACTCCCTGAACATGGAACACAACCGCATCAACAAGATCCCCTTCGGAATCTTTTCCCGGGCCAAAGTGCTGAGCAAGCTGAACATGAAGGTAAACTGCCGTCGCTCCCATCTTGCTGACTGTCCACACTCTCCCTCTGCCTTCTTATTTTTTTTCCTCTCTCTCTTTCCCTTTCTGTCTGGAATTGCCGTGGTTTCACTCCCAGGGCATGTTGATCCCTCATGTCTTCCAGTAAGGCACTGGCGGCTATTCGTGGCTGCGGTGTGAAGCACGGGTGCTTTGTGAGATCCTTTGCACAGTGTTCTCTCAAGGTTCACTTGTTTAATTTCAACAAAATGATGTACTTATCCCTTGTTCCAATTTCTGTACTTCAAAAGCAGAAATTAGGACACATATATGTCCCTGTTTGGCCGGTGGGGGATTGTAACCTGGACGTTAGGACAGTTCATGCTGTACTGCAGAAACCAAAATTATTGGTATTGTTCCAACCTGGGAACTACCGATTTAAAATTAGCCTCTGAGCTAGCTTGTGCAATATACTGGACACACTAACATCCATGTTGAAAAAATGTTCACGTTCCTTGTCAAATAATGAGTAAGTAAATATATACAAGTAAGAAAGCAAGAATATTTCCACGTATATATACTATAACATTTTGTTTGACATTTGTATTTTTTAGGACAACCAGCTAACTTCTCTCCCACTTGACTTTGGAACCTGGACCAGTATGGTGGAGCTGAATCTCGCCACAAACCAGCTGACCAAGATCCCTGAGGATGTGTGCGGGCTTGTGTCTCTGGAGGTGTGTCGTTATGTTTGTTTACTACAGCTTCTCTTGACGACTGACCTCAGCTATTATTACCCCCCCCCTTCTGCAGTGGGATTGTGTATTTTTGCACCTCGCTGGTTTGGCTGGCTATCCCACAACGCTTATCCTCACAACTCGCCTTTTCCATGAATCATGCCATTGTCACTTATGCTGTCTGAGACGGGGACATAATTACCCAAAAGAGCCATCCTGCGGCTATGATAAATATGGAAACCTTTTTTCTCTGTTTTGTAATTAACGTGACACCATGTATGCCAAACATGCGTTTGCTTTTTTTGTTTGTCGTTCTGAGATTGCTGGAGAAACTAGTGGCATTTAGCGTACATTTTTAACTTAGGATGCCTAATTTTGGGTGCTTAAAATATCAAGACACATGGACAGCATCTCCAAAATGATTGCCGTCATGTACCCCTATACATACGGATGTATCACTTATATCTACAGTATGTGTATATAATTCCTCTCCACCCCCCCTCCCTACCCTTTTTTATAGTTAAAATATGGACAAATTATAACGCAATACAGAATGAAATGCAAATTCTTTATAATGGCAATATCCATGCACTTTTGCGTGTTTCATGTCCTGGTGTCTCTTTGAAATGGTAATAATGTGTCTTTCTTTTGGTTTGCAGGTCCTGATTCTGTCAAACAATCTTTTAAAGAAACTGCCGCACGGCATCGGCAACCTGCGGAAGCTGCGGGAGCTGGACTTGGAGGAGAACAAGTTAGAAACGCTCCCCAACGAAATCGCCTACCTTAAAGATTTACAGGTACGCGCGCGGCGATGTTCTCTCGAAGGTTTCATGCGAGGACTCCCATTAGCTTGGAAGCGAGGGTTTCACCCTGATATCGATGATGCCTTTTTAAAAATAAAACTTGTCCATGTCAGCATGGTGGCGATTACCCTGCAGTGACGGCTCGTCCAGTGGCCGCTCAGGCTGACCCCTTGTCCCTTATCTCTTTTCTTTGTTTGTTTTTTTAGAAACTCGTCTTGACCAATAATCAGCTGACCACTTTGCCCAGGGGCATTGGTCACCTCACCAACCTGACCCACCTTGGTTTGGGAGAAAATCTCCTGCAACACCTCCCTGAGGAGATCGGTGAGCACACGCCATAAGACACGTTGTGGGGATTGCTGGGAACCCCTCCAGTTTCCCTTATTTCAACATGGTTGTTCCCGGTTTAAATCTGTTGCTTTTAGCTAGGCGTAATTGTGGTTTGCAGCGGTGTTCACAAGTGAGTTGTAGTTCTGTGTGTTTTCTCTCTCATTTAGCTTTTTATTCAAAGCAAACATCTTCAAGAATAATGAGCAATTCATGACAAAAATATAAATATGTTTTAGAACAGATCACTTCCACATGTTAATACACTGAGGTATTGGAAATTAAAAATATATTTTGTCTACATAAACTTGCAAATGGTTGCTTGTAAGTTTATATATTGGCAAAATGTAATTTTGAAAATGTATACAGGCAGTCCCCGGGTTACGAACATCTGGCTTACGGACAACTCGTACTTACGAACGGACTGCCATAAGGCCTATTATGTTCAAAAAAATTTTTAGTTAAATGCAATGGTTCGTAATAACGAACGCACGCACTACTTTGTGATGCTCATGAAAACATTGCGTGGTTTCAGCGGTTTGTCGGCTCAAGGAACAGAGATCACCGTCAGTTATTTTAAGTCAGATCACAGTCCCATTTTTCTCTTTCTCTTACCCTTACAATGATGCCTCCAAAGCATAAATCCGATGCAAGTGCTGGTGATGCATCAAAGAAAAGGAAAACAATCACCATGGAAAGTAAAGTTGAAATAATAAAGAGATCGGAGAGAGGTGAAATGCCATCAGCCATTGGGAAAGCATTAGGCTACAGCCGGTCAACGATCGGTTTTTAAAAAACAATTTTAAAAGACAAAGGGAGAATAATGGAGCATGTGAAAGGCCATGCCCCGATGAATGCCACAATTATTACCAAGCAACGCAGTGGTTTAATTATTGAGATGGAAAGGCTATTGATAATTTGGATAGAAGACTACGTAAAATCTGCGTAATATGCCTATTAGCCTTTCTTTAGTGCCTTTCTTTATTAGCCTTTCTTTTTTACAGTACTGTATGTACATAGTTACTTTTATTATTACTGTATTATTATTAATAATATTACAGTATTGTTATTATTACAGTATTATTATGTACTGAATGTTATATTTAAGATGTTTTATTGTATTTGGAAGTTTTTCTTAAGTGTTTTATATGCACAGAAAAGTAAAATAAATACTACACTAAGACAAACATTTGACTAAGTGACGATTAATAAGAACTGTATGTACCTGTTCCGACTTACATACAAATTTGACTTAAAGACAGATGTAAGAATGGATCTCGTCCGTAACCCGGGCACTGCCTGTATTGAATAAACAATAACTAGCTACATAACTAACAAAGATTGTTTAGCTGGAGATGAGTAACGTTAGATTTCTAGTTAGCTTGAATATCCAATTTGCCTGCTGAACTCTCCCTCATAATTGCTGGCTGAGGTAATTGGCTATATAGATTTTTGAACTGTGTATGGAGCTTTGCATCATTTACGGTGATGTTGGGCAGCTCTTGTAGACCCCTTATGTAAAACAATTGTTTGCTAAAACCTAATTCTGTTAAAAGTAGTAATGCTTGCTAACTGATGGTGTTGAAATGACAGGCAGGCAAATTACACGACTGGATTAACTGAGACGTGCGAGTGAGATTAGTGGTAAAGTGAGGGGGCGGGGGGCAAAAAGAGGCCAAAATTTATTATATTAAATATCTACCAGCCAATTTAATAATAGCTTGAAACAGGTTAAAAAAATGTTTAAAAAAATGTGATATGTGGGTTCAGAATTGTGGTGTAGTGCTTAGAGGTTTCAGATTCAAATTCCAGGTCAGTGTGATTTTTAAAAAATGTTACATACATAATTTGCGCAAGCATATGCCCTTGAACAAAGTACTTAACCTGAATTATTTATCTAAATATCTAGCTTTATAAAAAATATATAATATGTGTAAAAAAAAAAGGGGGGGGGGGCTAGATGCATAAGGGCATCTACTAAGAAGATATATAATGTAATAGGGACTACCATGATACAATGTCGCAGTGGGACTCTTTGATGAAACCCGGTCTGTCTGTGTCGCCCTCTCCTCCAGGTACACTGGAGAACCTTGAGGAGCTCTATCTTAACGATAACCCCAACCTCCACAGCCTTCCCTTTGAGCTGGCCCTTTGCAGCAAGCTGTCCATAATGAGCATCGAGAACTGTCCTCTCAGCCACCTGCCCCCTCAGATCGTCGCCGGAGGCCCGTCCTTCATCATTCAGTTCCTGAAGATGCAAGGCCCGTACCGTGCCATGGTCTGAACGCCCCAATCCCATGTGTCATACACTGTAAGAAAAGAAAAAAAGAGAAGAAAAAAAAAAAAACGGGAAAAAGAGAATTAAAAAAAGAAAAACAAAAAAGAAAACTATAATTAAATGCATTATTGTTGTTATGAATATCTTATCTGAGGAAAAAAAGGCAATTTTATTAAGACTGCATTACATGTTTCTGCTAATAGAGGAATCATAGCCATTTAGATCCCCACCAATCATGAAAAAAAGAGAAATTACTTTAGACCTCCTTTGCCAAAATTGATAGATGTATATTGAATAACCATAACCAGAGCTTACTGGCAGTCTTCTAATATATAAACCATATTGCCAACACAGTTTCAGTCGTTAAAAAAAACTGTTATTAGAACAAGAATTACAATTGTATGCAAAAAAAGTTTCAGTCTTTATTTTGCTGCTGCTGCTGCTGCTGCTGCTGCTGCCATAACCCTTTTTTTGTTTGTTTTTAATTTTTTATTCCTAATTTTTTTAATTTTATTTTTTTTAACCACTCCTTGACTAAAGATTACTGTGTGCTACTGTGCAGATGACTCAGTTTGTGGAGAACAAAGGTCTAATCTGATGTTGGCGTTGTACAATGCAAAACTAGTGCCTGTCCAGGAAAGAGAACTGGTTATTTCTGAAACGCAACTGATCTTGTGGTTTCTTTTTTTTGGTTTCATTATTTTTATTTATTTTTTGTTTGTTTTTGTTTTTACAATGTTAGCTATGTTTCCCACATTGTTTTATCATAGGTCATTTTTTTTTATCATTGTCTTTTTTAATATTTCATAAATCATTTACTTTTAATTCACTTTGAGAGGGTTAATACAACAAACCAACACTTTATTGATACATGATGGATACTTTAATTTAATGTGATTTATAGGAACTGCTACCTAAACAATTTAGCCCAATTATTAAAATAATTGAAAACCGATAAATTAGTAGAAATCAGTTAGTTAATTTGATACGTTTTTGTCAATTTAAAGGCCTGATTTGATCTAACTCAAGTTCTGAAGCATTCTGAAATTACTTGCATTGAAGTGTATCTGTGACCACTTGGTCCCTGATGTGACATATTAGGCTAATTTGACGGGGGAATATTTTTACACTGTTTGTAGAAATGGATGATGGGACGTGAACTAACTACAGTCATTTTTTATATGTATACTGATTGCCTCCTGTGCAGTTCAGTCTTACAAATGTTTACGTTTGCTATATCTTCAGTGTTTGGCACTATTACTGTTGTTATTATGAAAATATTTCATCAAACATATCAGGCGCAGTGAAGGAAGATTACAGTAAAGTAAATTAATCACAGTTTCTCCGGATTTATGTTAAATGTATGCCAAAAAACAACAACATGTGCAAGATTAGAGCCCTCTTACAGAAATACAGTTAACTTGTTAGATTTCCATAATGATCTATAATTCCTTTTCTTCAGAGCAATTTTAAACATTTTCTGCATCACCAGATCTGAAATTTTGGGTATATTGAGAATCCACCCTCTCACCCTGTTCCATCCCACCCCAATCCCACCCCCAACACTGTCACGTCATGCTGCTGTTTTTTATGCACTTTTTATGGTATTGGCACCCTCCTTGAAGTTTCTTTTTGCAATGAAATTTTCATTTTACCGCTTGTATATTGAATAGGGGCATTTTGTTTCATAGTGTAAGTGTATTTCCATACGTTTTCCTTTTCTTCTCTCATAATTTATAGTTTATCAAGAGAATATTTTGTCTGCCTCAACATTTTAATAACGAGGAACGGTAATTTTCTATAATCAAATCGTTACATTGAAGCTGTGTCTTATCAAATCTATGTATATGATCTGTACACGAGAGGTTCTGTAAAAATTTTGTATTGTTTTGCAAATTAAAATACCCATATCATTTCTTTCCTGAACAACAGGCAAAATGGTTTGTACTGACAAAGGTATTGCTTCTAAGATCTGCAATGTTTTAACTAAAGAGCCAAATTTGAATCAACATTTTTTTTCCCTAATGACTAAATTAATGTCTGATTAGTATTATATTGAGTGACTGTGCATGTAAATCCCAAACTTTGGTTACAACAAGGTTTTTATCTTTACTTTTAAGATGTGATGCATCTTAAAATGTGCCACAGCTTTTTTTCAGTCATAGTTTTAATTGAGATTTTAACGTAGTCTACATTCGGCAGCAGCTGAAGATGTGTATTTTGGGGGGTTAGGGGAAACAGCATGGTCGTAGATGCGTGTATGACAGAACTTTGTCTTTCGTGGCCACGCATGACGAGGCGAGACCGCATCCCTTGTCAGGAATTGTATAGCTGCTTGATTCTACCAGCAGAACTCGTTGCTGCTCGATGAACTCTTGAAACATATGCTGTAAAAGATGATAACTCCTAAGACTCTTAAGGCAGATGCAGAATCAGCTGTAGCCTGGGACACATCCATTGACTTGATGCGGTTCAGGTTTAGTGGTTCTAACAGATCAAATTATTTTGGACCTATTCAAAAAGAAATCTATAAAATAAACAAGGTGCATAATTGAGCCTAACCGTAGTTACAGTACAGACTTAACAATGTAAAAAGGGCTTTCTCTGTTCGTGCTTAACAATACACCAGAGGCAGTACATTCCTGGTTTTGAATAAAAGCTTGAAAGTGTACATTTGATCTGTGTAATTATTGTTATATTAAGCAGCTGATAGCAAGTGTGAAAATGCCTTCAGTGAGTACTTCAAATGAAATGTGCATTAGGCATACAGCAAGCAAAAAAAACAACAACAAAACAAAAATGCTGTATTCCCTGTAATTATTTTATTTTTACTTATCACCGTGCCATTCGAAAGTAATCGACAGTAGTTGGTAGCAGCTGACACTAAGACGAAAATGAAAAGAAAAATAAATATATTTAAAAAATGGGAAAGCATTTATCAAAAACCAGGAATGTAGATTTAAATGTGCTTTTAAAAATTAGTCAAATTTTCAGTCTGCTGGGGCAGTCATTTTGACTCTATCAGATGTTTTTTTTTAATGATCTCGTGTTCTGGTGCATCCAAATGAATTGAGACTTCGGGTGTTTATTTTTCTATTGTTTGTGTTTTAGATCATAGAATGATAGCGTATGAATCAAGGTCATCTTTCCTTTTTTTGTAGAAATGTCTTGTACGTCTCTCTTGCCTTGCTATGTTGTATAGGAAACGAGCATGTTCCTTTTTTTAACCATGATTATTGTTGGGGGGGTGGGGGTGGGGGAGGTGTACAAAAAAAGACGAAAATTATTTGCTATTTGGTATCTGCAAAAATGTTATTTTGATTTTTGTACATTTCAAAGAGAGTATCAAAAGCATTGTGCAGCAATGCCTGACCTACCTGTTCTTTGACAAGCAGCCTTAAAAGGTAAAGGTTTTGGTATTCCTTCCTCGTATTTCTGGCCACTCAAATGACACGTTGCTGCGCTTGGTGAGAATCCTGTTCATCTCGGTTCTTGCGGTCTGTGCATTGTGAAACTTAAGCCAACTACCAACAATTTACATAGCCACACTTTTTCCCCCCACAAATCCACAGTCGTCTACTACAGGACAAGCGTTATTAAATAAACATTTGACTGCCTTACATATACTGTACATTTCTCTCATATACCTTTTGCTTACCAGTGTTTTTTTGTTTTGTTTTTTCTTCTTCCCCTATCTCAGTAGTGAGTGTTTTGATGACTATGATGGAAAGGAAAAAGATTGATAATCAGCCACTGTTACTGATGTAAAGGGTATGACCAGAACTGAAACAGGTTCCCTCAGTGTACTAATCTTGGCTTTGGCCCTAGAGTTTAGCAGTTTTTCTACAAGAATAAACTAAAATCCCTTGATCAATAGGTTAAAAAAAACAAATTCTGCCCAAGTACTTACTAGAAATAGAGCGATGGTCCTTGGTTGCTAGTATCAGAATTTATTTGGAATAAATGCAGATAAGACTACCTCCCCTTTGAGTCTGCATTTGGTTGCAGTGACTTTGTGTCATTTGGAGTTGTAATGTAAACATATACTTAATTGTCATGCCAAGTATGAGATGTTGAATTTTTAGAATATTTAGACTGCCAATATGACTCTTCGCATCCAAATGATTGATTTGAAATACATGCTAATTATTGGGGGGGTTTCAGTCAAAACATATATTCAATTCCCCTCTGTATGAAGTAATATTGAAACATACACGCATACACTTAGCAACCCCAGGACTTGCCTGTTCTTGCATTGCAAAATATGACATTCGCAAATAAATTAAATGGTCATGTTTGGGATGTTCCCTATGTACATATATCTTTTAACTGTAATAAACCTATAAACATTTACAAAATTTAAAGTTACGTGAGATATTGTATTGTGTAGCAATCTTTGCTTTTACCAAACAGTACTGCAAAATGAATTCTGTTTTTGTTTTTTTCCCCACATATCAAATTGTTGCCTCCTTGAAAAAGAAATTGCTTTTCCTCTATATATTTTGTTATTTTGCTGTAATAGTAATTTTATTTCAACTGTACAAACACAAAAGCAGCATTCAGCCAAGAGGCTGGTTTACAATGAGTAGTTTGCAATGATTTGCACATGCAGAAAACATTGAGGCACAATTTAAAATGTTTCTCATCAGAAAGCGCTTGGGCCCCTTTAAAGCTTGGACGTCCACCAAAACAAAATGCTTTATGTTGTTTTGCTTTTCCCCCTGCCTTGGCTGAAATGAGATTCTGGCCAGTTGTAGGTCTACAATAGCAAAGAGCCTGCATATTAAAGCAATCCTGCCCCTCCCCTCCAAAAAATATGTATATTGCCATTAAAACTGAAGTGTGTTCAACTTTCTTGTGTCTGTACAAAACACACTAGACAATGATTTCTAAGCTGTTTGTGCTTTGAGGAACGTTAGTCAAGACCCCCAAGCGTTTTACATTTTTTCAATTGTTTTCCACTTTTTAACATAGTGCTGTGCCTTTAACACTCAGACTCGGGCTGTTCCCTAAAATGTCTCTTTTGTACTTAGGGTGAAGAGACCATTTAGTGGTGATGTCATTAGCGTGTAAACTTAAAAACGTATCATTTAGAATTTCTGATGTTTGTACCCTTGTCATGCCTGCACAATGCTTTTTGGTTTTTTTGTTTCTTTGTTTTTTTTGTTTTTTTTTATTTTGGAGATGAATCCCACGTTGATATATGTGGAAAAGGCTCTGGAAATGTATAACTGTACTTTTAATCCAATTAATTGTAATGTTCAGTTTATGTTACTTCAATATAAAAAAGACGATTGCCTTGTCTTGATTTTATAAGTGACGTTGTATGGATGCTTTCATTGTAAAACTCCATATTTGTACCTAAGGTGCAACTCAATCAATAACTGCTAGTGTGTCATCATGTCTGTCCTCCCTTTCTGATTAGTGCGATACGTCTACGGTTTTAAAATCCCAGATAGTCAGACACACACACGTTTCCACCTCAAAACAACTCAAACTATATATTTTTCCAGCCGTAAGACATATGATGTATTGATTTTGAAAGTATTGTGCTATAAATTAAGGAATTTTAGATTTGCATCTGAAGTAACCACAGGCACATTACAGTAAAATTTGTCCAATTATATGTAGTTTCATGATAAACTGTTGTTGAGGATGCATTACTTCTCATTTATTGAAAAGCATATTCGATGGACATAAAGTGATAATAAGGAATCTGAATAAGAATATTTAATATCCCTATAACCGTTTGTATAAAAATATTGCCAAAATAAAAAGGTTGTCGGGGCCCCCGGGTGGCGCAATCGGTCATGCCGGTTTATATAGTATCTTTCATTCAAGGATCTCAAAGCTCTTCACAGTAAATTGGTAATTTCTAATCAAGTGGGTGGATGTACTGCAGCTACATTATCCCTCAACACACAACACACACCACACATTGGCTGTAGCATAGAGCCAGAATTTGGATAGTTAGAATGGGGATGATTAAAAGGCAAGATCCACCAGGGTTAACACATCTAATCTTTGCTGTGAATGCCCTGGGATTGGCATTTGCCAGGGAGTGTCTGAGGCTTGCTTTATTTTTGTAGCTGAGAGATTTCTGTGTTCTGTGTCTATGTCAGATTTATTGGAGCCTACAGGAGGAGTGCAACTAATGATCAGGCAACAGCGGACTCCTGCAGTAAGCTGGTTTCCCCAAGTTTCCCATTCAAAACATTGTCCAGCCCTGCTAAGCCTCAGTCATTCAAGCAAGCAGTTCATGCTGCCACGATTCAAAATAGTCTGGCCTGGTTAAATTAATATTTTGTCCTTCACTTTGCCTCACAAATTGTTTCTTTTTTTCCAAAACATAAAAAATGTTGAGGACAAGTGTTAATTGAATCCAATAATCTACTCTAAATGCGACAAGTGAGCTACTTCATGATTTGATATTTTTTATGGACCACAAACTCAGTGTGAAGAGGAGATTAGAACTGCACTGCTGTGTCAAGGGGTTTTAAGGTTGCAAACTACTGTGCACCTCTGATCACCGAAACTCCCGAGGTGGAGTGCGGGTCATGTTATTGTCCCTGCGTCGTTTTGTCTGTATGCAAACATGATTACGTGGAATACTGATCTGGGTGAAGCTTGGTGAAACTTTTTAATTTTTGGATAAGGGGGAAATTAGGTCTGAGCGTTGATACAACAACTTAGGTATGGCAGAGGTACACTATAGCCTACGTGACCTTGTGTTATGGACAATAATTACTGTAGGCCTACTGAACAATAATAAGTATTGTTCCCATGACAAGCAGACAGCCATGTAATATAGGTTTCGGCCTATTCTAAAAAAGTTTCTTACTCATTGAGTCTACACGTAGGCTAACCCCTTATGGAAAGGACGTGTATTTCTATTGAAATAAAATGTATTATCAATATCAGAATAGATATTGCAACACTTCACAATATATGGACAAATATTAAAATAAATAGGATTTTTAAATGTATTGCTGTAAAATATATTTAACTTTGTTTTCCAAAAGGTCCATATATTTACAATATAATGCAGTATATTCAATTACCTAAGGGACTAGATCCCTATATATTTACGTGATCGAAAACGTTTAAAATAACTATACTATTAGCTGACAATTCAGGACATCAATATGTCGTGAAGACACCCTGGAAAGGTGGGTGATACTGTTTCCTGACAAAAGTTGCTGGTTTTTTGTCATCAGTCGACAGGTGTCACTGTATCCTCGTGCTCTGTCCACAGTGCTGAAACTCTAAAGCACCATGTGAAATGTAAGATTACAGCTTCCGATCCTCAAATAACACCAGTTTATGGGCTAAACATCTCTGTACTTCTGGACATTTATTTACAATGTAGGCTTGTTTGTTGTGGTGATATCGTCGGTGGAGAAAGACGTCTGGTTCAAATAACATATACATAGAACACATAAAATGAATATTTTTCAAACGTTTTGTTACACATGTAGGCTTATTACAATTTTATTTTGAAAATAATATCCGGCGCTTAATTTAAATGTTTCGATTTACTTGCGGAGGTTAACATTTACTTTTTTAAATGATATTTAACAAATTATAGTTATTTTATGATGCTCGAGCTCACAACGTATTTTTTGTCAAAAGCCTTTATTCGAACGTTTACAACGTCTAATACTGTTAACCGAATACAATTAGTTGACGCTGTAGCTAGTCAGCTAGTGTAACATTACGTTAATTTTACCTGGACTTCAGAATACGCTACACTGATGGATGGTGCTCCCGATTATGTGCAAGAATATTTGATGTTTTCCATAATTAACAGTCAGTTTTCTTTGGTACTTATTACAGTAGGCTACACTTTTTTGTGATGCTGGAAACGTATTTTGTCTCTAAAATGTCAGTATAGCAGACACAGTTTTTTCAAATGTTTACCGTTTGATAACTCCATATTTAAAACCATGATATAGTGAAACCGGTATACCATGACACTAGTTTATCTGCAGTTTCACTCAAAATAAACTTGTGGGATTGGGGTCTCCTGTCAAAATCTTAGGATTGAATCAGTCATTTGGTCCAAATTCAGCTATGTCAATTCGTATGCTTCTAGACTATTATTATCAGATTTCAGCGTTGTTGACCTCATTACTTTTGTGCCAAGTAAAAATGCGGTCATCCACGTGGCCGATTCGGTCAGGATTAAAATGACAGATTTGCGCAAGTACATTTACATTTTACATTTTAAGCATTTAACAGACGCTCTTATCCAGAGCGGCTTACAAGATGTGCATTAATACATGGTAGGAACAATCATAGTTTGCGCACGAGGTCAGTGCAGTAATACAGCGATAGACATCCTTGTAGGCAGCTGCATACCATACCTATAACACTGGGAAGGAAAAGGTTAGATTTTTAAAAATTATTATATATTTTTTTTAATTAAATGAGAAGGCAGGGGTATATATACAATAAGTGTTGAGCAGGTCGGCAGTGGTGATAACAATAGGCTAGATGTACAGAATTCAGTGGTAGTGGAGTCTGAAAAGGTGGGCAAGTAGGCTAATAATTAGCATCACATGATCTCCCGTTTGAATAGTACTCTCGTCTGTTTTCTGGGATCATGCACACATTGTAACGCAGATGATAACAATTTTAAATAACTTTAAAAAAGAATAATACATAAACTAATGGCCCTACCCAGGTTGTAATACGTAGCCTACAACAGGCCAACTATCACAGAATCTAGACGCACATTAATGATCAAACCAAGAACCGTAGTTAATGTGAATAGCATAATTGCTCATCGTCAAAGCCCGTGCAGTGACAATAGAATGGTTTGACGACCAGGCGTGTGTTGATCACGAAATCACATTGGAATTGGCAGTGAATGCGTTGGACGATTGGGGAATGGGTGGATGCCGGTGATTAAATAAGTACTGAGTTTGAAGAGCTGCTTTTTTATTTCCACGTGGTTTTTGACGCTGGGTGCTAAGCAACGCAGACTAGAGGCTGGTATTATAAAGGAAAGGAGTGGTAGCAGCGGCAGACAGGGGAAGCGCCCCGCTGGCAGAGGCACAGGCTAATGTGATTACATCGCTATTAGCCCCGTTTGAGACGCGGATCCAGATCCAACATACATCATTATATGGCTTAGCTCACCCATATATTAACATGAACAAACGTGTACTAAAAGAAGCTCATTTTTCGACCAGCGTGAAAACTAAGTCATGAAGTTGCTGACCAAGATTTGTTGGGTTATCAAAACACTTTTGTGACAGTAAAAAAGGTAAGATGTATTTGTCTTCACATTAAATCGCTAGGCTAATTGTTTATATTTGTCGGTAAGGAAAAGCCTACATTTAATAGGAGTTTTTAAATTGTTTCTAAAGCTAATCGGGACCTCTGCCTTTGCCATTTTCTTCAGGTGGAGAAGTGACTACTACCTACACTAAGATCACTTGACAGAATAAGAATTGATGGCTGACGATGGACAGGAAAAATAAGGACAAAATCCATGAGAAATTCAAGACTTGACAATATCTTAAATGCATTTAAAGAGTAATTTTATGGACCGTTTCCGCTAATCTCACAGAATCCCCAAGGGGGTTGGGGAAAAGCGATCTCTAAAATGGGGTATGATAACATGACTAACGAAACTTTGTCTGGGGAACCCCCGTACAGGATGGAGATCTCAATTCCCCTTACGGTACTCGTGGGGATTCTTATCCTCTTAACAGTCTTTGGCAATGTTCTTGTAATTATAGCAGTGTTTACAAGCCGGGCCTTAAAAGCCCCACAGAACTTATTTTTAGTTTCTTTAGCATCCGCAGACATTCTGGTGGCCACACTGGTCATGCCATTTTCTCTAGCCAATGAACTTATGGGCTACTGGTACTTTGGAAAAGTTTGGTGTGAAATGTACCTTGCCTTGGACGTTTTGTTTTGCACTGCGTCTATTGCCCATCTATGCGCCATAAGCCTGGACCGGTACTGGTCCATCACTCAAGCTATCGAGTACAACCTTAAACGAACTCCCAGAAGGATAAAATGCATAATAGTTATAGTATGGGTCATCGCTGCAGTTATATCGTTCCCTCCTTTGATTACAATGGAGAAAGAAGGTGCCAAAGAGGAGGGTCCAACATGTGAAATCAACAAAGACAAGTGGTACATAATCTCCTCGAGCATCGGTTCGTTCTTCGTCCCTTGCATCATCATGATTCTCGTTTACATTCGAATTTACCAAATTGCCAAGAAGAGAACGAGGACCCCACCGGGAAAAAGGAAAAAACAGACGGACAAGAAACACAATGGCTTTGAAGAAGAAGAGCACTTCCACGAAAAATTAAGCGGGGAAAAGGATGGAGAGGACAAAGAAAGGGTTGGGAAAGGTGAAATAAATGGAGTTGACATAGAGGAGTCCTCTTCTTCAGACCACAAAGTAAACACTCCATGTTCGATTAAAAAGAAGAAAGGCAGGGGGAAGACCAAACTAAGCCGAATAAAACCGGGAGACAGTATCCCGAAAAGAGAGGACCGATTGAGCCTTAAATGGAGCAGGTGGAAAGGACGACAAAACAGGGAAAAACGATTCACTTTTGTGCTGGCAGTGGTGATTGGAGTTTTTGTAATATGCTGGTTTCCGTTTTTCTTCACGTATACACTGACTGCCATATGTGACTCGTGCAGTGTACCCCTGACACTGTTTAAATTTTTCTTCTGGTTTGGGTACTGCAACAGCTCTCTTAACCCCATAATATACACAATATTCAACAATGATTTTAGGAGGAGTTTTAAAAAGATACTTTGTAAAGGTGAGAGAAAACAAATGGTTTAATGGCTGCCTTTGCAAGGCCTTACAAATTGTACCGTTTATTGTGTGATCACATACAGTATGTAGCTAACTGTGATAATTACCTTACTGTCTTTTTTTATTTTGAAGGAGAGTTAACGTGCAAGCCAGTGCAAAGTGCACAGTGATTTTTTATGTGATGTGTATTGAGAAACGTATATGCATTTGACTATTAGGGAACATTTTCGTAAAGTTTTGACGTCATGCATACAGTTTCTATCGTCATGTAAGTGTTTAAAGCTAAAGGCAATTATATTATGTCAGTGAAGATAAATACTCCACAGATCTGTGGCTATTGTTGTTACTGTTCTCGAATGTATAACCCTAACGTCGTCATTCAATGCGTGTAACATTTCCAATGGTATCGGTATTTTGTCGTGTTTAACATGATGTTTTCATAAGCTGCAACATGGAGCATAAACTTGTGATATGTAAATATACGTTAATAAATTCATTTTTCACATCAGCTTGAATTTTGTAACTTAGATATAATAAGGATAAGTCATGGCCTTCTTAATTCGGTGTCGCATTTCATTAATTAAAAGAACTCAATGCTCTAAAATAAACGCCCGCTAAATATATAAACAAGCAATTTTACGTCACGCAGCACTGAATGACTGAACCACAAACCATGGAAAGCAAAGAAACAAAAAACAGGATACATATAAATGAAGGTCATGTAATATAATTGTGGTATAGGCTACGGTAATTTTTTCCTACTGGGGGAATCTAATCTGGCTGGAGAATGTGATAAATAACATTTAAGATCTTTCAGGGCATTGTTTGATTTCAGTGTCTTTATCAAGGGGAAATAAGAAGTTGCTCCAACCCAGAAATCAAACATGGGATTATCATTACAGCCCACACTACACCCCGTTTCCATATGCAAACATAATTTTATCCGTTTCAAAAGTGTTTGGTCACCTCTATTTGCTCAGTAGCCTACTTGTTATCGTTCCCTCCACATTTAATGGCTCATTTACATTTCTATCTAAGAAGATATGCTCCATCAAGAAAGAACGGCAGGCTTATTCAGCTAAAACTCGCTCTGCTGGTTCCACTGTAAGGTGGATTCCTTTCGAATATATGATGTGTGCATTTAGAAGGCAGTGCAGTACTTGTTTTAGAAATTAAATCGGGAAAGGGTACCATATAGCATGGGTTACAACAATCATGAATCATAAAAAATCTACTCAGACGGACTCTAGATTAAAATAATGATATATTGTGACAAAAGGGTTTTAACTACCAGGCTGTATCAGCAATGGAACGTTTTCATTAAAAACAAGTGGTTTGCCCCTTTAATTAGTTGCCCCGATCTAAGGAGGAATGTGCATACACAACAAGGAATACTGGGCTAGCAAGATGGAAATGTACTGACAGACGGGTATGAAAGCAAATCCTTTTCTTTTGCCCCGAGATTCACCTCCATGTGGAATGCACTGTGCTGTAAATACGAATGGACGTCCATTATGTTCCATAAGCGTCCACATTTCAAGATATAGGCTACAAATCCTTCAATTTTATTCCCAGTTATTTTCGTCCCTGAATATTGGCAAATCACTTGGAATTCAGAAGTATTAGTCTTGAATTTGATTATATACATGATGCATTCCCACAATTCTATTCTGCAATTGTGGGAAAACCAACAAAATACGTGAGAAGTACAAGGAATGCTATTGTATTTCTTCATTCTATTTTTAATTATTCTATTTGTTTTTTTCCGGGATGGACTTCTATATCGCCACTTCGCTTGATCGGAACAAAACTCGGCACGCATGTCCCACTTGGTCTGAACTCGCGCATGGAATGTTTTGAAAGCGTTCATCCAAAAGCAATGCCCACTACCCACAAAAACCACGCCTTTTTTGCACAATTTTCGGCGAAACAAGCCATGTCATAGCAAGTTCTGCCATACCGTCATCCTTAGCAAGTGCAGTGTCTAAATTGCGAAGGAATCGTGATCGCCCTACGCTTTGGCGGCCACGCCCACTAATGCTCGCGCATCACCCATAGTTGAGGTGTTTCCTATGCCTCGCTTTGACGCGCAAGCCTCCTACAGCAAAAGTCGCAGGGTTTTGATTTCTTGCATACGAAGACATATGGGCCCACTTCAGTTGCGAAGCATTAGATCATATCTTGAACTACGTCCGTGTCACGCTCCATGATGTGCGCCATTTTGCTAAATAAACGTGCTCTAAATAATGTTTTTTCGCCTTTAAAAGGCTTCGCATCTTGGGGTACTGGAATTGCGAAGGAGTAATTATTATCGCATACGCATTGCTGGCCACGCCCCCTAAAGTTCGCCACCAAACCCACCAAAATGAGTAGTTTCCCTTGATTATTCAAAAGTTCAATTTGCAGGAGCTTTGAAAAAAAGGTCAGATGCGGACATTATTGAATATGAAAATGGGCACTACAAAATTACAGATAATCAACTAAGCTTGCATGTCCATAAAAAACAACAAACATACATAAGTTAGTGTAATAGTGTAAGCTTATTATCGGCTTGGTCAGGTGTGGCAATTTTTAATTTGAAATCATAACCATGACGTTGTCCCAGGGACACTCTTGTCCCATTCGTAGAATGGTTCCCACTTGTCATTTAAAATGTTATTGAGAAAATACAACTTTATTATCATTTATTTGAAATGCTTCATGTCTTCCCCTCTGAGGATGACAGAAACCTTCAATGTTTTACCATCATTATGGAATTAGACCCTTATTCAAGTCAACTAGCAAACAATTTCTACATTTTGAAGTATCCCCAAGGTTGAATTGACAACTACAGCAGTGCACTAAATGTATGAGCTCTGGTCCTCAGGCTGCTTTCTTCTACGATATTACAAATCATGTTGTATTCTGGCCTGTATGGAATGGGCCCAATGAAATGAATGCATTTCCATGAAAGAACTGTTTTGTGAAGTGACATTACTTACAAGAGGAGATACTGTACACTTTTAACACAAGTAAATACATCTTCAAAACAGTTACACAAAGAGGAAAAAAAGTATTGTTATGAATCATACCAGAGCTGTTTTTGTTCCTCGCTAGAAGACATTGCACCAATAACCAGGGGGTACATGTAACTGTGTAGAATCACTTCACAGGGATATGAGGGGGTTGATAACTATCCTGCAGGCAAAATGTATTGTTGACTGTGAAGCTCTCATAAAGCTGTGATGAATGAAAACAAACAAACAAAAAACGAACAAAGATAACATGCGCAGAGTTTAGCAGCGTGTTCAACCATTTTTTTTGTTGCTTTGAGCTGAGAGTTAGCCCCAGCATGGGATGCAGAAAGTCAACACCCTGGGCCAAAAGCCTCTGAGAAAGATAAAGAGACGATGTGGGGGGTGGGATCCAGCGTTCTCCGGAATTCACAAGAATCACAATATCCATAAAAAAGTCCAATACAGCTCACGCTGTCTCTGAACTCATTAGTTTGCCGAGAATGAAAACAAATTTGATAGGGCATGAGAGTAAATGTCTTTAAGGACATGTTCGACACTTCCGAATAATATGTTAAGGTAATTAAACCCTTTATGCTTTGAGAACTGTGTGCACTGATTATTACAGCTGCATCTCACTAGGTTCAAAAGTCCACAGTCCGTGGCAGTTATTCTGGTCGCATTCCAGAGGGCTGCAGCACAGATTTTGACCTGACGTGCTTTGATCATTGCAATAACTGATCATTACAATTTTGTCATTGAATCCATACATATCTTGCCTTGCTCTACAAGAAGGAACTTCTTTAATAACTTCTAATGATCTAAGTTATCCCTTTGCACTAGATATTCTCCTCGTAGCCAGACTGACCTGTTGGTGTTTCCTATATTGTGGCAGTTATCTGTATATATGCAAATGTATATATATACTGTATATATACTGTATATATAGTTGATAGACTGGATTCCAGACGTATTGGTTAAACAGATACATGTAAACACTGTGAGGCGCATGCCATGTACCGCAGGATGCTCTGGTACATGTGGTGAGAGTACAGGGCACAGGCAGGGAAAGCAATTACCTCATAGGTTAGGTTACACTATTGTCAAAACAAAGGTTCTTTCCCAACATCAATCCACAGATGCACGGGTACTTTCAAGAGGCAGGATGAAGAAATTCTGGTTCCACCAAGGTACAAGAAAGCAGCAGCAACATGGAAAAACAAGCATGTCTAACGTTAGTGTTTTAGCTGTCTAGAGCTGGGTTCTTCAGTCACCTTTTCATGGGGGCCAGATTGTGCATATTAGCCAAACATTTTCCATGAGTTATGTACAAAACAATGTATGAATAAGTAGTATGTACATGTGTATATACAACATCGAAGCATTCTTAAATTATTGAGAGATATTATTTCTTATTCTGTCACTGGTGGGAGAGACAGTGAGTGGACACTATGCAGGTGTAGACCTAGACATTTTCACATTTGTTAGGCAAATAGTTTTATTGCTATATGTTTCTCAGTGATAAAAGGGCCAAGAGTAAGTCTATGGCCTGCAACATTTGGCATCCAGGCCATCATTTGAATAGCCCTGGTCTAAGGTCCTGCTGTAATGCAGGGCTCCCAAATCTTTTCAAAGTTTCAGACGGCCGACAGCAGACATCTGGGTAATATGCATGATCATGTACATGCACAATCATGGACGAAATGATCTCTTGGCCATTTTTTTATGTATTCACCACAAAAGGAGGGCGGTGTTCAGGCTTGGAGAAAACTATATTCTAATAGGCTCTACCTAGGAGTGCTATGTCGCACTAATTCTTATTAAGAAGAGATTTGCATTGTCATAACTTAGGCAAACAAAGCCTGTTCTACATCACCTGGGAGCCCAGAAATGTTCTTGATCAACAATATAATTAACAACATGTTATCTTGGTTGACAATAAAGCTGTGAATATGAGTAATCACTGGGCACAGTGATATGTATTCAGACTGCTGGCTGTTGAATGATTGAGCCTCTTTGTTTATAGACAACACTCTTCCTGCGGGCATTGTTTTCGGAGGCAGCATTTTGCTCCACTAAATTACCTGTGTCAAATCACTGTGCATCATCTGTTCAGTTTATACCGCTTCTTTTAAATCAAGCTGCGGCAAAATGGATTGTCCAATTTATTTCTATTCGTGCCTCATTGGCAATAATGGGGAGCTGAAATATACATTCAGAAATATCCTCTTATTTTTCAAATATATATTTAAAAGAAAATTAGGGTATGGGGGATTGGGGTAGCTGGATATTCTAAAAATTCTAATTTAATAAATTTATTTTTAATAAAAAAAATATATATTTTGTTTATTTGCAAAAGCCCTTATCCAGAGCTACAAGTAGCTTACCTTTTGCATATTATTTATTTATGCAGTTTGGATATTTTTACTGAAACAATTTGTACCTTCCCGAAGGATGCTGTGGCAGAACCCCAGCTTAGAGATGAACCTGTTATCTTCTGGTTACAAGCCCAGCTCCAAAATCTGTCTGTCTCCATATAGCTGCAGGGTTAGGGCTTTGAATCCTTTTTTCTTTTTGAGAACTTCAACACAACAAGGTTTAGCACAATCAGCAAAGTCAAGACAGTCCTGTTTAATGCAAATCCATTGACATTTAACACAACCAAATTACATCAATGTTTAACACGAGCTACAACAACTATTCCAACCCAATCACATTTAGCACAGCTAACAATGTCAACAAATCAAAATTTAAGAGAACAAACTTTTAATCCATCAACGTGTAATGCAACCAGCTATGCTAACCCCAGTGACATTTTAAACATCCCACAATGGGCTGCTGAGTGGCTCATCCAGGCACTGTTCTAGTTTGTGGATTGGCCCTATGGTACCGAATCCTGAATGCTGAAGCCAACAGCCACACTGGGTGGGGCATATTTGGCCATAGCGTCACCCAGGGGATTTAGTCCATCTCATCGTGCACCAGTGACCCCCTTAATCGAGTCTCCACAGTCTGCCTGCAAAAGCTGCATATTAATTGTCCTCCTCTGAGAAAGCTTAACTGGTGGACTGTGGAGAGAAAAGAAGCAGCGGTTGGCAGAATGTGTTTCAGAGGAGACGGTGTGCTTATCTGTCCTCTCCCGAACCACAGGGGGGATGCAGCAACGAGCAAAACACACAAACACAGTTGGGCATTTAACATTGTAAGAAAACAGCTAAAAATGTAAAAAATGAACTTTTGGAATGCCTAAATCGTATTTTGGGAATTTGTAATGCGTAGTTGTATTCGCAGGCCAATCTCAACGCTGCAACCTCCTCTGCCAATACTGGGAGAGTGAAGACTAGCGGACAAGCATAAGCTCTCCTCCAAAGCTTGTGCTGCAGTCGTCGCTTATGTTCCTTCTGCAGTCGGGTCCAGTCCGGACCAGTCCAGACTGGTGCAGGGAGTCTGCTGGTGCCTGATCGACCAGAAGAGTCGCTCTTGCACGAGACAAAGAAAACCTGCCGATTGAATTCAACCCTTCCTGGGCGACACTACAGGAAATCATGTACTGCCCTGCAGGGCTGCTGGTCACAGTCGGCACTTGCCCAGTTAGATACCAGTTCGATACCAGACTGTGGACTGTGACATTTAACACAACTGGAAATTTAAAACCATCAATGTTTAATACACATGTCAATTTGAAACCATGACATCATTTAATATAAGCAAAAATGTCAACAGACAGAAGATGGCAAATGTGTACTATTCATGTTTGACGGTATATCATTGTGATGGCATTATTGATAGAATAATCTGTAGTTTATATCTGAAGGGAGTAGGAGAATACAACTGAGTTCATGTGAAAATAAAGGACCCACATTACACATTGTTATGTGTTACGTACGTTGTCATTCAAATGCAGCAAGGATTTAGAGTAGCTTTGTTCTGGACTCAGTGGTCTTTGTGCAACATTGCTAATCAATAATTCTCTGCAGTTTGACAGTAAGGCAAAGCTGTTTCTGTGCTGAGAATAAGAGAGTGTAAGTTGTTTAGTTATTGTTTTAAACCTAAAGCATATTTATATACTCTTCCCTGCAGTTCTAAACGTCCTCCTCATGGCAAATAATCCCTCTCACTCCCAGCAGGAAATGTTACGCTTTTAATATATGTATCCCTAAAGAATGACAAAATGTGCCATATGTTTTAATTTAAGAAGGCACATTCTTGGAGCTTTTATGGAAAAAAAGCCTTCAGAAAAAAGTAGTAGAAAAATCAGTCAAAATGTGTTGCGAATAATTTTGAGGGTGCTGAGATGTTCCACTGCAGAAATATTGCTCGCATGTTTATGTATAGGAGCAGAGAACCAGAACAGGTTCATTAAATTAAGTGCAATCTGAGTTTTCTAGATTTCGAGAGGTACAAATGCTTTTTTTCCTCATGGACAATCATGAAGATGGGTAAAACTAAACACTCACATGCTGTAATATGAAATCAAGAAACATGATTGTTAATGTCATAACAACAACAGAAAAGTAGCCTTTTATCTATTGTATTTGTCAAAAGTGCTATAGTTATTCTTTTTTTTTACATATTCTTTTACATTTGTATATATTGTTTATAATCTTACTCTGGCAAACAGAAATTGTCAAAATGTATTAAATGAAATGTACTGCAAAATGATTTGTTAGAGAAATGTTCAGTATATGTATTACTGGTTAGGACATAGTATGCACAGTAGTACATGGCACTTTTAACTGAGCAACTTGTTATGGGCTTTGGCTTTTCTCATTGGCTGTTTGGGGGCTCTATTGATTGGATAGTGCATCCTGATTTGATGAGGCTTCTTTGCAGTCCTTGGACTTGTCTTGTTAGCCAGGATGTCTTTCATGTCTTTCGACCTGTGCTCGCCCAGATAGTATTTACTCTCTGGCCCAGGGCTTCATAGAGCGGAGACAATACACTAGCACCTCAATCTCAAGACACCTTTTGTTTTATTCTAGTATTTTAGTTTGTTTTAACTTTCCTCCAAGTTGTGGTGCAACGTTTAGTGGGGGCCACTGACCTTTTAGATCCCTTCCCTCTTGTGTTTTCTATAACAATTGGTTATCAACTGGCCTTTTGTTTGTTCCCTGGAGCTATGATTGTTTTGGGTTGACTTTTTTGTTTAGCGAACGTGACAAAGTGGTGGTTCCCTGACCGGGAATCACACCCAAGCTACGGCAGTGAAAGCGCCGAATCCTGCCAAATCCTGCCAAATCCTGCCAATTCCCACATCAGGGAATGGTTGAATGGTTGATTGTCTGCACAATGTAGCCTATACAGCCACCTTACATGAAGCCCAATTCAGTGAGTTCTACAGTAGTTAGTTCACACAGAACCCCAGGGGGTCTCACAAAGCACGAGGCAAGATATTTCTGGCAAATTTCCTCCTGCATCTGTACACTTTTCACCTTTGGTAACATCTGCGTAACTGGAAACTTGCCATTGAGATCTAAAATAAGTAAACAGATGCCTGTTTAACAGATAGCAGCCTTGAAGGAAACAAGAATCAGGGTTGAGGATGCCAGAAATTCAAATAAACTACACTGGCCATTTTTTTAAATTCAGAGCTGGAACAAAAAGACAAACATTCAGTGGTGCACAGCCTCTGTGCCTTGTGACATTGCATGACATCTGCCAACATTAGGACTACATAACCACTCTCCTCTGTGATTGTGAGGATACTGGCGATTACCAATTTTCACCCAAGCTCGAGAAACTTTCGAACATGGTTTTGTGTTTTAATTTATTTGATTTTATTCATTGCTTTTCACCTTAAACATCCTTTTGCCACTTCCCACATTCCCTCATTTATTCATCAGTGTAATCAGGCCAGGTTTGTTGCTTTTCAGCACCGTTCAGCAGATTAAGAGGTCCACCTTGTCGGCTTTACGTGAAGCACAGCGCAGCCACAAAAAAGCTATTACAGACATTGCAGGAAAAAAAACCCCAATAAAAACCTGTTAAGTATAAGCTCACCGTGAATCACCAAACAATTTCAGAATGGAAAACTGTAATGATGCATTCCAGCAAATGCAGAATCATCTCCCTGGCCTGACACAGACCATTGAACATTAATAGGATGGGGAAACATTTCCTTAATTTGTAAGACATGAATCCTCACTGATGTATGTGAACAATATAACGCAATACTTCAGACAAGACAGTAATGTTTAATCTATATCTAATATACGTGTAATATACTGTGTGTGGTGGTGCGATGCAGTGTACTGACAGCTAACTATTTAGTGAGCTTGAGTAAAAGAACACAAGAAAAAATGCATTTGAGTTTGACACTTGAGGTCAATATTTGTCTAAATCTCTGTAATGCTCTGTAGTGATTTGTATCATTTCTATGTATTGGACACTTGTCATGTAGTATTGTGGAAAGAGTGTTTTAATCCTTGCAGTCTGAAACAATATGGTTTTTTAAGAAAAGGTCACTGAGTATTAGACAGTCTCCTGGATATCCCATAGACTTAATACCACATAATAACATTTATATCACAAGGCCATATATCACCTTGCCTACTTACTAGGACCCTAAAATACCATCTTGATGCAGTTTTGGTAACTCAGGGGAGAAATAATTGTAACCACACTGGCAACGTGTCCTTAACTTTGACATTTTTTCACACATCACCAAAAGCTCATTAGTCACTGAGTGTAATTGTATGAGAATGACAAGAATTGAATGTTATGTACAACATTTGCTTAAATTTGCAACTCAAAGTTAAGGACAAGTATGCCATAATGGTTAGATTGAATGGCTCCCCCAGATTTTAGGTTAGAGGATAAAAGTTGCTGAGACCTTCATGTTTTCCTGCAGTTGCATAGGTGCATGGGTGTTTGCATGGTTTTGGCACACACAGTATGATGATGCTAAGTTTCCATTAACATGAATTTATACAACTTTAGAGAGCCACTTTAGAATTTTGTGTGAATTTCCAAAAAAACGACATCATTATCGACATACAAATGAAAGGTACTCAACTTTCTAGCAGTTTGTGTCAACAAGTTAGGAAAATGTTTAAGACCTGGCCTAAATGTAAATTTAGCTTAATGGTAACATTTGCAGTTTCAGTCAGAACATACCCTTACCTTGGCTTCATTAAAAAATACACCATTCCCAACAGAACTGATTAATGGGAATCATTACCAGCCACAAGACATGGGGCTTGCTTGTCACGTGGTCACAAGTTTTCTGGACAATGCAGTTTCAGTGAAAAATTCCCACCTCGGTTAGTCTTAGTCAACAGAAATGACTAGTTCTAGTTCAGGGAGAAATTCCCTTTTTATATTCCAGTTTGGGAACACAGCTACCAAAAAATGGAATTGATCGGGAATCTTGTGATCTTTGTCACAGAAATGGCTTTGGATTGAATGGGCATTGACTCCCTGTGTCAGGTCTAATACTTTGTCAGAGTAAGCTTCAGTACCCAGCACCCAAAACAAACCCAACTCCTTCACTAATTGACTTTATCAAATTTACATGCTTCTTTAAAGTCATGGTTGTACTTTATAAAGCCATTTCTTATGATGGCCCCCTGTGTTGAAAATAATTGCCAAGATATTTTTAACAAGAGCTGAGCACAGAATGGAATGGAAATTCTATTGAAAAAAACCCTTACAAATAGAAACTAATTCTGTTTAATGCAGTCTCGTTGGAATTTGCAACTGCATTGGCTTGCTCTTCTGATGTTGGAAACATACTCCTTTTGCCATTGCTCGTTCCCTCCCAAACAACCTGCTTGTACCGTTCTCTGTCTCAGCATGCCAGTGTTTGAAACTTGACTGTTTTCCTTTGAGTGCTTGTCTGGCGTGTTGTGTCCAGGCATGACCCATTTCAGGAACACAATATGACACTGCACAACAATGATAGCAGTCACAGTGCGACATGCAGACATCAACATTATTTTATAAAATGATAAAATATTTGTATTATGCTAATAAAACATCAGGAGTGTTTTTAGTCTGACCTCTCCCACTAGCGGCTGACATTATATATTATTAAGGGATTTGCAGTCATTTAAATCTGTCTGCAAAGCTACACGTTCTACTTTCATTCTTGATTATCCATTACAACAATCATAACATGCATTGTCTACAGGGAGCATATTGTGATACACACTGTCTATTTCTGATGCAAATGAGAAACATGATAGATGGAGATGCTGCCTGACACAAGTCACTTGAGAATGTAAGAAAAAAAAATCTAAATTTGTGTTAAAAGAAATTATTCTGCTAAAATGGAAGAGTGCACAAAAGGCACAGTAAACAACATCCAGTAACAGAAACAAGCTATAATAGAGTTGATCTAGGGTGCTACAAATTTGTGTGAGGCGCACACGTCTATAACTGGATTCACTCCAAATCAGAATTATGCCTTAAGTAAAGAACTGTCTAACCCTTTGCTTGGATGTTGGCTGCAAACATTTCAAGGGAACAACACCCAATAGAGTTCTAGCTCACTGCTTTCCCTGTAAACACCACTTGCACCACATTGTTCCCTGTGCTGTCTGCTGCATGTTTGTGGTTTTAGTGTGAATTCATGGGACTCACTCTGAAATTTATCAGGAAAAAGGATACAAAGTAGGAAACATCCTGCTTAATGTGACCAAACCAGTTGTCAATGTACATAGCTTGGAAAAATTTGCATAAAAATAGCAAGTAAAAGGACATGCTGGCAAGTAAGAATTCAATTAAAATGATCTATTCCCTGAATCCAGAAGCCTTAACAGCCAAATGTCCTTGTTTAAGGTTCAGCACTCTGAATATTTATTTATTTATTAGTTTATTTGTAAGGGACAAGCACAGAGAACATCGACAGCCGCAGAAGCAGTGCCCGATTCACTGTACATGTGTATATAGCCAAAGCTAATTTCCCTTGGTGAGCATTGATAGTTCAATTAATCAATAAAATAATAAAATTGCATTGTTACAGGTTAAAATCAATGCATATAATGACCGAAAACAACAACAGCAACAACAACAACCATACATGACACGACAAAAGCAAACAAACAAACCAAAAATAAATAACATGAGCTCAAATACAGTAATGATTAGTTGGTGTCATGATTACAATTTTGGCCAAGTTTTAGCCAGGACTCGATTGTTGTGGAAAACATTTTAAAATCTTGGATTTGTTTTGAACTGCCACTGAACACAAGTGGTATTTGTGTTGAAACCCCTCACTACATGTAAAATATATTTATTTAATTTAATTGAATAATTATTGTAAGGGACACCAATTATCAATTAAATCATAAAATGTGCTGATAGGCAGAGCAATCTCTTGGATCAACCTTTGTCAAAAATATACAACTCACAATTCAAATAAAATTAAGAGCTGGTTTGTTAAGTTAAAACACAAAGACAAAGACAAAATATTAAACATCAAATCTACAGAGGTAGGTTTACTACCTTAACAAGCATTAAATCCTAGATATAAAATTGACATGCAACAATCATGAAATAGATGATATGAAGGAAAATTCATACCAAACCAAGTCAGTCCCAAAACACAGATACACGCAGCCAGGGAACAAAGCAAATGAGCCCAAATCTCCCAACAATGCAGGAATGTGTAGAACTAAATCCTAGAATTGCCAAACTGAACTTACTATCAACTAATCAAAAAGTGTTCAAAAAAGAGCCCATGCATGATTAATTTTCAATCTGTAGGAGGACCAAAGCAAGCCTGGTTTGGACCCCTTTTTATATTTTTATTTTGAGTCATTCACTAGTACAAGACATATTTTCAAGGTCATCATTGAGATGTTCCTCTCATGGTGCGCATTGTGGTGACACCAAACATCGCTTACGTTGGGTTTAGGGAAGACAGATTGGTTTATACAGATGTGGGTTGGCCTATTATTTGAGAAAATATATATTCAAGCAAAGAATAACACTGCCATGTAACAAGGCCAATTGTGACACACGGACATCTGCTTTGCTCTGGTGCACCTGACCCATCATTTCCAGCTCCTAGGTAGAATGACCAAATTCTGGTGTGTGTGACATAGTAGGCACATGGTGTGATAATCCACTATAGACCATGCTGGTGCCAAAGCCATATACCTCAGTGCCTTTCATTCAAGTCATCACTACCAATAAAACCTGGTAGTGATGACACCAGGGGAATCTATGTTTGCAATCAATGTGTCAAGATGGAGATGGACATTTAGGTTAGGCCAGACCGCATGCTGTGTGCCTTTGCAGGATCATAAAATTCATAGACCTCCCTGACAGTAAACAGTAGTACTTTGGCAAACTGTCATCTAGACAGACACAACCGGTATTGGCTTTTTCAAAGTAAAGACACCATTGAGCCTAATTTCTTTAGATTGGTATTTTGGTAGTTTGGTATTTCTTTCGACCGCTCAAAAATGGCTCAGCATGAAAGTATATTTTGTGTGTTTGTTTTTTGTATTTATTAATGTTGTATCTCTGGCAAATTGCCTTAACAAATAATAAAGGGGAAAGGTCTACTTTGTATGTAGAGTTTCCATGGAAACAAACATCAGCATCATGATCCTAAAACGTTTCTTTGCTAAATCTATTTTTATGGTTGTTGTTCAGAGATTTTCATATTGCTCCAAATTGCTTGAAAGATGGTTAATGTTAGCTTCAGTGGGACTCATATTTGGACTTCCATTATATGTATTGTTGAGTTGTTGATAGTTGATGTATTTGATGGCTCTTTATTTATTTATATACATATAAATAATGTGGCATATCTGACTAAAGCACTGGTTCTTGGTACAATTATAACCCACAGATTCAGAATAAAATCCTCTCTACCAGTGCTTTCTGTGCCAGGGAGTCTCAAGTGGCGATGAATGTGAGGAGCAAGACATTTTATTTTACACTCTGCACCCGGCGGATGTTGCTAAGTGTTTGTAACCAGCTCTCAGCCAATCCTGGCTGGTTAATCCCAGAAGTCATGGTCAGATTCCACCCTTTTACACATGGGGAAAGCTGCACACAGATGGAGGTAAATCTAGATTGGCTCCATAATCAGGGAGGATACAGCCACAATGCAGGTATGGAGAAATGTGAGAGCTTCGGGAGGCAACAGAATAAAGTCTGACACCTGGACCCTGTGCTGCCCACAGATGGTGTTTTGTTTATTAATAAGTGATGCAGGAGTTTTCTGTTACCAGCAGCTGGTCCAGTTGGGCTTTGCTGCATTAACTCAGGCATGTGACAGGTTTATTCTGCTAAAAGCACTCAAAACAAGTAAAAGTAAACAAATATGTTCTGATATCCCTGCATCCATACTAAAGGTAGCTGTTTAAAATAAAATGGAGCAAAAAAACCAATATATATATTTGTAAAACTAAATTAAAAAATACCTATACTGTGTATATGTACAGTACCAGTCAAAAGTTTGAGTACACCTTCCATCTGGACTACGGCTAATCGGGCACTCCTTCAGCAAGATAATGACCCGAAACACACCTTGAAGTTGTGCAAGAACTACCTGGTGAAGGAGGAATGTGAAGGACAACTCAAACTGATGACCTGGCCTGCCCAGTGTCCAGACCTCAATCCCATATAAATTGTATGGGACAAACTGGACAGAAGAGTCAAAGCAAAGCAACCCACAAGTTTCTCTGGGAATTGCTGCAGGAGAGCTGGGAAGACATATTTTGTGATTTCCTGCTGAAACTTATTAACCGAATGGCCCGTGTTTGTGAAGCTGTTATCAGGACAAAGGGTGACTATTTTGAGGAATCCAAGATTCAATTTTCAATATAATTTTCTTGAACATTTCTTTGATGTTCATTTTGTTCATTGTTACATGTGTTTTTTGTCATTTTAAAGTATTTACAGAAACGTATACAGTGTAAAGCATTGTCAATTATGAGATAAACCTAGTTTCCAGCAGGTGTACTCAAACTTTTGACTGGGACTGTATATATATGTATGATATGTTTTTATTTCATTTATTGTTTTTGAAAATGTTCATACACATACTTGTTATGTCCGAAGATGTAACGTATTCAGTGGAGCCTCTCATGGTGGTTTGGTGATACACAATGCAATATATTGAGACCACGAGTGGCTCAGTTGGTAAAGGCTCTTACCATAAGAAACTGCTTCCCTTTTGCTTGTTTCTGCGAAATCCGAGAGGTACAGGGCTGCCAACTCTCACCAAGCTGTATATGAAAACCATGCTGTATCAATTTCAGAAGGAATTGCACTGCATTGAGTTCCCTCCATGGAGAAAACCTGACAGAATAAACAAAAATGTCTGGTCAGGTTGTAGTGGGGCCATGAGTGAGGCTAGCCCTGGGTGTTAGGCCTTGCTGGAGCCCCCCCTCATACTATTCAGTCAAGAAGGGCTAAAGTTGGAGTCACCAGACTATGAAAAAGCAAGCTCCCATGCATTGCTTCTTCTTGGGCTGGTACTCTTATGATTGGGCAAGATCTTGTTTGATGTCAGTGGCCAGAGCTCTCATTTTGGAAAGACGGTAAGGAAACACTAGGGCGTCCAGGGTCAGTGCTTAAGTTCCTGGCTGTTACACCTTGTCCAAATGTGGATAGGTTTCTGGTGCTGGGAATTACTGTCTCCAGGCGGCATTATTTAATTCTATGCTTCTGAGGAAACTGGAGTTCTTCAAATAGACATGCACTGTTATAGTAGACTCCTTTAGAATTGACTTAAGTTCCCAGAGATTATGAAGCGACTGCAGTCTAGCTGATGATATCAGTTCTTAATGGTGAAAAGCTGCCCTAAAGAGGCATTTTTCTTGAGTTGATATTGTTATGTCTCCGTCCCGTCCTGTCCACCTCCCTTGTGTTTCCTGACAGTTTTTCCCTTGTTCCTGTCTCAGTTTTCCTTTTCTCCCTTGTGATTGTTGTGTTAATTGTTTTATTATTTTCTATTATCCTGTTATCATTTCCTCGTTGCCACTCATCATGTTCACCTGTTGCCTATTCCGGCACACCAGCCTCCCATCAAGTTCATCAGCCCTGCAGAGTATATGTACCCCGGTTTCCCCTTCATTCTTTGTCAGATCGTTGTGTGTGTTTTCCCTGCCTGGCTCCTTCCCCGTTGTTATCCAAGTTCCAGTAGTTTTTCGTCCTGCCTGTCCTGCCTGTCCTGCCTGTCCTCCTGCGTGCCCTCGGACCAGCCAGCTCCCTGCCCTGCCTCCAAGCCAGCTTCCCTACGTGCTTGCCTGCCAGCCAGCTTCCCGACCTGCCTTCGTCTGCCCTTACCTCTGTTCCCCTGTTCCAGTCTTTGTGTATTTATTTAATAAATACCCTCACCTATCTCATACCCTGTGTCATCGTCCTGCGCTTGGGTCCTACCTGTATTCACCTGCGTATCCAATACGTAACAGATATTCCACATTTACACAAAAGTATAGTGTGGAGGACGTCGGTCTTGGCCACGTGGGAGTGGCATGTGTTTGTCTTTGTTATATGTTAACCTGCTACTCCCACTGTCTCTTCCCCATGTCTGGGGGGAGAGACAGGAAAAAATTAATAAAATCCAGTCTGTAGACCGACAAACTCCACTCCGTGTCTTCAGTCTGCTCTGTTTCCCATCCAGGGTTTGTCATGTGGCGTGTGACCTATAGATTTGTCTTTCTATGTATTAACAGGCTTCCAAACTAAGTTATCAGGGTTTCAGTGCAATTTTAACTAAAAATGCACTCAGCTAATACAGTATATTAGTGTGCATTGTACAAATAAATAAAATAAATGAAAATAGAGGACACAAGACTACCCACATGTTTGATGAAAAGCTGTGATGAAAAGTCATGCTGCTTGGACAGGTACAGTATAAAATGATTATGGCACAAGCAACATTTCAAATAAGCACATGATAGGTGACAACAACTACAATGACAGAAATGCATGCATAAGCAGTTTTTAAATGAACCCAAGAATGCTGAGATGGCTGCACAAATTACATTTATCTTGTATTTTGAAACTGATAATCGTTCTAGCCATACAACTTAAATAAAAATAAAATAAGTCTTCTATGGTTTGGCAGCCCCCGAGGTCCCATTAACTTTACACAAGTTATTTCACATCATAGTTTCAGGGACACTACACTTTTCACCAGACGCTTTCTTGGTTTCTTCAATGTTGTGCCTGAGAAGTTTCCCAGTCCTACAGAAAACTCATACATTTACAGGACTCAAGTGACTTGAGTCCTGCTTTGCAAAAGGAGTATTACAGTATACACATTGAGGGGGTACAGCACTTTCATTTTCACACTTAAATAATATGGAAATAAGTAACTCATGTTATCATAACTGTACCAATCACAAAAACAGGATCCTGACACAAATTAACAATTATGTGATGTGATTTTGCTGAGTTCCCACAGGGGAAATTCATAAATTTGCCAGATCACAATTTCGTCTGTTCCCATGCGAGCTGATGGAGGCTGGAAATGTATTTCCGTTCCCAGTCCGTTTTTGTGCTATATTATTGATTACACGGGCACTCATGCTGGGAGAAAGATGCATCAGTGTGGTGAAGGCTGAAGCATGCAAATGAGGTGGGGCTGGCGTGTCACAGGTGAGAAATGTGTATCATTAAGAAGGGTGATGCCTGATATGGAATATTAGAGAATTTAATTTCCAGCCAGATAACATTTGTTTGTGATTTACTCAGTGATTGTGCAAGTATAAAGTTCAGATAACTCTCCCAATATATACTGCAAATGTTTCAAGTGTTGCACTCATAATCACCCTAAATGAAACACAGAAAACCTTTGTGATTATATATTTATGTATAAAATATAGATCTAGACTCCATCTCAATCAAGCCCTCACGTCAGAATTAAAAAGCACAATCAAGGTATAACTCAATGTGTCAACACTTGGCTTATCCAGGTTATTTTAAAATTATTTATAGGTTGGTATTTCTTGTAAAACGTGCGTTATAATATTTGTTAAGCATTGATAAACTTGACAGACCAATAACAAATGATGAAATGCTGCAGTATCAGACAATTTATGATGTTGTGTCGTGGTTCCATTTGGTAGTTGTCATACATTTCAACCATAGGTCAAAGGGGTCAAGAGTTATGGCCTTTCAAATTGGCATGTGCTTGACATGGTCCATTACAAACATGCCAAGTTTGGTGAATTTTTGAGTATCCCTGTAGATTTTACAGCCATCTTGCAAAAGTGACAGAGAGGGACCTGGTGATTGGATCCCAAAAAATGCAACTGCTTTGCAGTTATAAACATTTAAAATGAAATAATAAGAACAATCACCATCATTAACTATATTCATGTCCATAAACTATTGAAATGATTGGGAAGAAACTTAAGAACGTTTCAAGTTTATGTATCATCACCATAGCATATCAAGGTATCATACAGCTATGATATGTAAATATACATATTATATTAAGGAGCTTACGTTTGCTTTTAAGACATCAAATTGAGCCCAGTTGTTTATATGGAGCATCAAATGAGTATGCCAACACAACATACAACAGCAATCAATTTTTTCCCCAGTCTCTGAACTGGCCTTTTAATTTAACATCGTTAGTATCCAGGCAACCTCGGCAACCTTATTAGCATTCATGAATTTGCAATAATGTGCTAAATTACTTTCTTTATCGACATATTCCTCCTCCCTGCTTCAATAAACAGGATGAAGAAGATGTGTTGTGAAATTCCACGTCGCATGCGTGTAGATTGAATCCGAGCAGCACAGTTTGTTCAGAGGTGACTGTGGTAGGTGTGAATGGAGCACAAGCCAAAGTCAGCTTCATTAAAAAAGAGATTGCACTGTGCTTAGGGTTCTGATGTTTGAATTAGCACATGCTGGGGGAATACACCAGCCTTGTACAGTGCATTGACGGAATACTGTGCAGCTGTTCTTCATCATAAATTCGACCCAGAGTTGCTCAAATAGATTTAGCCTAATTATGCCTCATTTGGCAGCAGTGATACCCCTCTCCACCCCACCCCCTACTGCCACAGTCTTGGGGCTGCTATATCCTGTTCAAACATAACTGGGTAAACACACCAACCAACACACCTGATTGAGTCTTTGCACTGTATTAAGGATAGGACATTCTGTACACAAAAGGTGGCAAACAAAGTGGATTAAACAAAGCCAGAAAACATGTTTTGCTGGGAAAGACTTTAAGATTTGGGGAAACTGCTTGAAGGAACTGCTTCCAAGAACTTGGCCATTTGAATCATTCCAGTTTTGGTGCATGTTCTTATGTGGTTGAAGCAAAATATTCACATTTGTATTATTCACATTAATATTAGAATGGTAACCAAGGAAGCAGCAGTTCCTATACAAGAAACTTCCATATTCCCATTACATAAAGAACAAATATAACATAGCCTTAAGTATGTTATTGATATTAATAGATTCTGCCATGTGGATTTGATAGTTTGAGACCAGAGCCTCACTAAGCAGGCTATTACTCACAGAACAAAGGCTTCACGTATACATACATAATATATGCCTTATATAATTACAGGTCACGAGAATCACCAGGAAGTAATCGGCTATTTTCTCACCCCTAGCCTCACAAAACAAACAACCTCAGAAATGGCACACCATCATACACTCCTGAATAAATGCTCTGCATCCTTTGCAGGTGTGAATTACCCACCATAAATATACTTAAGATAGCAAAGGTTCAAAATCAGAAGAAGCGCATAAATGGGCACACAATGTGCACTCTTCATTTGATATTGCAGTTTCAAAGGTCATCTGCACAGGACATATCCTACAGATGGTTTTTGACTGATTACCATTTTTGCAATTTGATTGCCTGAAAGAATCAGATGTGCGTTAAATAACTCAGAGGACCTGCCTATTGCATTCCTTTTCAGTGCAAAAAAACCAAAACAGAAACATGGAAATTATGCCAGTGTTGATACAAGCATTACTAATACTCTTGTTGACTGGGGCCCCGCCATTAATCCAGCTCTGCGCTTTGTGTACCATTTCGTGCCATCCGTCTTGTGATGTTTACTTTAAATGAACCATTTATCCCACTACCTGCTGGAGAAGAATATAATATCTGCAGCAATGGTGTTAATTTGATATGGTGCTGTGGGCTAATATTATTGTCATGCTGTTCTTACCCCAAGAGTGCCTGACTTACACCTGCTGGGAGAAGAATTTCTGAAAAGGTGCCTTCTTTTGTGTCCGAGTGATTTCTTAAGGTCAAGGCTTCCACCACCCCAGAGGGCCCACACACTAACCATTACACAGGGGAAGCTATGCTCAAGTGGGATCTCTCACGATGCAGTTGGCTAGATCATTTAAAACCTAATATGACTGCTCTTGAATGGATCCAGTGGATTTAAACGATTGGTATGAGTCAACGGATGGCTTGCACTTGCTAATTTCAAATTTGTACATTGTACTAATATAACGAATATTAAGGGTTTAAGCTTCTGCTTAGATTTTTGGGGAGGACGGTAATGAAAACGCACATGGACGGTAGTGTAATTGCTCTTTTCGGCCGTTGCAAAGGAATATATCTCATCTCCTCCCAGTTTGGTATTGTCATGGTCGGCAATAAAGCTGTTCGCATCAACATGGGTTGGGCAGTGCAGTTAGGCAGCAGTGTGTCAATTCCAAAATTAGGCGCTGTGCAAGTTTTGTGTGTGATAATTAGTTTGGGTTTTTGTCCACCCAGACCCCCTTTTAATTCAAATGCAGGGCATTATGTGTTAGTTTGGTGACATTATTAATGGGCACATATGAACAGATAGGGAAGATATGCGATAAATACCCCATCATGCAAATTTTGTGGATGTTCTGTATTTCACCTCACTCTGAGAAAATCATTCAGTAAACAATTAATTTAGATAAAATCTGTATTCAACTAAGCAGTTCAAAGCATTTGAGATTTGCACTTGTAAGGAGTGGTCCAATGCACTTGAATGAACGTTAACAACAACAAAATGTAGTAATTGGCCAGTGTATCATGGGGTAATACCCTGAGCGATTGCAGAGGTTGGGTATGATTGCACAGGAGAGGAGGGGCCTTACAACAAGGAATAATAGCAAATGAAAAATAATGAAGCAATTGCTTATGCTATTGTTGAGCTGTGGGGGATGGGGGATCATATCCATATTTTATATCCGTAAAAGTTTGCACTTTATTTACAATGCGGTAATGGTCAAAATAACAGTGAGAGAATTCTGAAACGATACTGTTGAGTTGGGGTAATGGATCTTACTAAATAAAATAATAACCTAATGGATATATTGTTTTATGCGGGACAAGTCAAAATGCGGGCAACTGAACATGCTATGTGGAGCATCACAAGTGCATCAATGATACGTACATAATATTGTTAATAAACATGGCTTAATGAATGTGGCTTTGATAAACACAAACTAAACTAACGTGTGCCACAGGCTTTAAAGAGTAAGAGGCTTTAAAAACCCATGTTCCATTACAAGAAAATCGCATTTAAATGTCTCAGGGATGCATACAATAATTAATATAATTTATTTTTGTCATCGATTTTCTCACCTTGTTAACATTCAACTCACTTCCTTGCTGTGTTTGAGGGAGTCTTTTCAGGACAGACACGTGTATCAACTAATTTGGCCTGGCGAATGTTTTTTTTTTGCTCATAGAAAAAGTGTCTTCCCCATAGTATTTATATTTCATACTGGTTTCGACTGATGCACTGAAGCACCAACCATGTGCTTGTATCCAGTCACTGAATCGGGACTCTGGGTTTTATCATCTGAATAGCTATTGGTTAGATTGTACAGGTTCTCAGCTTTCACACGTATGTGATGAGTTCAGTTTGGCTGAAAACATATGAAAATTGGGGGCACACTACTTATGGGTTCTGGGCAACTTGAACAAAATTGTTGTTGTTGTTGTTGTTACCATGACAATTCTGGCTATTGGGGCTCTGGTTGAATAGATTTGTACACTAGAACTGATATGGATAGGTTTCTGGACACTTGGAAACACAATTATATGATGTTGGAACCACAATTTTTCTAAGAATTCTTTTTCCTCTCTTATCTGTAATAGAAGTGTCATTGTATAGTAAAAAAAACCATACAACATGGCATGTGACTGGCTAAAAACATGTTACCACTTTGGATAGATTTTGGGGCCCTAAAGGATGCCTGGGTCCTGTTTTTAGAAACGCTATTGAATTTGATTGCTTTCAAATATTTGCATCCGGTTTTTGGGGGAAGTGTACAACCCCTTGGGGTAGTCACATACAACAATTATTTATCTGGAATCTGACATGGCTTTAGAGGGAAAAATCATTAGTAGGGTGTAAATCGTTTTGTCTTTATTTTACATTTAATGTACTTGCATCATGAGTCTCATAGGTGATACATTGGTAGATGCTGACACTTTGTTTCCCATGATGCAGCTGTCTACTTCACATCAAGCTCTCAGCCATGTCTGTGCCAGGTGTACTTTTGGAGATATTAGGCTTTGTATAGTAGTAGTGAAAAACAAGCGGATATAGCCATTTTTAGGCCTTGGCACAAAAGGGTTAGAACGACCTCTATTACAACTGTGCCGCAGGTGCGCTAGTGTCTCTTGTCACGAAACTACTGGAATAAAGAAGTGCTGCTTAATGCACCTCCTTCCTGGAATACTGTCGGCACATTGCCCTTTGACAACAAAACTAGAGCCCACTGATGCATATTTTGTATGTACATATTTTTGCACACCTAAAAGTGGCTCATTTACAATGGAAATCTATTCTTGTAAAAACACTGATGTCTTACAATTCTTCTTTTTTTCTCTGGAGGTCCATCACATATCCATATTGTCATGGAAACCATTTCCCACAACTCGCACAACCAAGACACAACACAGACTCCGGTTCCAGACCTAGATAGCTTTGCAATGTTCTTCTACAGTTTTAAACAGAACAAACATATGTGGCTATATTAGATTAATATATTATATTATATTAGTTCTCATTACATTTTCATATATTTTGAAGAAGCTCCTCTGTTCCCTGCAATCTGTATGATTCTGCAATACCTGCCTAATTTTAACCCATCAATTTACCTGACCCTTATACAGTATGTATATTTCCAATAACTCATATGATTTATCCTCTCTCTCTCTCTCTCTCTCTCTCTCTCTCTCTCTCTCTCTCTCTCTCTCTCTCTCTCTATATCTCTATATCTCTATCTATCTATATATATTCATTAACAGTTACTACTGTTATTTATTTGAGCCTATTTTGTGTACACATCATTGTGTTTCAATTTCAACAATATTTGATATTTCAGTAGCAAAAGTGAATAATAAGTGAATAGGTAAAGCTAATAGAGGATAAAATATTTAGTCCCCCTTCCCCCACATTTCAAATTGGTGTACAATCACTCTCTATATATATATACATATATATGCATGTTTCAACACAGTATACAACCTCCAGGCCGGAAATCTAAATTCTCTGGAGTCATTTACGATCGTCATTTGAAGACATGCTATTTAATCAGAGTGATAGAAGAAAACAGTAATGAGGTCTTGTGTTATAGAGAATTTGCACTCTATAATAGATCACCAAGCTAAGGTCAAACACCTCGTAATTGACACTGGAAATACAATATGCAAATATTTTCTGAAATAACGCCACTCATTTTAGAGAGGGGGGGTTATTGCACATTGAATGAAAGTCAAATGCACAAGACAGGGCTGCTGTGTGACTCATTGTTAAGGCACCGTTCTAGTGTGTGGATGGACTCCTCAGTCTGGTATCGAATCTGGACTGTGTCAAAATCAACTGTGGCCAAAATCCTTGCAGATCAATGCATAATTGGCAGTATCGTCAGAAAATCCATCCATCCATCCATTATCTAAGCCGCTTATTCCTGGTCAGGGTAGCCTACAGCATTTTACACCCTGGACAGGTCGTTCAGGGCACTTCACTCACACACTCATACCTATGGGCAATTTAGACTCTCCAAAGCCTAACGTGCATGTCTTTGGACTGTGGGAAGAAACCGGAGTACTGCAAACTTGGATGTTTTGCTGTGAGGCGACAGTGCTCTCAGAAAATAATTCATTTTTTATTGTATAGACACTTTTTTTGTTCACACTTTGCTTGTAAACTAACAGTATTGGCCGACTGCAATTTGTTTTCTAATACGCTCATAACATTTTCAAGCTAATTACTGTACTTTACACATGTTAACGTAATCACCAAAGCCCAGACTGAATCTGACTACAAAGGAATCTTTTGTTGGAAAATTTTGAGGAAACCAATTAAGGCAAGTGTTACTTTTCGTTTTTTCTTACACTAAAAAATGAATTCAGTGATTAAATTCAATTAAAATTTGGGAGCCTTAGATAGCGTAGCAGTCTAATGCACTCACATTGTCAGTCAATGTGAATGCGTTAGACCGCTACGGGGGAGGGTGTCTCCAGAATGCAGGGGGCGAGTTCAGTCTCGGAGGAGGTGGATCATCGCTGGCATCGGAGAATTGGCTTGATGCGGAGGATGGGCAGTGAGTTCGTGGGGGAGGGCGAATCGAAATAAATAAAGGGTATAATTGGCTACTAAATTGGGAGAAAAATGGGAAAAACAAAACATTACTGAAACTAAAATTATATTTAAAAAATCATTTTGTAGGAGAAGCAAAAAGCTATGCACTTGCAGCTAGGCCTGAGAGACGCCTGTGTGTTTCTGCATAGTTGCATATTTCCAACTGTGGATCAAACAATCATGTTCATTTTGGAGTTCTTTCCTAAAACAAGAACCACAGAGCCACAAGTGTGTTTGTAATTTCTGTGGACTTGCACTTTGTGTAATCCAGAGTGAGGCAGCTGCACCGTTCCCGCCTTGCTCTGCACTGTGAGACCGAGGGTCAAGCAAAGCCTCGCAGATCCAAACATTGAAAGAACTCGCTCGTTACCCATCTCCGCAATTTCCCCCTATCCATTATCACTTTAGTATCATAAGAGATGAAGGCCAAAGACCTTTTATATTTATTTTTAGATATGCCCATTTTGAAAATGAACAAATCGATGTGTGACAATAGCTATCTGTGGCCTTTTCTCAGAAAACATTTTGTTATCTTTCCACATGAATATATTGTAGCTTCAAGGTAAAAGCTGGATGTATCAAAACATACCACTGGTAAATTACACTTGGACAGGCACACAGGCATAATATGTCCATAATTTCCTAACAATATTAATGACATACATGTTGCTCTATAGTGAAGCGATGTTCTAGACGTCATTCTTGACTCTCGACAAAGTCAGTGCATTCAAGTACATCAAATTGATTGAGTTGATATTCCAATTGATGTGTCTATGTAACATTTTAAATGTTATAAGTAGATGTGATGAGCTTCCTATTTATCAATGTTTCATTATAATATTCATAACCCATGAATGTTTGGGTTCATGTAAACTTCATGTTTGAACCCTGGTTATAAAGTTGGTAGTTGCACAACAAAGGTAAGGAACCATGGGATTAAGATAACATTATTAAGCAAGGTAAACATGGCAGCCATTCTATACAATCGCCACAGTGAAATGGCAATATGGCAATATGTATTAGTAAATCCATATGAGTGATTTCTGCATTTTATTAAACGTCAATACAGAAAAGGATAAGGGATAAAGGATAGCTCTATTGGAAAAATAATGCTTGCATTGTTTTTTGTTTTTAATCTACTAGTGTAAAATACAGATGCAAGCAGTGTAGTTTCATATCAGAGCATTTACCTTGACCTGAATGAAACATAATTCTCAGCAGGCTCATGGGAATTTTCAAAAGAGCAGGACGATCTGTTCGTTTCTGCACTTAGATAAACACCTGCGTGCGTTCCTATCTATTAGCCAGAGAGGGCACTAAGCAACCATTGGAATAAGCAGATATTTTGTCAAAGCCATCTCCTGTTTTGGGGACAGAACATGAGTGACATGAATGTTTTGAAAATGCATCAGGGCTCTATCTCCCCTCATGAAACAAAGATGAACCTGTGACCTCAGGATCGATTTTATGCACTCAGGAAAAATGGCTCTCAGCAGGTGTACAGCAGGGCTGTGCAATTTTTCCCGGTGGACATTTTTTTCTAGACCATTCACAGGGTTTATATAATTTTCTTTTTTTTTCATTAACAAATTGTTTAAAGTTTTTGTTGTGCTCTGAAATGCTGGAGGTAGCATGTCATTGCTGGGTTTTTACCACTGACATGGGCTCTGACATGAAGAAATTAATTCTTCTTTCATAATTAATAATGTATCGGAAAGCACTGAGGTCACACATTTGTGATCGTTTTCTGTGCTTGTGCTTTGTGAGAAAGGAGGCTTGGTTTGCTTTAACAAAATGGCCACCATTAACCAATCAAATTTAGTTTTTCCCATATCGAGCATTATAATATTTCAAAATCTTGTTTGGCTAGTTATAGTGACTGGAAATCTGGATTGATTATATTATATTATAATATATTATTATATTATATAAATAATATATATGGTGTGTTACATTATTACTTGGTTGTGGGTAAACTGAAATGACAGCAAGCAGAGATTTGAATAACAAAATGAAAAAATGTAAATACAATTTTTCCTGATCTCTATAGTTTATTATCACCCTATTATTGTTTGTTATTGCTTATTATTATTTCCAATAAATGGGGACTCTATGCTCTGTAGTATCTGAGTAGCCTCTCCATTGGATACACCTTTGACACACACATACAATTGAATTTCATTGTAACCCACCAGTGCAGAGCAGCACACAGGAAGAGAATGGTTATATTTTATGTTCTTTCACCAGCTATACATTTGTTTGGAATGGTATCACATGTACACATAAGACTTCTCATTTTCAGGCAAATTTTCTAAGCACCAAAATAACATGGAAAACACATCATAAACGAAACACCAAGAACAGCTTTGATGCCTTGACATAGGTTTTACGAGTGTCTGTAACTCTATTGGAGAGATGCAACACCATTCTTCCATGAGGAATTCCATCACTTAGTGTTTTGTTGAAGGCGATGGAAAACGCTTTCGAAGGTGCTGTACCAGAATCTCCAATAAGTGTTCAATTGGGTTGAAATCCCCAAGATAGGTTGGCATATTGTTTACATCATTTCCATGCTCATCAAACTTTCAGTGACCACTTGTGCCCTGTGGATGGGGGTATTGTCATCCTGGAAGAGACTACTCCCATCAGGATACATTTACATTTACATTTTAGGCATTTAGCAGATGGTCTTATCCAGAGCGACGTACACAGTTTACATTTCTTTACATACAATCCATTTATACAGTATGGATTTTTTTACTGAAGCAATTCAGGTTAAGTACCTTGCTCAAGGGTACAACAGCAGTGCCCCACCTGGGAATTGAACCTGCAACGTCTGAGTTACAAGCCCAGCTCCCTAACCATTACACTACACTGCCTGCCAGGATAGAAATGCTTCACCATAGGTAATCACTCAATGGTGAGGGTGATCACTTTGTATTTATTGGCATTTACCTTGCCCTGTAAGGGGTTGAGTGGACCTACATCATGCCATGAACATGCACCCCATGCCATAATAGAGCTGCCAGAATCCTTCATTTACTCCTTTATTTTGGTTGTTACCTGTAGCACATGCAAGTTTTTAAACGCAATATTAAATCACAGCAGGCAAATAATTTAAGGAACAATAAAATATGTTATATATTACAGCTACTTATCTGCAGCGGTTAAATTGATAACAGACAAGTATGCCGTTGCTCTGGGCAACCTGAAATAGAGCCGGGCACATAGAACAGACTGGCAGAAAACAACATGAACCTTGTGGGGTCGCCTACGTGATTTTCAACTCAACAAATGCTGTGAGCTTTTCGACTGCTGATGGCTCCAAAGAGGATCTTGCTTGGTGCTCAGATTTCAGAAATGTTACATAATTGGACCACAGCCACAGGGAGGGTCAAAACATCATGTTTTCAACAACAATTCAAGAAGGTAGGTATTTGCCAGGTGACTGGTCCCTGAAGAACTACTGGTTCGAAGCTCTGTCTTTGTTCCTGCAGCCAATAAATTTCACTTGGTTGCATTAAACCGTGGGCAGGATAGTTCTCCTTTTAAGATTGACCTTTTTCCGGTCACCAGTGCTTACTTTTGGATAGGTGTAATACTGTCCATGCCTTGCCATGTTTTTTTATGTGGCAACATCCTCCATCCCTGATCCCCTCATTGGGGGATACATAAGTGAAAAAATATAAGAAACAAACAAACACATTTCTGTGAATAATACAGTAGCCCCTTTTCTTTCAACTTCTGGAAAACTTATATTCTGTATAACCAAATAATATGCAGTGTACCATGTGGCACTATCCCATCGGTTTGTTAAAGATCGTTGAGCTTTAAGAAGACAAGAGTGGCAAGGGTGAAGTTTGACCAGGATTGTTCTGTTCATTCAGTGTGTTCAGCACACAAATGTCACCCTTGCATACTATATAATACAAGAATCAGTAATGACAGAAGTGTGTTACAAATGTTACAAATTAAATAGGAAAACATGTAAATAACACGAGATGTGTATGCAGGAAATGTAAAATGCAAAGCACTCTGCTGCACGCGTGCACTGCCCAAAGTGCATTAGTGGATCAATCACACCCTGATGGAGAAAACACTTTTGAACCATTCAAATATAAATGAAAAGCAGCGAACAACCAAAAACAAACAAACAAACAACCTTGGACCTTGGAGGCCGAAAAGCCAAGGAATGTGCAAACCAAAAATGACTGAATGCTACAACACATTGTTGTCATTGACTGTAAACCCCACACAAAAGTGCTTGCAGGGCAATATGCGATGATTGTGGCACAAATATGTAGAAACGGGTGACAAAAAAAACTGTAAAACACAAATTTGACTCACAAATTTTTAAAAGCATGAACTTCTCATTCCAGGAAAGCAAATCAAACTATAACTGCGTTTAAACAACAGAAGACATTACTTTAGCCATTATAGCAGAAAGATACACCTGATGCTAGAATAAATCTGCCTATATTTTAAATCTATTTATTGTTCTACTCCTGTTGGAATGTGCAAATAGGGCGACATTTGAAAATAAGGCTAAATCAACTACTTAATTCAGTGGCTACTGTATAATTTTGTCTTCCACAACTGACCCGGAGCAGTGCAGTGCAGCTGTCCCAAGAAACCACTTAAACCCCCTAATGATAATCTCCAACTAAATCCACACATTACATCATCATACAAGTTTTAGTGACTGTTTCTCAGAGAATAGCCATGGCTGCATGGCTATCCCGTTCAAGGATATGTCCAGTTTCATTCCTCAAATCCCCGGTATTTGAATATGAAAGTGCATTTGTATGGGATGTGAAGATGTGAAGAGAGAAGGTGAGGCTTCCAGACGTTTACCTTAAACTCCTACTGGCTCACCGGGGTGCACTGTATAGAAGAGCATGATTTAGAATCCCCCATCCTCACCGCGCTTAATCCTTTTGTACCTTGGGAACAGCAGAGCATGCGCGCCGGAGCCCTTTCTCTCGGTGTGCGCATTAATTAATTTGACTAAATGTCAAGTGCTGCCGGCAAGAATGTGAACAATTAAAGACTGTGATCGTTTAGCAGGTCACGGGGTTTGATAAGGGCAATTAGCAAGCAAGCTGCTGGAGAAAATCAATGCCTGGAATCAACGCCACCATGGAACGCTAAGATTATTCGCGTCACGAGGTGGAACCAGTCTGCGCATGAGGGCAGCCCGGATCGTCATTTTTTACAGCAGTGCCGCGTGAGAGCGGAGCCCGGGAACGGGGGGCCAGATCATCGAGACAGGAGACGCGGCAGCCTGGTTTAAAGTGTAGGCTATTAGTTACTGTCTTTATGTTATGATTTATCTTCGACGCCTGTGAAAAACGCCTGTGAAAAACGTACATCATATCCACGCTTCAGTTTCTCTCTATATATAGCTGCCAAAATAAAGGAAACACTTGAGTAAATTAAGGGTTCTAGCTGCACTGTTATGGTGTGGGGTGCATTTTCCTGGCATGGTTTAGGTCCACTCAACCCCTTAGAGGCCAAGGTAAACACTGATACATACAAAGCCATTCCGATGATCACCTTCATCCTATGGTGTAGGATTTCTATCCTGGTGGGTGTGGTCTCTTCCAGGATGACAATGTCCCCATCCACAGGGCATGAGTTGTCACTAAATGATTAGATGAGCATGAAAACCATGAAATGGCCATCTCAGTCAACAGATCTCAACCCAATTGAACGTTTATGGGAAATGCTGGAGCAGCACCTGAGACAGCGTTTTCCACCACCATCAACAAAACACCAAATGATGGAACTTCTCATGGAGGAATACATGATATTGCATTCCTCCAGTAGAGTTGCAGACACTTGTATAATCTATGCAAAGGCTCACTGAAGCTGCTCTGGCGGCTTAAGACACTTTATGTTGGTGTTTCCTTTATTTTGGCAAGTATGTTAGAGCCAGAGGTTGATTAACTTTTTTTGATATTTTTCATTAACTGGTTTGTAAGAGGAATTTATTTATTTACTGAACAATTGAATGTTCCCACTTTCCATGCCGTGAGATGTAGAGACCTGGTCTTGATTGAGTTAAACCCCCAAACCCATACAGACACACATCCACCATTTGCAGGGTGCAGCTTCCTGAGGATGACAAATGTGACTATGGGGTAAATGGTATCACCTTGGTAACAGCTAAAAGGAAGCTGTGATCAAACTGGTGCATTGGATCCTTTTCTGTTTCTGAAGGACATGTGTGAAGCGTTTGCTCTGTGCCTGTAGCATCCTGTTCCATTGCACATTGTACTCTCCTTTCTCTCTGACTCTTCTCCGTCTGTTTGCTTTATTTGTCATCTACATGTGCAGCTTGATGGATATGACGTTACACAATGAATTGTTATCAAAATAAAACATTGTGGGGCACAAGTTGACCAGCTGTATTGGATTGGTCACTTGTGACGAACTTGACGGTTTATAGCTTCGTAACTTTCTGCAAACTCTTTGTTGTGTTTGAATATTTTGTTCAGAGGTACATGTGCATATCTGCTAATGTTGAAATCAAATCAAATTTTATTAGCCCCAGTTCTCTGTCCCCTACAACTCATACAACCCCAGTGAAAACACCTGCACTTGGACAACCTTTCCCAGTACAATTCACTGGCACGACAGTGGCAGTAAATATTGGTGTAGTGGAACCTGTTTTAGAGCCAAGGTTACTGGGTTGCCTATTAAAGTTGCTTATTTGATTACATCTGTTTAGGCATTGGCACATTTAAACCAGGAGAACTATAAAGGAACCTGCCACACTGAAAGCATTACTTCAATACTGGCCTGCTTTGCATAGCCGAGTCAGGTTATGCTGGGAGCAGATACGTTGCAACTTTACGGCTAGGAGCAACTGGATCAAATTTTCTTAATAGTTACTTTGTCAAGTGGTGCTGGGTGTGGCACAAGCTCAGGTTGACACAAATGCTGCCAGTGTTGGTCTATGTGGACCTGGGTATCTGCTGCACTGGCTCTGCACTGGTGCTGGTAATAGTACTGGCATTGATTGTCCTGCACCAAACATCGTCTGGGCTTCTTGGGGTCTTCGATTTTCTTCAAGGTGTTTTTTCATTGTTGACAAAAGCCACCACTGAGACCCAGGCCTGGCGAATGGACATAAATACAACAGTTAGGCTACTAAGTTTTGTGCTTTTGCACCAGCATGGCAGCAAAGCATGATCAGTGGACAGATCTTTCCACTACCCCTCAACAACATTAGCTCTATGGCTGCCTCCGTGGGGGACATTTACACATAAGTGATTCATTGAGCAGACAGCCTCGCCTGCAATAATGAGAGCTGTATTGAGCCAGTAAATTACCTTCTTTACAGAAGCTTATTAAATTTTTGCCCTCAAATCTCCTTCTGCTGTCCAATTTGGTGTGACACTTTCGAAAGCCAACAAATATTGGGGCTTTTTTAAAGGGAATGAGATTAAATCAGTCCTCCTTCGGGAAAGGTGTATTCTCAACACAATACTGCGGATTGAGTTAAAGGATCGAAGATTTAATGGTTGTTCTATCACACCATCCTTGGGAAAAAAGTCTTAATCCCATATAAACTTTATGTTAAAAGTCACCGTCTGTGAAAACAAACTCACTTAAATCTGTCCTCATTTTTATGTGGATTTTCTTGGATAAATCAGGGGAAAAAAGGAAGGCTGCAGTATGTTTACCCTCAGGAATTTGTGCATCTCTGAGTGTATGGTTTCTTTGTCTGTTTTTTGGACAGCAAGTGAAAGGATGAAATAATTACCAGCCAACCAACTATTCTTCCATGAGCATTTGATGGCACCTTCAATGCGTGCAGACCAATGAAGGTAGATGCATATGCCATCTGTTATTCCAGACCCCAGTTGATATGCTATCCATATACAGTACTCCACAATAATATGTTCTGGGAAACTGCTGGCAATATAAACAGAGGTGAGTTTGAGTGTCTTCAGATGAAGTCATAGAAAAAAAGCTTTCAAAAAGGGACTGGAAATTTGATAATGATTTGAGTTATTTGCACATTTCAATGAGGGGGATGCATTACGTTTTGAAAGTGCGTGAGTGTGTTAAATTGAAACACACCTCATCATGAGCTGGCAAGGACTCTGCCCATTCATTTGTTTTCAGAGTTGTGCTGCAATTTTCCCAGCATGCAATTGGGAGTGATAGGATCACAGCTAGGGCACCTGTAGCGTAATGGTGTAAACTCAACATTGCACCGGGAGCCAGTTCTTGAATGAGGGTCACACTACCTCAAAGTCTTTGATATGCAACATTAAATACAAAGACTGAAAATAATATTCATCCACTAAGCCACATCAAGGTACTGTATATTCAGAGCTATAGGCTAGTTGTCTCCCTGGTATTGTGTGGGTGAGTGTGTATTTGTGTGAGTGTGAATGTGCAGTGTGTGGTATAGTCTGTGTTTGTGCATGCATGCATGTGGATTTTGTGTATGTGTGTATGTACATCTGTATGTCATGTGGGTCTGTATACTGTATGTATGTGTAAGTGTGTGCATTTTTGTGTATGTGTGTGTGTGGTGCGGGTCTGTTTACTCTATGTATGTGTGTATTCATGTGAGAGTGTTTGTTTGCCTTTATGTCTGTGCACGAGTGTGTGCATGTGCATGTGCATTTATGTGATATGCTGTCTCACCCCACTTAGTGGAATGCACTTGTTGCTCTTGATAAGAGCATCTGCTAAATTATGTAATTGTAATTGTTTATATGCATGTGGTGTGTGTGTGTGTGTGTGTGTATGTGCATGTAATTACAATTACACATTTTGTTATTTGGCAGATGCTTTTATCCAAAGTGGGTTACAAGAGTGTGTGTGTGTATGTGAGGTGGGGGTAAGGGGATGGAGCTTGTAACTATCTTTGTTTTTAGGCAATAAGATGTTTTAATAACAGGCTAATGCAGTCAGTTCTTTGATCTGTTCATTATTCATGTTTTGTAGACAATCAGAGACACCAATATCGGTGACATCTGCAATCATTTAAATAACCCAGGACAATATGGGTTTATATCCCCTGTTCATATCGAACGGAAATAAAATAAAATAATAAAAAAACAAATACAACATAATAAACAACAAAACAGGTCAGAAGGAAAAAGGAAATTGGGAAATAATCAAAACAATGTAGTTTGGTGATGTGTCATTACTGATATCTGCAGGACACTCGTGGTACTGCAGTTTAAAGAAATGTGAGATTATATACTGGTAAAACAATGCTCTATCCAGGGGTGAGCAATTCCGTTTCTGTAATGCTGGTGTGTGTGTGCTGGTTTTTGATTCCACCAATTACCCGGCTCAAGTAGCTAATTAGTAGCGCTGTGGTGGTTGGAGTTTTGCTCTAGCTCACTTGGTGATTTTCAAAACACAGCTAATTATTAATATAGATGGATGATTAAAATGATATAAGGTTTGAATCAGTGACTTAAATTAAACCAGTAATTAAAAAACTGCAGAGTACAAAAAGTCATTACTTGGCTAAAAAAATCACTTTTGCTGATAAAAGAGAATAACCGAAGATTGTTCTAAAACTTGAAATTAGATCATTCGCCTTCCTGGAAATGTGACACGGAGCACTACTTGTTTGACCATGTGCAAGTGCAACAATATAAAATGTCTGTGTTACAACAAACCCCGTGTTAGTTTTATCCCTGGTCAAACTAACACATTTTGGTTTTTGCAGGGAATGTATAAAAAAAAGAACTGAAGCAGACGAATCAGGCCACATCATTTTACACAAGCGACAGCCTACACGATTTTCTTCGTTAGAATAAGCGAGGTTGCTGTGCGGATTGGAACTGATTCCGTTTGCCTTAATGCACACCTATACAAATTATTTCACATTTTACAAAACTGTCGACGTAGTATAAAAGGTCTAGCGTTTGTATTCGCCCAATGTTTATATTTGGCAAGCTTAACTAAATTGCGAATCGACATTCTAAAGTCGCATATATTTATGCTAATGAGAACATAGCCACTGAATATAAAACACATTCATTATTGTACACGGGCACGTTGATAGTATTGCTACATTAAAATATTCAATTTGTCTCACAATTTATTGTCCTTTCTTGGTGATCTTTTTAACATGAAAAACAAGAAAATTACAAATGTATAACAATACAATTGCTTTAGCATTAATATGTATGCTGGTGAGATATTACTGGACTGATATATACATTTATGGAATTGCATAGAAACTTTAAATATGTTCAGCATATGGGGCCCCGAAACACACTCACATTGACTGGTGCTTTGCATGTGTGAGCTACCTATTGCGGTCGCGGTTCATACCCGACTGCGTCAGACCGGCGCTGGCTGGGAGCCCTGATTGGGGCCGGTGTTTCACTGTCCGCCCCAGGGGGAAGGGGAGGGGGAGGGGGAGGGTGAGCCGGCACGAGCACATCGCAGGAAGGGTGTTCCTTGTTCAGCATATGTGAAAAATTTCAGGGATCATTTCCAATGACATTTGCCAGTACAGTAACCCTTCGCTGACATATATCAGACCTTCAAGAATGTGAAAAAATTATTTTACTAGAAAACATCTCCATAAAAGCGCTCCCTCCTTTCAACTTCCCATCTCATAGCAGTACTGTTACTCTGCCTCCACCGCATATTTTCCACACAAAACAGCGGCCCTTCGCATTTTATCCACAGATCCTGGATCATTGGGACATGGAATACAAATGCCCCCACTAAAGAGTGTGTCCAATTCTTCATGATGTAACAGATCAATGGTGTTTACACAATATGGAGATCCTGACTGCACAGGGGAATGTGTGCTCAGAATACATATCCAGTGGCCCCTTGTCTGTGCCATTTGCTTTAAGTGTGAGAGATCCAGTGTGGGCGAGGACTTATTTTCCTCTCCTGACCTCTGTGTACAGTGAGACACACCCACACGTTGCATGGGAACACCATTTGCCAGTTTACCGTCTGCTTCTTTCTATCAAACCCTCAAAATTTAGCGAGTCTCTTTACAGGGGTAAACTGGACTGACAGTTTGATTTAATGGGGCTAAACAATAGAATAAGCAATGATTTGTTTTTGGCTGTCAAGCTATTTTTATTAAACCTGCGACGGAGAAATGGAAGCCCAACTCTAAGCAGATGCCATTCTTCTGGCGTATTCTCACTGCACATCACTGAAGCGTGAAATTAAACCGAGAAGAAGTGGAAAGAGAAGGAAAAAAAGCTTATTGGTATTTCAATAAAACTCTTTCCATACATTATTTTCTTATTTGATCGTAATAATCCCTGCCTTTTGTAATCTGACACTGTTGTACAAAATAAAAGCTCACAAAATGTATGTATTAGGTGAGCTGGCAAATGGAGAATTCTCAAAAACAGCATGGTTCAGTGCAGAAAGCCCAGATGAGCCTCGCCAGGTTTGTCCAATGGGGCCTGGTGTCTTCAGCCAAGTACAAGCAAACCACATTCTGGCTAGTCCTTGTCAGGCCTGCACCCAACAAAATGTGGTTGTGGTGCTGTGCAGTTGAAGGGCTCATTGCAGCAGTCACATGTTACTGTCAACGTATATTGCAGTCAAAACATTTAAGAATCTCAAAGTACAGATCCTGATATAACCAATTTTCTGGGAAGCCAGGGACCGTTTTCGGAAAGTGATGACTAAGTCTTACCATCCTGATTGTCTGCTTACCCTATCTCACATCACCACAGAGGACAGCTATGAAAAAACAGTTGCAGGACTCAATAGTAGCCAGCAGAGGGCAGCAAAGAAAAGGATAAAATGTGTAATGTGAGTAATAGGCAATAACATACCAGGTTAATAACAGCAGAGCTCATGGCCAGTTGGAAGTGGTTTGAAGGCATAGGTAGGGTGAGCTACTCTGTTAGTCCAGGTGAGTCCAGAGACTAGACCAGCTGCTGGGTGTAATTATCCAGAACATTTAATAAAGAATACAGAGAAGATTCATGGAAAACAGGTGAGAAACAATGAAGAAAATGTATTTTTTGCAGGTACTGGCCCTAATATGTAAATATTTGCATTGACATACAGTAAGAAAATATGTGGCTGGCTTTAAATACATTAGGAGCAGAAGCTGAAAAAAACATGTCATTATATTTATCCACATTGAGAGTAGTGTGAAACAAGGATTAAATAAGAAATATTTGTCATTGTGTCACAACATTTTTTAGCCTGAACAGATTAATTAATTCAGTTCAGTAGCGGAACAGTTGATTGTGTCGTTAAAATATATGAAAATGTCCTCCAAGTGCTAACAATTACCATTTATATTATTTGAAGTGGAAATGAAAATGCTTATGAAAATAAAATATGCTTATGAAATCAATTTCTTTTGAAAAAGTAATACTTGTAACCAGTCATGTTGGAAATTAAACCAGTGAAGCTACAGTAAATGCATGTAAATGTATCCTAGAGGTATTGGTGTGGATCTAAACTGCGTGCTTGTATCCTTGTATCCCCTTTTGACAGAATAAATGACAAAATGGATTGACTTGCGAGTTGGGGTTTAAAAAAAGAAGCATACACGCACACACACACACACACATACACAACCCAGTACATCTGTCACTGTGCTCATCAGATGTTGCTGTACCAGCTAGGATCAAAGAGTGAGGCAATGATATATAAAATACCATATCTTATATATTACCCATCTATCACACGCACACAGGCGCGTGCACACGCACACACACACACACGCACACACACAACACCACCACAAACAACTTATTTAGAATATTCCAAGACCATAACCACTGAAAACTGAAACATTTTGAGTACATTTCCAGTTCACTATAAGATCAAAGAGTGAGCAATGATATTTAAAATGTCATGTCTAATACTATATCTGTCACACACACACACATACACACACACACTACAAACAACTTATTTAGAATATTCCATGACCATAACCACTGAAAAGTTCACTATACGTTAAACAAACAGTAATGAGTGTGTGTTTGTGCCTGTTTGTGCACATGTGTGTGTGTGTGTATATGTTTACAATGTATAGTTTATACACACAATATGCAAAGCATCTGAAATAAAACAATCCTATATTCATTCTAAGACTTCTGTTATTGTCCCCCGACTCATGATAAAATTCAGTAAAATATCTCAAGAGGGAAGCACTTACTCTACACAATTAGCATACATAATTTTAGGCATGTTTATACATCTCAAGAAGTATAGTCAACCAAACTAAATGATAAAATGATACCACTTACTGGGGCTGAAATCTGACACACTGTGTGTATTTTTTACTTTACATTTTGTAGTTGATCAAATACAAATATCTCTTAGAACTCGTTAAGCATTTCGTGTTATCAATGGAATTAAAAAGGCTTAGAAACAGGGACTTAGCAAATATTTTCATAATTTAACAGGTGCTCAAAATATAAGACTTCATTATTGATCAATATTTACATATGTAATACACTTACATTCATAAACAGAAAAATTTGAGTCACTTTACATTATTGGGACAAACACCTCCCAATATTCTTCTGAACATTTTATTCACACGAGACAAAACAACATTTTTCTTATTTTAGCAAAGACAAAGTTCTTATTATTCCTGATATAGTCTGCACCTCAATTGCCAATGTGCATATAAAGTGCTTATTTACACATTGCAAATCTGACATTACTGCACCTTGTTTACATTTGTGTGGATTATATGTCATTATATGACAGTCAACATGGCTTTTATATGACAATGAACATACTCAGAGTTATACGTTTTCACACATTTTATTTCAGACATGCTTACCATGCACATTTTGAAACATGTACTGTATTTACAGACAGACAGGACGCAGAAAAAATGTATAAAAAGATCTACGGGTTGTCCTTAAATGAGCACTGCCAACAAACACAATCTCAGTACAACTAACAACATTTAATAAAGGAACTTTTCAGAGTACAGCACAGCAAACTTTGTTCAAGTAGTTTGGTTTTTTTAAAATTGCCTTTTTTTCAGACCTTGTAAAAGTACAAACAGGGAGTTTACAAAGACATTAGAATGATATTTCAATAAACCATTAGGGTTTACAAATGCAAACCAGGTTTAAAAAGAGACCTTTAAAACCATGTTTTGTTTATTTAAATCCATGACAATTTTGTGTTGCCATGCCTACAGTGTATGGTGTGAGAGCACCATAATTTATATCTTAAAAAAAGAAAATACAAAAATATGAAATTCACACTGTTTGGGGAGAAAGGTTTGTGGAAAGATTAATTAACCAAGACTAGAGACCAACACATAGGCATACCTATGACTCTAAGAAACTAAGATTTGTGGAATTCATTGAAGATGATGGCCCTTACATTTCAGGCACAAACCCATTTCTCATTCCTCATATTTCAGTTTTACAGTGAGACACATACAAGCACTGCAACTAAGGCTGTTCTATCAATCACTGATGCTAATACATTTTAAATGTATGGCCCAGAAGCAGACAGCTCAGAAGTGACCAAAATAGGCAAAACCCAGATCTAAGTGACTGGGTTGGGTATAAACTATTGTCGCTGTCAATAGACCCACGTCCAAATGACAGAAACTATTAAATTAATGTTGATAATCACGAGTCAAGAAGCAGCACTACACTGAAATCCTTTCACAGTGTTTTTTACAGAAACTAATTTCATATTCAACTAATTTATCCCAACATAATTTTAATGCTACACCGAAGCTGAGTACGTTTATTTCCAAAAAATGACGAATGCCCTGTTCTCGGCACATGCTGTGGAGATCTACTGATAATAGACGCATGTTGCTGGGTAGTAAAAGGTGACTCAAACACATTTAGGATTATAGGTATATGGTACGATAGAGCAGTTATGTTGCATGTTTTGGCAGTTGGTATATATGAGACAACATTATTATAAATGGATTATCTGCAAGTTCAGATTTTCAGATATATCATTGTAACATGGTGTATATTATGGAAGCCAAGAGCAGTTTGATACAGAGGCTACAGTTGTTGCTTTGCTCCAGCAGAGGCAGAGATCACGAGAGTGATGTAATATTGGATCGACCACCAGGGGGAGCCACAATCCTTTGTGCAGTGCGCCTTGGAATGTGGTCATCCATTTGATTTCCTGAAATACACAAACATTATGCACTGCGTGTTACAGTATGTGTGGCTGTTTTTAAAGAGAGAGATAGACCTAACAGGAATAATCGTTTTTAGTATTATTATTAGTGGTAGTAGTGGCCATTATCACTTTCACGTAGGTAGTGTTACGCATATAATATAAAGTATATTAATGTCTATCTATGGGTACCATGAAATATATTTTACAATATATGCATACATTTGCATACATTCATTTTATTTAATATTTGATCATATATTAATCTATATTACTTTTATATTTTCTGTGTCATAAGAAAAAGGAATTCAAGTTTATAACTGTGCTTTCTCCTCCTCCCTGACCTAATCAGTGTGTGACAGCGCCACACGGCAACGCCTTGCAGACAAGCACACGCTCTGGGAGTGAGAATAGAAAACACACTGGTGCAGCTGGGACTGTGGGGCAGGACTACCTGCACAGGGCGAATCAAAACTTGTTCAGGAGGGAGAATGGGCGGGACTTACTGGATAGAGTGAACCCAGATTGGTGTAGGTGGAAATTTGGGTGAGGCTTACTGGATAGATTCACTCAGATTGGTGCACATTGCACTGTGGATGGGCCTTACCACACAGAGTGAACCCAAAATGACACAGGTTGGGCTGTGGGCGGGGCTTACCAGACAGGGTGAACCCTGATTGGTGCAGGTTCCGTGCCGGGGCTATCTGAGCCTTCCCAGGGCATGCAGGTCCGCGTGTGGTAGGAGTTGGTGGCATTGTTGCGCTGACAACGTCATGAACAGGGCCATCGTAAAGCCCTCTCGGAACGCCCCGGGCATCTGCCATCTTTCAAGACAAACCAAAGATTATATTATTTAGAAAACTGAATACATTATGGACAAAAATATGGTGTGGAACTTTGTTGTAACAGCATTATATGCTTTTGTATTCTTATTTGGCCAACTGCATTGACCTGCAGGAATTTAAACCTGGAATATAGACCAGACCACTGACCTCTTTTAAAAGTCTAAAAGGCTTTCCAGGTCTAATAAGAGTTTAGCGCTCTATGGTCTAACTAAATTAAATTGTATTACATCCTTTCTAAGGTCATGTGCAAATGGCCCATTGCGATTACAACATGGGCCAGCTGAGAATAGAGCACTGCTATAACTATGGATATTCCCAAAACCCCACAATCCACAGATTTACCCTTTTCTCATTTATCCTCTGCCATCATCATCAACATCATCGTCACCATGACAACCTTTGGTCTGAGTGAGATTGCAGGCCTAGTTCTTACCCTGCTCCGAGCCTTGATCCTCTTGTAAATGTAGTCTGGGTAGGCCTTTCTGGGAATGAAACGTCCGGATCCTTCTGTGACGTTCAGGTTCCCAGAATCCAGCACAATCTTCCCCTGGCAGATCACCACCACCGGGGCCCCTCGACACTCCATCCCCTCGAAGATATTGTACTCAACCGTCTGTGAAGGGCGATACAACACAAGTGACAAGGCAATGTTCTTACAATGTTTCTGCGCTCTTGTTCCAGAGAGAAAGAGACATTTGAAAAAAATGTGGTGAGAACATTTGCTGGGCTGACATGCATCAGTGTATGGGCACATCATTTCATAGGTAGCTGTGTGTAATAGTGCTTAGGGAACTGGGCTTATAACCCAAAGCACACAGGTTTGATTCCATCGTGGGGCAAAGCTGTTGTACCCATAGGCACTTAACTTGAATTGCTTCAGTACACATTGCATTCAGTCCAGCTGTACACTGCAATTGGATAGAGTTATGCAAGTTGCCCTGAGTAAACCAGGAGTTCCCCAGCTGGAAATCAAGCCTGAAGTACAAGCTTAAGCCCAGTTCTTAAATCGTGGTTCCTGCTATGCAAATATACCACTGTGCCTGCTAAGTAAATAAATAACTTAAATAACTGTGAAGCAGTGCAAAGGATCTATAGCTGGATATATTCTGTGTGGGTCTGTGTGGCTCAGTTGGTAGAGCATGGCGTTGACAACGCTTAGGTTGTGGGTTCAATTCCCATTGGGACTACATATATTGAAAAATGTATGCATTCACTACTGTAAGTCGCTTTGGATAAAGTGTCTGCTAAATGGCATATATTATATTCTTACCAGAGCATGCGATTTAGCAGAAAATATTTTGGTTTCCTTGGGGTTCCACAGGACCATATCAGCATCAGAGCCCACTGCGATCCGGCCCTTGCGAGGGTAAATGTTGAAGATCTTTGCCGCGTTTGTACTAGTCACTGCGACAAACTCATTCTCGTCCATCTTGCCCCTTGCCTGTTGATAAAAGATATCTCAGTACAAAAATATCCATAACACTTATTCGGAAGGGTCCTACTACATAAAGCCTTCATAGGTACCACATGTATAATGCTTTCATAAGCACTGGATTAACATTCATAAACACTGCTGACCGACACAGGCTGTCATGGGGAATACTATGTCACTATCTTAACAGTGCCATGCCATAACAATAGAAGAATCATAACGTCATTGTAATGTCACTGAATAAATATGGATGGAGACACTTGCTAATGAAATTAATTGAGCCGAAGAAACAAAAGCTTTTTTGAGCGAGGACATCAACTCTACAAATAGCATACAGTATGACCATCTATGTTAGTTGGCACAATTGCTTGTAAATGATCATGTAGCCCATGTGTTCTGTAGACATGGGCTTCATGATCTTGCAAGCCATGTACAAATATGTAATGGCTTGCAAGCTAGAGAAGAAAACAAGGCAAATCCATCAAATGAATACTTATGATGTCTTCTTCTTCATCTCTCATCTTCAGCCGCTATTCCTAGTTAGGGTCAGCCTGCATGCATTAGGCGAGAGGCAGGAATACACCCTGGACAGGTCGCCAATCCATTGCAGGGCACTACATACACCATTCGCCACACACTCATACCTCAATTTAGACTCTCCAATTAGCCTAACATGCATGTCTTTGGACTGTGGGAAGAAGACCGGAGTACCGGAGGAAACCCACGCGGACACGGGAGAACATGCAAACTCCGCACAGAAAGGCCCCGGCCTGGATTCGAACCCGAGACCTTCTTGCTGTGAGGCGACAGTGCTATCCACTGCACCACCGTGCCTACTTATGATGTATGCATGTGAAATCTGCCATATACCACAGCCTTCTCCCAAACGATGGACATCCGCTCCTCAATCCCGTTGGTGCCCTCTGGAATGAAGGTGAAGTTGTCCTTCCCCACAGCCTTCTGCGCTGTCGTGAACGTGCTGTGAGCACTGGCTGTCAGCTGCAGGTCTCCGCTGATCGACAAAGGCAAGAACATCAGTGAATATATATGCCATTTAATATACGCCGTTTAGCAGGTGCTTTTACCCAAAGGGACTTACAGTAGTGAATGCATAATTTTTTTCTGTATGTGTGGTCCCAATGGGAATCGAACCCACAACCTAAGCATTGTCAATGCCATGCTCTACCTACTGAGCCACACAGAACCACAGAATATCTTAAGACCCCAAAAGGTTGAGCTGACCGTAATGACATGTTGGTCTTCATAAAGTGATGTAAGTTGTAAGATTGATGTAGCGTTATTTACATCCCCAAAATGTACTTTTAATCACGTGACAACATTCTGATCTAAGTGGATAGAAATCAGGCCAGCTCCTAACAAAGGTCCACTTGGATCAAAATGTCGTCTCACAGTTACAATTGTTTTAGGAGCATAAATAGTGCGCGAGCGCTAGTGTAACGGAGTTGCTTCTGCCTGCGGGAGTTTCGAACCGAGGCCCCAAACACAAGAAGAGACACAATTAGCCCGCTGAGCTAAAGACCCAGGTCTCCAGCTCCGGGAGCTAATCATACTCTTATTGGCGTTCCATTCTGTAGCGGATGCTCACGTGCTTAACTCACGTCTCAGAGCTCCGCTACACTGGACTCATATTTTCTCTCTGCTCACCACATACTGTGACTTAAATTGATGTCTGTATGTTTTGCAAAGTCAAGAAATAACATGTACAATCCCGTTATTCCACAGGGGGAAAACTCTAGTCACTGTTTGCTGTCACTGCATCGCTGTGAGTCATGCCATTGGTTGAATGGATGCAGATGGAAAACCCATTTGAATGAAATGTGAGTGCCATTAGTTTGACTCTGCTCACCAGGACAGCAGTGAGTTGAGGTAGTCCGGAGTGCTGGGGTCCGGGCTGAGGGGTGGAGACATGACAAAGGCAGCGGCTTTGGCCCAATTTTTGCTCCAATAGTGTGAGCCATCAGAGCCCAGGCTGGCTGTGATTGGCTCCCCAAAAACCACAATGCCTGAAATGAAAAGGATGAGGATTAGTGGCTGGAACTAAATGAAAGACAAAGTACAGAAAAACAGAAAGTCTTGTTAACACAGACAGCTCCTCCATGTTCATTACAATAAAATGATACCAAGACGAAGTCAATGGTTAATAGCTACTGCCTATGTGTGCCAGAATCAATTGATCTAAAGGACAGAATTAAATACTCCCAGTTTTAGATTTGGCCTTAATCTTCAATATCAAATTTAAGGAAGCGTTATGATTTCCTCATTACAGTATGTTACATAGACAACATTTCTTCAATGAATATAAAATATTCACATCATAAAACAATACTTCCTTACATGTGTTATTCAAAGTTAAGACTAGACTGCAAAAACAGTAGGAAATAGCACTGGCCTAAAAGCTTTGTACAGAAAGTAAAGCTGTACACCAACCACACCACTAAACCTCTTTGCAGAATAACATCTTAGAAATCACAGGGCCAATGGACTGTCATGCTTTGTCATGCTCTGACACACAGCTGCAACCCTCGGCGCTGTGCCTATGTTTGAAACAGCAGGGACCGTGCTTATCTGTGTCAGTACGGCACCCACCCACCCACCCGCGCACTCTTACCCTTCTTCCTGGACTGAGCGATGACATCAGCCGCAGATTTGCTCATCACCTTGGTGATGTAGAGCGGGCAGTTGGCCTGCTTGGCTATAGTTATCGCTCGGTACACGGCTTCTGTCTCCACCTGGAAGACATCGCAACCTTTAGCGAGAAACGCCGCAGATTCCATAGACTAACCAGATAATCGGCCCTGTATTCTTAACATTGAAAGTTCTGTCTCTCTCTCTGGTCCATTTAATTAATCTCATCAATATTCATGAAAGGGCACAGCCAAGGACAACACGGTGGCAATGGATGCTCAGTCCTTGGGCATAACTATTCATGAATATTCATAATTTGTAATATAGTACTAGAAAGTTCCAACTGCACCCTCCCAGAGTAGAGGATGGAAGAAGACAGGAACTGAGCATTTTGGTATTATAGAGAATTTGTGGAAACACCACACAGCCTTGGATAGATATAGAAGACTGTGTCATCCAGCATCTTGGATTCACATGGTCCTCACCAAGAAGTGTGAGTGATTCACACTACAGAATGCCACAAATACAGTGTGCTGTGTCCAAAACTATTTATACTGTAAAAAAGACTCCTGCAGAGAAGACCTCCCAAATGATTCCAAGCTGTGGTCTGCCTGACTTTTTTGAGGACTGGGAAGAGAGACCCGACACAACAAATGGTGCTCCATCAGAACTGTGCCTCACGCGGCCGGTGTAATGTCCCAGCGCGGCCTGTTCACTTAAGAGTCACGATGTGGGACATTAAGAAGGCGGTCAAGGTGTGTACCTCCTCGGGGTGGCTCAGCACATGTCCCTCGGGACCTGTTATCCCCAGCTCCAGCAACTTCTTCTGCTCCTGTGAACATAAAAAGCACAAAAGCACGATTAGTGTTACGCTACGTGCTTTTTTGTCCCAAACCTTTGACCCTCCAAGGAAGGCTTGCTTCATCTGGGTCCATCAATCCCTAAGTGTGGGTGGGAGGTTGGAGAGCTGGGCCTTCTACTCAAACGGTTTTACAGGTTGAAGCGCTGCACTACATTCTGTGTGTTGATGGACGATAGCATCATTGGCCATAGCCTCATAGAACATAAGAACATAAGAACATAAGAATACATAATGATGAGAACCAATGTTCGGCCCATCTAGGCTCATCATGTCCTAATCTAAAGAGTATCCTCACATCTAGCCTGGACTTGAATAGCCCACTCGTTTCTCTGGTACCTGACCTGGCAAGCTGTTCCAGGCATTGACAACTCCTGCCTGTTGCTCAAGATGTGCCTGTAGTCCTACGCAAGATGTGCAGTCCTACTCGACAATTAGCTTCATTTTCAGTTTATTTAACAGTTTATTTTCTGTAAAATACACTTGCTATTATAGTTTTATATGGTTCTCTGTGGCTCAGTTGTAGAAAGCGTTGGCAACGTAAACCTTGTGTTCAAACTGGAGCCACATATTTCACTACTGTAAGTCTCTTTGGAAAAAGCGTCCTAAATGGTTAATATTGTAGCAGCATGTTTATTAATCACAACTGTCCCTGCACAGCCATAGAGTTATCATGGACCTCAGATTGCTCCCTCAGTCCTTATGCTGCAGCACGGCTCAGCAATTGAGGACTTGGTTCCATGCCACCAATGATTTCCTGAGCACTGATCAGAGATCAATAACGCCTAGGCATGTAGAGGGAAAGGGATCCGTTTGGCATGCGTCCATAATGTCCCGTAGCTGTCCCATTACAGCAGCGAAATGACGGGCAGCGCTATACTTTATCAGTGTGGCTCGGATGTGAGGCAATGCGACCGCGCCCCAGCGCACCTCTTCAATGATGTCTCCATTCTCGGCGTGCACTTGCGCAATGGCCCCCAGATCTCTGATGACGCCGAACGCTTCATACATCTGCACGGGGGGGAATCCATCGTCAATCAGTCAAAATCAATAAAAATGTACTTGCGTAGCACATTTTAACACATTTGCTTCACAATACGCTTTACAGCAGACCCCCCGCCTGAAACCCCACAAAGGCTAGCCCAGGGCAACAGTGGCGAGAAAACACTCCCTAGGTGGAACACATAGGAAGAAACCATAGGAGGAAGCAGACTCGAGAGAGGGAGCTCATCTTCCTCTGGCCTGCAATGCCATGCGTGTAAATGATATGATAATGATAATCACAGATTCAGTTCAGAAACTGCAGCTGGGGGTCTTACCTGGCTGTCAGAGCTCTGGAACTTGTCCTTATAGCCCATGAAGATCAAAAAGGAATTCACCCCTGGGAGAAAAAAATGAAAATGACTTCATACCAAACACGCCTGAGAGAAGCAGTTTACCGGGCAGCAACATTATGTGCCGCTGAGGGTGCATATAGGCAGTGAAGTCCACACATGAACTTGAGCTGTAAAGCGTTTTTGAAATGAATCTAATCTTCAAGATGTGTATGTAGTCAAGAAATAGCACACCATTTTTGCTGGAGCATCAAGCATGAAGCCAATTTAGCATGGATTAACCATCACATTGATCCATTTATGTGACATTCATGTGTGTGAAACGTGCCAGTGTTATGAGATGAATATCTTCATATCTTCATATCTTCATATCTTTGAATATCAGCAAGATGAGGTATGACAGCCATTCTGTCTGCTGGTCATGACGGTGTTGGTGGTGTGTGCTCGCATGCGCATGTGTGTGTGTGTGTGGTTGCATGTGATGTGTGTAGGTGGGTACATGCGTGTGTGTGTGTGTGTGTGTGTGTGTGTGGGTATGCACGTGTGTGTGTGTGTGTGTGTATGCGTACGCGCATGTGTGTGTGCATGCCTGTGCCTGTATGTGGGATGGGGACGGGGGGCAACTGTCTGGGTACATCAGTTAGGATGAGCATCATGATTACAGCCCTGTCCCCTGCAGTAATCCAACCCGTTTAGCAGAGAGAGAATGAAATGATGCATGCAGGGGGTAATCAAGCCAGTGGGGAGGAGAAGAGAGGAAGAAAATAGAGAAGAAAATAAGTGAGGAGAGGAAAAGACAGGACAGCAAAATAGAAGAAAGTAGAAGAAGGAAAAGCAGGAAGGGAAGGAAGGAATAGAGATTAAACAGGATGGGAGTGGTGGAGAGGATGAAAAAAGAGGAGAGAACTTAGGATAGAACTTAGGATAAAGAAGAGGAGATGAGGGGAAACAAAAAGAGCAAGGAGAGGAAAGAAAAGGGGTGTCAGGTTGAGTGTTGATTAGAATGAGTGCCTGTCTTTACAGAAAGTCATACAACATGTCATACATTTTTTATGGCAAAAATTCCTCTTTCCTTCATTACTTAAATGTACCTCCAAAAGTTCATCAGAACCATGGGAATTCCTGGAAAACTAGCACATGTTATTTTTGATATGATGAATCACACTCCAAAATTGTCTGCCACATAACGATCACATAAATCAGCTCCAATCAGTGCCAACTCTCTCCTGTAGTACTATGTGGTCTGCAGGGTGCAAAATAATCACTGGCTAGCAGGTGAGTGCATTGGAGGAGTGTACACGCCATACCTGCAGTGCTCCTGGTATGCGGGTGCTGGTGGCAACCCAGGAAGCACAATTGGCGATTCCAAATTGGGGAGGAAAGAAAAAGGGGGAAGAAGTTTTTGAGAAAACACTACCTTTGTCTCGGACCAGGGTCTCCATCTCCTCAGTCAGGCCCTCGTGCCAGCGGGTGATGTCCATGTGCAGAGAATAGTCACAGCACGACTTCTTGTCAGCGATGTCCCGCCACTGATCATACGTGCCCAAAAGGCTGGCCCCTGGCTCAGGCACGACATGATCAACTGCAGCAGGAACAAGTGATAAAGTTAACCTATAAGTGATGTCATAGCACATTGGATTGGCATTAGACCTCTGTTCTTCCTTATTCACATAAATGACCTTGATTACAAAATGACATTATTCACAAAATTGCAAACATTTCCAGAGTACACAAAACTTGGGGGTTTAGCTACAAGCATACAAAGTAGATTGAAACAGAAATAACAAACAAAGCTCAATTTAAGGGGAAATAACAATTGAAGACAGGATTACTTTGGAAGAATAATAATGTAATGTATGAAGTATGTAAATTGCAACAAAGAAAAAGGCCAATAACAAAGCAACAGAAAGCTTGTTATAATCCAAAACGTGGCAATAAAACATTCAGTTTGCATTTCCACTGCACGCACGCCAAACAAAAGAGGGGACTGGGTGGCTGTTTACCAAAAAAGAAAAAGAGAAATGTCATCAAGTTGAATCTTCAAACTCCTGTGACAGCCCAGCGTGACCCCGTTTCCCTTGATCTAACAACAGCGGACATGTTCTCCCCAAGCCTTTTACTCCAGCTTGACTGATTTGCTCGAAAAGCTTCCCCTTCCCCGGTCTGCAGACAGAGGATGATGTATTTGCTGCCGTGCCCCCATCCCCCCGCAGCTGCCCACTAACGCAGCGCCGAGTGAGGCCGTTACGCACTGATCATGGTGGTGCCCCCCGCCAGGGCGGCCCGGGTCCCGTGGTAGAAGTCGTCCGCTGGGTTCATGCCCAGGTAAGGGGCCTGCAGGCTCGTGTTGACGTCTATCCCGCCCGGGATGACGATGTGGCCGTAAGCATCGATGACCTTTACCCCTCCTGGAACGATGAGGTTCTCCCCAATCTGCCTGAGAGTCAAAGGCAAACACAAACGATCAAAACGAACAAAAACTAAAAGCCCATCATTTCCTCACCACATTTTTCACAAAACAATACAGAGTTCTTGAGGGAATTGAGAAACCAGAACAAAGGAAACAGGCAGTTGGGGAAAATGATAATAATGAAAATGATTCCCTGACTCCAAATCAAGGTGGTAGTGAGACACTCCCAGCAGAGCAGAAACAAAGAAAGGCAAAGGCTGAAGAATACAAATGCATGAAAGAATGTTAGAAAGCAACATGAAATAAAAGCAGAGCCAAGAGATTCAGAGGGAAACAAAATCTGATTAAAACCACAACAACAAAAACACAGCAAAGGCCCGCGTTTGTTTCTACACTACTATAATTGCAAAGGTAACTCTGAGATCGAAGATCTAATTTGATGGAGACGTCCAGAGCTGTTACCCTCTGGCTCGTTGTAACCGGAAACTGGAGCAGGCCTCTACGGGCGTGATGGATGTTCCATCGTAAGCGCAGTTTTACTTTTCCTGCTCAGTAAATAAGTCCCGGCAAACAAGAACCGCTTCACATTGTCTCCTCTCTCTGCTTTCCCATCACTCTGTGTCAAAGACATGCTGTGTCTCAGTTTTCCATCGAGCTGCACACATTTAACTGTCTAGCTGGCCTCTTATAATGGCTTCTGAACAAAATCTTTGTTTGTACATTTTTAAACACGCTTCACTTTCAGCACGTGCATCTACTGCCGTATCGCCTGCTTTGTCTGAGCTTTGTTTTCTTTTGTAAAACACAAAAAAGTCAAACAAACACATGAATCATCGATGAATAGAGGAAGGAAACAGACTTACTTTATAACCCCGTCTTCCACATAAAGATCAGCATAAAAAGACTGGTCATCATTGACTATTTTTCCTCCTTTGATAATCAGACGATCACTCTAGGAAAAAAATGTAGAAAAAGTGATAGGCCTACCTTAAAAATTGCATACAGTATTTTAGCACCATGATGTCTTACGTAAGAACTGCGTTCATTCAACGCCTTCATATATTTGCACAAACATTCATTGATAAAAATATTTATGGCAATTGATATAGCCTGGACTGTCATAGGGTGTGCTATGCAACTTATGATGTAGACAGTGACATAACAAACCCTACGACAGTGTATGTCAGTTGGCACAAGTATTTATAAAGGGTTTTGCTGTTTTTACGAAGGCGTCATGAATTGCTTATGAAGGGTTTACATATTTTTATATGGAATCTTTCTATCAAAATGTTACCAATCTTTCACAAAAACAAATCTGTGCAAAAGGAATATGTCCCCTACTGATTATGTTCAAATTATGATTATGGAGGATGTAATTGTTGCTGTCTTTATTTCAACAACAATAGTATATGCTATGATGTAGCGCTCAAGGACAGGCAATGTCAGTGTTTCACATCTATTTGTACTGTAATTATGAAAAACTTTATTATGCACCTTTTTCATGTATTTCAAGTATTTGGCTGTAAAATGTTGATATCATCATATCAATGTATTCACTTTATATTGCCCTGGGGGTGACAATGCAAATGGTTGGAAATGCACAAGTAGTGCAAAATTGCTGGTCTTGGTTCAGTGAGCACTTTATCATACCCACAAATCCACCAGGTCACACAGTCTATCCTGGAGCTGTGCCAGGGACTTGTAGCTTAGAGGGCTGCTCACATGAACAAGCGTGAACCCAAATAGCTTGTGACCTCGAAGCTGCTAGCCTGACAATCACAACTACCACTTACTGAAGCACTCATATTACAAGAAGGATATCTATTGGCTAAAATGAAACACCAGCATATAATAAATACAACAAAATATGTTATATTTGCTTCACTGTGATTTCAGTCTTCTGGAATTCTGATACATAACGGCATGGCTCACCATACACACAGTCTTCATCCTGGCATTTACGTGCAATCTAGCCACTGAATGAGTTTTGCCCCACTGGGAGGGGGAAACAACGTATAAATGTAAAGGGACACATCAACAGACAGCCAGACACTGCCGCAGAGGAAAGGCTGTGGCCTGGAGGAGGAGAGGTAGACTGCGCTGTTGCACTCATGACTTCCTCCAACAGCTGGCGGTGGTAGTCTGCGCCCTGATGTCGGCATCATTAGTAAATTGCATAATTGTTCTACTTTTTTAGTAATGTGAAACCAGTATAACACTGACTCACGTGAAAATACATTAATATATTATGAGGCGGCACGACGGCTGTCGTGTTTAAATCACTGGACCAAAGTAATAAGAGTAAAGCAATGGCTTCTAGTTCCACGTAATCATAGCACGCGTGTACGGTGGAATATAATAATACTGTGATAGACGACAACAATTGTGCCCCAGCAAGTCGATATTTTTGTTGTCTGTAGCCTATAGGGTACATTATTATTATTATTATTATTTGAAAACTATTTTTGCATTATAACCTATATTTCAAACAAAGTCTGTTATAGGCCATGCTATGAATATAGGTCATCTTTCGTACAGTAGCGGGCGGGCAACTGTGCCAAATTGCGCGGAACTGTATAGGATTTTGTTTGTCCTCGTTAACAGCGATTCATTTCAGGGGCTTCTGGCCAGAAAATTAATCCGCCTGGGTGAATACGCGTGTTGTAACGAAGGATGTAGCCTACTGTGGGGACCCGATTTAAACATCATCCCTGTTTCGACATTATGGTCACATCGAATGCCTTAAGAGCACGCATTTTGTTTCGCTAACAAAATGTATTGATTTTTTGTGAGTGAAAAGTGGATGGGTGGGTCCCAGTGGGTCCTTTAGCCAAGTACTGAGCAACCTAATGAAAAAAACATTTTACACACATGACTTATACACAAAGGGAAACGATTGCTGTAGGCTACTACAAAGAGACACCGGTCAACGTTCCCTTCAACGCAACATGTAAAGCCTAGGGCGTAAACAGCAAACCACCGAGGCTACATGTAGCCTGAATAAATACAAGTCAATCCATACTAGCAATTTAGACGACTGTGCGAATTATGAACGTAATATTTTCCAAGGTTTTGTGTTTTATATCGCTTAAAACCATTATATCGAAACGACATTGCAGTCTATATCTATCGGTTATGCTAATTTTACGTTACACACCAGCCATGTCTGGCTATCAGTATAAACGTCGGGGAATCAATAGCACACTTCAGCGTAGCAAGCAATACGAAACATATCGTTTGGACCGGCTCTATGTGGTTTAATATAGCACAATTTGACTCAGACAAACTTATTTCCCCGATATCTTCACCGCTCTGTGACCGAATTAAAAGCCCTAAATCATGGCTGTCACTAAGGCGACAATGGCTTCTTACCGTTATACGAGGAATGCTCTTCTTGCCTGGGTAAGACATGCCGGCCGGTTCAGTTGAAGCTTTGATTTGCGCGTCAGAAATGGATCACAGTCGCGTTTATCTCCACTATCGTAAAAAAAATATCGCTGCAATTTCACCGACTAAATGTGCAGTCTTATTACGGAAAGGTTCATATGTTTTATTTTTTATTTTTTATTATTGTTATCGTGCCAGACGCTTTGTAGCCCCCCCTCGCCTCACTATACTTCCTCGCTTACCATCTGCCTGCTTAGTATTCCAGAGTCGTCCTGGCGGCTAATAGAGGGCAGACAGGCCTCTCCGAACGCCCCTTTGCCCTTTCATTGGCATCCAAAATATCCGTATTGTTTCTCAAACTATTCCAGCGAAAGGACACAATTAAAGTCAATTATATGTGCTTTTACCGTTTCGAAGCCATGGCAAGCATTATGTCATTGTACAGTAGGCTACCCTACTTGTGTGGCATTGCACACATCGTTGTTCATATTTAAAAGACTACATTTTATGATGTTATATTTTTCAGTTTTCCTTTTGTAGGCTATTAGTAAACGCGTTCCAATGTTGTTCAAACAGTTACTATTTGAATTATTTATATACAACATTTGATTGACAACATAATGCACTTGACCTTTATGTTGTTTTTATTATTATTATTTAATTGGCTCAGTTACTTAATTTACTCTCATTAATGGTGTTATTGGTTAATAATTTCGTTATCTGAAGGAATGATTGTTGGACTAGATGCTCGATGTGCTTCAGGGGAATGACCAGATTAGCCCCTTTTTGACGCCCGTGTTTGTTAACTGGGATGCTGGAGGTCCGAAAGAGGTTTGGTTTTTACTGCGTTATACTGTGTTTTGTTGGTTAGCCAAATCTAACTTTGCATCGAAATATTATTTTTTCTCAAATATAGGCTACCTATATCTCTCAAACTAGACCCGTTTTAGTTTCCAACAGTTTTCAGAAACTTTACACCAGTTACCAATCCAATTTGCCTATTTTGGTAGTCAGATACAACAGGTAAGCTACATTTGAAAAACAGTACACATCTTGAATAATTGGTGCTTATTTGGTCCACTAATGGCGAATGGTTAATCAATATTGAAACAAACATGCCATTCAGAATTATATTAGAAGGTGTATCATCGCATAAATGCCTGGGAATCCAGAACCAAATTCTGTCATACCGCAAAGAGATGCATATTCTCTGGTCTTGCATCTTCATGCGATTGCATGTTATTGACAAGGATCAACAAATACGGACACCCCTATATTCATTAATACCCTAATACATTCTTACTCCACTAGTATGGAAGTTGTAGTGATTTGGTTTGATAATGCAGTACATTATATTGATCGTTCAGCTTTATTAATGGCTCAAGTTACAGTACTGTCGGTGTGAACCTACCTGCCACTCCCCATGGCGCTCGGGCTTGTGTCCAGAGGGAAAGACGATGGTTTGTCCCCTCGTGGTGGAAGAAGTTTCGGCTCTAGCAGGAGTCGCACTGGCGCTCGAGAAGTTGCTTATCTCGCTGAAGGTATCCGAATCCGCTGATGACATGCATCTGTCCTCGAACCTAGTTTTTGTACTTCTTCTCACAGAATTGGGACTGAATGACTCAAAATTTAAAGTTTTGTTTTCATAAGCACCTTCCACGTTACAGAACATGCCTCCAAATTTCACGCGCGGTTTAGGACTATCAGTCCCTAATTTTGATAGCAGAGATCCTTCATCATCATCTCTCTGAAGTTTTCTCTCAGCCATTCTTTCCTTTTATGTCCTCTCTTCTGCTCAAACGGTTGCTCCTGAAATATTAACCAAATTATAGCCAAATAACGATAACGAAAATCACAGACCAGCGACTTCTTTCAAGTAGACGCCATGTAATGGTATCACTTAAAAGTGACGTCTTGTTCTCAATAGGGACAGTAGCGTAAATGTATGAGCTGTCCACATGGGCGTGGTGCTGAAAAGGACAACCTTTAAGAGCCTTTCAGTGAACTATCCTGACAAGCTTCACCCGCGAGGGAAGGAGGTCACGTGCATCTGTATGAACTTTATAGATCTAATTTACCACATTTTACGACTCTTTTTATCGGATGATCTCAGTTTACAAGGATGTGTGACGGAACATATGGCTCACCTAATTCCCGGAAACACTCAGAATAAGAGGAACGTAATGAAAATTTGTGACAGAATTATATTAATTGTAAAGTGGTGGACTTCATTCAAGGTCAAACAACTCGCCAGGAATAGTAATATAAAAATAAAGTACACATGAATTGTACATCTCTGCACATTCATAACACATTCATGAGATCTGTAAATAAATCACGACGAGTTTATGTGATCATTGCAAAGTAGCCTACATGATATCAGTTTTGTCACAGTCTTCTATTGTGGTTTTTGCACGGGAGCCTTAAAACAATGTTACGGCAGTTACTACGATATTTCAAAACGTGTTTGCGAGAGGAGGAATGGCATAGTATGGTTGGTTTGCAGTAGTAAACCAGTGGTACAGTAGTAAAGGATCATTTACCTTTGACCCTGCTTCTCACTCTACGTGTTAGTTAATATCTGTCTACATTTTATGAGAGAATAGTCTGAAACAAATGAATCAACCTGACATCCTGTCACAAAATATTATTGTTAATTTAGTCAGACCTCCCACCTTGAGATTATATCAATATTTAATAGGAATGTATGTACTAAAATATATACACTTAATGCATTTGAAGAATCATATGTTAGGAATTTGAAGAATCATGTATATTTTATGTCATATGCATTTGAAGAATCATATACATTTTATTGAAAATTACAATAATATATGCATTTGACAAATTAATAAAAATATCTAATATACATGGATCACAATACAAAAATATGAATATAATTTGTAACTGAACACAAAAAAATCATGCTTTCAGGATATTTTAAGAGTTGGATATTACTAGTTTGTCACTTAACCAAACATTACATTACATTTACATTTTAAGCATTTAGCAGACGCTCTTATCCAGAGCGACTTACAAGATGTGCATTAATACAACAATCATGATTGCGCACAAGATCAGTGCAGTAATACAGCAATAGACATCATTGCAGGCGTCTGCGTATCATACCTGTCGCTCCTGGATAAGAGTGTCTGCTAAATGCCTAAAATGTAAATGGACAACCAGGACAGTATGTCAACTAAAGTGACAACCAGGACAGTATGTGACACAACCAGGACAGTATGTCCCTTTAAGGACAACCAGGACAGTATGACAACTAAAGGGACAACCTGGACCTTTAGTTTACATATTGTCCTGGTTGTCCCCTTAGTTGTCATACTGTCCAGGGTCCCTTTACAACCAGTTGTCCCTTTAGTTTACATGACATACTGTCCAGGTTGTCCCTTTAGTTTACATACTGTCCTGGTTGTCCCTTTAGTTGTCATACTGTCCTGGTTGTCCCTTTAGTTGTCATACTGTCCTGGTTGTCCCTCCCTTTAGTTGTCATATTGTCCTGGTTGTCCCTTTAGTATTGTCCTGGTTGTCCCTTTAGTTGTCATACTGTCCAGGTTGTCCCTTTTAGTTTACATATTGTCCTGGTTGTCCCTTTAGTTTACATATTGTCCTGGTTGTCTTTTGTCATACTGTCCAGTTGTCCCCTTTGTTGTCATACTGTCCAGGTTGTCCCTTTAGTTTACATATTGTCCTGGTTGTCCCCTTTAGTTGTCATACTGTCCAGGTTGTCCCTTTAGTTTACATATTGTCCTGGTTGTCCCTTTAGTCCTGTCCAGGTTGTCCCTTTAGTTGTCATACTGTCCTGGTTGTCCCTTTAGTTGACATACTGCCCTGGTTGTCCCTTTAGTTGTCATACTGTCCAGGTTGTCCCTTTAGTTTACTTATTGTCCAGGTTGTCCCTTTAGTTGACATACTGTCCAGGTTGTCCCTTTAGTTTACATACTGTCCTGGTTGTCCCTTTAGTTTACATACTGTCCTGGTTGTCCCTTTAGTTGTCATACTGTCCTGGTTGTCCCTTTAATTGTCATACTGTCCTGGTTGTCCCTTTAGTTGACATATTGTCCAGGTTGTCCCTTTAGTTGTCATACTGTCCAGGTTGTCCTTTTAGTTTACATATTGTCCTGGTTGTCCCCTTAGTTGTCATACTGTCCAGGTTGTCCCTTTAGTTTACATATTGTCCTGGTTGTCCCTTTAGTTGTCATACTGCCCTGGTTGTCCCTTTAGTTGACATACTGTCCTGGTTGTCCCTTTAATTGTCATACTGTCCTGGTTTTCCCTTTAGTTGACATATTGTCCTGGTTGTCCCTTTAGTTGTCATACTGTCCAGGTTGTCCTTTTAGTTTACATATTGTCCTGGTTGTCCCTTTAGTTGTCATATTGTCCTGGTTGTCCCCTTTAGTTGTCATACTGTCCAGGTTGTCCCTTTAGTTTACATATTGTCCTGGTTGTCCCCTTAGTTGTCATACTGTCCAGGTTGTCCCTTTAGTTTACATATTGTCCAGGTTGTCCCTTTAGTTGACATACTGTCCTGGTTGTCCCTTTAGTTGTCATACTGTCCTGGTTGTCCCTTTAGTTGACATACTGTCCTGGTTGTCCCTTTAGTTGTCATACTGTCCAGGTTGTCCCTTTAGTTGACATACTGTCCTGGTTGTCCCTTTAGTTGTCATACTGTCCAGGTTGTCCCTTTAGTTGTCATACTGTCCAGGTTGTCCCTTTAGTTTACATATTGTCCTGGTTGTCCCTTTAGTTGACATATTGTCCTGGTTGTCCCTTTAGTTTACTTATTGTCCAGGTTGTCCCCTTAGTTATCATACTGTGCAGGTTGTCCCTTTAGTTGACATACTGTCCTGGTTGTCCCTTTAGTTGTCATACTGTCCAAGTTGTCCCTTTAGTTTACATATTGTCCTGGTTGTCCCTTTAGTTGTCATACTGTCCAGGTTGTCCCTTTAGTTGTCATATTGTCCAGGTTGTCCCTTTAGTTTACATATTGTCCTGGTTGTCCCCTTGTTGTCCTTAGTTGTCATATTGTCCAGGTTGTCCCTTTAGTTTACATATTGTCCTGGTTGTCCCCTTAGTTGTCATACTGTCCAGGTTGTCCTTTAGTTTACATATTGTTGTCCCCTTAGTTTCACTGTCCATTGTCCAGGTTGTCCCCTTTAGTTGTCATACTGCCCAGGTTGTCCCTTTAGTTTACATATTGTCCTGGTCCCCTTTAGTCCCTGGTTGTCCCTTTAGTTGTCATACTGTCCAGGTTGTCCCTTTAGTTGACATATTGTCCTGGTTGTCCCTTTAGTTGTCATACTGTCCAGGTTGTCCCTTTAGTTTACATATTGTCCTGGTTGTCCCTTTAGTTTACATATTGTCCTGGTTGTCCCCTTAGTTGTCATACTGTCCAGGTTGTCCCTTTAGTTTACATATTGTCCTGGTTGTCCCTTTAGTTGTCATACCCTGGTTGTCCCTAGTTGTCATACTGTCCAGGTTGTCCCTTTAGTTTACATATTGTCCTGGTTGTCCCCTTAGTTGTCATACTGTCCTGGTTGTCCCTTTAGTTGACATATTGTCCTGGTTGTCCCTTTAGTTGTCATACTGTCCAGGTTGTCCCTTTAGTTTACATATTGTCCTGGTTGTCCCTTTAGTTGTCATATTGTCCTGGTTGTCCCTTAGTTTGTCATATTGTCCAGGTTGTCCCTTTAGTTGTCATATTGTCCTGGTTGTCCCCTTAGTTGTCATACTGTCCAGGTTGTCCCTTTAGTTTACATATTGTCCAGGTTGTCCCTTTAGTTGACATACTGTCCTGGTTGTCCCTTTAGTTGTCATACTGTCCTGGTTGTCCCTTTAGTTGACATACTGTCCTGGTTGTCCCTTTAGTTGTCATACTGTCCAGGTTGTCCCTTTAGTTGCCATATTGTCCTGGTTGTCCCTTTAGTTGTCATACTGTCCAGGTTGTCCCTTTAGTTTCATACTGTCCAGGTTGTCCCTTTAGTTTTACATATTGTCCTGGTTGTCCCCTTTTTGACATATTGTCCTGGTTGTCCCTCCCCTTTAGTTTACATATTGTCCAGGTTGTCCCCTTAGTTATCATACTGTCCAGGTTGTCCCTTTAGTTGACATACTGTCCTGGTTGTCCCTTTAGTTGTCATACTGTCCAGGTTGTCCCTTTAGTTGTCATATTGTCCTGGTTGTCCCTTTAGTTGTCATATTGTCCTGGTTGTCCCTTTAGTTGTCATACTGTCCAGGTTGTCCCTTTAGTTTACATATTGTCCAGGTTGTCCCCTTTTTAGTTGTCATACTGTCCAGGTTGTCCCTTTAGTTTACATATTGTCCTGGTTGTCCCCTTAGTTGTCATATTGTCCAGGTTGTCCAGGTTGTCCAGGTTGTCCCTTTAGTTGTCATATTGTCCAGGTTGTCCCTTTAGTTGTCATACTGTCCAGGTTGTCCCTTTTGTCATATTGTCCTGGTTGTCCCTTTAGTTGTCATACCCTTAGGTTGTCCCTTTAGTTGACATATTGTCCTGGTTGTCCCTTTAGTTGTCATACTTGTCTGTCTGGTTGTCCCTTTAGTTGTCATATTGTCCTGGTTGTCCCTTTAGTTGTCATACTGTGCAGGTTGTCCCTTTAGTTGACATACTTGTCCTGGTTGTCCCTTTAGTTGTCATACTGTCCAGGTTGTCCTTTTAGTTGTCATATTGTCAGGTTGTCCCTTTAGTTTACATACTGTCCTGGTTGTCCCTTTAGTTGACATATTGTCCTGGTTGTCCCTTTAGTTGTCATATTGTCCAGGTTGTCCCTTTGGTTGACATATTGTCCAGGTTGTCCCCTTAGTCATCATATTGTCCAGGTTGTCCCTTTTAGTTTACAGGTATTGTCCAGGTTGTCCCTTTAGTTGTCATACTGTCCAGGTTGTCCCTTTAGTTGTCATATTGTCCTGGTTGTCCTTTAGTTTACATATTGTCCTGGTTGTCCCTTTAGTTGTCATACTGTCCAGGTTGTCCCTTTAGTTTACATATTGTCCTGGTTGTCCCCTTTAGTTGTCATACTGTCCAGGTTGTCCCTTTAGTTTACATATTGTCCTGGTTCCCCATTTAGTCCCAGGTTTCCCTTTAGTTTACATATTGTCCTGGTTGTCCCTTTAGTTGTCATACTGTCCAGGTTGTCCCTTTTAGTTGTCATATTGTCCAGGTTGTCCCTTTAGTTTACATATTGTCCTGGTTGTCCCTTTAGTTTACATATTGTCCTGGTTGTCCCCTTAGTTGTCATACTGTCCAGGTTGTCCCTTTAGTTTACATATTGTCCTGGTTGTCCCCTTAGTTGTAATACTGCCCAGGTTGTCCCTACACAGATGCTCTAGATTAACCAGATGTGTGTGTTCTCTGCACAGATATTCTAAGATAACCAGATATGTATGTGTTCTGTACACACACATCTGGGTTAGTTTATAAATATCTTTATGTGTGTGTGTTCTCCACCAAGATACTATATTTTAGCCAGATGTGTGTGTTCTGCACACACATCTGGGTTAGTTTAGAATATCTTTATGATTAACCAGATACTATATTTTAGTATTTGTTCTGCACAGATATTCTAAAATAACCAGATGTGCAGTGTTCTGCACAGATGCTCAACTGATTAAACTAATCAGATGTTGTGACCATGATTCTGAATTAGATGAATCAGGTGTTTTAGATAACCAGATGCCTGTCTGTCTTTTGCAGATTGACACACACATCTAGATTAACCAGATGTATTTGTTCATCTGTGCAGAACACACACAGATCTGGTTATCTTAGAATATCTGTGCAGAACAAATACATCTGGTTAATCTAGAGCATCTGTGCAGAACACACACATCTGGTTATTTTAGAATATCTGTGCAGAACAAATACGTCTGGTTAATCTAGAGCATCTGTGCAGAACACACACATCTTGCTAAAATATAGTATCTTTGTGGAGAACACACACACATAAAGATATAGTGTGTGTGTACAGAACACACGCATCTGGCTAAAATAGAGTATCTTGGTGGAGAACACACACACATAAAGATATTCTAAACTAACCCAGATGTGTGTGTACAGAACACACGCATCTGGCTAAAATAGAGTATCTTGGTGGAGAACACACACACATAAAGATATTCTAAACTAACCCAGATGTGTGTGTACAGAACACATACATATCTGGTTATCTTAGAATATCTGTGCAGAACACACACATCTGGTTAATCTAGAGCATCTGTGCAGGGACAACCTGGGCAGTATTACAACTAAGGGGACAACCAGGACAATATGTAAACTAAAGGGACAACCTGGACAGTATGACAACTAAGGGGACAACCAGGACAATATGTAAACTAAAGGGACAACCTGGACAGTATGACAACTAAAGGGACAACCAGGACAATATGTAAACTAAAGGGACAACCTGGACAGTATGACAACTAAAGGGACAACCAGGACAATATGTAAACTAAAGGGACAACCTGGACAGTATGACAACTAAAGGGACAACCAGGACAATATGTAAACTAAAGGGACAACCTGGACAGTAAAACTAAAGGGACAACCAGGACAATATGTCAACTGACAACCTGGAAGGGACAACTAAAGGGACAACCAGGACAATATGTAAACTAAAGGGACAACCTGGGCAGTATTACAACTAAGGGGACAACCTGGACAATAAGTAAACTAAAGGGACAACCAGGACAATATGTCAACTAAGGGGACAACCTGGACATGACAACTAAAGGGACAACCTGGACAATATGACAACTAAAGGGACAACCAGAACAATATGTAAACTAAAGGGACAACCTGGACAGTATGACAACTAAAGGGACAAGCTGGACAATAAGTAAATTAAAGGGACAACCTGGACAGTATGACAACTAAGGGGACAACCTGGACAATAAGTAAACTAAAGGGACAACCTGGACAGTATGACAACTAAGGGGACAACCAGGACAATATGTAAACTAAAGGGACAACCTGGGCAGTATGACAACTAAAGGGACAACCTGGACAATAAGTAAACTAAAGGGACAACCTGGACAGTATGACAACTAAAGGACAAACCTGGACAGTATGACAACTAAAGGGACAACCAGGGACAATATGAAACTAAAGGGACAACCTGGATAGTATGACAACTAAAGGGACAACCTGGACAATATGTAAACTAAAGGGACAACCTGGACAGTATTACAACTAAGGGGACAAACTGGACAATAAGTAAACTAAAGGGACAACCAGGACAATATGTCAACTAAGGGGACAACCTGGACAGTATGTAAACTAAAGGGACAACCTGGACAGTATGACAACTAAAGGGACAACCAGGACAATATGACAACTAAAGGGACAACCTGGACAATAAGTAAACTAAAGGGACAACCTGGACAGTATGACAACTAAAGGGACAACCTGGACAGTATGACAACTAAAGGGACAACCTGGACAGTATGACAACTAAAGGGACAACCTGGACAATAAGTAAACTAAAGGGACAACCTGGACAGTATGACAACTAAAGGGACAACCTGGACAGTATGACAACTAAAGGGACAACCTGGACAGTATGACAACTAAAGGGACAACCAGGACAATATGTAAACTAAAGGGACAACCAGGACAGTATGACAACTAAAGGGACAACCTGGACAGTATGACAACTAAAGGGACAACCTGGACAATATGTAAACTAAAGGGACAACCTGGACAATATGTAAACTAAAGGGACAACCTGGACAGTATGACAACTAAAGGGACAACCAGGACAATATGTAAACTAAAGGGACAACCTGGACAATAAGTAAACTAAAGGGACAACCTGGACAGTATGACAACTAAAGGGACAACCTGGACAGTATGACAACTAAAGGGACAACCTGGACAGTATGACAACTAAAGGGACAACCTGGACAGTATGACAACTAAAGGGACAACCAGGGCAGTATGACAACTAAAGGGACAACCTGGACAGTATGACAACTAAAGGGACAACCTGGACAGTATGACAACTAAAGGGACAACCTGGACAGTATGACAACTAAAGGGACAACCTGGACAGTATGACAACTAAGGGGACAACCAGGACAACTAAAGGGACAACCTGGACAGTATGACAACTAAAGGGACAACCTGGACAGTATGACAACTAAAGGGACAACCTGGACAATAAGTAAACTAAAGGGACAACCTGGACAGTATGACAACTAAAGGGACAACCTGGACAGTATGTCAACTAAAGGGACAACCAGGGCAGTATGACAACTAAAGGGACAACCAGGGCAGTATGACAACTAAAGGGACAACCTGGACAGGATGACAACTAAGGGGACAACCTGGACAATAAGTAAACTAAAGGGACAACCTGGACAGTATGACAACTAAAGGGACAACCAGGACAGTATGACAACTAAAGGGACAACCAGGACAGTATGACAACTAAAGGGACAACCTGGACAGTATGACAACTAAGGGGACAACCAGGACAATATGTAAACTAAAGGGACAACCAGGACAGTATGACAACTAAAGGGACAACCTGGACAGTATGACAACTAAAGGGACAACCTGGACAATATGACAACTAAAGGGACAACCTGGACAGTATGACAACTAAAGGGACAACCTGGACAGTATGACAACTAAAGGGACAACCTGGACAGTATGACAACTAAAGGGACAACCTGGACAGTATGACAACTAAGGGGACAACCAGGACAATATGTAAACTAAAGGGACAACCTGGACAGTATGACAACTAAAGGGACAACCTGGACAATATGACAACTAAAGGGACAACCTGGACAGTATGACAACTAAAGGGACAACCTGGACAGTATGACAACTAAAGGGACAACCTGGACAGTATGACAACTAAAGGGACAACCTGGACAATATGTAAACTAAAGGGACAACCTGGACAGTATGACAACTAAAGGGACAACCTGGACAGTATGACAACTAAAGGGACAACCAGGACAGTATGACAACTAAAGGGACAACCTGGACAGTATGACAACTAAAGGGACAACCAGGACAATATGTAAACTAAAGGGACAACCAGGACAGTATGACAACTAAGGGGACAACCAGGACAATATGTAAACTAAAGGGACAACCTGGACAGTATGACAACTAAAGGGACAACCAGGACAATATGTAAACTAAAGGGACAACCTGGACAGTATGACAACTAAAGGCACAACCTGGACAATAAGTAAACTAAAGGGACAACCAGGACAATATGTAAACTAAAGGGACAACATGACAACTAAGGGGACAACCAGGACAATATGTAAACTAAAGGGACAACCAGGACAGAATGACAACTAAAGGGACAACCTGGACAGTATGACAACTAAAGGGACAACCTGGACAATAAGTAAACTAAAGGGACAACCTGGACAGTATGACAACTAAAGGGACAACCTGGACAGTATGTCAACTAAAGGGACAACCAGGACAGTATGACAACTAAAGGGACAACCTGGACAGTATGACAACTAAAGGGACAACCAGGACAATATGTAAACTAAAGGGACAACCTGGACAGTATGACAACTAAGGGGACAACCAGGACAATATGTAAACTAAAGGGACAACCTGGACAGTATGACAACTAAAGGGACAACCAGGACAATATGTAAACTAAAGGGACAACCTGGACAGTATGACAACTAAAGGGACAACCAGGACAGTATGTAAACTAAAGGGACAACCTGGACAGTATGACAACTAAAGGGACAACCTGGACAGTATGACAACTAAGGGGACAACCTGGACAGTATGACAACTAAAGGGACAACCTGGACAATAAGTAAACTAAAGGGACAACCTGGACAGTATGACAACTAAAGGGACAACCTGGACAGTATGTCAACTAAAGGGACAACCAGGACAGTATGACAACTAAAGGGACAACCTGGACAATATGTCAACTAAAGAGACAACCTGGACAGTATGACAACTAAAGGGACAACCAGGACAATATGTAAACTAAAGGGACAACCAGGACAGTATGTCAACTAAAGGGACAACCAGGGCAGTATGACAACTAAAGGGACAACCAGGACAGTATGTCAACTAAAGGGACAACCAGGGCAGTATGACAACTAAAGGGACAACCAGGGCAGTATGTCAACTAAAGGGACAACCAGGGCAGTATGTCAACTAAAGGGACAACCAGGGCAGTATGTCAACTAAAGGGACAACCAGGACAGTATGACATTACTTAGATTATGTTTATTTATAAATACTACAGATCACATAAACAAAATATATAATGTTGGCCAATTGTGCCAAGAGCAAAAAAAAATAATGCAATAAAGAAACAAATACACATAATAATAACAATAATAATAATAATAATACTCTTGGTTATTCATAATCCTTGGATATTTTTACAATGTAACAATTTGGATGACATAATACAATACATTAAAGGTCCTGAACAGTCAACATTACGGTTTTCATCAAATAGGATGATGTTTGGGTGAAACCAGATGAAAGTTGAATGTTGAAAACTCTTTTGTGTAAACTAAAGAAAAAATACAATTCTGGTGTTCCAATGCTTTTGGCTGACATTGGAGTATTTGTGACATCAGAAAACCCAGATAATTTTAATACACCAATGACACTGCCTGTATGCATCATCAATTCGTAGATAAGGTGTGTTCCTGTTGTTTACTCGCTAGCAAACGTAGCTAGCTACAAACGTGATGGACAGCAATAGGTGCTAGATAACACAGTAAAACCTCACTGTGTCATCCTGCGTGTGAATAAAACATGTCCTTACACATTTGACCCAAAAAATTGAAGGGTAGGGAGAGAAATGGTTGCAATTTATTAAAGATTGATGCACTCTAACATCTTATATTGAAAAAATACAGGACTAGCTGCTGACGTAGGTCAACAGGCGTGTCAAATAAGGTAAGCTCGTCAATATTAGCTCCCCGCCCACTCAGCCCGCCTTACATCCTTGGTCATTGTCAGAGATGAGAGATAAGGCATATATCTCCAGTTCTGAGCATTTAAATCAAGGAAAAGTATTAAGGATGATTTATTTTTGGGCCAAAAATATTGTTGAAATACAATGACTGTGCAGGACCTTCAATATTATTTCATACAAATATACATACTACAGTGTCCAGAGTCTAAACTAAATCCACATCGTTTTGATAACCTGTTCTATTAAGTATTGTTCAATTCTGCCTGAGTGCTACTAGAGTTTTTTTTTGAGAATGTCCCTCTACATTAGATACACAAGTTGAAATAAAGTGTACATTTATTTGTTGTCCAGCTATTTAAGGCACTCAGGGGTTTCGCGAAGGCTTCAGTTATCTGAACAACTGTACAATTTAAATTCTGATTACTGACCTTCCACAACTTCAGTACATGGTATGGGGAAGGTGACGCCCACTGTTAGCTTCCGTAGTCACAGTCGCGATGCTGGATCGAATTTAGTTTAGACAAATTTAAAGACACTTTCTTAATGTGCAATGAAAAATAAAACCTTTCTGTACAATGTCTCCCAAAATATAAATGCCCATCTAGTTTACTGCCAGTTAAGAGAGAGAGGATGGAATTATATTCACAATTTAAAGGCTATACTTTCAGTGAGCTTATTTTCAGTAGCATCCTTTCACTGGTCTTCAAAACCCTAGTCGTGGGCCCTCTGTTTTTATATGATTTTTTTTATATGAGTTTCCCCAGACACTGTGTGCGAGTTCTCACATACACAGCCTCCTGCTTTTACAGGAAAAATATAATTAAAACATTTTGAGAGTAATTAATCACATAAAACATACAGACAATTGCCGAAATAAAGAAAATACTTGAGTAAATGAAGGGTTATGGTTGCTATAGTGTGGGGTGTGTTTTCCTGCCATGGCTTAGGTCCACTCAACCCATTCGAGGGCAAGGTAAACACCAATAAATACAAAGCCATTCTGAGTGATCACCTTCATCCTATTGTGAAGCATTTCTGTCCTGATGGGAGTGGTCTCTTCCAGGATGGCAATGCCCCCATGCACAGGTCACGAGTGGTCACTGAATGGTTTGATGAGCATGAAAATGATATAAACCATATGCCATTGCTGTCTCAGTCACCAGATCTCAACCCAATTGAACATTTATGGGACATTCTGGAGCAACGCCTGAGACAGCGTTTTCCACCACCATCAACAAAACACCAAATGATGGAATTTCTCATGTAAGAATTGTGTTGCATCCCTCCAATAGAGTTCCAGACACATGTAGAATATGTGCCATGGTGGATTTAAGCTTTTCTGGCGGCTCGTGGTGGTCCATCGCTCAATCATGACACTTTATGTTGGTATTTCCTTTATTTTGGCAGTACCTGTATGTTCCTTTATGTATAACTGCAATGCATAACTGCAATGCATAACTGCAATGCGGCTCATGGCTTTCCATTCATTATCTGCCAAATCTTGAGCTGAGCATGCTCCATTCACCAATGCCATAGTTCATTATAATCATGACAAGCTAGCAGTGTCTTAATTGTGCTATGAAGTGATACTGATACTAATACTGTCTTCTTTACCTACGTGACATAAAGATATAGAAACTGAAAGGGAAGTGAGTGCCAGACTAAGATAGACTTGGACCCCTTCAATATGTGTATATGAGCAGCTGATAAAAATGGTCAAAAATAATGATAACAACGTTGATGGTAGATGTTGTCAGCTCCAATGAGTCAAACCAAAGGGCAGTCCTAGCGGACCGACACTGTGCAAAAGTATTTCGATACTTTTGTGCCGTGTGCGGTGACTTCACTCAAGAGCAGGTTACATCTGTAACATGGCTGCATATGTGGTTTCTGTTGTTAGACTTTAAAAAAAAAAGAAATAACATCAGGTCAACTGCCCATAAATACATAGTCAAGCATATATATAGTTCATATTTCATATACATGCCCCCTCCCACATACACGCAGAAACAATGACCTGAGTGTTAAATGACAGGTGCTAGCTTTAGCTGACTTGCCTTCTCATCAAATCATACAGAGAAATGCACTTTTGCAAAGCCAAAATGAGTTCATCGTGCAAAGACATGTCACAGCATTCACAGTTTTTCCTGTTTTACTTAAGGCTAAATGCCATAGGGTCCTCATAAAAAAGAACCGCAATGAAGGCAGTTACAGAAGAGCCTGCATAGTAGAGTTAAACCACTCTATCACCATTTCATCTTTTTGTAGAATGCTGTACTGTAAAATGTATGAAGCGGGTAGATGAAGGTGATCCAGACTGTAGCGTTGTATCGTAGCAGCAAACACAGTTTAAAAAATAAGCCAAAGCATAGACAAAATAGGGTATCGATGGATGACCATGAGCCACTGGGTTTTGAAGTCATAAAGCAATTAAATTGAATGCAACAATAAAGAGAAAATGTTCAAACGGCTAAAGGATTTCCGAAAGCTTACTTGCTCTCTGGCTATAGGGTGCAGATGTGGAATCAGTTAGGTATTGCTTACGTTCACTAGTTAGCTGATTTACGGGAGGATCATTTGGAGATTTGAATAGTCTGAGGAATAGACACATTTGCAGCTGAAACCTAATCAATCATTTGTATTTACTTGTACCACACCGTTTTTTTTGGAAGATGATATGCCCATAATACCTTGACTGAAAATAATATACATGAACAAACCTAAACACAGTGCATGGAAGCAGAATGAGATGATCCCAGTGGGGAAACAGCACTGATGTGGGCCCGGGTTGGCAGCAGGTCAGAATTGTCCGAGGGCAGCCTGGCAGTGCTGCACAGCTGGTTAGAAAACGTTTCAGCCGCCAAGATTTTGTCCCTGAAGCACACAAGGCCACAGCGGCGTTAAGCCTCACATACTGTACACTCACAGCAGCATACTGTACACCATGTGCTCTGCTACTCACATACTGTAGCAGAGCACATGAGCACAGAGCTTTGACATTAAATTCGAGTAAATTAAACAAGCAATTGCTTTAAATATATTTTCATACATGCCCTTTTGGTTTTTACAAAAAAACTGATTATTGCTGCAGAGGCAATGCTCTCATTGGTGGATGAACATTCAAGAGCTGGATCTTCTGATATTATGCACGGTGAGATAAAATATACAGTAGACATAACGGACACAGCTGCCAGTCATTCAAAGTCTCTCTCTCTCTCTCTCTAACTTCCTGTTTTGTCATCTCTGTTTCGTCCAATGGGAGTCAAGCATGTCTTGCCCACAGGGAAACCAAACAAAGAAAGCAGCTTCTAATGCAGCACAGCCCAGGCCCTTGGAGAGCATGTGTGTGTGTGTGTCACGCTACACCCACTCCACCCGTGTCACCAGTGGTGGCTCACATTTAGACATACCAGCCGGTGTTAAGAGATATTTCCCATGAACATTTATGAGACAGTAAGGGTCCATCTGGACACAGAGTACACCCCAGAGGGAGGCGGGGCATGGGCTCCATATGGTCTCAGTGCCCTGAGGAAAGCAGGGATGCTCTAAAGATCATTTCAAGATGTGTGTGTAGCTGCTGAGCTGCGAACTCACTAACGGGACAAGTACTGTAACAAATCATGCAATTGCTTAATGTCATGTCATGCATTATGGAGCTTCCAGACTCTCAGAGATGCTAACATCTCAAAGAGAGAAAGAAAACTACACATGCATGTACACACACACACACACACACACACACAAAGGATTATATTTTTTAAATGCAGAAGGAAACATAACTCTGTCAGGTTTAATGTCTGTATAAATGGGGGCAGTAAACATGATGTCCCAACGGTTAGTGGAGGGCTCAGTCTACGGAAGTGCTGTAATGAAAGCACAGTAATGTTTCATGCCCCGGCATAATGGTCTCAGATGAGGACAATCAGTAAAACTGCCGTCACAAAAGTAACAAACAACTGATCTTGGGACCTGATACTTGGCCTCACAAACAAGATATTACACCATTTAAAGAAATGACTTGCCCCCGGAAAAAATGAGGCCTTTTGAGGAAAACACAACAAATAACAAACATAATCACAACCTCAAAGATCCCTCTGGTAGCTCTTCAAGGCACTGTAGAGGAATCTAGCCCTCCTCATGTTTTCTGATATTTGGATATGGCAAAAGCATTGAAGGGAGCCAGGATAAATGGTACTATCTTTCTTTAAATAGGTATGCAGGTACGCATATAATGTATCACAGGCTCATGTGCAGTATGCCACTTTAATGATTTGTCAGCTGAATTAGACTTCAAAGGGATTTCAAGCTACATCTTTATACGTCTCTATTCTTTGGAGAGTGAGAGGCACGGCAGACAGCTTAAACAAGGCAATGTTGATTTCTTCCACAGAATGTACCTGAAGGCTGTCATTATCTCGGTCTGTGAAACCACCTCAGGAGAGTGAGGCAAAATGCTTCGGAAGCTACCATGTAGATCTTGATGCTGTGATATTTCCTCTCACTGACTTGAAGGGAAACATTCATGGCTGCGAGTCATCCTGTCTGAAATCGCAGGCATTGTTCTAAAATGCCATTTAGCAAAGTCCTACATTTCACAAAACACACTATCAGGGAGGTACATACAGCACTAGATTGCATGAACAAGGGATGGATGCTTAATTTCACTGTTAATAGGAAACTGTATTGATGTATTTAACATTAAAAACGACAAACTCTATATGTTACATTCTGTAAAGCAGACAATAATGCATTCTCTAATCTAATAAAGTCTAATATAATCTAATATATATATATATATATATAATACACTTTATATTAACATGCTATAGATACTGTATTTGAACCTATATATTATATACCTAATGTATATATATATTATATAGAAAAAAAGACTAAATGGATACCCAATAATAGATTTAAAATTATGTTCTTGATCATTTTTCCATATATAGCTCCATTTTAATCTGGGAAATCACTAAAGACTGTGACTGCCGCTTCTCTGCCATTGACAATTGATTCACGTTTGGTCATAGTTTTATATGGATGGTTCTAAATATACATACGTACAAATAAATGCAACTGTTTTTTTCCACAAACACAGCTTTGGTACGTCAATTTAGGTTATTTCCAAAACTCGGACAAACTGAAAAGAAGGTCAAAGTTATTTATTTGTAGGTCAAAGTTAAGGATAACTGTTGACTGGATCCAGGCCTTCGTGTTTAACACAAACCAGAATGACATGCGGTGAACTGTTTATGGCAAAGTGAAAGCACTGTTGAAGGCTACATGTTTATAGGGATGAGACTGAGTCTGTGGCAGATGGGATCAATCAATTTTTCCAGCCCATATATATGAGGCAGACAGGAGGAACACAAAAGATGTGACAGGGCAGCTGCAAAATGGGCTCTTTGCATGCAAATAAACGTACTTCAACTTGATTAGCTATTAGATCAGCCTGTCACACAGACACATGTCCCTGGCCCTGCTGTAATATTGCTATGGTCATTGAGGGATCACTAAAAATTGATTACTTTGCATTTTGCAGCCTATTGTCTTTTCCTCCCTTGTTTGTTAAAACATAAAATATCATAATATGCTGGAAATTGTGCAAGTAGAAAAGTAAAATTGCATTAGCAAACTGCAGTTTTTATTGTGAAGTGCCACAGATAACGATTGACCACCATTTGTTCCGTCAGAATCAGACTTCAGAATGGAGAGTGATTAAGGCCTGGATTCAGTACAAGTGAAATGTGTTCTTGCAATACAGTAATACAACCAAACAACTGTAACCTTTGTTTAAACTCTCAACACAATATTCATTCATTACAAATTGTTATTTTGAGCAAATATCAGAAAAAGTCAAAAGCTGGTTAAATAGGTTAGCAATTAGTTAATAAGACAATCAAAGTTAAGTGAAAAATACACCGTGGCAAGACTGAAAGTCTAAGTAGTTTGAAGCGAAGCAAAGGTGAAGCTGGGAAGATGACCCATGCTCCAGGGCTCACCTGTAAAAGTAGGCTTGTTCTTGGGTGTTTGGCCTCTCGTTTCAGGGGGCTCCCTCAGTAATCCTGTGAGAAATGGGGCTCATCAACATGACAAAATCCCACCAAAGCATTTCAATATAAATATGTACAGTACATTTGTAACAGACTTTAACCTGAAAATAGAATTGCTACATATATATATATATATAGACATATATATATATTGGTGATCAATATAATGTTGAATGAGTAAGGACTACAAAAGGTATTGTCAGTTGAGTTTAAACCCTACTTCAAATGTTAAAAAGCATGCATTTACGAATGCCTGCTTTCTTAGAAACCAAGTAAACTACAGGTATTAACTTGAAGTAATACCTAAAATATTACTGAGAAAAATTAATTGTTTTTTATTCTGTTGAACCCACATGCTATAGTAAATGTGATACGGTCATGTGTGTACATTAATTAGAGTTAGGTGATGCATTTTCAACCTGAAGCTTTAAAATGCCCTGCACTGTTACATTCATGTTATGAAGTCAAAGCAATAACATTTTGCATATACACAGCAAATGTAACATACTAATATTAGTTCACTTTAAACGATTAATAAATGCAATTAATTTCCCTTTACATTTTCCTATCGTTAGCAATGTTTCTCATGAGACGTATTTTGTATTATCTCACTTTTTCTTATGCTGAGAGGAAACATGTTTGAAAAATCTTGGTTACAGGAAAATAGGTCATAAGAAATAACTTTTACGTTTTTATTTTGAAGTGTAGTGCGCCCTCTTGTGGATATGACTGACAGGGCATATGATAAGAGAGCCAACACCCTTCCTACCGCCTGTGAAGCTGTCCAGTAACGTGCCATGTGTTTTCAACATAAACTGATATTCGTCGATAAACGTAGTTTTAAAATGTGACGAATTAAAATGATAAATTCATATTTATTTATAACGTCATATATGTTTATTTTATTAAAATTAGATAATTGCCACGCGCATTCTAGAATTATGGGTAACTACTTATTGCAACCATTTTATTTCCCTATGTGCAGTTGTGAGAAACGAGCTGACCACCTTATTTTGGTCCTCTCGACGTAGTTCGATCGTACAGATGTGTCGCACTGTTTTAAGCGAGCACCTGTATACATGGCATCATTAATTATTTGCTCACACTAAATTCTACAGAAATGTCAAATCCAACTTTTTCCAGACCCGATATTACGTCTGCCAACCAACATTTCAAAAGTCCACCTCATGCGAATCCTAGCGGCCATTGCGGGGTTGCTTTCTCCTGGTTTGGAAAGATCACAGAATGAAGTGCTCAGATACCTCCGGGCAGGCAGGAATCTTTGCGTGAGAGATAGCAGATTGTTGGCTAATGCTTATTTTCATATTGAAATGCAATGAGAAAAGTTCATTGAAGTGCATAACAAACAAGGACAGCAGGTCTGACGTCAGTCAAGGATTATATCTTTATTTTTTCCTTATTGTGGATTTTCTCCACAAAGATAGGGAATGTTTTAATGCCATTCATGTTTTGGTATTAGATTTGCTGTGTAGTTCAATACCATTACCTGTATAATTGAATCACATTTTAATTCTTAGAAGGGGTTTGTTTGTTAGAAGAGAACTGTTTACAGTGAGGACCTTGAGTAACTAATCGATTGTAAGGAGGATGGTACTTTCTCTCAAATGCGTGACTTGACAGTGGCTGTATTGATTCGGGCTGCCTGTTTGCCATAATCTGGTGAATAGGTTCCCTTCCTCAATGGCAAAGCTCTCTCTAGAAGAAAACGGACTACACGTACACTTATGCTCAGGGTCCTGATGTTTGTGATGGACACTGCCCACTTCCCACTTCCCACGGCAGTCTTTAGCACCGTCATCACCCCAGCACCGCATAGACTGCAATGATAGAACAGACGCACGGAACAGGACAAGAGCCCCATTTGAAAATGTGTGTGAACAGACGGACGTCACATCGGATCTAGAACAAAGGTTGGACGCATCACTGTCAGCCCTGTGATGTAAACGTGGAATGGTCTGGTAGGGATTTTCCTTTCATCCACCATGGGAAGTGGAAAACAGTTTTATTCTGTCACATATGTCATCTTCTGAGGTACAGAAGAGATTGAGAGAACAACTGGGATGACATCACATGACATCAGTTTGACTGATCATAAATCATTTTCTTCTGGCAATCTCTGTACCACTAAATTATAAAAACAATTTGAAGGTTGTAAAAGACAAACCGAGGATTTGAAATCATATTTTAAACTACAGGAAATATCCTGCATGAAACGTGAGATGTAATTATGTAAAGTTGCAGGTAATTCAACATGAATTCATAAACTGTATATGATATGTATGTATATATATATATATTACAGCAATGTGTTGATGAACCTTTGAGAATATTTTAGTGCAAAAAAAGTATTGGCATTAGAGGCTCTCACCATGAGCGCAGGTTGGGCCCAGTAGCCGCAGGTTTGAGCCTGGGCTGTGTTATTATCTGACTGTGACCTGGAGTCTGCAGTGGCGGGACATCATTGACTTCGCCTTACTAGGGTTAGACAGAGTTTCAGTTGGCCATGATGCCCCAAGGTACCACTGCATTAGTGCCTCACAACAACATGCCAAGACTGGTGTCCACAGGCTACCAGTAGTCATCAGTGAGCGATACACCTCTCCTTCCATCGGCACTAACTCTCCTGTGGCATTGTGTGGCCTGTAGCATGTGGAATTGTCTCTGGCATGCAGGCGAATGCACCCTAAGAGGGCAGGCATTTCAGCTGCAGTTCTCCTTATGTGGATATGTGGATGTTAAAAAATTGAGGAATGACGGGTAATTCCAAATTGAGGAAGAAATGAAATAATATAACAATGTAACTGCTACTATAACTTGATACGACAGAATCCCCACATAAAACATTACCATGTGGTTATGTACATGTGTCTACCATACCATCTTTTTACCATAACAAAATATATATATATATATAAATATATTTTTACCTCAGTACTGAATCTCCTTTAATTTACCTACCGAGGGGGGAAATTGGGATGCATTTGCCAGTCTCCACTAGCTCATGTGATGTCATCACAGTTTGCCCCTTAGTTAGAACCTCCTGTTCTGTAACTCGGAAAATAATTAGTGTAAAGTGTAGTAGCAAGCCATTTTGCTGCAAGACCAGACATTTGGCAAGACATCAAAGTCTCTCCACTATGAAGTGGTAGAATGTCCTGGAATGTTTTGAAATATTTCATTGAAGCCTTTCAATGAACAGCAATTTAAGTGAACTAATTATTGTGCTAGAGTGGTATTGTATTGTACTATATAGTTCAATATAATAGATACATGTCAGAAAAACAAAGATTTGAGCCAGTTTATATGCTGCAAAGAAAGTACACAAATATATACATAACTTGGGATTTCTTTTCCCACTGAATTCCAAGTTAGAATTAGAATAAATTGTGCACGAGGTATTCAATTTGTTGATGTAAATTAATACACATTCAGTGTGTCAAACTTTATGGCAGCAGTAGTCAAATTATCATTGGTTCTAAAATGCATTATTTTTGTATTTCAACACTTAGACTTAGTGTACACCACTCTATGTATACACTGAAAGTGTAGGCTACATGATATACTGTATGAAAATGTGTGATATTAGGACATGTTCTTACGTTCTCACCTGTGGACTGTTTTGATTTGCGGCCAATATGATCACTACCACTGCATTTTGAGAGCTCACGGTTTACTTCGTTTTGGTGACATTGGGTCTTGTTTATTTGGTTTCAACACCAGGAAACAACATCTCATTTATTCAAGCATTCAAACATGCCTCACTGTCTCTCGTCTACTGTCTTCAGTTCTTCTGTGCACTTGAGTACTCGAACGTCCTATCTCGCGGAAGAGATAAGAGATCCCCTCTTTAAATGATGCTGTGGGTTACAGATACTGTTTCAGGTCTACTTGCGGCGGAGACTCAGTGTTTGTGACCGTGACACCACGTCAGAATCGGTTGGTGTGAGAGCTACTCAAGCGTCCTGTCCACAGTGCCTTAATCAATGCCTAGCAAGCACCAAGTGATTGAGGTAAATATATCTGGTCAAATATAAATGTATTTTTTTGTAAAGCTTTGCTTGAGATTCCATCCACTCAAAAAATTGGCCTGTCATACTTCCCTCCTCTTCTGAGAAATATATTAATATCTCAATCCTATACATTGAGGAAAAAAAACAAAAACATAATTCCATTGTTTGGCTTATATTTCATTTTGAACACTTAAGACTGAGAACCCCAGCATGTTCCACTGAGCTACGGGGCTCTAAAGGTCCCATCCCCCAGCCCTCCCCTTCCCCGTGAACGTGACGCAGAGAAGACGCGTGTGAACCATGGGGTGCCGGTTGGATACAGTGCGTCTCTCGTTCTTCATGCTTCCACAGGGAAGCAGCCAGGAGCATCGCCTGCTTAGCAGGGAAAACAACAACAACAACAAAAATCATCGATTTAAGAGTCCTTAAATTCCGTGCACAAGAATTCAATACTTTCCAGTTCAAAATTTCCCAAGGGGGGATATAACCTTTTAGGTTTTTCAGCTTATTTCACAAAACAGTTTTAGTCTTCGGCAAGGGTGTATTATTTCCATGGTCCCAGCAAGTTCTTTTAGACCAGTGTCACATTGTCTCCCGGCTTTTCCGCACACACAAAAAATACACATCTTCACGAACGTGGTCTGGACGCCGTGAGAGATCTTGGCTGACTCCTGTTTTCCTTTATAAAATGTAGAAAATTGCCTGCGGACCTGGTGAATGAATGAAAACAATGAATAATGACACCCAAACGGTCAACCAAAAAAATACGTACAGTATCATTTATAAAATACATTTGAATTATTAACACTGGGACCAAGCTAAAAGGGCACTGCTATGGCAATTACCTCTGAATTGAAAATCATATTGCTGAAAATACAAACCTGCTCCGATGAGGCAGAGGAACTATGACCAGAGAATGAAGGCTAAAGAAAAAAACAAAAATAAAAATAAAAACTGAACATGGAGGTGAAAAGGAAAAGAGAGGAAGGAGAAGAGAGAGTCATTTACACCACACAGCAAAAGGAAGTGAAGCAGGAAGTAAGAGAGAAAAATACAGCACATTCACCATAGGAGCTGAAACTGCACAATGCAGTTATCAAATGTTAGCTCTTTAAAATAACTAATTTTATACATTGATGATAAAGAACAGGAATCAAAATTAGTATTTCAAGTATGTCTAGATTAGCTGCAGAAAAATGTTCAAGTTTACAAAGTGAACATACAGTAGTAGCCTAATTATTGGAAACTATATAAATGATCCCTCACTGTAACAATTTTTACAGTAACAACTATCAAACCATGTACTTTATTGTGTTGTTTTCTGATATTGATACAGAAGGCATCCTCAGACATGCTTCTAAACAGAACAATCCTATCCTAGAAAACAAAATGTATCATTTGCACACTCTGTCACATGTACTGTACTGTAAGAATTCTTTCACCAATGTTGAAAACTGTCCAATTATGAAACTTCATTAATGTACCATTTAATAGAGAATTCTGTGAAATATCTTTAGTGACACATATCTATATCTTGTACACTTTAGTGAGAGTGAGATTAAGATTAATAAAAACATTTTACATTTGAAAATATAACATGATAAAATGCTATTGGATCCCAGCTAATTAATCAGATATTTGCTCAAAATGGCTTCAATTTTACATTTACACAACATTGTTTTACCTTTTCCTCTAATTCTTTTATCTGTCGTTTCTGTGCTTCTATCCATTCTTCCAGCTCTTTGACTCTCTAAAAAAAAAGACAGCAATGTATCGGAAAGGTTTACAGAGAAACTCATCTGAAAAATGTTTCTGTTCTGGAAACCACGGAACAAATAAAAGAACCACCACTGACATGGACGAACAAATTAGAACAAAAGTATCTTCAGTGTAATTCATGACCGCCGCCATAGGTATGGCCTATATGGCGAACGCCATACCACTTTTCATGTAGGTATGGCATGGCCATACCACTTTTAGTTGACAGGCAATAGTTTTCTCATACGATAACTATTATGAAATGGTATGAAACAAAGAGTGGAGTGTGCACGTGTACACAGGAGAGAGAGAGAGAGAGAGAGAGAGAGAGAGAGAGAGAGAGAGAGAGAGAGAGAGAGAGAGAGAGAGAAACAAGCTTTAATGTTGCTAGCTAGCTATTGATAACTAATTGAACATCCCCATGCAGCTGCATACATCTTAATCACAATGGGATCCATGCAAAACAGTCCATTCAAACTTAAACTGTATCAATGAATTAATTTTGCCTTTTTGAAGTATGTTCACACTTTACTGCCATGCATGGTTATTTTGTATAGTATTCTGAATTATTATCGTCTTTGGTGTTAAAGCATGATGAACTGATAATTGCTGATAATGTTCTGACGTTGTGATCATTCATGATCATTTAAAAACATAAGTAAGTAATTGATTAATGTGAAAATGTAAACTGCTTGAAAAGTACTTTATAAATAAATGTAGCTAAAAAAGCTATTATTATTATTATTACAGATTGCTGCAATTTTCTTTTCTTTTCTGTGGGGGACATGGGAACATGTTAGTGTGTAGTTATTACTTTAGAAAACAGTATTGCACATTTTCTTGCTGAGAAAATAGGCAGTCCACATGTGCTGGGAACTTAACAGGGATCACCAATAAAATTAAGGTTAAGTCAGGTTCTGCAGATCACATATGTAAGCGCCTTATAAACAAAGGTATTGATGCTTCTTCAAATGATATTGGTGTCATTTGAATCATTATACTCTCTTAAAGGAAAGAACCCTATTAGTACCTTTTTTTCTAAGAGTGTGATGTACTCTCAAATATGGCTGACATTTAAATTGTCTATATTCACATAAATACATAAATTATCATTAATATAAATATTAATTTCAAAAGAACCGTTTTAAATAAGGCTCAGTGCTGAATATATTCTTTGCACTGTATTGTGTGAGCACTGAAAAACTCAAGAGTTGGATCTCAGGAACCTTTTGAGTATTGACACACTGTATGCAAGGGGGTATGCTGAACTCCAGTTCTCATCAATTATTGGTAGTGAGTTACTACTGGGAAAATAAATATCACTGTTATGCTATTTTCTATTTGTTTTGGATTTCGTTTTTGGAACAAATACCTTTGGCTTCTGGTTTTTGGCTTCATAAGCTGCAATGTAGGGTTATTTATATCAAGATACAAAGTGGGCAAGGGATCCTGATTTTACACAAATACATACACCAACTGCTGTTTAGCTTCCCATATCCTATTCCATTATCCACTTTGTAGTTTGACTTTCACTTGAAATTAAAAGACTGCTTTTTTGTTGTAATGTCAAGGTCAGATAAAACATGTTATTAAAGCAACATTAGAGCTGTTCTGCTACTTGATGTGTATTGAAACGTTTCATTGTGGGCTTGGGGGGTTGACATGGTATTTTCTATCATACCACTTTAAGACCTGTGATGGCAGCTATGGTGTAATTAGAAGTACCAGTAAGGTTGAGTGCTTTGGGCAGAATATTTGCCATTGTTGCCTTACAATTATTATGATGACATGCGGTTCAGTTATAACAAAATAGTCAGTCAGGCCATGTTAATCAATTGTCTTGAGACAGGGTATGTCTGAATGTATTTCTGTGGGGGGAGGGGTATGTATTTGACAGTCAGTACTGACACGGTGAATAACTTGATCACTTCTGGGAAATCAGCAGGAAACCAAGCAAGACTTCTTTTCATTTGACTGAGGGGCAAGGATTCAAACAGCTCAAACAGATGACAATACAGCAGATCATCCGCACAGGCCTTGGCCAATCCGCTTTGGCAGAGGGCTTAGTCTTGCTGCTAGTTAGCCATGTCGGAGGCTTATGCCGCTGTTCTGAATCCATCATAATGGACTGGAATCCTCCATAAGCAGGCTGGCTTCTATCCGTAAAACATGACCAGGCATAAGGGATTCTAAAGCAGGGGAGGAGACAATCACATCGCTCATAGCGAAAGAGCACTTGACTCCTCAAAAGGCAGGTTGAGTTATTAAGGGAGATGAGGCATCATTTTCGAAGGTGCCAGGAGTGCAATTATGCCAAATTTTTGCATAGAAAGTGTCAGCGGTGAGGTCTCCCACTTCAACCTTCTCCGCCTGCACACTGGTGACTCTGTATGAAATCAATCAAAAAAATGACACTTTTCAACATGCCCTTTTTATCTTCGACAAAAAATGTGCAAATCAAAAATGAAAAGCTATGCAAATCTTGGGGGAGGGAAAGTGACAACATTAGTACTTTAGGCCTGCCAGGGTGTAGAGAAGCAGTGCACCACTCACAAAAATAAATATTTGCTTTAACTGTGTGCTTAACTGTTTGACGTTTACATGTTGAATAATTGTCAGATTATCCCCCAAACCTCCAACACAGATGTTTATTTAATTTAATTTAATATTTACATAAAATGAAAAATATGCCTGAGAAGCAAAAATAGGCTACATTTTTAACATGAACTAGAAGTGAAAATTTTCTGAAGATTCAATATGGATGTGTTTTTCCCACAGCCTGTATGGTTAACAATTAGGGTAGTTAATCAAAACATTTGGTGATTAATTCATTTTCCTTTGCGTAGAATTATTCAAGCAAATTTTAATCGGATGTTTAATTAATCAGAACTTTACAAAACCTGCACCATCTTATTTTTCAAGCATAATTGTATTACTAGTATGCACTGTGTGGCTAGGATAATTGGATTTGCCCATCTTTAAATGTTAAGCTCATGTGGCTCATGTGGCTCATGATTCATTGTAAATTGATAAAATAAATAAAATAACAGACTGGTCAGCAAAATAGCATTGTTAGCAGAACAGTAGCATAAGTGAAACTAGTCAGACACTTAATCTCTTCATATACTTTATTTATTTCACCTGACTCAGCATTGTATATCTTTTAGGGTCACATAACCCTATAGCTTGATACTGTTTTCTAACAGGCCAGAGATGACTTTGCTTCAGTTTTCTTATAATCTGTAATGTACTACTTAAATGAAAAAAAGTACATTGTTTTTCAAAAAACATTCATGGAAACCTTTATATTACATATATTATGATCACTATGTAAGGTTTTGTTTGTGTGTCTCAAACACAGAGGAACTAGTTGGTGTTCAAATGTAGGGGATAAAGAAAGAGGGTGATACGTGAAGCGATTTAAAGGTGTCACATCCAGCCCATTAGCATCCTGTTCTGGACAGAAATGTGGTTAAAGCAGAGTTGTCCAAACCCTAGCCTTTACAGCTCAGGATATTTCCCTCAAGGGAGTGTCTCAAATGGCAGGGCAGCTCTCTTTATATCTAACCCAGGGAGACTGGCTCACGGAATGCACTTTTAATTGGCACTAAGCAACAGGGCGGTCGCTCATTGCCTTCTCTTTAATGTGCTATTGATCAGGGCACTCCTGCACAGTGTAACTCATTAGCGCGTTGAGAGGCACAGAGACTGCTTCAGACACCAGGGAGAAATGCTTGTCCTCTCCTGCAGTGGAATCGTTCAGAAAGGAGGAGACAAAAAATAAAAGTGCCGCTGCAGTGCGCGAGCTTAGTAGCGGTACTAAGGGTTCTGGTGGTGGTGGTGGTGGGGGGGAGTTCGCCCCTTCTGAAATAAAATAGTCCCCAAAACTGGATAGACCTCTCAATCAATCTTTACTGAGGAAGCTGAGTGTTAAATATTTAATATTTAATAGTAGATATGCTGTTTATCAATTTTTACTGAGGAAGCCAAGTATTAAATGCGAAATATTTAATACTAGATATGTTGTCAAGTTAGTTGAGACAGTTGAACTGTACAATTGATTCTATCACCTCTTACTACACTGTTACTGACCCTAAGAGTGTTTACAGAGTGCTTACCCTTTTCTGTAAAACTGCTGCTGTAATTTGTCCTATTTGAATTCACACACATACCTGGTTCTGTAAGTCACTCTGGATAGAGAGTGTCTGCTGCAATGTAAGAGTGACTGTCATGTAATGAGGTGGAGGTTTCTGCCTATTTCAGGCAGGCAGTGTGGTATAATGGTTAGGGAACTGGGCTTGTAGCGTTAAGGTTTCAGTTTCAATCCCCAGGTGGGACACTGCCGTTGTACCCTTGAGCAAGGTACTTAACCTGAATTGCTTCAGTAAATATCCAGCTGTATAAATGGATTGTAAAGAAATGTAAAACTGTAAGTCGCTCTGGATAAGAGCGTCTGCTAAATGCCTGTAATGTAATGTAATGTAATGTAATGTAATGCAAGGCCCTCCTACCTGCTGGGCGTGGTGCACCATCTCCATCCTCTCTCGCAGGATCTGGGCGTCCCTCTCCCTGAGCTCGCTCATCACCTGCCGCTTCCACTGCTCCACCGCCCGCCGCAGCGTCTCCCGCTCCTCCTCCGACAGCACCTCAGACATCTTGGCCCCGGCCTCCTGCTGCAGCGCGTCAAACAGCATGGCTTCCAGTTCCAGGATCCTCTGTGTGCCAGCACAGGGGGGGAGGAGGAGTGTTGTCACGTCGAGTGGCCACAGGGTGGCACTGTCACAGCTAAGTGCTGGTGGACACTTGCATCCTAACATCGTCGTCTCTCAGCTACACAAACCCAGTCTGGATTTAAATGGCTCAGCTGTATGTCCCTTGTTCCCCGCCCCTCTTGTTTAACCAGTGTCTACTTGTATTCTGATGGTTTTGCCTCACAATCCTTGGGTATGTTTGTGAAGGTGGAGCCAACAGGGAATTGGGATGTTGTGTTTTTTACATGGTGCATGGGTTTTCCTACACTAAATGTTTCTCTGAAGTCCATACTGTAGCAAACAGGTTTTTAAGAGAGAGCATGAAAATCTCAACTTTCTTCACACAATATAATGTACAGATCGAGGTGAAATAGTTATCTAAACATCTATTTCCACCAATATTCAGAACAAAATAATTCTTTCCCATGACTATGTTTTTGGAAGTAAAAGTTGCAGGGATCTGTAGGGGTTTTTTCACATTTTTACCAGCATTTCAAATACATTTGACCCAGGTGTGATACTGTATACTATACTTAATACTCTGCATTCCCCTAACGAAGCACACATATTAAAACAATATATTTCATATATAATGAAACTGTTCTCACCTTATGTGCTTGATCCATTGACTGTTTCCTATAGTCCAGTTCTTCATCCAAATACCCTTTCTGTTTACTGAAGAGGTCCTTCAGAAAAGAAAGAAAAAGAGCATTAATGGACCTTACATCCCTCGATGCAGCTCTCTTCAGACAGAGGAGAGTGGTAAAAAGGGGGGGATTTGCTGAAAAAAAGTAATTCACCTTCTCACTCTCAATGTCCAACATTTTCTGTTGTACAGCCGATTTGGTGACCTCTATTTGCTCAAGCCACTGAAAACAGGAAAGCACAATCAGATGGTTGTGTAGACGGCACAGTGGAAATTCCTAATTATAGTGAAATTCCCCAATGCGAAATAGTGAAATCTGGTGTCATGTTACCTATCTCAGAATAACTTAACATACAGAGACACAAGGCATAATACATTGTCTGCTTCCCATTCTCATAAGGAAGGTGGTAGACTGGCAATTAAATAAAAAAATCTTTAAAATAAACAATCCATGGTATGAATTCATTGAAACAATGTGTAATACGTTTTAGTTGATTCTAGGATAATGAATACCTTTTCTGCCAAGGTCAATACGGTCCGCGCATGAATGACGACCACCTGTTCCTCGTTTGACAGGTTCTGTGTGGTAGAGGATAGCAACAGAGTAGACGTCAACGCATGTATGCGAGATTCAGACATATGTTGAAATAAATAAGACGTGGCGCATGTCCATGGGCGGCATGGTCACGTCGACCCCCCCCCCCACAAACAGATCGGTGAAGCGCTCATACGTCATACATGTACATAGAAAAAGCAACATACACTTACGGCGTTATCCCCCAGAATATCCAGCTTTTTCATCAGCTCGGTGATGACGATATCCTAAGGGAAGGAGAGCGACGGGGCTAGGTCATTTCCTGTCCCACAGGGAGGGTGGGCGGAGGGCTGGAGAGGTGCGCGGGAACAGGGTTAACTCACCGTGATGCCCTCGGCCTCACAGTATACCTGCAGTGGGCTCATGCCGTCCGCGAAGTGGATGTTGTGGAAGTTGATGGCCGGAGATCTCCTCTCCCGCTCCTGGAGGAGAAGGAAATGCTCCCATTACCCGTTAAATCAAATCAAATCAAATCAAATGTATTGTCACGTCACAATTATACAAGAACCTGTGGGTGGTTCTGTGTGGCTCAGTAGGTAGAGCATGGCGTTACTATGGTTGGTGGGTTGTGGGTTCAATTCCCATTGGAGCCACATATACTGAAAAATGTATGCATTCATTACTGTAAGTCGCTTTGGATAAAAGCGTCTGCTAAATGGCATATATTATATATATTCTAAGTATAAAGATGAGTGAAATTATTGTGTGCAGAACTCCGCAGCAATGCAGTAGTAACAATACTACATTACAGTCATCACACACATTAACCCACGTGACACCCTCATGATGCCCCTGTTCCTTTGATCTGCAAGGTTTAAAGGAACAGCTGAATGCATCGAAAAATATCCTAGAACAAACTCCTAAACAAAAAAACACCCCAAAAACTATCCACAACCATGCAGGCAAAACTGCTGAGCTAGGAATGTCGAGCTTGTACTTACTTCGAGTTCTAGAATACGGAATTCTAAAAGTTCGTTTTGGTCTTTGACGTCCTGAATGTCATGTTTCAGGCGGGATTCTTCCATCTCCATCACTTTTATCTGGGAGACGAAAGCATGTTCAGCCCAAACATTCAAATGTCAGGGTACTGACAGAATAACCCACATAACAGATATGTGACAGACTGACATTTTATTCATTCATTCATTCATTCATTTATTTATTTATATAGCACCTTTCATACAAAAATGTAGCCCAAAGTGCTTTACAGAGAAGCGATACAAATGAGAAAAGAAGGATACAACAAGGCAAGCAAACTAATTACACAACATAGGATAAAAAAGGATTCAATAAAATAAATAAAATGAACTGCAATAAAAATGTAAGTAAAATAAAATATGATATAAAAATAAAAATAAATAAAAAATAATGCCAATTAAAACAGCTCAAAGGCCATCTTAAAAAAAACACTTGTTTTTAAATGGGATTTAAATACAGCAACTGAGGGGGAATTTGATGTCTGAGGCAGACTCTTCCATAGTGTTGGAGAATAAAAGCTAAAAGCAGTCTGTCCCCTTGTTTTTAAAATCTTATATCGTATACCTTGTCTATGAGTTCTTGGTTTCTGCGATACAAGGCTTGCTTCTCCTCAATCCACTTCATGTCCTTTAAATGCATCAAGAAACAGGTGCATTAATGAACATTAAATGGACAGTTCATCACCCCAAATGACAAGATAACATCTCCAATCGCTCATAAACTGCCTATGCAGGCTTCTTATTCAATACTGTAGGTACTAACTATGACAACCTCATTGTGAGATGCGCATTATTAAAATAATTAAATCGAATTAATGAAAATATTCAACAAAAAGTGATCTAAATTCACAGTACCACATCACACAGAAGGACATTGTCCTAAGCCATCTTCCATAGCCTTTGCAATGGTTTAATCCCTGTCTAAAAAAGGTCTGGGAGAAGGTCTATGCTCTGCCTTTGTCTACGTTCATCAAGAATGAAAGTTTTGCAAGCACATCTTCCACAGCACCATGGACTGATTACTGGCTCCTCTAGTCCATTGTGGAAGTGCAAATCCACTCCAGCAGTCTATCTTGCTCTGTCACTCAGTCTTAATACTGGAGGCAGTTCAATGGATCTGATTCCATTGTCAGAACTGACAACCTGCATTTCCTTGCAATTCAAAGTGACTCAACCAATTATAAAAGCCATTCATACTGCCTTTTTTCAACTGGAGTAACGTAACGTGCGCGTCCCTGTGGCAGGTCGCTTTATTGCTAAATCTTTGTATGAGCTGAATGGCAGTGCGCGTTTGACTCAGAGCTCACGCCACTGGGGTTATTATTATCTTATATTTTATACTTTATTATAATCGTTAAGGGTTGGCATGGTCATCATTGAGTTACCAGGAATGAACCAGTTGCTATTACAAAGATCTCATTGTAGATCATGAGTAAAACTGCTCTCAGGATTTTCTGTGCAAATCCAGTCCCCTTAACCTGCTGGCTCTCTAATCATTAAGGTATCTGTGCTGGAATACCCAGGCAGTACTTTGGCAGCAAGAGGTGCACAGCATTCCACTGGCAGGGCTATGGCGCAGTGCCGATGATGGATGGTCCCTGGTGTGATGGCAAGTCGATCCCATCGTCAAAAACCCAGCTGCACCAAGTGACCTCCTAAAAGCTTTTTCAGTACAACAGACGCCGCCACAGGGGCAATTCAGATTTAAAATGGACACATTAACAGGACGCAGTCATTTCATTTTTTATTGTAGCAATCGGGCAAATTTGAAAGTAGTTTTGCTCTCGTATGGAAGCGTTACCTCACAATTTGGCAAAATTCCCATTTATGTGTGTCACTCCTCCAAAAGTATGTGTTTACCTGCCCTTGTTGGCACAATGCACACTCAAGGTCCTCTATTCTGGTTTGGTAACGAATGAGTTCCGCTTGCAGTTGTTCTCTTGTCTGAGAAAATGGTGACGATGAAAAAAACAAAAACAAGCAGAAAGGTCTTATTGTTAGAAAACAACAGACTCAGAGTGCATCTATAATGTCTAATCGACATTATTTCAAATGACATTCAGTAAATGTGCATCCCAATGCATATCAATGCATCCCATTGCAATAGTTTGTTTCCCCCCCCACACACACTTTAGTGTTTGCTGCTTTCGCGGTACCTTCACTTCTCTCTCAGCATCGAATGTTCCCCCAACCTGCTCCTGCAGAAGTGCATAGGCCCGCTGGAGTGCTTGGTACTCCATGGTCAGCTGGCGAAACCTCAGCTCTGTCTCCTCCTTGATCATCCCCTGCCAGACCACACAGACACACACAGACACATTCACAAATGCACAGGCCCACACAAACACATTCAGAGACACAGAGACTCACCAGACACATAACACATAGACACATACAGCAGTACAGACGCATGGACACACACACAGGCAGACATACAGGCACATACAGAAATGCACAAACACACCACAGACACACAGACACATAGAGGTACAGACAACATACACACACACCGATGAACAGACACAGATACACACACACACGCACAGACAGACAAGCAATGAGAAATAGAGACACACACAGATACAGAGAGGTACACAGTTATGCAAAGCGACACAGAGAGACGTTCAGACACATGCAGACACGCACAGAGACACACACAGGCACAGCTTTCAACAGAAGAGCAGCTGAAAGCACAATCTAATAATACAGTGGAATAAGCTGACATCACAGGAAGTTGTTCTGGATGATCCCAACCTCATTACTTTGGTAATGTACAGTATCATTCCAGGCATCTACAGAGGTAATGCCATGGATTTGCATTCCATGTTTTACCTGTCCTTAGTACATCAAATTAAGAGTTGTAGTATTTTATGGCTATTCCAATACTAATGGGGATCCGTATGCACTTACATCTTCCAGGTCATCATCCGGAGTGCAGGGCGTTCTGTCTGTGTGGTAGGAGATGGAAGACCCGTCTGAATCCAGGGACGCCTCTTCATCGTACCCGAAGAATGTCTCCACAACCGGCTTATGGGTGAAATGAGGAGGTCAGACAGTTCCCCCGCCCTGATGATGCAAGTCTACAGGCTATCTCTATTTGAGTACAGGTATCCTATTTTTTGAGAAAAAACTGAAAAATAATGTACATTTCAGAGTTATAATAAAGGCCCTTTTCAGGGAACAAGTAATGGGTTAACGTGGGTTAACAGTCACTCTGTGCAAGTCGCCGACTCTGGATCCAGCAAAAGAGCCCCAGACCATCACGCTTCCTCCTCCATGTTTGACAGTTGGTGTCACACACTGAGGAACTGTCCTTTCACCTACTCGATGGCCTACAAAAAGCTTTCAAAATGTCAAGATTGCAAGTCTTCCAGATTCCAGTCTTCAATAGTCCACTGGCGGTGCTTCATGGCCCAGGTAAGCCTCTTTTTCTTATTTTACCATCTTAGCAATGGCTTTCTTACTGCCACTCGACCTGTCAAACCTGTAGCTCGTAGTCTTCTCTTCACAGTTGAAACTGAGACTTGCTCACTTCGATCAGTGTTAAGCTGTGCTTGAAGCTGTTGTCCTGTGAGCCGCCTATCATGCAAGCTGTTGACTCTCAGAAACTTGTCTTCTGATTTTGTTGTGGCTTTGGGTCTGCCAGACCTCTTCCTGTCAGAGTTTCCTCCAGTTTCCAAGTTCCAAGTTTTTAGTAATCTAAACTTTTTTTTTTTTTTTTACCTCTGGCAGTTTACCGCTTACCTTTGTACCATTTCAGGTTATTCACTGGACTTGAACTGCTTACATTTCAGTAAAAACTGGAAAATGGGGGTGTTCTAAAACCTTTGACCGGTAGTGTATATTTATTTATTTATCCCTTGGTTTACTTGTGGTGTTGTCACCCTGCCTGATATCAATTAAAAAATAAAAAAAATAAAAAGTTAATTATGATTAATTAAAAAAGTTATAATAATCCAGTACTCGTGGACACTGGAGTATATATATACATGTATTCATGGACACCCCAATTCAGGTAAGGATGTGCAATGTGTTAATCATGGCTATCATTTCACAAAGTCTTGATTATGGAGCAGCACTGCCCTCATGCTTACCTTACAGGGCTTGGTGACCCTTTTCCTCTGTCGCCTGTAGCGCAGCAGCATGTCCCGTTCCTGAAGCGAAGGAGAACCATGGCGATGTCAGAGCCATGCCACTCCTCACCACCACAGATTCTCTACAGCAACCAGATGGTTAGCCCAGTGTTCCTCTCTACTTCTTTACTCTAGGAGGTTGCGTTTGATAACAGGCATTTCCAATGCTATATTACAATTTGCGAGCAGGGGTGCCAAATGAAAGAACATGCATTGCCACTGGTATTGTCCTGTGCTGTGCCCCTTCACATATATTAATAAGATGCATCAACATTTGAACTTCAGCTTCAACAGTAGAGAACTTAAAAAAATATGTAGCTGACCATCTGGTGAGTGTGTGGCAGGGGTGTCTGATCTCATCACAAAGGGTGTGGTTTTTGTTCTAGCTCAGCACTAGAACGCCTAATTCAACTAATCATGGTCTTGATTGAAGACCATGATTTGTTGATTAGCTGAATCAGAATTTTTAGTGCTGGGCTAGGACAAAAGCTTGCACCCACGCAGCCCTTATTGGGTAAGATTGGACACCCCTGGTCTGGTAGAATCTGTGTTAACATGACTTCGAAGGCAACTTGTACTAAGGTCTTCCGTACTTCCCTGCACAACACAACTAGTTCCAGTCATCCCGTCAAAGTCACATTCTGACAATTTATCTTGTTGACAGAAGTGGCCGAAATTGAACATTAACGATGTCCATTATTTTACAAAATTGGATAGTTGTTTGGCTAAATTGTATGTATCCATTTTTTGTGTGATTTTGTGGGTGACCTGTAATTAGCAAAAAGCATTGTGGACAAGCAGTGCTAGTCAGCTAGCTAAATGACAAGCTAACTTGACTGGCTGACTAGTTTGCTAAGTGAGCTAGCTAATGTTATTTATCATAACCATTGTTGGTCATTGTATTTGAACTTAATTCTATTAACATGAGTTAGTTACCATATCAACATGTTTCCCATTCTTGATAGCTGATAAACCATCTGACAATATGTTTTTTGAATGAGGAGCACACGAAATGGAAGCGATAATGCTGTTTAAGGTTTTTTGTGACATAATTAGTTCAAGTAGTCCAAACCATTCCAAAATGCAGTGTTCCATTGTAAGAACAGTATGATGTCACTGCTAGAGGTTCAACTATGTTCTTTGTATTGATAAATGCCCTACTACCCAGCCATAAAATTAAGACACTCAATAACCTTCAAAAGGCATTAATTTAACTGTCTGATGCTCATATATTTGCATGCAAATAGGGTGTTAGGTCTGCATATTTTATGAGCGATAGAAACATCAATAAATATTTATTTTCCCTACCCTCAACATATTCCTGAACCTGTGAAGTACAATCACAAACTATGTTTACTTTGAATGTTTTTGTTAGAATTTTTCCCTAATGGGTTATGATATAAGAATATGTTCTTGTAACATTTATCAAATAAATGGGAAACTTACTATAACACTTTTCACATATCCAGCTGTCTCCAGGGCCTAAAAAACAAACATGGAAATGTAATAATTTAGATCAAGTACCCTTTTTATAGACTTTGTCATTTGCATTGTGGTCCATCTAGTAAAATTTTATGTATATATAAAAATGTAGATAAAATTGGGGTAATCCTTTGAAATCTCCTTGCCACGTGGACTCTAAACAGAATGTGGACTTTAAGTCAGGAAATTAAAATGAGTAGAATTAGTTCAATGAAAGCCATTTCAAAGGCTACCATGTATAGCACAAGATCCAACTGTGATGCAATAGTGCTTCTGATCAAAATTCTTTATGAAGACAAATCTGAATACTATAGTTGCCTTAACAGGCAGATGTCTAGACACAAGCAGACAGACTATACTTAATCCAAACTGCACAGCGCATCATATCACTACCCTGAAAGAAAGTAGCACAACTGGATACATTCTGGCTCAACTATATATTTTTTATAGAAGCATGATAAAACCACACGATCACGATCTGACAATTTTTTCATGTTGCCTCCCAAATTCCAGTGGCAGTCCATGAGAAGTTCATTCTCCAGACATACTGTAGGTGTCAGAAGGTGAGGGTGATGTATTGGCTGATGGGGAGTGCTGTGGGAAAGGCAGGAGCAGGGTGGCGGGTGGAGGTAGAGGGGTGGGGGTGGGGGTGGCGGGGGATGAATGTTACCTTTGAAAGATCGTCAATAATGTTCTGCTGCTCCAGCACCTGCAGCCTGAGGAACTCAATCTCCCTCTCCTCCTGGCTTTGGTCCAGGTCATTCAGAGAGCTCGGGCGCCGTATGGTTCCCGCTTTCTCTCTCTGCAGAGGCAGTTACAGGGTCGGGTCACACGTCAGAATGGTGTGTGATATTACACATAGTCACAGCAGTGTCCTTGTCTTAACATGAATGCTGGGAATATTTAAGTAAGTCAGCTGAGTGAATGTAGCCTACAATTCAAAACCTGTCAGTTCTGAAATGTGTCCCAGTGGTTGTGAACAGAATTCATTTTTTAGAGTGTCAATCAGAGCACCTGATCATGTAGTCACCTACTGAGGCATTTCAAAGCCAACACAATGACACACAAATAAAGCACTTGATCTATGAACTTGACACGCACTGGAAACCGTCACCTGTCAAATCCTGTCAAAGCCTGTCATTTGTGCAGGACTAACTGAATCCTATCAAGAGTGCTCATAACTATCATTACTACTTGGCCCCAATGCTTACAAGGCTGACCCCGCCCTATGATGTGTTAATGAAGAATAGCTCAAAATGTGGGTCATCGTGTTTTTTCCAGGACGTCCATCCATTCTGGGCCAGACCGTTGGACACCATATCAAGAAAAGAAAACCAATGTGTTTTCTACAACTGAAATACTACACACCAAAGGGTAGGTGGAACAGCGTACCATTTCCATGTTCTCCTGGGTGAGGAATCTCAGCTTGTTCTCCATGCGTCTGAAGGCATGAGCCAGCTCCTCGTTCTTACGGCTCATTCGCTTGTTCTTGTCCAGCAGAGGCTTGTACTGGCTCTCAGCCTCCCGAAGGCGCTTAAGCTGCATACACACAAGTGTACAGAGACACATGCATACACACGCACACACACACACACACACACACACACACAAGAACATGCACACACACATACATGTACAGATACACACAGGCACACATGCGCACACAAGCATATGCATACATATATGTACATATACATACACACACACACACACACACACACACAAGACAGAAACAGACAGAAACATGCATGCACATGCACACGTAGGCATACACATACACATAAACACACATGTGTACACATTAAAACACCCATGCATACACATGCAAACAGACATATACACACATATGTGCAAACATATACAAAGACACAGTGAATGCACACACATGCAAACCAAGCACACAAAACACACACATGCAAGCACGCACAGACAAGCACACACACACAAGCACACACACACAAGCACACGCACACGCACACACACACACACACACACACACACACACACACACACACACACACACTCAGCTCAGAGAAACAGGATATAGCAATAGATACTATCCCCTCAAATGTGACCGAAAGCCACCAGATGCAATCTCAAAGGATCCTACACCACACTCGCCCCTCTCTCTCGGAGATTGACTTGTCACTCGTCTGACTCGAGGAGTCGAGATAAAAGCTCACCGTCATCGTCTGAGGAAAATCCCCTGCATCTACTGTGGAGATGAAACCACTCTCCGTGAATACGTTTCAGTGGCATGCTATGGAACTCTGAAAGCATACAGCTGCCACAACACTTACAGAGGCACACAAAGGACAAATCTTAGAGGCACCTGTTTACTACTAAACTAATCTCTGATACAACCAGACAGCTGATACAACATAGAACTAGGCAACCAAATCCTAAAGCATGAGTGTGGTATAGTGATTGGAATTTGACTTGGAACCAGAAGGTTGTAATTAGCAGGGCGCTGCTGTTTTATGCTTGGACAAGGTGCTCAACCAGAAATGCTTCAGTTAACATCCATCTGTATAAATGTACAATAATGGATAAAGGGCATCTGTTAGGAAATAAATACATAATAATAGAATGATATAAGTACTATAAAGTCAGCATAGTCATTATTGGATTACAGTAATTCCACTATTCCTAATGCATAATGTATCAACAGTCGACATCACCGTGTCCGGTAATTCGAAGGATTCTGAAGGACACTGTTACTGTAGTTCATTTATATAAGCAATTAATTAGTTAATGTTAGCTAAAGTTTGCAACTTGGAATCATAATAATAATAATACTTATTATTATAGTAAAAATGTTGAACTCTTAGACCCTATAGACCCTCTTCGTGTCATTACAGTCAGTTACGTTCCTGAAAAAAGTGTAGTGTGTCAATTTACCAGCAGGGGGACTGAGATGTGCATGTGCATTTTAGGATTACAGGTCCTGTATATTATTACTAGCCGTGTTTATAGATTTCATTTTGGCTTTATGCGGTGTGCTTAAAATCTCCTTCAGTCTGGATATAGAAAATTTGTAAATGAGTATTTACGTCCATTATGGCCATTAAGTTGGATACTAATGGGGTGTGCAGCTCAAACCCAAATTGTTTTACATTTAAATTTGAACAAAAATGGAAAATAATTTTCAATCAAATGTGATCTGTGGGGAGAGATGATCATCTGTCAATGTTGAGACTGAAAAATGTCTCAACAAATATGATATAGTCAATGGAACGGCAGGAATACCTATGCTCTTATTGGGATAGGTGACATTGGTTTTCACTGTATGTTACTTTTACAGATCTGCAGGACCACCGATTCACTCTATTATTTCACAATGGCACATTCTATCATGCTTTACTTGATTTGCTCCACACAAAAAAAGGGTTTGATATACAGTGCCCCTTTAAAGTCTAGTTTTATTTGTAATTAATGTTCAGAAATGCCTTTTATTTTTATGATTAGGTAACACAGGAAATCAGCACTGTGTATGGGACCATCTTGTTACAGGCTGACAGAGACACACAACAAGATTTTTTTTCTGTTTAACACATTCTAAATGTAACTCACAAAACTGTGTTTGTGAAGCAAAAATGTAATGCTCGCATTTATTTGCAAGTAAAAGTTAAAGACAAATAAGGACTGAATCCAGGCCACAGACCTTACCCGAAAAATACATCTTTCCGAGGAGCACTCACCAGCTCGTTGCGTTCCTCAGAAAGCAGAGCGTTGCGATCCTCCAGTTTGCGGATGATGGCACTGAGCTCTGCAATTTTAAGTTGGAAGCGCCTTGCGTCTTTGTCATCCAGCTGCTGTTCCTGAAACAAAGACCAACTGCAAATAACCAAACTTCCGCCCCTGACTTCACCATCGAACCTCGGGAAGACCCAAACACAGATAGCAGAGTTCCACAGCCTGTTCACTTCAGGGGCATATCTCAAATGGATGCAAATGATTAGGAAATCACCACTGATGTCAATTGGTTTTACTCTGAAAGTGAATGGAAATGTATGTACCGTACTATATTGTTAATATCAACAATAGTAATAATAATAAACCCATCCCCAGCACTGCCGCAACTCTGTATTTAACATGACATTAACAAGCTGTAATAATACAATATTCATCTGTAATATTCTCTTTATGACACATACACACATACAAATCTAATTCTAAAACCGATACATGTATTTCAATTTGAGGATGATGACGATTTCCTAGCTAAATCCTAGGTAGGGTAGTGGTGGTGATGGGCTTTGTATGTTTGCGTATGTGCTTGTGTGGCTGGTGTGTGCACATATGTGGTTTGGTTGTGGCTGGCCAAGGTGAGATAGAGTAGGCGTAGGTTCTTTATAAGAGATCAGGGTGGTTAGACCTACAGAACAATATTTTACAACAAAAAGCATATTTCTGGGTTTTTGATTTGGTTTTTACTTTAATTTGCTTTTCACAGATATGTACACATGTGACAGGGGAGTGAGGTGATGTCTCTTGATTTGACAGAATATAACTATAAGATATATTATGTCAGTATTTACAGGAAAGAAAACTCAGTTTATCAATTACAAAGTGTACATCTTGTTAATTTTCATTAACGTTATATCAAATGCTCTATCCATTCTGAATATAGAAGACATACACTTCCCTGTATCATGAAAATTAACATATGGGTCACATAAAATCATAAAATTAAAGAGCAAGAAACAAAAATAGAAAAAAAAGACAAGTCAAGAATTCCTTATTCAAGGGGTGCAGGAGACGTTTTTAACAACCGTCATGTATTGATTACCCTTAATTTGAGAATCACATAAATTAGTTACAAAGCATAACTGTTGTGAAATTAATCTCGATGAGCCAAATATTCAAAAAGTTAACATCAACTAATAAAAAGTCAGCAAAAAGCATAAGAGCACATTTACTTTAAGCAAATCATAGAAAAAAACTGAAAAATGGTGCAGTCTTTAACAGCCTTTATAAAATAGTTATGTAAATGTCAGTTGTCCTTATAAACAACAACCTGGCATTGTAGTTTGAGCCTTCAGTGACCTAAGGCTATAGAATCACTTTTATAATACTGCAAAACAGCAAACGCGCTACTATCTCTAGGGCTGGAATACAATAATCGTCATGAATTCCAGAATTTGTACAGCCTCAAAACTATGAAAAAGGGGAAGTTTTAATTTAATTTTAAATATAATTTTTGAAAAGTCAAAAACAGGAAGTGACAAAAGGCCCTGTGTTTTATCTTGTATTATTTTCTACCTTGTGGGGCAACATTAGTGAGCATAGGTGATGGGTTGGGGGAGACAGCCAAGGAAAGGTATTCGACAAGATTCCATTTGGAATTACCACCACCAAATCAGAGACAGAGCTAAAGGGAGGGCAACATCTAATATTTGCAACAGTTATCTAGTTTTTGAATATCTGAATACCATCTGAATACCACATACATTTTTTTTTATTTCATGTATGGAATACATGAATCATAGTTGCTCATACTCAAGATAGCAAAGCTAAACAGAAATAAAACCGCTGAAACATTATATGCAAATTAATAATACCAGAGAAAACCACAACGGAAAAAAACAAAAAACAAAAACAAAACAAAACTAGAATGGCACTAAAGAAAAGGCACGACTGCATCATTTCAGTTTGGCTTGTCTTGAATCACAGATGGGAAGCTGGGCAGAGCCCGGTGGACTACAGTACTGATCAAGCAGCAGCAGCAGCTACGAGCTGAGTGAAAGACATCAGGAAAAAACAGTGCTTACAGGGCTTGCTGAATGATCAGAGGCGTCTCCTGCACCACTTGCATAAGGAGCCTCTCGTTTGGGGCTGGCCAGATGTCGCTCAGCCTCCCTGAACTGGACAAGCTGCTCATCTAGAGCCTCTTTTTGTAGCTGGAGCTTCTGAGTATGCCCAGCTTGGATGCCCAGCTCCTTTTCCAGCACGTAGACTGCTCTGTCTTTTACCTTAATCTCATCCATCTACAAGGAGAACAGAACACAATCACACATACGCATGCACTGTACAGGTCGGCGGTCACCATGGAAACCTTAAAGTGAAGCCGGTCCCACCCATTGTATATGCCGATACTGACAGGAGTGCTTCTTCTCTTTTAATCTCCAAAAGAGGAAAGGACTATAATCTGGTCCGTTGGCTTGCAATGATAGGTCAGTTGGATAGTAATTGTTCATTATTAATTATTTAAATATAATACATTTATAGGTTATTTTTCAGTTTATACCATTTTCATGTGCTTTTATGGTTTGGCTATAATGTTCTTTCATAAACTCTTACAGGATGAAAAACAAAAATGTATGCATGACCACAGGGAACATAATTAAACATTTTACAATGACATTTACTCACATAGTCACGTATTTCCAAATTTTACATATTTCACACAGAGAATCACAATGGAGTCATTAAATGGATTCATGAAGGGAATACAAATACCTTGTGACCCATCAACAGCAGTTGCACGTACAGAATGACATGCTTTCAATTTGCGCCCACACAGATGAAACCTAAAACACTGTTTCTTTGCTGGAAAGTGACAATAAAAGTACACCCGTGAGGGCAGTTACAGAGTGAATCTGGCAAATGGAAACAAATATATCCGTCCCTTCTGAGATTAATTTCCAACCCTGTCCCCACCCACACCTGCGCCCAGATCTGCAGTTTTAAACTGAACGGACGACAACATTTTTGGAATTGCACATTCATGCTCTTCCTTTTCCTGCCAGAATGCAAATGGTCAAAATCTCCATAGTTCCTGGGCCTCCATCCCCCAAAAAAAAGACACAGAAAATAGCTTTTGATAGAATTGTCACAGAGCGATACTTGGTTTTGCCTTTGTGTTGCCTTTTTTTGTTAGATAAACACGTACATTACCTTTGTGGTCTTCACACAGACTGGAGCGTGGGAGTCATCACAGCGAGCGATGACCGACGAATAAATCTCGAGCAATAGTGTCCTCAACTCCCCATATTCCACGTGTGGTAAACCAGGTTATTGTCCTCATAACACCGTCTAACAGGAACGTTGGGTGGAACAGAGCCTATCCCATCGTCGCATCGCTCGGCGCTCTGAGCCCCTGGCACAATTGGACAGAGTCTTGTCTCTCCCAGGTGCACAGACTGGCATGGCGGGAAGCTGGGGGCGCTATCAACAATCAGCGGATCATTGACGGATACATCTGCCGCCACACTCTCCACCGCTATTTGCATCCCGCCGCGCCTAACGAGCCAACCCTGAAATTGATCCTGCGGGGCCTTCTCACACACGCACACTCCCGATTTGCATAGCTCCCGCATGACGTGTGGAAATATGTCTGTAATGTTATTCACATACTTCAGGCCCGTTCGTGCTCACAAACCTGATTTAACATTCCACACACGTTAAAAAAGAGTATAAAAAAGAGAAGGAAAAAAATCATTGCAATGACCTTTGAGATATTAACCACCTACAGGCTACAATTATTCTTGGATTTTAACCGCAGATGTAAATATCCTGCAAAACAAAATGCGTCTAGCATTTATGATATTTAGGCCTCCTCAATTAAGGCTTGGAATTGTTCAACAGCAATAAATCATGTGTAGTTCAGGTAATTGTATGGTAATGCTATGCAAATGAGCATGTAAGAGAAGGCAGGCAGTGATATACAGCTCTTGTGCTCTACAGACCGTTGTGCAAATAGAGGTGCTGGCTTTTCAACCAATAATTTCCACTCTGACCACTGGAACCTTCAGTTCTACTACTCTATAGCTATTTCAAGTCATTTGAAATTATTTATGAATACATGTACTGCACAAGAGCAAAGACATCCGAAATAACAGGGAAGAAGAAGGGGGGAAAAACACAGGGGAGTGAGATAAACAGGCCTGTTCCTTGTAGAGGAGCTTACTTGGCTTTGTTTTACAAGCTGGTACATATTTAGAAACATCATCAAGAGTAATTAAAACATAAACATGTTACAGGGTATTTACAGCAGCATTTCTCTGACCCCCCCGCCTCCTCCCCATCCCTCTGCCCTAATAAATGGATGTTAGTTTAAGTTCCTCGGCAGGCTGTAATATGATTTGTAATTAATTGTGCGCACGTAGAGCATTGGTCAGATGATCTGGAGAGACACGCCCAGAGATAGCGATGCAGCGGCGCACGCAGGGCGCCTATCCAGAACGGAGGGAGACGGGGCCTGCTGGCACGGATCAACGCCTCCCCGCTTTGTCTCCCGGCGCTCTGTGGCTCATCCATCGACCCCCGGCTGATCGCCATGCCGACCCAGTCTTTTCTCTGTTGTGGGGGTTGGGGGGCACGCTCACTGCTATACGCGGAGCTGCACTGCCAATTTGTCACAATAGACACCAGCTCCCTGCCTCAGCTTTAATCTGGTGGATAATCCCTGGGTTCTTTCCAGAGGCGCGGCTTATTCAACAAGCAATGAAACGGAATACATGACGGCCGTACCATGACCGCTAGCAGTGATATACTCATCTCTGCACTGTAGCTGAACCTGCTCTCCTTACTAACAGAGACATCCTGCATTCGTTCTTACTGATCTTGTAGATGGGCCAGTGTGGTGCCGTATGGTGTAACTACACATGCCCTGGACGCAAGGCGTGCAGGTTCAAAACACAAAGAGGCACTGCTGTTGTTCCCTTGAGCTAGGTTCTGAACCCAGTTTGCTTCAGTAAATATCCAGCTCTAGAAATGTACAATATGTAAAGTGGAATCCATATAAGCCGCCCAGGATATTGGCACCTGCTAGGTGATCAATAAATATGTAGTGGTATGACTCTTCCTAATGATGAATATGGAGCTGTTTTATATTTATATGGTTATGCAGGGGTCCAGATTAAGCCAATGTCAAGGCTTGAATACTTTTTTCAGTGTAACAGAGTGCATTAATTGTTCAATTAATTCCTTATGTTTCACCCATTTAGCTTCTAAAACAGTTTGGTAATAATGTGTACATTGTGTGCGCACTTATCATAAAATCATATTTTTATGATAACTGCTTTGCCGTCCAGCACTGGTCATGTGTGATCATGCTGCAGTCTATTTTGTGAATGGAAACCTGCAGCCATTGTAATTGATTCCTCACTGGCACTGCTAAACAAGGATTCATTCATGTGTCATTCTCTGTGCTCATCAGTTCAACTAATCCCATCACAGTTCCTGTCTTGGGTCAGTGCGCAGTTTCCTTTATCCACCCCCGAGTGATTGTGATGCAAAATGGCTAGTAAACCCTTGACTCTGTGAATCTGTGAGTGTGTTTTAATGAAAAAAGAGATTTCAGTGGAATTACATTCAGCATGTATAATGGGAGGAAGACCATTTATGGTAAACCAAAACAAGTAATTTAACTCCGGTGAAGCACTTGGGGTTAAACGCTGATCCTCCTGTAGTTGAGTCATATTTTCCCTGCATTAACCAGGCAGTAGCAGTTAATTGGCAGTAGCGTCGCCCAGGGAGGTAGGGTTCCAGTCAGCTAGATTGGCCTGTCCCTTCTGGTCAATATGGTGTCCACGGTTTGCCGGTATAAAGCTGCACATGAAGTGTCTTCTTTCGGCTCATGTCTGTGCAAGCTTAAGTTAGGAACGATGGTGTGAAAAGAAGCGGTGGCTGATATCTCATGTTTTGGAGAAGAGTGTGTGCTTGTCTACGCTCTTCCGAATTGACAGCAGATTTTGCAGCAAGCGCAGCTTAAGAATACGTTTGGGCATTCCAAATTGGGAGGACAAGGGAAAAAGAAGATCCCTTCTTCCGGAGGTACAAAAGTAATATAACCATTCTATTCTGGTACAAAACATCATTATAATAATGAATTACTATAAATGACAGTGATATGAGCTAGGCAAATGTTGCCAATGTCAAAATAACAATTTGATAAAATGTTCCATTCTACCATTCTAAAATGTTCCTTAGCGGATGAATACGGTACTTCAACAATTTCCTTTGGTTGCACAGCAATGCATTTCACTAAACGCAGGCAATCATGCTCCAGAGGAGAGATGTGTCTCAAAGAGTCTGCTATTTATGCCCCTCAGCAGACTGCATGATGGGTAATTTTGTTCAAACAGCACTGCAGCACTTCTGTGTTTCCTTTGTTAAAACTCATACATTCAGTTTGAATGTCGTTCATGCTTAAGCACACTGTGCAGTCTGGGAGCCTTTCTATAGGCATTTTATAAAGTGAGGGGATGGAATAGTAGGAATAGCCCAGTCTTTGCCTCTCTGGATATTTTCTCTTTTTCCTTGCCAGTTTCCCCATTTCCTTTCATCTCTGAGATGTCATGGGAATCACAATCCGGGTTTTATAATTCTCCTTTACTCCTGTGGGCAACAGAGCAGTTCTGAACAGTTCAAATATCAAGCTGGCTCAAACGGTAAGGTAATGGAAATAAAACGATGGGACCGTTTGTTGATTTCTGTGAACAAGAAATTAATTGTATTAATTGGTAGAATTAATGGTGTCTGCACCATTGGTAGTATGGTGCGTACTCTTTCACACAGGAAACTGAGGATAGCCTGCCTAATTTAGGAGTTTGCTTCATCTGTGGGGATAAAAGATGAAGGGCAATGAGAGAGAGAGAGAGAGAGAGAGAGAGAAAAAGAGAAGAAAGAGAGAGAGAGACAGAGAGGCAGAGAGAGAGAGAGAGAGAGAGAGACATGCCCGTAAACAGATCACATGAGCTCACCATTAAATATCCCTCTGCAGTGTTTCATTGGACACTTTAAATAATAAAAAATAATATTCAAACATATGCAATGAACGTATTACACTGCATTCATCACCTGCATTTTGTATGTTACTGGAGATCATCACATAATGAGTGGTCCCTGAAATAATCAAACCTCATGGTCCACTGTAGTCCCTATCGATCATTTTAATGGACTGATTTTGACAACTGAGAACCTGAGACGAGTTGTATCACCTTATACAGTAAGTGTTGTAATGGAGGTTTAATGAACTCTAGATGCAGTTAGGTGGCCATCACATTTCTTAGGCCTAGGGCGGCAATGTTAGCATAATGGTTAAGGAACTGGGCTTGTAACGCAAAGGTTGCAGGTTCGATTCCCAGGTGGGAAGGTACTTAACCTAAATTGCTTCAGTAAATATCCAGCTGTATAAATGGATTGTATGTAAAGAAATGTGAACTGTGTAAGTCACTCTGGATAAGAGCGTCTGATAAATGGCTAAAATGTAATGTAAATGCCTATAGGGAATGGGGCATTAATGAGGTCCTCGTATCGTATTGTCACCCTCCCTGTTGAGTGAAACCTTTGAGATTGCTATTGAATTGCTATTGCCACAACCATGGACGGGTCACTGAGTCTGCACGTTCTGTTGGCACCGCGGTACGCCCCACGCGGTGAGACTAATGATGTCTGCTGACATGGGGAGGAGTCCTGAACATTTCAATTCAAGTCATTTCATTTTACATTTATGCCCAAAAGATACTGATCTTCTCAAATTACCCCAAATTAACATAGAGCTCAATTAAGAACACAACTGACTACAACAGCAAAGGAGAGAATACTCATAGAACATAATGCATATGTCTGACAAGATTGAGAACCGGTGCACATTGCAGTCTGTAGACCTCTCTCTCGCAAAAATGCAATTCCTTAACATTATATCCATAAAACAGGGGGGGAGGGGGAGGTGTTCTTGTTGGACGGGGAGGGCTGGGCTCATCCGCCGGTACCCCCTGATGGACACTTGGGGTAGTGCACCCGTTTAAAATATCCCACATTTACACAAGTGTTACCGTTACCTGTGTATACATGTATATATACATTTACATGCAGCTCGATTAAGAACACAATTGAACAGAGCAGCAAAATACAGAATGTTACAGCACCATGTGTATGTCTGAGGAGATAGGGAAACAAGACACGTACCAGTCTGCGGATCTCTCTCTCGCTCTCCCTCTTGATGCGGTTGATCTCCTCCTGGTGCAGGTGATAGACGCTGCGGATCTCGGCCGCCTTCATCTTATCGGCCTGCACTGCCATGGTCAGGGCCTCCTCCATCTGCCGCTTCACGCCCTTCAGCTCGTAGATCTCCTGCTGCATCCGGGTCTTCTCGCTCTCGAAGCCGCGCTTGGCCTCCTCCTTGGCGTCCGCGAAGAGCGCCGTCTTGACCTTGTCGGTGGAGCCGTCGCGCAGGGCGTTGACCAGCCCCTGCAGCCGCTGGATCTCGTTGTCCTTGATCTTGATGACCCGCAGCAGCTCGCTCTCGTGCTGCCGCAGCAGCGTCTCGCGCACGCAGTGCACCTCCTTCATCTTCTCCTCGTGGAGCTTGGTCTTCAGCTCCGTCACCACCACCGTCGACTTGTGCTGCTCGTGCCTCACCTCCTTCGTCTTCTCCCGCTCGAGCTTGCTGACCTGCAGGGGGCGTGAGCGGGGGAAAAGGTCACAACACGGCCTTAATGCCCACTGGCCAGGCCAGGCCCCTCCCACCCACCAGCCAATCTAATTGAATCAAGTCACATGTAATCAAATAAAACTTCAATTTTTATGATAGACTCATTGCTGCCCATGCCCACTAGACCCTGATGACTCAGTTGCTATTTTTGGAAAGCAGTCCTCTTTGCTTCTCTCCAGACAATTCATATGCATGTTTATATATTTATTATACAGTATTTTATAAATATTTGTATATAATTACAATATTTTGGTGTATATAAAATTCACAGTTTTTTGGTAGGTAATGGTAACACTGGTTATTGTCAGTCTGATAAATCAGTCACTTGTATTGTGTCCTCTTTGCACCATGGTAATAACAACCAAACAAGCCTGAGGGAAACGCAGAGCAGGACAACTGTTAATGTGACAACAGGGCGCGAGCCAATCTGCTCCCTGCATGGCTGGAAACTCAGAGGGACAAAATCGAGCAGAACCAAAAATAGCTCAGGAAAAACACACATTCTGACACACTCTCTGTAATTATGATTTCACTCTGCCATTTAGTAGCTTTTGACACATACAGTAAATTAACTACAGTACCACTGACAATACCTCAATACCTAAATGTACGGTATTTGTTGTTTGAGAGAGCTGTCATGTCTCAAAGCTAATATAACACAAAACACGTTTAGAAAGAAATGTACATCGTGAATTTAAAGCTCCAGTACCACCATGTTAGCAATGTGGTAGTAGACAAGGGCTTACTGGTATGCTTTTTTCATGGTTTCATCTGTATGTGAGGAATGGAGGCACATCCCACAAAAGGTATACAGTGTGTCCCAATAAATGTTTGACCCACAGTTGGACAGTGCCAAAAGTAACAAGTAACAATAATTGCTGGAATATTTTGGTCAGTGAATTTTGGATCAGGAAAATTATGAAACAGAATTTATTTTTATATCTTTATATATTATTTTCAGGAGACAAATAGCAAATAAAAACATTAATTATTATTATTAATAATAATAATAATAATAATAATAATAATAATAATAATGCTAACAGACATTAGCTGTTGATACTTCTCTGGGTGATGAAAATGTAATGAACAGAATTTGTGTTGAGATGGTAGGGCACGGTGCTGTATGGCAATATGCTCCCAGCGGGGGCCTATTTGCTGCAACATGAAAGGAAAGCCACACCCACACATTTGTGCTGCTCTGCTGTCACATGGAACCAAGAAGGGCAGGCAAGCTGTGTTACAGGACACGTAATTATCTCTGTTGAGACCGAAGACCAGTACAAAATACAAATACATCATGCTGTACTGACTGGAAATCTTGACATGTCCTGCAGTGTGTTTCACATGTACTATACTGTGTAAGAACTATATGCCGAGTGAGGAAAGTAAATAGCCAAGAAAAATAATTTACTGCTGACGACAAATGTTAATAGACTGGACAGTCTGTTCAACAAAAAATAAATAAATAGAATAAATAAATGAATAAAATTGATGGGGAGAATAGTCTATTAAAATCCCTTAAAATCCCCTATGTTCTTATGTTGTGTAAAAGACAGAACCTGGAGCTTGGAGAGTGAGCATGGGGAAATATTGTAATCCTAGAAAGGGTAAAACATTTCAGTGTAAATTCTTTTGAGAATCTGAATTCTGAGCTCTGTTTGAGCGTGTCCCTGTGTAGGCTCTTCACAGTCGCAATTATCCCGGGTACTGGAATGCTTCTTTCAGCTTCTATTGGACGAGGAGCCCGCTGTGAAACAGAAATTCATATCCTGTATTCAATCAATCTCAATCTGCAATGTCTTGATGCCAATTTAACTTTTCCCTTATCTTTTTTTGCTTCTGACAAAGCATTGCCTGTGGAAATCAATAAAAAAATTAAAGAGAAAAAAATTGCTAAAAAAACAAAACATGCTTACATTTCTTGTTCAAAATCAAGGATATTATACTTTCCATTTAGACTAATTCGAGGTAATTACCAAAGTCATGATTTCACCAAAAAGTAATTTAAATCTAAACCAAAAATCTGCACATCAAGGTCTATTTAGGTCCAGATAGCTACTGTACCATACAGTACAATACTCATTTCTCATGGGGAGTCGTTGTTCCAACAAAAGACAAAAAAACAAAGACGTACTGATTTTGTTACGTGTAATAGACAGATGGGTTGGATCTATAATTTTTGTGTGTCATACGTACTGTGCATTGTTCATTCTTGTCCAACAACAGAGATCTGTCACCATACTGGGGGAAATGGACAACCACTGAGCACTACAATGGCTTTATTGAAGTTAACTGCTGGGTGAGAGTCTGTCCACAATGGGATGACTGGATCCTAGTCACTGCTCATAACAATGTTATGACCACAACCCCACATGCACTTTCATTAATCACAGGGAAATTGATTGAGATAGCATGTTTGCATTCAGAGCTATTTCTCTTTCCCTTGATGGGTATCCCCAAACATTTTATAACAGACAGCCATTTTCCATTCACCCAGCACTATTAATCTTCAGTATCTCACAGCTCTCGCTGTTCTCATTATTACCGTACTGAACTCGCCAAACATTTGTCCTTGTCTTTACATGTTTGGCAAGCTTAGGACAGGAATATGTACCATTGGGGGTTTTATGCATTTTATTACGCTGATGTTTAAGACTGCCAGACAACAAGACTACAAAAAATATATATATGTGTACATATACATATGTGGTTTTCTGAAAATAACTACAAAAGTGTACACTTATGGACTTGAATGGTGTTGCATCTAGTAATAATTCCAACAGATATGTATTCTCATTTGACATTCGACTACATCAAATGAATACAAATAGATGCAAAAGTATATTCTTTTCAAAAAGCAATTGACATTCCCCCGTTGTAAGAGAACAAGAAAAGGTCTTTATGGTAATTCTTCATTCCCATACACCATATGAATGCAAGCCTTGCAGCACATACATTTATATTATAGAAGCTCCAAAGGAATACAAATAAATGATATATACTGTGGTGTCCCTTGGGATGGAGTGACACTCACAGACCTTTTCAGAGGGCACAGGCGAGTGAAGAATCCGGAGTAGGCAGTATTTTAAACAAAGCAATAATTTTATTAAACTAAATTCTTGATAAAAAAAGGATGGGTCATCTGGGAAACTCAAATACATACAGTCCACAATCAGTTTCCTTGTCCAAGTCCATAATCCAAAGTCAATGTCCAATGCAGTTCCTCAATCAATCCAAAGTCTGTACACAATCAGCAATCCAGAACACAATTCTTCCAAACACTCCAAAACACCAACCTACTCCTTCCCCATGTGACACAAAACAGTCCTTTAAATACATCTCCAAATTGACATCAGGTGCCCGCAGTCCTCATTGCTTACGAGCTGCAGCTGGTAGTCAGGTGTAGGACTGCAGAGATGGACTCACCATGTCAGGAGATGGTCGGGTGTTCAACCAGGCCTCATCAGCCACAAGTAGGAGACCTTCCTCAACACTATGGTCCCACCACAGCTCATTCTCAGCATGCTGCTCCTCTAGTCCCCTTCCAAGGTCACACAGGCTGGGTGAGATTGAAGACCATCAACCACACTCCGACTCCAATGACTGATCATAGTCTACTGCTGGCTCCACTGGCTGCATGATATCTACCTGGGTGCTAGAATCTTGTACAACCCGCATACGTGTTTGCACATTCCAATTTTTCACTCACCCTTTCCAGTTGGTCCTGTAGATCAAGCAGAGTTTTGGTTGCATTTTTAAGAGGACACAAAAAGTTTACTGTAGCCTGGTGTTGAGCTTATTTTGGTCCAGTCTCTCACTCAAGACATGTAGTTTCCCTCAGGACAGGGAGCTCTTCATTTTTCCTTTGTGCTCTCAGAAGTGCTGTAGAGGTGTTTTGGGGAAGTTCCCGCAATGCCAAAATCTTCTCTTCTTGTTTTACAGCAAGGGTCTTCACCTCCTCTAGCAGTGTCTCCATCTCCAGCCTTCCCTTGCTCTCCTGCTCCACTTGGCTCCGGAGTTGCTCTGCCTCAGACAGATGCGTCTCTGCTGCTCTCCTTAGCTCTGCCTCCTGAGTGAGCTTAGTCTGTACATCCAACAATGTCCTGGCATATTCATCTTTGGCCTGATACTGGGCTTTCTGGATGTCCAGACACTGCAGATGCGCTTCCTCCAACAACTGTGCTACGTTCCTCACCTGTTCTTCTAGTTACAGTCTGTGGCCCTCCACACACCTCACCGCATTGCCAAAAGATGTTCTCATTCTCCAGTTCCACAGACATGTTCCCCATCTTCCTCAGGGTGGGTAAAAAAAGATGGGTAATCTGGGAAACTGAAATACATACAGTCCACAATCCGCTTCCTTGTCCAAGTTCGGAATCCAAAGTCAAAGTCCAATGCAGTTCCTCAATCAATCCAATCCATGCTGAGAATCCACATTTTAGTATTTGTAGCTTCGATGGAAATACACAAACTAAACTAACCTAACGTGTGCCGCACATCTTCCACTTCCTCCTCTTGTACAAGTATATCAGTGCTTTTCTCAGTAGGAAACTGATATACTAAAACTCAAATGTGTTTATTACCTGTATTAAGTTTAATTGATGTACTTTCAGTGATGTTCCAAAGCCAAAAGGTCCCTCCTCTCTGTGCCTATACAACCTCGGCAATTGCTCATTGTATTTCCACATGACACACCCTCCAATTATGTACTCCAAGCCATTGGGATCTTCATCAGACATGATGCTATGGTATTGGCATTAATGAGAAAAAAGCTGATGATCTGATTGACCATAATGAATCCAAACCCTCACCACATCCACAGGTAAGTTATTATTCTTAAACCAACCTCTTTTACAACTGCACCAGAGGTGGACTACTGACTCCTGTAATGAATTACGTCTTAATGTGCCAACCTCCTGGATTAATGCTAGTGTCTGCACATTGCGCTTTGACAACAAAGCTAGAGCCCTAAGCATCTAAAATCTAAAGGTTAATACTGTCAGAGGAGAGTTTACAAGTGAATTATACTGTACTTAAAAGGAGAAGAAAAACTTACCTTGCATGATTCATTTCAAAGCATTGGGGCTTGTGTTTACAACAAAGGTATCTCAACCCCACTATCATGCATGGTACTGGAAATGGCATGCTATGTAATACTCACTAAACATTAATAAATGGCATTAACTCTGGTGACGGAATACAGAAATAAGAAAGATCAGTGTGAGAATTGGGTGCAACTCAATACACTTCAGAACGGATAGAAAAGTAATGTGCTGTCAGGATGAAGCACAGAGAAACACAGGAGAACAATCTTCTTAGTTGTAACCCCAATACCGGCATGCGAAAGGAAAGGTCACCAGCTCACCCAAAAAAGCAAGATCATGTGAAAGTACAGCCCTTACATCTCCAGAGAGTTGCAATTTCCTGGGTAACGTAACCTTTGCTGAGAGCTGACTCACTTTGTGTAGTACCCACTGCTTGAGTGATCCTTAAGGTAATGACCTTTTTTTTGTGAGTAGGATATGAAAAGCTGTAGGCCGCTGGGTATTTTTTGTTTAACCCTAAGCTGCCTGTCTTCTCCAGTAGGATTGGAAAAACTCCACTGAGCTCTCCTGAGCCGCCGTCTTAAAATGAGACCACGTTTACATTGAGATATATTGCACATCTTCCATCTCAATTTTTTCTCACTTACTGTGATCTCAAAAGAAATTAAAAATGTCCATAATTAAAAATGTGCTATTACCCACCACAAAACAAAATGTCCTGATTCCCACTACAAAGCAAAGTGTCCTGTTGTCCTACATGAAACAACATTTCTTGTGTTTCACCACAAAACAAGACAGACTCGTTGTGCTGCAAGCAACATCCTGAAGTTATGAAAGTTGTAAGTATTTTTTAATGCTGTTAGTGCTACAGGAGCTAGGTTATACTGTATATGTTTGAATGGTTCATAACATTCATATGTATAGTGTGAAACAGCACTACATCTTTCCTACAGCAGCCACATTAACATTTTTCACAACATCCCAGAGACATTTAATAAAATATTTAGGGCTGGGATTTAACGTTAATTTGATTAATTAATTACAGAAAAATAACGCGTTAAAAATGTACATTTTAATCGCACTATATTTTTGCACTCCAGACACCACGGAACGTTTCTCAATGCTAAACATGTTGCAGCTAGCGTGGAAGCCATCTTTCCTTAGTCCTAGCAGCCACATTAACATGACAGGGTTCAGAGCCAAGATGAGTAAGACCACGTCTAACAAAGTAACCAACTCACTGGCTCACTGGAGACATTTAATAAAAAAAGGTGCTATTCAATATGAACTGCCATGCAGAAAGACAATTTCAAAAAATCCAGCAGCTTCTTCCAAAGGTCCTTTGCACTATCATATTCCTAAAATTGCTGCACTTTGTTAAAAATTGCACTGGTCTGTGTAGTAGCTAAAATAAACAAGATTTTGCTGCTTAAACTTATGTATATGTCTATTCATTGATTCACTCGTTTCCATTTGAATTGAAAAATGTTGCAATATTGATATGCGATTAAAATGCGATTAATTTCGATTAATTAATTACAAAGGTTAATTTTTTAATCGGTCCCACCACTAAAAATATTCAATATCAAACAATCACAATGTGTTCCAAATGTCAACACATGAAGAGCATGAGAGGTTTACAAGACACACAGGTTTATGGAAAGCACAGCTTCACTCATCAATTAGACTTGTTCAGAAAACAATTGATGAACCCTTACAGCTGGTTTATACATAACAATGGCCTGTATTGAATCAAAATTTGTAATTAACTTTATGTTAAAATACATTTAAAATACTAATTTGGCAGGTTCATTTTGACGATGGCTGAGTTTGCCAAACTGTGGACTTATCTGTAAACTAAAGTCAAGGATAAATGTTGATTGGATGCAGCCCAGTGTGTTGATGTTCTAATTCCACAAGAATATGACATAGGACATGTAAAGAAACAAACCTAACACTGGAGTGCAACCTTACAGACATGACATTGTTGTTTAATACTCTTTGCTCCATGGGGGCAAGAGGGGTCAGAGTCTACTGTGTGCTGATATTATAGGCGGTGGCTAAATTATTATTCAGAGAATGCTTTCTGGGTTTGTCTCTGCTGGCCTGGTGCTATTGATCCAGGTCAGTTGTGACAGCTGATCAGGGGCGCCGACGAATGGGCCCGCGGTGTGGGGGCGGCATGTGCCATATCGCTGGGGGGGACCTGTCGAGGCGCGGACAACCCTTGTGCACCTCCCATCTGGCGTAGAGAGCCCCTTTTCTCTAAAACAAGATGCGTGATCATCTCTGCCGTCCCCAGTAATCACGGCAAATTGACGATGGACCAGCGCCTGTGACGCGCGCGAGGGGGCTGCGTGACGGCTCTGCGAGTGTGATCGTTAGCGTTAAACGTGACTGAAGAGGCCTCTATCGCACGGCAGGGCAAACACCATGCCACTTCCAACCTGATTGATGGCACTCTTCTGCTAAACAGACCTCTGATTACAGCTTCTCCTTTTCATTATGGCACCACTTTTGGAGCAGTGGTTAGACAAAAAACAAAAACATAAAGGTTTGAAAGGTTTGAAAGTCATGTATCATTGTTAAAAATACCCATTTAATGTCTGACCACAAAAGGTTACAAGAGACATAATTGGAATACTTTGTATATAGCACCTGCATGTCACACTGCAGGTGCAGAACGATCGACTGCAATCTACTGAGAAAAGGACATAGTTATTATGACAAAGGGTGATTTATGCCAGTTAGCAGGAAATCACTAGGAAGAACAGGTCCTATTCATTGCTGTTTTCTCTGCTCTGTCCATTGACATTTTTAGTTTGTTTTTTACATTATTTAAGGTAACACTTGCTAGAGAGGACTTTGGAGACAGACAAATCAACAACTTTCCCTCAAAGTACCTCAAACAGAACTTGTTTTGATAGGTACCTCTGGTTGGCTGTATGGCGCCTGTACAAATAATTGGTTACATATGCTTATATTTCAGGAAATTAAAAATGCTCCAATTAGATATATATGTGAAATGATAATTGTGAGATCATTATAAATAAAATCCAACAAGAAATAAATGGGCATTAACATCAATGACAGTTCCTCTACAGGGAAGTGTATTGCGGCCTATACTCCTGTTCCACTGGGGTATAAAAATGAGGTAATACACATGTAAAATCCATTTGTCATCCATCACCATGGGGAAAGGCAAACAACTCTCAGATGAAACAAGAAGCCTCATTGACATTCACACGTCAAGTGATGGTTACAAACAAATAAAAATAATAATAAAGACACCACTTTCCACTATTCGATCAATAATTAAGAAGTTTAAAACCACTGGAACGGTAGTAAACCTGCCTGGTAGAGGACGCAAGAAGTTCATCTTGCCCATACGCACAGTGATGCAGATGGTTTGGGAGGCAAAGAAGGACCACAAGGGCCACAGCTGGAGATCTACAAAACCTGGTTGCATGTTGGGGATGCAAAGTCCCCAAGATGCTGATCTACCATTGGACAGCACCTCCATGCTAATATTATTTTTGGAAGAGTTCAACTTATCTCAAGACCATTAAACCTAATTATAACAACATCCAACATCCATTTGACAGGTGATCAAGCCTGGTTTCATTCACTATAAGTGTAATATCATTAGGAGCTTCCTCAACTGGAAAATGTGTTGTCAATGTCATGTTTTTTTATCATATAACCTAAGCTACATTATGTTTTCAGTAGCATAAACTAAATAATGAAAAAATCCCAATAAATAACGCCGTACGTCTTATAACAAATAATATGATAAATAACAAATATGAAAATGTATAAAACATCAAAACTCATTCGTGCTTTCCAACAATTTTGTTAACATGTTTTGTAAAATCCAAAAATAATCCAACCTTTGGCATACTAATCCTATAATGGAACACAATAAACTACAGTGTATATAAATCCTCAAATCATACTAATTACCATATTAATAACATTATTTGTGCCATGTCTGTGTAGGTTTTTCTACCAAATGACACCATCTATATTGTAAAACTGGTAAGAACTGAACCTTAATGGAAAGCAAGGCAAACACAAGGCTTTATCATGAAATCTCCCTCAGTGCTGACTGCAAATTCCACTGCTCTCCACTTTGTCAATCAATCTAAAAAGCCCGCCCTGCCAGTAAGTTCAGATAATGAACAAAAAATGGAAACACGAATGTAAAGTGACCTAATATGTTGTTGGGCTACCATGTGTAGCCAATATGGCCTGTATGTGCCATAACATAGAATCTACCAGCATTGACATCTTGAAAGACACCCCACTCTGCAAGAAATACATTATTTAACATAGGGTGAATTCTTTAACATAGGGTGATGATCACTCAGTTCCATTAAGTAATGATTGATATTGGCCTTGCCTACTAAGGGTATGAGTGCAACCAAACCATGCCAGGAAAATGCACCCATTTTGGAACCACCAGAACCCATCACTGTTAGAGCACTGTTGTGTTTCCATTTTTGTCCACTACCTGTATCCTGTATACGGCAGGGCACCTTTCCATCCTTTTCTACGATCCTGCATTTGTTTTCCTAGTGGTAACTCTGTCTTACTTGCCGAGGACACCCATAAATCCATTCTATCCTACCACTACAACCAGTTAAAGGCAAATGCATTTGGTGTGACTCAATTTTAAGGAAATTGATGCTTAAATCCATTTTGGTTCAATTCAATACTATTTAATGGAATTCTGGGTAAGGTGCAAGACCCTCCAGCACTGTGGGTTAGGTGAGTTTGTGAGTTTTAACTAGATGGTTGCAGATTATAATCAATGGCGCGGCAGGGCTATTAACTGACACCAGACACAGCTGCTTGAGAAATGACAGAAGTGATCTTATTCCCATAAGCAGAACCCTGGGAGAGGAGCAGAACCACAAAGGACCTTGATGGCACTCATTGGGGGTTTCAGAGGAAGACACCAGTGCATTACCTTGCTCTTCTCTTGCTGCAGTTCGATTTGGATGTCTGTGAGTTTGGCCCTCAGCTCCTCGTTGGCCGCCTGCAGGGAGGCTAAAGCGTCGGGACGATCCCCCTTGGCTCGGCTGCCGGATGGCCTCTTGGACATGGTGAGGCGGTGCTTCAGAGGCCGACCCGCCCCCGCAGGAGGTACCTGAGGCTGGGAGGTGTCAGGCTTCTCTTCCCCCTCCGGGCCTCAGCTACATCTTCTCTCCCACCTTAAAGAAAAAAGAACAAGGTATTTAGAGAAGCCACCAATATTGGAGGAGTGGCCCCTGGATGAGAGGGCCAACAGAATCCAAACTCTTTTCTGGTCAGGAACTCATCACGTGGTTTCTTCTTAGGGGGATCTAAGATCCAGTATGAGGTCTGAAAATGTATTGGAAGGGTTGAGGTTTTGATTTTGTTTATGCCTCAGCTTGATTTGATGTTTGATTTTATTTTGTTGGGAATTTGTCATTTAAAATAAACAAAAGACTTACAGCATTCTGTGATTGACTAATTTACTGATAATAAGGCACAGAAAAAAGCTTTTATTTTAAAAGCGCTAATGTCTTTTTTATAACACATCTGAAACGGACATGATGAAGAAAAAAATCTGTGGTAAAATAATATGCTTTATGAAAACAAAATGAACTGCCACAGGCTGGCGATCACTTTGACATCATGTGAACAAGGGCATTCTTGGCACTGGCTACAAAAATAACCGAATCTGTACATTGTGCTCCAGTTCCCCTTCAATTCGGTGAAAACAGTAAAAAAAAAAACTGCATGGTACTCACAGACAAGGGCAATCAAAGTCACTGGCAAACCACGAAAAGACAAACACAAAAAAAAACGCATTCAAAGACCTAAAAAAGGAACATGTTTCACCCCTGTGAACACAGTAAAGTGGAGAAGTTTCACAGCCTTGAGACAGAAAGCACTGATAAGAGCACGCTCTCCTTTGAAACACGTGATGTCAGCTACCGCTTCTTTTCACACCGCAGTTCACAAGTTAAGCTGGCACAGACATTGCAGGAACTCACTTCACCTGCAGCTTTATGCAGGCAGACCGTGGTCACCCGATTGACCAGTGGGGGTTGCTGGTGTGCAACGAGATATGGTCATCGCCGTCGACTCAATTACTCCCTCCCTGGGCGAGGCTACTGCCAATTATGTGTTGTCCTGCAGTGCATTTCATACAAATAATGCAACCAAACACAGTGAATAAGTTCAAACTAGGGCTGTCATTTTAACAAAGAAATCCTGTTCGATATTTGGATAAAACATGTCGATTCGTTCAAGTAGTATTCCCATATATATGCTACAGACCTGCCAACATGGGGTACCACTTGTGGAAAAAAAATTTGAGCGGGGTTATTGCTTTCATTAGTTAAAAACCTCTTCAATATTTTCTGGAAAAGTTTTCATTGCGAAGCGTGATAAATGCTAAGTTCGCCGGAGCAAACTTTTGCATTATTGGTAGTTTGAGTTGCTATTTGGCTAGCTTATGGTCACGCCATTTATTATTAATAATAATTTCCCCATTCTTCTTCGAAACTGGTGTTGGGATGGAGATTCGAAATTACATTTGATATAATGAATATAATTTCATGTCCCTTGTACAGACATGTTGTTTCTCCATTCCATACATATCATTAACTGGTGATATGGTAGTTAATCATGACCGTGACTGAAAATACTTTATATAAAGTATGATACACCATACAGTAACAAGAAGCATGTCTAACCTTCAGTAAGCTTCAATACTTCATACTCCAAAATCCATACTTATTTATTCAGGTGAGTATTTAAACAATTTATTCTCAAGAATCTTAGCAATCTGATCAAATGTATTCAATTACAGTCAGCCTAGCCTCAGTCTAGGTCTTTGGTCAACCATTGTGCTGACAATTAGTATGAAACCAAAGCCTTCAGCAGGGAGAGATCTTCCTTATTGCAACATAAGCCTGCATACTCCTTCCTCAATCTTTGGTCATTTGGAAAACTCCAGAAAATGTGTGCATAGTTTCTGCCCCCAAGTACTGATCCTAGATTTTTAACGTGTGGTTGGGGGTAGAAGTATGGTTTGGTATGCTGATCCCAGATCCCTTAAAAAAGCAGACTTTTAGAATTTACAATCACCAGTTGTCCCTCTAAAGTTACTGCTCTGACACCAATACCATGTGCCAGGCTCTTCTGATGCATGCTAGAGGTCTTCACGGGTCCACCGGAACCCGAAAATCTGAGATCCTACCCGAGCGGGTCCAGGTATCATGGTTTTACCTTGTTCGGCCTCTGGAGGGCGCTTGATCATGTGATGGTCTGTTTTCTCTTGTTTTGTGTGAGGAATCATTGTCATTTCCGCCATCCTTATATGGTCTTTTGTCGGTGAGTTTTCCGATCACTTTCAGCTGAGGGTTATCAGTGTTAATTCCGCCTCTTATTTAAGCTCTCTGTTTCCCCTCATACAAACGCTTCTGTGTAAACTATTGTTACGCTCTAGGCCACAGGTGTCAAACTCATTCCATCGAGGGCCGAGTGTATGCAGGTTTTTGTTGCAACCAATGCACTACACCAGGTGATTTCACTAATTAGCTCACTTCTTCAACTAAGGAGGGAAGCTAATTGAAATTGGGTACAACAGAAACCTGCACACACACAGCCCTCAATGGAATGAGTTTGACACCCCTGCTCTAGGCGGTACTCTGAACTAAGATTTAGTTTCGCCACTTTGTGGTTCTCTCAGTTAAAGAGAGAAGGTACTTCTAGTTATCTCTACTTAAAGGTTTAGCGTCACCACTCTGTAGTAACCTTTTAGGAAGAATTATCTTATCCTACCTAAAGGTTTTAAAGCTAACCACTTTGGTGGTTTTTCCTTTCAAGATTATTCTTTGTTTATTGGGCTAAAGTTCCCCAGAGCAAAAGTCTCTAAAGCCATTTAATTTTCTTTCCTCTTCGGTGAAGAGTTCTCGCCCTTATTGGGTTGTTTTCTGTTGATTTATTTTCCGTGGACGTTTTGTGCCCAGAGTTTTATTTTCTTTGTCCTTCCAGTTTTTCCCCGCTCCCTTATCTGCTCGCAGACTTAGTGGCTGATCACTCGTGGTCAGCTTTTAGATATTCGTGAAATCTTCGTGTTCCACCCTCGATCCACACTACACCGGTTCCAAAATTCGGACTTGTCTCACACGTAAGGATCGGGTCAGGTCTGATATGATTGCCACGGGTCTCGGATAAGTGCAAATTAAATCGATTTGCCCGTATGGACCCGCAATGTACGAGACAAGACAAGACAAGAGAAAACAAAGCTTGCGTTTTTTTAATGATTATCCTTTGGATGTTGTAAACCTCCGGTTTTAAGAGTTGACATGTTTAACCCGTTGACTGGTAGCATTCTAAATCACCAGCTGAGCCTGTAAAAGTGAGCTAGTGAGGCCAGAGGCCTGGCAGATGCATTCAGCATGAAGCACCCGAGGAGTTCTTGACTACACATGTGCCTAAAGTCAGCACACTAAAAAATAAATGTGCACCCCCACCCCCCCGCCCCCTGTTGTCCGCCATGCCCTTCAGTCACTGAGGCCATTTAAATAAAACATACACCAGATGCAATGCTGGCATGTACTGTTTGTTTTGTGTGTCAAGAAATCCAATACAGTGGCACAGATTTGTAAGCTGCAGTTCTCTAACAGTACAGGATGCCATCTGAATAATAAATGAGAACTTCTGGACACTGCCCGAAAAAAACAACGCACTACCTGGTAATGCTGTAGCCTCCTCAAAAGAAAGAACAGGATCACGCAGGTGCAGGTGAACAACATGCAATAATGTCTCATCATAACATGGTCAAATACAGGTTTTAAAGGTTAAGCTGTGTCTTACAGCCCGTAATTATAACCTCCATGTGTACATTAACTCTGGGGCAAACACTACGTGCACACATACTGAAGTCAGTTAAACATTCATTCTGAGTAGATAACCTATTTTGTAAATCGTTGGTGACTCACAAAAGTCATAAGAACAGCAAAAAACTGTTAACTTTTTTCCATTTACCAAGTATTTCCATTTTCCATTTGAATGAAAACTGATCATATATTTAGGATAATCTGTAGAAGACATATCAGGTATGATTAAAATATAACTGGATCAAGGATGGAACCTTGACGGCCACCACCTTCAATAGAACACGCTGATGTGTCTGATGATAAAACACAAGGAAGCAAGACCTGATAATACTGCAAGTTCATCCAGTTCCTAAGATGATTATTTGAGTGACATTTAAAGATTTTTAAATTATTATTACAATTTGGGCTGATGTTGAACACATTTTATAAAGGTCTGAAAATATGTGGAAATGAAAAGTGCAGGTTTAATTTTTTTTCATAAAAATTCATACAGAACTCCAAATTTGGCATCCAATTGTTATAAAATATCTTATTGCCTCTGGTCAATACACAATTAATCCTAGAGAGTTTTTCTCTTGGTAATAATAGTTTGAAACAGATCAGCCCTGATGATGAAAGTTTTTACATTTGAATACAAATCTCATGGTGAGAGATTTCACATTAAGAAAGCTTTATCATAATGATATTTCCTTTCCATTGCCCCATGGATATGGGAAACATGAGCGACCATCTACACAACACATAAAAGTTTAGATACTATATATTCTGGATATTTGTGTTCCCTTTGTGGACTATAATAGTGTTTTATAATCTGTTTTACACTATGAATAATACTCTTGTGAGATAGAGGTAACTGCCAAAATAAATAAAACACCAAGATAATATGTCTTAATAGGGCGTTGGGTCACCATGAGCCATCAGACATCAGAAATGCCATTCTTCCACAGGAAATTACATCACTTGGTGTTTTGTTGATGGTGTTGGAAACCATATGCTTCACCATAGGATGGAGGTGATCACTCAGAATGGCTTTGTATTTATTGACGTTTACCTTGCCCTCAAAAGGGTTGAATGAAACTAAACCATGCCAGGAAAATGCACACCATGAGATCCACCAGAACTCTTTGTTTACTCTGGTGTTTCCTTTATTTTGGCAGGTACCTTACCTGCAGCCTATGTTGTAGTAGCAAATCAATAGTCATTTTATAGAAAGGAATGAGCTTTTATTTTGTTTCGTTTTCCAAACCCTCCATACGTAGATAACAAATTACAGTAACAGAGTTGAAGTGCCTCGTTTCTATTGCATGTCAAGTATATTAATTTCTCTTAATTACCTGGATTTTTCACGCTGCTTGGTTTGGGTCTGGTGGGTCTGGAGAAACCGTTCTCAAACACTGAGCATCACTTTATCGTGCTAACACTAATGTCGCCGCTGCAGGGTTTGACAAGCGTTACCGAGGACTGGGTGGTCCTGATGCAGTTGCCTGATCTGCTGGATTGCGTTTCCCCCAAGGACCAAATCCTAAGATCCTAGGTGTCCATCCATCACGACCCGTGGAGCAGCTTCCGTCTCCCCAGTAAGCCCCGGCACGCGAGGGCCGTTCGTCTGATTCCCTTGTAATTCACTATGCAACATCGAGCCGACGGCCCCATGCTCAATTAAGCGTGACCCTCTGACGCGGTAATGCTGAATAAATATGAACTTGAGCCGAACGGCTGTGATTAATCTTTTCTACCCTCTGCATAAGCGCTGTGCATCAAAGGATCTATATATCACCGCTCGTTGCAGACCGAGCAGGAACGCTAACCATGTAAAGGTTTCATGGTTAGTTTAATATTCTGGAAAGGATAAGATCCGTCTCATTTTTTAATTGGTGACCGACTGTTTTGTCACTAGAATTTGGGGGAATTTTCAATATATAAAATAATTTAAAGTAAGGTCAAAAAAATTGAGAGGACATCTTGAAGAAGAAAATAATGACAACATAATCGTTACAATTTGTCCAGGCATTTTGTCTATTTAATCTAGATAAGGTACAACAGAGATGACATATTTATAACGCCATGGTAAATTGTAATATATTCATGACACTTGGTTTATCCCTTGAGCGACGACTAGCCGTCGTTTTGGTCGCATAACTGATGTGGCCTTTCGTTCAGACCATGGCCTGTGACAAAACGGGAAAAAAGAAGAGGATGTGACATGCGCATAAATTACAATGTACACAAGCAGTCCACATTCACAGGTCCGTAATGCAACAGTCAACACATCACGACCCGACAACTGCAACCAACCACATGATCAAATAAAACCTCCAGAGACAAGGCGTTCACATTATTATAGCGGTAATTGAGCTTACCACATGGCTAAGCAGAATGGACATCAATGTTTAGGATTTAATGTATTGTACCTTCGGATTATCATTTAGATACTGTTGTTTTGCACGTACATGTATTCACCCGTTCTCTAGAAAATAATGAAATAAAGAATAAAGAACAGTTGCACCAGCACTTTCAACAGGGTTTCGATTCATCCACACTCTCACACAGACACACATAAAAAACAACATTAAAATAACTGTGAATTTGGCCCAGGGGCAATTCTACTTTATCATTATTTACTGAAATGTAAAATACAAAAAACTGAAAATATTGTAGGAGTTATGACTAATTGTAACTCTTTAAATTAGTTATTGGACTGTCAAGCCAAATGGTTTTAGCATTTGATTTGATAACTCAAATGACAAAACTGGGACCAGAATGTGCAATGCTTTTCTTTTTTTTCTTTTTAAAATGTCAAAATGGCATAAAGACAGGCATTTTTGTACTCTTGGGCAGTGTATCCAGCTAAAGCTGTGGCTCTCAAAACTTCTGAGCTCACAACCCTCTTTGTGAGTGAATACATTTTCTGTGTCCCACCCTTTATTAAAATATCACACTACACATGTATTATCAAATATGAAATTAAAATATTTTTATCTCAAATTAACTACACACACACACACGGTAACTAGTTCAGTGCATGTAACTAGTGCAGTGTTTATTTTGGCTGATGTAAATCATTGCCAATGGAAAGTGCATTATATACAGGAAATCATTTTTTTCATGTGTCATCTTCCGCTCTGCCTCACTCATCCCCTCTCATGATCCAGCAGTGGGTTGCACAGTTTGGGAACCACTGAGCTGAAGCACTGTTTTTTGCGGCAGTGATGCACCCCCCGATCTGGAATGGAATCCTGTACATGCCAATACTAACTGTGGCCAGGAGTCCCGTGGGGCAATGGATAATTAGTGGATATAATAATCTCACCCAGGGAGGAGGGAAAGCATTCTTTTCATACACTGTACCAATAATGAATTATGGGAAAATACCATAAGCTTACAAGAGTTCAATAAGGCTGTATATTCTGTCACCACATTGCAACATAAACAATTTATTGTAAATAAAATACACTATATTATTGCCATTCTACTGAACGTGATATCATATTGAGTATTGCTATGACATTTTAACTATACATGCAAGTCAATAATATATAATAAAATGTAGAGTATGTTACAATATAAAATGATTATATTGATTTGATATATGACATTTTGTAAAAAGTAAAGCATTGATTGTTTCTGAACCATTAGCTCACTGGAATACACTGGAATTTCATTAAATAACACCAATGGATGTGGAACTTACGTGTGCTTTACGTGATTATATCTATATGTGGTGTATGCAATGTTTTTAAAAAAATACTTCAGTCAAGTCTACACAAGTTGAAATATCATAACCTTATTGAATATTTTCTCTCAAGGAATCCTGTCATAAAAGTGCATCCCATCTGTTTACATCTGTATCCTACTGCTAGCTGTGGGAGCCTATCATCATAAAATCCATCCCTGCCATATCTACAAACACATCAAAAACATCTATCATCTCCTAAATGTCCTGTTTTTTCAAAATAATATTGGAAAGATCCATCACTAACTTCCAGGACTTCCATTTCCCAAAAGGAGAAAAAAACACATTCAACTCAACTTTATTTTCCCCTCTGCCGAAAAAATAAAATAAAATATGTTATCAAATTTATATCAGCCTATTAAATAAATAAAGTTGCATCTTTTCAAACATTTTTTCTTTTTCTTTTTTTTTACTCTGGAGAGTGAGATTTGCAGAAGAAATTGCGCCAGGTCTCAGCCAACACCACTGTGTAGTCTCATGGAATACACTGCCCACAGCAAAAGTATTTCTGCCCAACCATGGCAGATCCTGAAATAAACCTAGAAGTGTACCAACTCTCACACCCATTAATAAACAGTAGCTGAGTAGCTAGCCAGCAAAGCTCTGCAGCTCTGGTACGTTAAAAAAAAAACTTTCAATAAAGTATGATAGTAGTCATTTTAAATTATTAGGGATTTACTATAATGTATACAGGATTTCATACGTATTTTATTACTTCTAATCACATAAATTGGCTAAGCAGCTAGGCAGCACAATGTGAAAACCGAAGGTTGAACAAAGGAATACCAAACTATGACCTACACAACATAATTGTCAACATGGTGTAAACCAGAATGGCACACCCAGTCCAAGGTGAAATCCATTAAAGTCCTCCATAAATATGCCTGAGATCTGGGCTTTTATACAAGCTCATTGACAAGGCAATCGGCAGCAGCTCCTATGGTTAGTAATGAGCTGCATAGTCTGTGCTATGCCCATAAATTGGGCTGGTGCTCTCCACAGTCCTGTTACTCTCCTAGTTTGTTGAAGCCAACATTCAAAAGTGCTGCACCAGATACTGGCCTTTATTATACATTACAAATGACAAGGATATTTGGTTACTTATGAATTTCAACAACAAACAAGTGTTTGTTGCACTGTTAAAATGTTAAGATGGTGACCTCCCTTTTGCCTGTTATCATTAGGCTACAGCATAGTGAAAATGGATATTCCAACTCAAATCCTACACAGAAAGATACAGACTAACTTATAAAGAGTTAACTATATGCAACTTAACAGAAAAATTTGAGTTTGTACATGATGCTTTCAATAATGTTTTTAAAAATAATGAGTACCACTAATGCTACTATGGCATTTAATGTGCTTTAGTACACATGAGCTAAGAGGTAAAACAATGCATTTTGTATGAGGGTTAGCTTAGATATCCTGAAGCAGTTTATGAAGCCACAAAGGGGTTTGAAATTAGCTTATGCTCTTAGTTACTAAAACAGTCAAGACGGTTTCCTACTATAGTAAAGGAAGGAAATACTCAATGTTAAATTTATGGTGACGTTTCCCTCTAAATACCATGCTAAAGGGTACAATCCGAATGCCCCACCCACTATAAATCAAAGCTGCTACCTCCTGGGTACAGTTCCATGTCTACAACAATTATGCAATACTACAGACAGTTATGGATGGTTCACTTGCCAGTAAGGCAAGTAAAGTAAAATAGCATTTTATTTCAATCAATATCTGTTACTTTCAATTAAGATAGAAGCATAATGTAATGTTAAGCCAAATAAAGCACTTTTTAAATTACCCTTGCTTTACTACTGCATTTACAGGGTTTATTAAATGTATAATATACCTTAAAATACTATGTACTATAAAGAACTGATTATCTGTATGCTTTAAAAGGCTGGATATCACAAGCTGTACATGGCCCATTGATCTTGGCAGAAATTCAAAGCTGGAGCATTATATAAAATTACACCAGTTTGAACTAAAAGTGCTTTTCTGTTTTAGTGTACAACAACAGTTTATGTGCGTGTTAATGTCGAACTGATAATGGATCTGGCACAATAGCCGTATGTCTAACCATGACACCATTAGAAGCTCAAGGGCTCGTCTGTCCCAGTGATTTTCCTCATGATGTGTTGTGCTCAGGGTGCAAATCATAGCTGCTCCTCTAACACTACAAACTACTGGTTCTCCCTTCTGATTCAAACCACTGTCAGAAAATTTAACTTTAAAAGCAAAAAACATACTGTTTTTCTTCTTATCAAGGTACTACGACTATGACTACTATTACATGCAGCAGATTCTGAGTTATTAAGAACCTACTTAATGGTACAATTACTGTATTTATTTACTTTGTGAAAGCTATGTTGCTGGTCAATATGAGATGCTATATAGAGGTTGTGCTATGTATTTATGTTTTTTTGTATTAATTATTATAAATGTGTATATTCTTAGGATGATACGCTTATCATCTTATATGTCAATGGAATGAAATATATTTTTCATTTTATGTAATGGACAATAAAGTTTTCTATTCTAATTACAAATATAGGCTTCAGCTCTACGTTTTACACAGGCAAGAGGGTTAAGAATACTTTTTGAGACATTCACCATGATTGAGTCATGAATGCAAAGGATTTTGGACCCACAAAACGATGTAAGACATGAAAAACACCCACACTTGGTTAGATTTGTTGCTCATATTTGGGGGTAAGTGCAATGCGGTGAGAGCTAGTAAATCTGTAGGGCAGGAAAAATGTCTCCTTTGTGAGAGCAAAACAGGACCATTATATCTTATATTTCTGTTTTTGTACCCCATATAAACAACTTGGAAAAATATTTTTGTGAGATAAAAAATTGACATTGTCATGGGCCCCGCTCGGTATCCTCATTTTATGTCAATTGTAATGTTGTCTAAATGAGACAACTGAGAGGTTTCAGGAGCTGCTCTTAGAACACGTGGAATTTTTGATTAGATTTCAAATGAAGGCCTTGTGAAATGATCTTCTTGAGGTGGAGAGCTGGTGCTTTTGAAAAGATGTGATGTTAAGTGTATTTGAAGTCTAGAGTAAGGGTACTGTATCCATACTATGAATGATCTAATCAAGAACATTTAGTTGGCATTACACATAGCTGGCTAAGCATTACTATTTGCATGGATGGTGGTGGTGTTACTGTTTTATATACCCGTCTAAACAACCAGTTCCAATTGGCGTTCCAATGCAGAACTCTGATTGGAACCGGGTGTTACAGTCAGATGAAACCAAAATTTAACTTTTTGGCCATGCACACCAACTGTTGGTTTGGCACTGGAAAGACACTTATGTTCTAAAGTTTTAGACCTGTTTTACTATACCTGTATAGTTTATTTAACTTATATCCAGTTAATTCTCATTTCTCCAAATGCTGTTTCAGAAGAAAAAAGTCTTGCATGTGACATAAATGAGTTCTCAGAAATAATCCGATGAGAAACAAAAGATATAACACTGAGCAGTATTTATTTCCCCTGGGGAGGCTACTACACAACAGCATTCCCCTGCCCACCATCCAGAAATGAATAATGCTAACTCATTTAGGCATTTTAGCCTTAGGTACCCTCTTCTGACTCCAAGAATTGCAGAGATCAGTGATACATGCTAATCAGGTATGCACTATATATGGTCTCAATGTTAGGGCTCCTAGGTGTCACCTTAAAACTACGCTTTGTACAATTGTCAATTTCAAAAGGAGAGAGGGGGGAATAAAAGCATAATTGAACAACTGTTGCTCTTATATCACCTGCTGTAAAATATCTATAAAAAACAAACTGAAAAACAAAAAACACATACAGTCAGAACACAAACCACAACAAATGTGTTAAAAAAATACAATGAATGTAATGAATGTATGATATAATCATTATCAAGAGCACTCTGGGATAAAGTTAAATAAAAAAATAAAATGCATGAAATAGATGGCCAGTCACCCCACAGGAAGAGATAAATATATTCCCTGACACACAAAAGCCATTATTTCTATCCATTTTCCCACATATTCCCTGGACATAAGCTTTACATACAGCTTTACCACAGTAATCCCAAACTGACACACATGATGGGAAATATTGAATACATTTATGCTAATCGTGATAGACAGAATTACCCGTCTGCACATAAAAAACCTTAATACTCAGCTAATCATGTGGCATACAGTGTTCAATAATAAACAAAATTGTAATACGAGACATTCCACAAGAAAATACATTTACAGCTTGACCTCAGTTATGAAACCCATTTGCAAATATACTGAAAGATCAGTACAAATATCTGACTGTTTTGGAGGTTTTAATGATCTACTTCTTTTTGGTCTGTTCCCTTGAACTGGGGAGACTTTTGTGCAGACTTATTGATTGTTGAAGGTGATTACACACCTAAAAATGGGGAGCCAATTAGCCGGAGGAGGACTGATGGTTACAATCTGAGACTTCTTTCAACCTCAGCATGTAGTGACCTGAACCTTGGGGGTCACACTGTAATAGTCATGGTGTCTGCTTTTGCATGTGGTGCAATATATACACAGAATGTTACATTCATCCAGTGAAATAATGGTGCTGAAAGAGAGCCATTCACTTTATTGACGGTGATTGGAATCCACTTCTCATGAGACAACGGGGACAAGGATATATATGTTCTGTATGTTACATTATGTCTCCTCTACATCTTATATAAATCCTTGATAGCAAATGTGCAAACAGGGATGTCTAATATTTGACATCCATCCAAATACAAATACAATTACTAAATGTAATTGCCTATACCAAAAGAAACAAAAAGTATTTGTGTTACTTCACATCACTTTATCTCCATATGAGGTAAGTTCTGACATTAAAAACTCTGGCTGTAAAAAAAAGATATTTCAGTCTAATGTCCTCTGTTAGGAAAACTGACATGTGCCATAATCATGGCCTGTTTTTCACCGGGCCATGTTCACCAGATACAATACATACATGGTGATGAACCTCACATTAAAAACCAAGACCACTACAGCTTGGTTCAAGCAGACATTTCAGAATGCAAAAGGTTAAGGCTTAACCCACTGCTTGCCTCCAGGGCAAAAAAACACCCCATGCCTTCCAAAAAAACAAACCATTCAAGAGCTGAATGTGTGTGATGGGATAAGACATTGCATTTTCTCAACACAGAATGTTATATGCACATGCAGTTGTCATATATACAGTATTTAAACATAATGAGAAATGTGACTTTACTCTTCACCATAACACGTTACTGGCAAATAAAATTTGCCATGCCCTTTCTAACAGACAAATTAAAATCAAGCGCATGAAAAAACTGCACGCTTTTTGCAAGAAAATGAGTGGCAGACAATTAAATTACAATCATTCAATTATTTTCTCTATTATTTTTTTGTCCATGGCATAGCTGCCATTTGTATTGCCAGATTTAATAAACAGCAAGGCCTGAATCATTAACAGGTATTTCGAGAGATATAGACCAAGCATCCTCACATGTAAAACCATGACAGAATCAGGGATTTCATGTGAGCAACTTCTAGTGTACACAAATGCAGCTATATTTTCAATAATTCAATAATTTAAAATAATCCCCAAAGAAATTAAAATAGTTACAGCCTGAAACCAACCTTAAATCCATGATCCCATTAAGCTGAAGGGCTGTCTGCTCTCTTTAGCTGGGTAGCTGTCTTAGCATCCAGAGGAGAACCATTTGCTGTTGGCTGCAGCGCACATCCTAAAATGTATGTGTTTGCGCTTCTCTGTACATGCAGGCATTTTACCAATCAACACGCTGATCATATTGCAAATCCAAATGCAAAAATAAAACAATAATTACATCTGTGCACAATCCAGCTCTGAGTACTTGAATCCTTCAGTAACGGAGGCATTGGGTAATGATTCATCAAAAAAAAAAAAAAATGTAAGATGGAGGAAAGGCAGGGAAAAAGGATTCAGCTCAGGGAAGCGTTTAAATAATCAAGCAGACAGGATTATGTGCTTACCATGTACACACACCCCCCTGAAAGTGAAGAAATGATCCCGGCAGGAGAGGAGAGGAGCGGAGCGGAGGCAGAGGGGCGGACGCGGAGCGCGCGCACACACACACATGCGCGCGTGCACACACACACGCACGCGCATGCGCAGGAGAGCCGTGGTTCTGTTGCTGTTTCCCAGCGATGCGCTGAGAGCCAGCCTCCTTCCGCGGAGAGCGAGCTCATTGCCAGCCTCCGACAGCGACAGCCGCCCCTCCGGCATTGCAGTGACACTGCAGCTCACTGGAGGACGCTGAGCGCCGCGTCACAGGGAAGCGCGGAGATCCGCCCTGTACGGCAGAGAAAAATAAAACACACGCACTCACAGCAGGATTAGGGACCTGGAAGAAGCGGGGGTAGTGAGCAGGACATGCACATAGACGCGCAGAATATTTCACCACAGCTCTGTTTCCACGTGCTCCTTTCCTTTCTACACTGCAGTGGCTGTGTAGCATAAAAATACAGTATATGATTTGCATTTAATTGTAAAATTAAAACTCACCTGTAATTTTACAGATAACACATACTTCATAAAAATGTGTTAACTGGAATAGAACAAAAAATATTTCTTAAATGGGCAATGCCAAGGTACAATATAGGTGTGATTACTAATTTATGATGGCTTATTTTATTCTCAACCTTGACCTGCCTCAATCACTCCTGCCACACTTGCTTTCTCTATGAAATATAATGTCTTTGACCATACATCATGTCTTTGACCATATATTTTTTGATTCAAGCATAGTACCATGATACCGCTATAATAAGGTTTCATATTGCAATAAATCCATGTTAAACACTGCACACACCTTTTTACTGTATATTTTGATTATAGAATCACTCAAATATTATGTTGATAGATATGTTTATGTTGATACAGCTGATATTAACTAAATGTCTTAAAAATAATAACTGTATTTTCGGTTGTAAGTATGTTTTTTAAACTAATGTCAAATTATGAAGTCTGTCGCTTTGCCCAAGTGTACTGTAACTGAATTTAGGTTCAACTTAAATGCCTGCTCCCTCATCTTTCAAAACAAGGTGGTGAACCCCATAAACTGTATTATTATCCTTGCATCTGTAGCCAGTTAACACCTTGCCTAGTGTCAACTATCGTACTGGATTGATATTAACTAAGGAGGAGAGAGACGGACTGATTGTATTCATAATTTTGATATCAAACACTGATTACTCAAATTCACAAAACTCAATGCAGTTTTATCCTTATGTGTTTAATGTAACTCTTTTTATCTACCACAGTGATAATCTGGCTAATGGGGGTAAAGCCTTGTTCCAGTATAATTCAATCCTGTACCATCACAAATAATTCCAAAAAGAAACAATCATGGTACAGTGAAATAATAGCTTATAATTCTAGCATCTCAAGCCAATCAAACATATTTACATAATACAATACACACACACACACATATATATATATATATAATCATTGTATTATGTAAACATAAATAATATGTTTTTATTTGTACTATTATTCGTATTATTATGTATTCGGTATCAGTATTCTTTTATTTATTTTTTGCCTGAGCAGCATTTGTGTGTGCTTTACTGCCCCCTGCCGAGGTGGATCTCACTGCACCATAATTACAATGTACCCACGATCAAACCAGACAGCAAACGCCCATTTCAGAATTTCGGATAGAAAACAAAGGGAGGGTAGATAACGGCGTATAGCACCACTCGTCTTTGTTCCGCGGATATCTCCATTAACAACAGTGTAAGGATGTCGGAATACTTAACACAATATTTACACACAAGTATTTAAAGACATAAATCACAAGTGAATTGGCTTTGTCTTATGTTCATGTTCGCCTTATCTATTGTAAGGTTCAAATTTGCGAGAACATTTCAAAACGTACCGCTGAAAGCTATTCATCAAAGTATTAAAACAGATTGAGAGATTTGTGTGAGTTTTACTGTCTAACACATACAACGTGTAATGTCGGGACAAGAAAGTTAAGCACAGAATTGAAAACTTCCTTGAAAATAAAATTAATTGGAACGGTTAGACTGCTGTAGTATTCAATAGTTACTCACCTTGTAGGAAATCAACAAGAAGTATCATGTCCTAAGCCATGTGGAAATGTATGTTATGTTGTGAAAGTAGCGAGGGTAGTATCGTTCAACATTAGAGGACTTCTACGGCAAATCTGTGAACGATGATAGGCTTTGTCCACTGTACTTTTGAACCGCTTCTCCAATGTTTTGAAAATGAGAGCTAGGGTTGCCAAGGTTATTATATATCCCCCACTAGAAAGCTGTGCTCTTTAATTGTCCATTTTGTGGAAGTATATGTTTTTGTTGTAGACTTTCTCTATAAACGTATACTTATAGTATTTCTATACACATGTATTATCACATATCAATATCATTAATTTATTCTGAAACTGCATTGCAAAGTTGATTTGTATATTATGCATCTGGTCCTTGCATTGGCCTTTGGGAAATTCTTGAACCCATGCAATGGATACTCCCTTTTACCCACAACTCTTTAAAAGCATATAATTAGACCTGCTGGTTTTACTTGTACACCCAGTCCCCAATCTTTACTGGAAATATTGTACACATTCCTTTGAACAGCTTCCTGTGATACAGTATCGTCTCCCATTGCAATTAGGACTGAGAGTCAGAATATAATCTAGAAAATAATCTTTAATTAAAAATAAAAATAAAAATTCTGGGGATGTTCACTCAAGCAGGATGGGGGTGGTTAAAGCAAAGAACAAATGACACTGCCAACATTAATTATTTTTGTTGGGCTGTTGCTGGGGCTAATGTTAATACCCTTGTGAAACATTTCAGGATGCTATTAATATTTTGCCCTCCCAAAAAAGCCTGTTCCTTCCCAGTGTTACAGGTATGGTATGCAGCTGCCAACAACGATGTCTATCGCTATATTACTGCACTGATGTCCTGCGTGAACTATGATTGTTCTTACCATGTATTAATGCACATCTTGTGGCTCTGACTGACTTCCACACACTCCTGGCTACCTTTTCCTCTAACCTCTCTTCTGCTAAGTGTGCATTTTTCCATTCCAAGATTCAATCTTCTGTTTCTAATCCTCGAAAACTCTACTCTACATTTTCCTCTCTCCTCACCCCTCCTCCTCCCCCACCCCCCTCCTCTCTAACCGCGGATGACTTCGCATCCTTCTTTCGCGAGAAGGTCGATGACATTCGCAACTCCTTCCCCCCATCCTCTCCCTGGGGGAATCTCTGGATCTGCATTGACATGGTTCAAGTCCTACCCTGCTGACTGGTCCTACCAGGTAGACTGAAGAGGATCCCTCTCCTCTCCCCACACCCTCTCTACCAGAGTCCCGCAGGGCTTGGTTCTAGGCCCCGTCCTATTCTCCCTGTACACCAAGTCACTTGGTTCTGTTATCTCTGCATATGGCTTTTCCTAATCACTGTTATGCCAATGACACTCAACTCTTTCTCTCCTTCTCTCCATCTGAGACGCAGGTCCCGGCATGGAACTCTGCATGCCTGGCCGACATCTCCGCATGGATGTCCACCCACCACCTGAAGCTGAGCCTGGGGAAGACAGAGCTGCTCTTCCTCCCAGTGAAGGGCTCCCTGATGATTGATGCGTCAATCACCGTGGAAGGCTCCATAGTGTCTCCGTCCCAGTCTGCCAGGAGTCTTGGAGTGACCCTGGACAACCATCTGTGCTTCTCGGGCCACATTGCAGCGATCACTCGGACCTGCCAATTCTCCCTCCACAACATCCGGAGGATCCGATCGTTCTTCACCCAAGAGGCCACACAACTCCTGGTCCAAGCTCTGGTGATCTCATGTCTGGACAACTGCAATTCCCTGCTGGCAGGCCTACCGGCCTGTGCCATCAAGCCACTGCAACTAGTCCAGAATGCTGCCGCTTGTCTGGTGTTCAACCAGCCAAAGTTCACCCACATCACCCCTCTACTGTCCTCTCTGCACTGGCTCCCCATCGCAGCACGCATCAGATTCAAATATAATATATGCCATTTAGCAGACGCTTTTATCCAAAGCGACTTACAGGAGTGAATGCATACATTTTTCAGTATATATGGTCCCAATGGGAATTGAACCCACAACCTAAGCGTTGCCAACGCTGTGCTCTACCTACTGAGCTACAGAGAACCACGTGTTCAAGCAAATCACTGGTGCTTGCTTTTCAAGCGGCTGGAGGTACTGCTCCCCCATACCTCCAGTCACCCATCCCTCCCTACACCCCAGCCAGACCCCTCCGCTCCGCCTCCTCTGACAAACTGACTGCCCCATCCCTCCGGGTGCCTGGCAGCCGCTCCTCACGGTCTCATCTCTTCTCTGTCCTGACCCCTCGCTGGTGGAACGTCCTTCCGCAATCGGTCAGGACCGCGGAATCACTTGCGATCCAACCTTTTCAGACTCCACTACCACTGAATTCACTGAATCTAGCTAATTGTCATCACCACTGCCTACTTGCTCAACACTGTATACCCCTGCTTACTCCATTTAATAAAAAAAAAAAATAAAAAATTAATAACCTTTTCCTTCCCAGTGTTACAGGTATGGTATGCAGCTGCCTGCAATGATGTCTATTGCTGTATTACTGCACTGATCTCTCGCGCAAACTATGATTGTTCCTACCATGTATTTATGGTTAGGGAGCTGGGCTTGTAACGTTAAGGTTGCATGTTCAATCCCAGGTGGGACACTGCCGTTGTACCCTTGAGCAAGGTACTTAACCTGAATTGCTTCAGTTAATATCCAGCTGTATAAATGGATTGTAAAGAAATGTAAACTGTAAGTCGCTCTGGATAAGAGCGTCTGCTAAATGCCTGTAATGTAATGTAATATATGCATATCTTGTAAGTCGCTCTGGATAAGAGCTTCTGCTAAATGCTTAAAATGTAATGTAAAATGTTAATGTAATGCAAAGAACACCTTCCTATATAGATGTGTAGTGAGTGCACCCATATGCGGTCCAGTCTACTGATAAGTTTTCCCAAAGACGCTTTGTGTCTTTGGTGACGTTTTTATTCTGCTGTAGCCTACTGATTTTATTAAAATGTATTGTACCTACATTATCATTATATACAGTGGGGAAAATAAGTATTTCACCCCCTGCTGATTTTGTGAGTTTGCCCCCTTACAAAGAAAGGAACGGAACGGTCGGTCTATAAATTTCATGGTAGGTTAATCTTAACAGTGAGAGACAGAATATTTAAAAAAATCCCAGAAAATCACATTATATGAATTTTAAACATTTATTTGTGTTTTATTGAGGAAAATAAGTATTTCACCCCCTAGCAAAACAGCAAGAATTCTGGCTCCCACAGACCGGTTATGTGACCAGGAGGCGCACAGATTAGTCCTCTTACTTAATTAGTACTCCTAATTAAGTACTCGTTACCTGTATAAAAGACAACTGTCCACAGAATCAATCAATGAATCAGATTCCAACCTCTCCACAATGGGCAAGACCAAAGAATTGTCTAAGGACATCAGGGACAAAATTGTAGACCTGCACAAGACTGGAATGGGCTACAAGACCATTGGCAAGCAGCTTGGTGAGAAGGAGTCAACTGTTGGTGCGATAATTAGAAAATGGAAGAAACACCAATTGACCATCAATCTCCCTCGGTCTGGGGCTCCACGCAAGATCTCACCTCGTGGAGTGAACCTGATCATGAGAAAGGTGAGGGAACAACCCAGAACTACACGGCTGGAGCTTGTTGATGATCTCAAGGCAGCTGGGACCACAGTCACCAAGATGACCATTGGTAACACACTACGCCGTAATGGATTGAAATCCTGTAGTGCCCGCAAGGTCCCCCTGCTCAAGAAGGCACATGTACAGGCCCGTCTGAAGTTTGCCAATGAGCACCTGGATGATTCAGAGGAGGCTTGGGAGAAAGTGCTGTGGTCAGATGAGACTAAAATCGAGCTCTTTGGCATCAACTCGACTCGCCGTGTTTGGAGGAAGAAAAAAGCTGCCTTGGACCCCAAGAACACCATCCCCACCATCAAGCATGGCGGTGGAAACATTATGCTTTGGGGCTGTTTCTCTGCTAAGGGCACAGGACGACTTCACCGGATCGAGGGAGGATGAATGGGGCCATGTACCGGGAAATCTTGGGTGAGAACCTCCTTCCCTCAGCCAGGACACTGAAAATGGATTTCTAAGGATTTGGAGAGGATCTGCAAAGAGGAGTGGGCCAAAATCCCTCCTGGGATCTGCGCAAACTTGGTGACCAACTACAAGAAACGTCTGACCGCTGTGCTTTCCAACAAGGGTTTCTCCACCAAGTACTGAGTCATGTTTTGCTAGGGGGTGAAATACTTATTTTCCTCAATAAAACACAAATAAATGTTTAAAATTCATATAATGTAATTTTCTGGGATTTTTAAAAATATTCTGTCTCTCACTGTTAAGATGAACCTACCATGAAAATAATAGACCGTTCCTTTCTTTGTAAGGGGGCAACCGCACAAAATCAGCAGGGGGTGAAATACTTATTTTCCCCACTGTATATTGTAAAATTATTGGAGGGTTACAAAATGTTAAAAGGCCCAAATACACTTGAATGATAAAGCACATCCAACAGGCTTTAAGCACTTGTGCGCTGCTTTTTTTTATATAGCTCATTCAATGTCACCTATTTAACTTTTTCATCAGCATTTCAGTGAAAACAGCATCTTTCCTTTTTAAATAAGTAAGGCTCATCCAACTTCCTATAAGCAATAGATTTCTCATCTGGTATTTGTCATTTGTTTTGGATAGACCATTTACATTATTGAGAACTCTTATTTCGAAGTATTAAAAAGAATGGGCTGGTAGGTTGAGTGCACGTCTAGACGTGACCATGGAAACCACATTCTCGCGTACAGCGCCCCGTAGAGGGAAGGGATTGGGAACCGCAATGCATTTTTGTACTTACATATTTTGTTAAAATCACAACTTGTGAGTCAGTCCACGTATGCCAGATTCTATTTGATTTACGCAGACTATAGCTTACACATTTCCTTGCTCGATAGTAATTATTTCTGTCCTGTGCCAAGTATCCATAAATATAGAATATCTGGCAACCACAAAACAAGCGTGGTCTTGTTTTGTTGCATTCCGCAAGAGCGTGACAAGCACTTTTTAGACCAATCAAATTGTACGTTTCTATAGGTCAGGAGAAAATTGCGTCACTTAATGTGGGCGAAATGTTTTGTTCTGCAAGAACCAAATGCATTGGCCCACTCCTGTCACATGAAATTAGATGCGTGGAGTGTGTTATGAAACACCTTGCCATTCTTTGTGCTGTGCCCCCCACACTTCTTATTGCCCCTCCAGTCAGTGCGACAGTGGGATTTAATTTAGTCTTTTCGTTAAAACTCAACCAAATATTTTATGTTGTGAGATCGCTTGCTACGTTCATGCGCTGACGAAGTGGTTAGTGAAACAGCTATACCCTAGTGCCATGTCGACTGAGAAAAAAAATATCCCCGTGGAAAATTTGCAGGGTAAGTGAATTGGTTAACTATACATTCGTTCATCTTAGTATACAAATTATGATGTTTTGTCTATAGCTAGTTGACGATGTTGATATTCGTCAGGTTGAATCGTTTAGCACAAACCGTCTCACATAAACAAACAGTTTACTAAGCGAACTAGCCTATTTCTGAGGTGGCGACTGTCATTTCATGTGACATAGGACTAACGCTATTAATTTCAAAACCGAAATATACGTCATAATCGTATGTATACTTGTTACATACACGTTTTTATTGCAAAGTAAGCGTCTTACCAGGGATCTATTGAATTACGTGTTACTTCTTGTCATTCCGTTTAACCAGGACGCTGTAAACCCGCCGTCTACATACAAGGTACTTTCTCAGAATTTGTTTTGTGCGGTCAAGATGACGCATTCACAGAATTCGTACCGTAGTTCTATAGAATAGGTTCAGTTATCCTTTGTTGTAAAAGCGCGTACTCTATTCATTTTTAAAGCATACTTTTTGTACCAAGAAGTGTAGCTGTGATTTCGTCCAGTATCAGCTCGAATATGAATAGCACAATATAATATTTTGACCTTGCAGTATTCCTGTCAGGGACAAAAACGGCGGTTCACGTAGTGTGTGCTGCAGCGTACTATTTATAGATTTGCTCAGCGCTGATAAGGAAAACAAATGAGCACTGATTCCCCGTTCCCATAAGTCTGTGCGTTTATGATTACGTAATTTGTAGGCGGGACTGTGACACTTTGCCATGACTTGCCCAAGAACAGTGTAAAAGGACGCACGTTGGTAACATGCTAATTCAAGAACAACGTCTGTTTTTAAATTGCATTTATTAAGGTATTTTATACGTATTAACTATACAAAAGGTTCCACGTGTTACCACTGCATTAGTCCCTTCCAATCACACATCAGCTACCAACAGGTGCCCCAGCTGTCATGACCCCGCTCCTCCAATTGGTGCTAGCTCTACTGTAATACTGTATGGGCTGTGGTGTGAAAAATGATCACTGACTTACAAGTAACTGCATCTGTAGCAATCCACTTCACCTGCAGTGCTCCTTGTGCATGTGATGGAGGTATAGTGGTGACTCGAGAGGCACAATTGTTGATTCCAAATTGGGGGACAAAAAAGGCAGGGGAAAAAAATCAAGCAATAAGTGATACATGCATATTTTTTCCATGTTTTCAAAGGCTCCTGGGTGGAGCTGCACTTCCATAGTGGCAGCAGCAGTGGCAGCATTGCTCATCATGGGGGGGAGGAGCAGGTGCCGGCCTCTGCTCACAGTGGGGACATGGAGAAGATGCTCCTGGATGCACAACATGAGTCCAGCAGGAGCAGCTCCCGGGGAAGCCTGCCTTGCGACAGGTGTCAGACCTTAAACTGCAGCTGCTTAGAGCCTTAGTGAGGGCTTCACATGTTATTGATTCACAAGCAGATGCTATAATATAGCATCTGAAATCTTGTAGATGTTGCAGCCATATACAGGCTAGCTCCTTTGTTGACTTGAAAAATCTTATTTTTCTAGTACCATGTCAGTTTTTACCACTGTCTCTAAGCACCTTACTGTCTTTACCCTGTGAGATAACATTTACCTTGTGTGATGTGCAATGTAAAATCTCATTTTGGCATTGTTGTAATTAACAAAAGTTAATGAACATAGTTATGAGGAATTACTAAGGATTATATTTACCGAGCATGTGTCCCTCCTACCAGTCCTCCTAGATCCCAGACTCCTCTGCATCTGCGAAGAGGCTCAGAGGTACAAAGCACAGGAGAGAAGAACAGTTCGCAGGTAAATACTATCTTTGGCTGTGTTCTACACCTGCATCAGTAAACTGACTTCTGAGGCTGCAAACCTCAATCAAGGAGGCTGGTACTGCTGTTGCTGTTTTGTTCTATTGTAAAACATCCACAGAGGTCAACCATGCACTCTGTATTAAGTCTACATGCATAACAGCTGTAACTAAGGATACTGATGATTTTATTCTGTTGACTGCTGCATATCTAATTAGCCCCTTCGCCAATGCAGCAGTATTTGACCATTGTGTTGCCATGTGTAATTTAATACATGATGATAACCTTCACTATTTTTATGTGTTAATTTCAGTCTGAGGAAGATTATCTTGAGCGAAGAAGAGAGGTTGAGAATGTAATGAAGAAAAATGCTGACTGGATCTGGGATTGGTCGAGTCGACCAGAAAACCTCCCGCCCAAGTGTGTACCCCTGATACAGTACTATATGTCATATATGGATCATGTCATGTATGGATCAGAAATGAAATATTTTTCTCTCTGTGTGAGCAGAGCGAATTGAATTCCTGATCCCATGTCTACAAATAATAAAGTTAAGCATGTACACTATATTTACCCCAAAGGAATTCAGCAGTTGCTGTAGGTGGAACAAAAATGGAAAGTGGAAGACTTAACTAAAAAATGAGAAAGAAATGCCAAATACATTAGAGCATACATCCATTTCTCATGCATTTAAATGCATCTCAGAACATTTCAGCATTAAACATGAACTTATTTTAGAAATATATATGTATTTTATTTGTACTATGGGACATCCCATGTGATTATGTGTACAAACTCAGCCAAAAGTAGGATGAAAAGTACGTAAATAGAACCGTGCCATGGCAATGTTGGTAACCACCCCTTCACCCCATCCAGAGAATTCCTGCTCAGGCACCCTAAACGTTCCAGCGCCCTCAGCATGCGGAACACCAGGGTCATGAAGAAAGGGGGGATTTTCTCTACGGAATTCCTGAAGGTGTTCCTCCCCTCGTTGCTCATCTCACACATACTGGCGGTAGGCCTCGGGTGAGTGCACATCACGGAATGCCTGAGGCATTGCGCGTTTATTACATAAAACACACGAAGGATGTCTTCTCGTACTCACCTCTTTCGACAACCGTAGCATCCCTATATCTTTCTCTCTACTTGCTATACAGGGACATTGCTGTTATAATCAGACAGGCTCGTTATGGCTGCACAGTTTAACACCTGGATTTATTGCTTTTCCATTGCAATAAATGGAAAATTATTTCAGTGGAAAGAATGGGTGACTTGCTTCTGTCACTTTCCTGGGGTTGAATCACGTGTGCTGTGGTAACCAGATGAAAATATCGGCAGAATACCCGCATGTCTATCTGTGGAAAAATAGAAGCGCAGTGAGTAAATACAGCGGTGTGTCACGTGCGATAACAGCAAGTTTGAATTTCACGGTTGACTGACTCCCATATTAAATCCAGGATTGCATTTTTCATTCTTTTCAGACGATGAGGGTCTTAGCAATCAAAAGGGCTATGTTTACCCTCTTTTGCTTTCTTTTCTCCCAAAGTATCTACATCGGAAGACGTCTAACCACCTCCACCAACACCTTCTGAAGAAGATGACACCAACGCTAACACCATCAGTTGCCACCATTGCTACAGTTTGCTGTGTCTCACGCTTCCTAGATGTATTGTAGGCAGGGTCATATGAGGCCCCCAGCTCCCCTCCATTTTGGCAGAATGCTGCAGACCTTCTATCCTCTCGTGAATTCTGTCCACTTTCTTCCTGTTCCCAGAGCTGCTTTAAATATGCACCGCCACAAATAGCCGACTCTTCCATTCTTCCATCGTCATAAGAGGGTGACCAGGCCAACTTCAAAGTGCTGTCATCTTCTGCCCAACATTTTCTTCAATGGGGGGTTTTTGAGTGGTGGCTTAGCGAGGAGATACAGGGTTGCTGAGACGTCGGGAAGGCTGGATCTGAAAGGGGAGTTGATGCAGTTGTGATTTTGGGTATTTGAATGCATAACAGCACAAAAAGCAAATGCGCAGCTAGGAGAAAGAGAAAAAAAAGGTCGTCTTGGTGGGAGGGGGAAAAGGGACTCACAAATGCTTGTATGGAGTAATGCTGTGGGATGAAAAAAAACATTATTGGGGTTGGATGGTTACACTGGGCAGGCACAAAATCAAAAGTTGACCAATCTGCTAATCAGAAACAACACACATGATACCATTTCCAGTGCCAAATTGTTGTTTATACCCCAAAATCAAGGGACTAAGTATAATTGTGTTTGTAGTTTGATTGGCAGTGGGTTATAAGCGATTGTGAAACAAAGGGAACATATTCTGTGAGCAATATGAAACACATTCTTGCTGCTTTACAGCTGTTGTGAGAAATCATTGAAAAGATAGTGATCTTTCAAGTCCAATAGTGTAGGCTCAAGTTATGATCTTTAATTATGTGAGTGCTTTATCTGTAATAATGTCAGGGTACTGACGGATTGTGTGCAACATAAAATGTATTCACATGGCATCTGAATGTACAGTAGTGTTATCATCACATATTCTGTATAGCTCTAAATAAGAAGTATTTAGCATAATACTGGAAATAAAGACATGGGCATATTTTTCAAAATAGTCTAAGAATTAAGACAGAAAGAAAATCAGTAATAGTTGAGCAAAAAATTAACTCTTCAGCTTAACACTGTGTATGAGACGATGAACATACCACGTGCTCATGACAGAGGAGAGCCCAGAGTTTGATGACTTGATCTAAGAGTAATCAATTTTGTAATGCTCATGACATTTTCAGAGCATGGACAATGCAATGAAACAAATTAAAGATTTGAGCATAGACTGTTGTAGTCATTTGAGGTGACCATTTTTAATTTGAGGATATATAAAACAATGAATACACAAAATCAGTTTTTAAGAAAATTAAATGTACCTCAGGCTGGCATTTCAAAAACATGACATCAAAACTATTTTGAGGAGTTAGTTTTGATCATGCTGACTGATTACATGCAGCATATTATGCCAAAATTGCATATCCAACCATATTGAAAAATAAATACGCTTCACAACACAGATGTGTTACGTTTCTTAGGGCTGAAAATATGTTAGCTCCCAGGAAAAGATGGCCTTAAGTCATGCTTTATGTTAAAAGCAGTCACACTCAGACCTGATGGCTTGAAATGTTTGGGGATGCTTGTTGGCATTCACTTCTATTTTGACTGGAAATATTTTGAAAGAAACCTTACTCACGAATGGGTGGGATATTGTGTCTCCTAGAGCCTCTGAGATGTTTTGTGTGATCATTTTTGAATTGTTTCATATAAACAATGAGAAATGTTGTAAATATGCATATTATGTGAAAACAAATTAAAAAGTGTTAAATCCTACCCAAATTGTCTAATTGAAGCATGTCTAATTGAAGCACGTAATATTCAATACACCTATAGTTGATCTAAAATGTAAAAATCATAAGTTTTGTTCATACATTTGTAGTATATCAGAGAATATCAATAATTTTAATTTATTGAATCTTTTAACAAATAGCCCAAAAAATTGTTCAAATTCAGGTAAACACAATTAAAATTTTATTTAACTTTGGTCAAAATAATCAAACAAGTGTGTACATTTCCCCTGTGTTAGCATCATTATTAAAACAGGGACTGAGGTCAAAGACTGCTTGACTCAAATTTCTGAATTTGAAAAGTGTGACAATGAACAGAAGAACTCCCCAAAATTCTCTGTGGTTTCTACACAAGCATTAGCAAACCATGGTGCTCAATGGCAGCCCGCTACAAAAACATTCTAAGGGGCAGTTATTTTGAATTCTACTTTATAGTGATGTCATAATGCAGTATGCAGTTTTATTGGTTTGAATAAATTCATTACTTCTCAGGGAGGCACTCGGCACTTTGTTTTGATTCACATTTTCTTTTTTAATGTGTAATATCTATTACATTTGACTGTATAATCTTGACTTGCCATTTTGACAGACAGCCACTGATAGCAGCAATTTATTGTGAGGAAAAATACACTTAAGAACAGTATTAAAGATGTACGTAAGGTACAGTGTTCTGTAAAACATTTGGGATGCAACCAGGACATATCTGTAGTTGTTAGGGTTACAGGGGTACGATTTTTATTTATTGGAAAACATAAGGTAGGTTTTAAGGCTGCAGATTCCCTTTGTGTAATTGCCTATTGCTTGATGATGTGTTACCAGACTACACCTTAATAAAGGAGCAAAGAACAAAGATATTGACACTTAACAAGGCTGACAACCAGTTTCTGATGGTGCTAATGCAGCTTCAAGTAGTTAATTACGAGATCTTCCTAAATCATGCTACTGAAACAGCCAGTGGGGTGACTTTTCGCATTGTTTCCACTGTTTTTTTTTTTTTTTTTCTTTTTTAAATCTACAATGTACACATGCAAAACAACAGAACATAAGAATTTAATACATACTCTTTCAAAATTTAAAAACACGTCTCTTTGTAGTTTTTGTTACTTTTATTAAGTGGTTGACACCAGACGGTGTGGTTATATAGATACAGTCAGTGAGTAAATGTTACTATGCATGAGAAAAAAATGGAGAAAAAAAAACAAAACCAAAAAAAACAAACAAAAAGAAAAAAACTGTCCACTGACCAAAAATGGCGACCTGTTTTAAGTGCTTAAACGGTAAAACACCAAGGCCTGTAAGTAGGGGCCAGGGGCGGAATGTCAACAGGTAACAACAGTGAATTTCATGTCACAGAAAGGCCCAGAATTACAGTAAAGAGACTACATTTTGACAGTTAAATGTCATTCTGTGGGTGTTCAATAAATTTGGTCGTTAAATCATAACTGGAAGGCTCAGGCTTAAAATAAACACGCTCACTTCTGAGAGTTTTGGCCTCCATTGAGTGCTGTCCATCAATTTAGCTTTCTTTTTTTTGAAGGGGGGGGGTGGAGTGGTGATGGGAGGGGTTGGCCTTCTCCTGGTCAGGGAACGCTTGACTCCGCCCTCACACTGAGGGCTCAAGCACGCCACTGACTCAAAAAGGAACAGGCCCACATTTTTTTCTCCCTCGGCCACACAAGGAAACGAGTGCATCAAATTCTTCATTAGGACAAGAAGGCCGTTTCTTTTACAGATAAACGACTAGGCTTTAAACTATGCAAGTACAAGAATATCTGCCCCCGGGATGAGCCCGATGTTTTTGTTGTTGTCATTTTTTTTTTTTTTTTTTTTTTTTTGATTTTGTCCTGGAATATATACAGGTTGTTGGTGGCGGCGACGGCGATGACGTTCTCCTTGGGGTGCCAGGCCGTGTGGAGGATCTTCTTGTTGAAGTCCAGGCTGTCCACGCTGATCTCGTCCTTCTTCCGCTTGCCTCCAGTGCACACCTTGCGTGGCTTCAGCAGGGCGCGCGGTTTACTGCTCTCCCGGGACGCCTCCAGCGTGATGTCCCTCCTGGTGCTCCGGTCGAACATCCTGAAGAAGTTGTTGTAGGAGCCGGTCATGATGGCACTGCAAGAGGAAGAAGCGGGAGATGTTCCATTTTAACAGTTTGAGTAAGCTTCTTTAACCTCCATGTGGGAAAAACTGCACCTTTAAAAACTATGGAAGGGGGTTTAATATATTGCAAGTGCTTTGCCATCCCGCACGCACGCACGCACACACACAGCGTGGGTTAATGTTTTTGCTGGCAAATGTGGATTGCTTAAAAACAAATGTGCCCCAGGAGACTTTTTTCCCCACAGTTCTCTCGTACAATAATAAAAAGCTATGCCCAACAGTGTAAAAACAGCGGGAGTGTCTCTTCGTAACTCGAAAATTGAAAACTGTCCTTGAGTGTATGAAAGGTTCCCTACCTGTCAGAACCGTTCCAGCAGCACTCAAACTTGTCAAAAATGCAGTCATTCTCATACAATGAGCACAGCTTGCTACGGAGGTATTCATGCACCTGGAACAAATGAATCAATACAAGAAATTATGAGGAGCATACAGGTGGCAAGGCAAGCTATAGTAATAGTGTTCATTGTTGGAATACATTCTTTTTACTAACATTAGAACTGACATGAATTACATCATGTAACAAAAATGAAAAGCACGTCAACAAGAGATCTTTATTAAGTGATGTTATCTTTCAGATCCTTGGCTTGATCTGAAAGATAACCCAGGACTGGCAGAGGTAACGACAGGCCTGAAAGAGTAAGTACCTGATATGTCTCCACTGGCCTGTTCTCCATGTTCAGATCCCACACCTTTACTGAGAGATAGTCTCGCGTCATCATGTACCGACCGCTGTGACTGAACTTGACGTCAGATATCGAGGAGATGATTTCCGAGAAGAAAGACCTGCTGCTGGGGTCTTCTGGCTCTTCGAAGACTAAAAATAAAACTAAATAATTATTTAAGTGCACAATTGTACCAGACGACATTGAGGGGTATGCTTGGAAAATGTGATAACATGCTCACAAAGTACTTTAGTTATTGTGAATCTGATTGTATCCTGTGATCGGTGTGGGTTATAACATTTTCAGTGTTGTCCCTCAAGAGATCAGAAACAGAACGACAATTATCTTGATGACAGTTATGGGTGATGCTAAGAAATTTGAGTTTTTATGTATTTCTATGACACACGTATCAAATAATGTCCTAGTGGCTCTGTTGGCAAAAGGCATTCACCATGAGTACAGGCTGGGCCCAATTGTTCCAGGTTTTTGGCCAACTATGACCAGGAGTTAACAGTGGCAGGACACAATTGGCCTGGTCCTGCCAGAGGTAGCGTGGATTTAAGTTGGCCAGAGTTCCTAAAATTACCCTGCATTAGTTCCTCTCAACAATGCAGCAGGCGCCCACAGGCTACCAGTTGTTGTGAGAGAAATGCACCTCTCCTTTGCTCAGTGCTAGCCCTCTAGTAGTACCTGTGTGGCCTGCAGGGTAAAATAGTCAGCAGCTCACTAGCAAGTGCATCGTAGTAGTGCACACGCATTACCCACACACTTTAGCTGGTGGCTTTTTTTGCAGCTGGCACAGCTACTGTAGAGGGACAATTGTCAGTTGTGGAAATAAAAAATAAAAATCGGGGAAAAAATCCCAAATAAAATATAATTGTGTAATATTTATCTAAGAAAAACTAATTGTAATCCGAATTTTTCTGAAGTAAATTTAAATAACCCGATTTTCTGATCACATTCCATCCAGAACTCCTTACACTGCAGATTACAACATGGGGCTGTCGCGAGACACTTACATTTGGTATGCCTATCACAGAGGGCTGCAGCCCGCATGTCACATAGCCTTATAGTTCCTTTGCTACTGCTGTACACAAACACATTGCACTGGTGTGGGTGACACTCTGCGGCTGTGATGACCTCCGTCAGCTCCTCCATGTTGGCAGGCTTTATATCTACAATGTCTGAAGTCGCACTATGAAGGAAGCAAACTTATAGTGTGGGAACACTCGGATTAACACCAACACTTGAGAAAAATTCACATGCATGTGTTCGCACACCCAGGCACACGCATACGCGCCAAAACACAGACACAGACAGGCTGTCCATCCTTGACGGCAAACGTTTTTAAAACCATGACAATACAGTACATCCAAAAGCTCACTGAAGAGAGTTGTTTCAAGAACAAGAATATCCAAGCATATCCATATCCAACAAGAATATAGTAACAGTTTTTTTTGTAACGTTTTTTTTTTTTTTTTTTTTAAAGGATACTAAAACTTCTATCTGTGATTTCTAAGTGCCATAGGTTTATTCTTAGGTCATCCGCCGAAAGGTATGTTTCGTGATCGCTATTTACTGAAATGGAATTAATGTGATATGTGTGTGCATTCGCAAATATTCTCCGAGGGCTCGCTTCCACCATTAGGTCCATAGGCATCAGCACAGGTACCTAAGAAAGGCAGAAACACAAAGGGCATGTAAGCAAGCAGTCCGGCATATACGGGCCGTTGTCCAGCAAGACTGCGGCCATTACGGGTGGAAACTAAATTAATTGGTTTCATTCAGAGCTAGAATGTTGTAAAAACATTCAGAAATTCAGAGCTAGGGTAAACAAACAAGATGTTTTTTACCGTACCGTGCCATCTTTTTTACCGTGCCATCGTACAATATATTACTGGTTCTCCACTGTTAAATTCAAAGCAGGATGTAGGATGCAAAATAAATAAATAATAACAACAGTAATTTTTAAAAAAACTAGATGTTGTCAGTAAGAGACATTCCCAAACATGGTGAGGACAAACAGGAATTCCAGCATACTGGGGCCCAGGGGCATTGCTGTCATTCCTATTGGCTGAAGCTATATTTATTGGTCATGTACAGGACAATGGATTGGTCAATCAGACGGCACGTTTTCCACAAATAAGAAAGCATTAAAGCACAAGGCAAGAAAATTCTATTGAAAAAGAAGTAGATTTTTATCCTGTACTAAAGTGTTGGGAGACGAACCCGTAGTGACGTTATTCTAAAAGGATCTCCGCGCAGTCTCCCTTCTTCATCTTTCAGGTTGTAGCCCTCTGCCCTTTTGTCCCGTTCACTGATTTTCCACAGTTTGATCGTTTTGTCTGTAGAAAAATATATCAAAAAAGTGGCCATAAATCTTCAGCATCAGAACCAAGTGAGCCTAACATCTTCTCAAAAGAGACAGCGCTATGAACGGTTGAATGCATGCTCTTACCGTTTGTTGAGAGCAGGAAATGAGCAGCATTTTGTTGGGGTAACCACCTAATTTTGTTGATTTTTTCCTCGATTTCTAAGCTTTTCAAGTAGTCAAATTCAGGTTCGTGACTCTGGAAAGTGCTGTACACATTGTACTCCCCTCTTGAGTGAGGCCGATTTTTACTCTGGGAGGAAACACGCATACATACGGCAAAATTAAACATTTTCAATATCTGGAATATTTCATACTCATTTGAAATAATGAGATTAAAAAAACAACCAAAAACCATTCTACAGTTTGGCTACGGACTTGTTAGGAAACTCACCTCCTGTTCACGCTGAAATATGACAACTCTGCCGCCTTTGTCTCCTGTAGCTAGCAAGTCTCCAGAGTAATTGAATTCAACTGTTGAAATAATGTCCGCTGCAAGGAACAAAACACATTGTTATTATACGGTGTTGGTCAGAGTCAATTCATTTCTGCTGCTGGCTACTCCCCTGTCCCCAGGCCACCGTAGTGGCTTGTCTGTCCTCCAGCAGTGCAGGAAAAACACGTCCAATGCACTTTCCTTAACATCTGGGGATTTAGACCATTGCTGTTTCTCTCTCTATCTCCTTGACTGGATTCTCTTTTATTATAAATGCAATCTTGAATGTTCAGCACAGTAAACACCGCCAGCTGGTGGAAAGGGTACTTTTTCCTGTTCACCCCCGCCCCCGGAAGTCTCGGAGGACACAATGAAGAGAAACGCAAGGGTGACTCATTCTCCATGAAACAGAGGCAATTAGCACAGTGAGGAGGGACACTCGCTTCATGCAGTGCGGTAGCCTCAGGACTGACAGCTCATCTGTGGGCTATATTTAGCACACATTGCAAATGACCAAAACTCAGCAGTGGGGCATATGAAACAGACTATGGGAAAATGATGCTTGAGGCATGCTCTGTAAGGTAATTTGGCAGCAGTTTCGATCCCAGGTCTTCCAGCAGTACCCATAAGCAGGGCATTTAACCTGGGTTATTTCAGTAAATTAATTTATTTCAGTAAATATTAAACAGCCTAAATGGTTACTTTGCAGGTGCACTACATTGCCCTGGAAATGGGTGCCTTATTGGCGAGTGTGTCTGGCGAGCCACAAGCCCAAATGTGCCCCATGGTCTGGAATCGAATCCTGACCGTGCCAGTGCCATCTGTGGTGGGCAGCCGCAAAGGGCAGTGCATAATTGGCCGCAGTGTCACCCAGGGAGGGAGGGTTTCAGTAAAAGGGTATTCCCTGCCCCGTCGCGCAAGACTCCTTCAATAGATTGGGCCCCTACTGCATCTTACATCTTGTAAGTCGCTCTGGATAAGAGCATCTGCTAAATGCTTGAACTTTAAAATGTACTGCAGTCCTCCGTCGCGATCAGCTGGCGCACTGCAGAGTGAAAAGAAATGGCAGCTGGCTACAAATATTTCGGTAGACACACGTGCTCTCCCAAATTGACAGTGGATTTCACAGCAACGGGATGGGCCTACACAAATTGGGACACTTTTCCCCAAAATAGAACAATGGGGTACATTTTCAGAGCGGATTCAGATTAGAGCTCATTACTTGTTTGTTGATTAGACCTAGTTGAATTGCTCTGTTCCAACACCTCTACCAAAACACTATTAGAACTTTGGAGCCTACATGGGAGACAGACTTCCTGAAAAAAGTGTTTTGAATGGCATTGTCTCAGATTTAATCAGAGAACAAATCAGCTACTTGGTGTTGGCAGAAAAACAAAAGATTCATACTGGAATAAAAACTCTTTACGAAGCATTCCTGTTACTCTGCTCGCTATGTCCCTTTTTTTTTTAATTTTTTAAATTTTTAATTTTTTTAAACTAACACGCTGAGAGGCCTGAGGATGCTTTCATTACTTCACTACTTTCATTACATTACTGTATACCTCTATTCAACAGTCCTTTTAAACGTGCCCTTATACAAAATAAATAATCACGCTTTTTATTGCAAAAAACACACCAAGAGGACAGAGGATGAAAACAGAATATGCAGGGCCTGTGAACTACAATGACCTTCCCTCGCTCGGAAACAAAGGACTCAGATGAAAGGAATGATGGGAGCGCTAATTCTATGGCATTGTTTTTGTAGGCGATGTGTGAGAACCATACAAGGTTGGCGTGAAGAACAGTAAAAACGGTACATTGTGATCACCGTCTACTGGGGGAGGCATTGGGCGAGGGGATGCTAATTAACTGACAGGCTTCAAAGCATCACACGTTGTGCAGTACAGACCCCGTATTAAACATCATGAAAGTTGAGGCTTAATGCACACAAAAAAACCTGCTTACCCACGGAAGGTACGTGAAAGGGAGATCAGCCTGAATGTTCAAAAATAGTCCACAAAGGAACGTACTCCATGTCCTACAGCTGTGTTTACAAAACAAAGACCGAGGGCCAGCATGCGCACAAATCATCGGTCTGAACAAAGCTATTAGACAACCTAAACGAGGAGGGTCACCCATGCTATCCATTCATAAAAGTCACAGGACTATAAATAATACGGCCTTATTAAAACAAGAATACTCTGATAAATATGGTACCCCCCATGTCTGTCAACATTGTTCTCGTAGTTCTTTTTGTTGTAAATTCCTAAACAATTAACAAAACTCGGATAATTCTCACAAAAATGGATAAACATGGCTCTGGTAATAACCTACACAGAATAATGACTGTTGCACCCGGCAAAACAAAATGATCTGTAATCAAACGAAAACCAAAAACAATTAACCAAAACAAAACGAACCGAAAACAAGCCGGCAGAAACAAGAGCACTTGAATCTTTGGAATACATTGACTGTCCCAAGCATTTGTTGTGTAAAATATAAACATCCATGCTCAAGCTATGGGGTGAGGAGTGAGACAAATTGTACCGTCATACCTTGTTGGAAGGACGAGGCTGACACCGGTGTGGCGGAACCAGCGGTGGAAGACTTAAAAGCCGGTGAAAAGCCGCGGGGGGCCGCGCTTCATTCTCAACAGGGATGAGCCGGCACTGGGCCCGCCCGTGGTGGCAAAGCAACGCTGACAGAAGGGCTGCCCTTTCCCTTCTCGGTCTGCCTCGCGTCCAACCATTCACGGCCATTGAGACTATATACTGCCACTGCATTGTCCCAAAAGCCAAGGGAGCCCCCTCGGACGACCTTGCTATATGAGGGATACCAGTCTTCTCTCTGGGCACTACCCAGATATCTTAGCTAGTCTGTTCCTTGTCCAAAGCGCTATCTGCTTCTCAAAAACAATGTGTGTATGTGTGTGTGTGTGTGTGGGGGGGTGTATATTAAAAAACAAACAAAAATAAAAGCAGTACAGCCACTAGCCTTGGTGCGTTACATCATGTAGCACTGCGGCGCTGTTGCTGAGCTTATGGCCAAAATGTGGCTTCTTTGAGCTGGGAAGGAGATGAAGCAGCACACCCAAACCTTTCAGCATGTTCCTCAGTGCAGTGCAGCGGAGCAGCTTGTATTGCATGGCAGGTCTTGTCAAGAAAAAGCTGGATCGACACCATCTACCTCACTGCCAGCCAATCGAGGAGCACTCCTACACATACATAGACATGTATATATGCATGTGTTGTATATGTGTGTGCATATACGCAAACACACATATGTATATGCAAATCATTAGCTCTGACTTAAATAACTGGTAGAAGAAGAAACTGTGCCACCAGTCTCTCTTTCTCTCTGTATCTCCCTCCCTCACATACACACACACTGCTTGAGCCAATTTTACAACAAAAGGGCTGACTTTGATCGACTAAAATACATGATTCATTTCCCCCCGTACAAGTTTCTGGTCCAAGCCGTCTTCAGCACAGAATGGTAGAGAACACTGGCGTGCATGCAGCATTACAAATGAAGGCTCATCTTGTCATTACAACACTCACTCACACAGATATGCAGCCTATGGGGGCAATTTACTAAAAAAAACCAGCAGGAAATTACTGCGACTACTGTAAAAACATGCACATGCACAAGTCAAACAATATAAAAGCAATTATGTAATTTAACACAGCCACAGAATACATGTTTAAATACTCTGATATTAGTAGGCGAGTATGGGAGTGTGTAGCTTCAGGTCATCTTTGATCTCCTCAAAAATCTCAATTACTGCACAACTTAGGAGCAAACAAGTTTTCGTAAGGTTTTTGTCTTAAATCTCTAAGAGGTATGTTGGGAGTAGAATAGTCACTCCTCAAATTTTTTATCTATGATGCCGATAAAATCACCTTCTAGCAACAATTATAGCAGCCAAATCAATGCTCTCATTCTTCACCCAAACTCAGCACCTGCTTTCTACAGGTTTAAAAAAACAAAAAAAAAACATGTCTAATTATTTTATTTATAAAATCACATGAGGTCATTCCATATACTTGCTTTTATCTGCCTACTCTCCCCCTAATTTCTGTAGGCTCAAGCATTAGTTCTAACCTACAAATTCAGCCGCCCCTGCTTTTATCATGCAATCAGCAAGAAATTCTGGCATTCTAGTTCAGTAAATGTGGACAGCCACTTTGTTGCAATTGGTGACGGTTTTGCAAATACAAAACGCCCAGAATTTGCTTAGTGTATATGGCCCTATGAATGCTTGTTTTCTGAAGAGCTGTATAAAGGCTTGGTTTTCTAGATTGAATGTCATTTCAAAATGTGAACCAGCAATACATTTATCAAAGCCTTCATGACATGGATGTACTAAGTAGAATAATTGACTCTGTTCCAAATGAGGCATGCTGGCTTTTGCATTGTGTTCTACTGATAAAACTACGAGAAGTACAATTCAGTTGCATTGACATACAAACAAGCTTGCTTTTAGGCTAATCCTCGGATTTCACTGTAATACGTAGCCTGCTTATACATTTTGTTCAAAACTTTTTACCCTGAAACATTATTTCACAGAAGATCCATGAGGCCAAATTACATATGTGTGTGTGTGTGAATAGCCTTTTAACAAAATGTCAGGTGTCAGAACCCAAAAAGAAGTGCACATTATCAAGATGGAACTGGAGTGAGTGACCATTATCTTCAGCTGCGGGCTATTCTTTGACGACTGAACTGGTGTTTCTCTTACCCAAGCTAAGGCAATATACTCATGCTCACACACGCAATAAGAAGGCTGCAGGCCGTGACAGGGTGGTTAACAAAATGGATTTGTAACCAGAAGGCTGTATGCTTAAATCCCGGGTTGAGCCACTGCCATTGTCGCCTTGGGCAAGTTTACGTTTTGTGGAGCAGCCTAAATACATTGAACATTATTGCCAAAATAAATACTAGCTAATCAACATATAGCTAGCGGAGGCACATTTACTAGCAAACTAACTTGCTGAACAGTTGTCAGTCATAACAGATTTCGCGAACGTCTGATAGAATGTAATCACATAGCTACTGTATATCCGGTGATTCCGTACGATGGTTACAAAGTTACTGTTTCCCCTTTTATTGCAGCTGGGGCTAGCTACTTGTAAGTTCCAAAATATGACCAAATGAATCAAATGTGCATTTATATTATGACGAATCGTGGTTTGTTATCTAGTTAGTCAGCTACCTACCTAGAGTACATTCATTTAAAAAAAAATCCATAGAATGTCATTCATCGGATATAGCTAGTTGTAGTTGGTTAGCTACCAACCACGCTAGCTACTAGTGGCTTCCATAAGTACAACTTTGATTAATGAATGCAAATCCCAATTTTAAGAAGCGATCTAATATAATAGCAAGTTTCAAAAGAAGGACATAATTAGTACAACCAGTGGTTAATTTAACGGACCTAGCTAATGCAGTATACCAGAGTAGAAAACTAGCTACAACGACAACTTGGACGCAGCACATAGACGTCATTCGAATGATTCGATTTGTAAGAAAATGTCCCGGTTTCAGATTCAAGGTAAAAGCAAAGGTGATAATCTCATCCATAACAAGCTAAATTAAGACATGCTTTCCCTATAAAGTTGGCAATACAATCTATCTATCGGTTATTGAATGTGTCCAATATCCCGATAGCCAGAAGCTAGCTAGGCAGAACTAGCTAGTGGCACTGAGGGACCTGTGTGGCCATTGCTACTCCAGAAGTAGCTAGCCAATTCACTAGCTAGCCATTGTCAACGTTGCTAGCTAAACGTTATGCTAGCTAGCGAACGTTAGTCCTCATTCTCAGTTAGATGTGTTAACTATCACACACTGGCTAGTCCATAAACGCTCTCTAGCCAACTAGATAAGCACCAAATGACACCGACACTGTCAAATGTCATTTCATGCATTAAAAACACACACGAGATTACCTTCCGCCACATCTTCGTCTATGGCTCCTTTCACTTGGGAGAAACACCATTGGAAATCATTCCCACCTCCAACACCTGCAACACACAACGTACAATTATCGAGACCAAAATTAACATCAATGCATTTTCTCTTTGACTGGTTTCTGCATTCCTAGCTAGCAGCAACTTGCAGCTGCAATCGCTGGCTCGGATATGCTAGCTAGCTTTAACTTGCAATGCAGCTAGGCCGCGCTTGTGTGAGTGGGAGAGAGGGCCCCCGCCTACAATAAAGTTGGCTGCCGTACCTGCCATTGCTTCTTCCTGCAGCAGACCCGGCGTTACCAGGGGTTCCTCTGAGCTTTTTTAGAGTAGTCACGTTCGGGATGCAAAGCGTCTGACGGGGGGAGGAAAGTGATTAAAAGAGCCGAGAATCAGAGCCACCAGAATTGCCCGTGATTTTTTTCTTTCCAAAATGGCGCACATTGCCAGTCGACATGACACGGTGACGTCATTTAATAGACACTCTTCAAAAGACTGCTTCGTTCCCTCTTGAGATTGAGAAACAGGAAGGTAGTAGCTGGAGTTGTGTGTGGGAAGTGCTTGGAGAACAGGCAGTTGCTACGACTGGTTGATGCCGAACGTGCTAGTTTTCTGTGAAAGCACATTTAGTTTGCAGAGAAATGCCAAGAACAATGCATATTTATGGAATTCCGAGGCTGACGACCACAGTACGTAGTTTACCGAGGAAACCCAAAGTTTCTACCAAGTCCCTTTTGGCAACAGATGCGTATCAGGTTGGCTAGAAGGTGGCTGTGTGCGTTGTTGTTGTGGCCTGCACATACAGACATGTGATTGATGTGTTCACATTGCTAGTTATAGGCTGACTTATACTTTCTGTGTATTTAAAGTTAGCTTGTCGCGCAGATTTTTTAGCTATCTGCCTAACGTGTAGGCATGTCCGTTTTAAATGCGTCCTCAGATGAACATTTTTGAATGGTAGCTAGACTTCTATGTTGCATGTGCAACAATTCAAAAGCGAATGTAAATCCGTGAAATATCCATAAAGAAAGGATAAAAACTGCATTTATTTGGTGAAATATCAACATTAAGCTTGCACGATTTTAGTCTTAGATATGTGGAACACCAACGATACAGTAACACTGAAATCTGAAGTTACATGTCTATTTTGTCCAATAGTGTCATTTGTCGCTCTCTTATGGAGCAACTTGGTACTACATTAAGGTACAGTATATATTTCCCCTGAACCCTTTCTAATTCGTCATCAACCTTTCAAAGTAAAGTACGTTTACTTACTCTTAAAATATTTATAGTTTTTAAAGCTCCTATAACATTTGAACCAATCATGTGCAGTAGGGTTTAAAAGGGAGCATGCCTATTCTCAGGCATGCTCAGGCAACCAAAACGAAAATAATCAGTTAGGCACAACTCGTTTATTCACATCTGTCTAAAAATATCACCATGAAGTGTATTAATTATTTTTGTTCTTTTGTGGTGGACTTGTTCAGAAGGCCTTGATTCTGTCTCGAACACTTGATGTATTATATTAATCGTTGATTAGCCTATATATTATTCTGTAGTGTCAATGAATTTCAGATGTTATTTTTTTTTTCAAACCCTCATGCTATGTATGCACTAAAATGTGTTTGTGTGATTATTTAATGTATAGACACATGTTTATATACATGTATATGTACATTTATAAATGTATATAATGTATTGATAACTGAAACATTGTTAACATTTTTTGGCCGTATGTTGTCAAATACCATTTTAAAATGGCAAAACAGAGTCGGCCATCATTTCTCAAACATATCTGAATGACCAGTTCCATCACACACAGTGCAATTTATATCACAGGATGAAGCCACATAATGCATGCTCAACCCTGCAAGGCATGCTTTTAACCTGTATTGCTTCAATACATATCCTGTTGTAAAAATGGATAATGTGTGCATTTTAGCTATGCAGTGTGTCTTGGTTTTGGAAATCTGAAAAGCAAAGGAAAATGTATTGTAACCTACGTGTAGCACTGTTTAATGTTATTATTTCACACACACACACACACACACACACACACACACACACACACACACACACACCGTATGTTCCCAAAGTAATAGAAACATTAACAGTGTAGATTGCAGCCCCTTTTCATCAATAATGAAAGGGCTTGAGAATGAGAAACACAATTCTATGCTGTAACACATTCAGTTGCTGGTAAACATGAACAGACAAATTGATGGAGTGCATCTGCTTTCAGCAATATACAACTTAATTACTCTAGTCCTGTTTGTAAAATAGCATAATATTTGCATAATACTGGGGTAGGGGGTATTCTCATTTGCTGGTGTCAGATACAGTTGAGAAAGATGCACTGTTCTGGGATTCAGAGCCTCTGAAGAACAAGTTTTGAAGTCCTATTTCTATATTCTCATTTGAAACTTCTCCTTTATTCTCAGCATTAGGGTCTATGGACATTCAATTACACACACAAAACCACAACAGAACAAAAATGCAATTTCAGCATATATTTATCTTTCTTTCAGTTCACTTGAATCAGTTCCTTAATAGTGATTTCCTGTATACTTCTGGTAGACTTGGTTTCTCTTATTTTGGGTTGAGATTTTACCATAGGGATTCTCTTTTAGGTGGCCAGCCTAGGACTATGTAACCAAACAAACAAGTCATTCGAAAGAACACCCCCCCAAAAAAAAAAAAATTAACAATGACCTTGGGATCACTTGGATGTGGCTGCTAAACAACAACCATCCTGCTAAAGCAATCTTTATCTGCATGATCACTGAATAATTGTGCAGATTATTCAGTGGTTACTGTTAAAAACATGTAGCTGTTTAGTATAATACACATATTTTAGAATTACAATTATAATACAAGAACCTGAAAGTCTAACATTTGCAGTTTATGAAATATAAACAATGTGAATTAATTTTTAATTTTTAATTTTGCTGAGGGCCCTTTGGGATTCCTTCACAGACCCCAGTTTGAGAGCCTCCCCAGGAGTGTTAACTAACATAGGTTTTGTTATGGGTTCACAGATTCTAATGGCCCAATTTTGTCAGTCCAAAAGGAAGGCACAAAAACGCTTTGTGCAATGTTGGTATTTTTCCGCAGTGTAAATGCAAAAAAAAAAAGGCAGTTGTGCCAAGGTTCTTCAAGGTTTCACCCTTGTGTTTTTAGTGCTTGTGCTGAATGGGAGTAAAGGGGGCTGGATCAAGCCTTTGGGGGTGAAGGCTTTTCGTTTTTTTTTTTATTTTATTTTAATGGATCAGTAATATGTCACAAAAAATGGGTTTTAGAGTAAATGGACACTCATGCTCATAATGCCAGACCTCTTGATAGGGTATTTTATGCAAAAAATAAAGATGTATTGGAAATATAAAAATAAGATTTATATGTTGGGGCAACATCATATTCATGAATAGCCAACATGCAGGAGAAGATCCATTTCATGATGTACATATCCTTGAAAGAGTTGGGCACATTCTGAGTGATTGCAGAGCTGAAATAAACAGGCATTTCTGATTTATTGTTTTGAAGGTTTATTTCTTTATCATGGAGAGAAAGTGTGAAAAAACCCCATCAAACATATAGTATGTGTGTGCGTCTGTGTGTGCATTTGCATGTGTGTGTGTGTGTGTCGATCTGCCTGTGTCTGTCTGCCTGGAAGCCAGACGCCAGAAGATGAACTCACCGCAACACCCATGGCCGTATTTGGAGAAAATGTTGAGGTCTTGCATGTACTTCAAGGGATATTTCACATGTCAATTCTAAAATACCAAATAAGCCAGTTAGGGGCCTAAAAACTATCTGAGTTGATTAATAGGCATGGACCTAAGACAAAAATACATAGAAACCCTTAAACAAAAACCCTTAAAGAACTTTAACTGTCAGAAATTTGAAGTAATTATTGGCACTCATGGAAGTGTTTCATTTTAGTTCTGGACTACATCAAAGATTACCTGGAACTTTCAACATTTTAGACCTCTCACAGTACAACAATCCAGATACTCCCTTATTACACAAATTTACAGAATTGTTTGTTCAACTTCAAAAGAAGCTGGTTCTCAAAGTTGTGTTCTGGGACTGAAAATCAGTCCTGCTGTGCTAAAGAGCCTCTCGCAGACAGGCGAAGCAGGTAAAGCTGTGTTCTCCCTCAGAGACAACTGGCACCCTGCTGGAAAGGACTTGAGAATGTCAATATTATTAGCTGTGCGAGATGGGTATCTAGCTGCTCAGTGCTGTCCTGAATGCGAGTGCTTCATGTTGGCGTCCTCATCTGAGGAGTTGTTGGTGCCATCACCTGGGCACTGTAGGGGCTCCGTTTCCAAGCTAACGTTGATGTAGTCCAAACCTAAAACAAAACATTTCCATGAATGCCAAGAATCACTGACTTTTTGGAATTACACGTTGACAATGAATAATTTTTTCTTCCGATTGCAAGTTAAGATAGTTTCATGAAATTAAAACAACATCTTGCAGTCCCACAGTCGGTTGTTTTGGCTATATAATCTATCCCATGCACCGCTTCTTTAAGATTTCTCTTAATTTCCAGAGTAGCTTCGACCACCTTGTGTCGTACAGAGGTCCTTGATGTGAGAGTGGAGTTAGGCTGTAGGTCATGTACAAGGGCTTTAAATGCTGGTTGATCCACTAAAGGGTTGCAGACCCTGGTCTATGAAGTTCAACACCGCATGGGCGATGGTCCTCTGAGAGACGTGCTTGGTTTCTCCCAGCTTGAGCTGCTTGAGGGTTGAGGGAGCTGTCTCAGTCACTGATTTTCTTTTCCGTGCGGCCGATGTCAGGGCAATATATTTCTCCAAGTGATTGCCATGCATTCTCTGCAAAGACATAAACAGTAACCATTTAGTAGCTTATACTATTTGAATGCAAACTACTCTACACACGATTCTATGATCTGAAATGACCAAATTAACTTATATTTGACCTATTCAATAATGTGGCCTATTCCAAAACACCAATGACCCATTTCAGCTCTACCAGCCAGCTTGGTATCATGACCTGCTTTGAGCATGTCTGTACTTTGCCAAAGCTCATAACTTTAGCAGCTAGCTAGCATGCCAACCATCATGAAATGTCGAAACATGGCTCACATGCGAAGGAATAGGAATATACCGTTGCTAGCTAGTTAATGTTAAGTATACTCTTAACTCAGTGTACTCACAAGCTCTTACATGTCCGATGCCCGGACACCACACAAGTTCACAACAATGCTGATTTTGAGTTTGAAAATGTTGAGATGGTGATGTGCAATGCAGTCGTCACCTCAGCATATCAGCTCATATCTTACCCCAAAATATGGCTCCAATACTAGAGACACGGGCTGGCCATCCAGTTCTGATGTAATCTCTGAGCATAGTGAACAATGGCTCTGAAGCTGAAGTATCCTGTAAAACCTGAAGAGACACTGCATCCTACAAAGGAGAGTGCACCAGGTGCACCAGATATTCTTCAGCTGCTAGAGGTGATTAGCCCACCATGGGGACAGAGCAGGACAGGTCTGCCATAAATGTGTCCAACCATTAACTGCAACTGGTAGTTATACTATGGTAGATAGTTCGCCCACTAATAGAGCTGGAGAGCGTTGTGTCCTATGCCAGTGGTGGACATTATGGCTGTCGGGGCTTAGTCTTGAGAGTGAAGGAGCCACTATAAAGGCGCCAGTCTTTGCATGCCGAGATACATGCAAGAGCTTTGTACTCCCCTACTAAGTACATCTGCTCTGTTGGGCTCAGAGCACGGGAGGTAAAGTGCTATGGGCCAAAATGTAGCTGAGACTGGACAGTGTCCACAGTGGCAGCAGAAGCATCATGTGGTGATGAGAGTGGGGCAAGAGGAGCTGAAATGAGTGAGCATGGGGAGGTGTCATAAGGAGGAATGTCAGGGACTTGATAGCCTCCTGGCATGCTGGGGTCCAGTCCCAGTGAGCATCCTTCTTGACTAGCTGCCAGAGAAGCACAGCGATGGGGGAATATTCTGGTAAAAACCTCAAGTAGTAGGTGGTCATGCCCAAAAACGACATCAGCTGTGAGGCTGATGTGGGAACTGAACCCTGTGGAAGGCATCAACGTTTGAGTGGAGTGGGGAGATTCCCCCCGCTAACACGCAGAACACTCTAATTTATCTTCATTCAGTGTGAGATTGTAGTGGTTGAGAGTGGCGAAGACCTGACACAAGCACTCGTCGTGGGTTGCGGTGTCAGGTCCATGCAACACTATATCATTTCAGTACACCACAAGACAGGGGCCGTATGTATCAAGCCACTCAAAGTAAAAAAGTTTTTAATAATTGGTGACTTTTACTCCTACACTCAAATTTAAGAATAAAAGTGATTTATCAAATTTCTCTTGACTTAAAAGTACTCTGAAACTGTCAGGTATTTAAGAGACGTCTGGAGCTCTCTTAACTCGGCTAGGAGTAGGCAAGATGGCACAGTTGCGAAGACAGAGATGTGTGCGCACCTTCCAAGACAGGAAGAATGTTTTAGAAATGTCTGATGATGCATAGTTAATCAAACGTTATCACTTAGATCGTCAGGGAATCATCTTTGTCACTGATCTTGTGCGTGATGTAATATCGCCAGCAACTTTGAGAAGTAGCACATTTACACAGAGATGCAAGTTATTCGCAAATTATTTTGAGTATTGAGCTACAATACTTCTATAATTGAGTACCAACCTTAATAGGATCTGCAGTTTGTGTAGTCCAGCATCCTGACAGTTGCCCACTCCACTGATTGTGACATTGCCACAAAAAGTTTTAACTACAATAAAATAATTGTAGCTCAATAGTCAAAATAATTGTACTGTTGTTGCTCATTAACAATATTGCAATATGAACCAAATGTGTCTCATAAATAAAGAAATAAGACTACGAACCAGTGCCAGATGTTGCCTTCTTGAAAGTGGAGATTTTCCTGACGCGCTTTGGATAGAACATTGAGTCCAAATCGTGCAGGCAAAGCTTGCATTAATTTTGTCTGCGATCTGCCTCCATGCCTCTTTTTTATAATGACTTGTAAGTGTGGGGCTAAATGTATTTATTTCCTTTTTTGCGTTGATCACTACCAACATCACCGTTTCCTCCACAGTCCAATTCGGTTTTCTTTTTAAATCCATTTTTCTTAGCCTAACATTAGCGAACAAGGGATATTTTATAATGAGGGTCTGTTTAACTTTATTGGAAACTCGTGTTGACCATCAAAGAATATAGATTTTCCAAAAGCAGAGTGGTTCTTCCTCTTTGCGATTTCAGCGATTGATTACCTCATCTCAATATTTTCATTTGCGACAGCCGTGATTGCTGCAAAAACACACTTAAGAGTTACTCTTGTGAATATTTAAAGACTCACCTATGAGAAAGTGTGAGCTGCTTGATAACATTTGCTACATGTTATCACCAGGGCTCTAAGAAAGGATAGTTGGTGCTAAGCTCAAGCAAACAGCTATGCATGTGTTGCAGTATACTCCAGTGTGGGTGATGAAGGCCGTCAGGTTTTTGTTGTCAGGGTGGAGAGGGATCTGTAGGTAGAGCCTGGAGAACACATGTGAGCCATGGAAATGTGTGGTAAGCTCCTCAGATGTGGAGAGCAGAAACAGTCATTGCGAGTGAGCAGTTGACTGCTCGCAAGTCAACATAGAGTTTGATAACACCCAATTTCTTCCACGCAATCACTAAGTTTGTCACCCAGGGGGAGGCATCAATGGGCTCGATTATGCCTGCTGCCAGAATATGCTGTAGCTCAGTGGTAATGTTGTCGTACAGAGCCTGGGGAATCCGCCGCAGTGGTTGAATTGCTGTGAGTTGCTGTGGGGTCGAGGAGTGGCAGGTATGTAAAGGCTGTGAGGCAGCCCAATCCATTAAATAAGCAGTGCAGCTCCACAGTAGCAGTACTGCTTGCATGGATGCAGTTGGCTCAATGGTAACTTGAGAGATATGAACAGCAATTCCAAATTGGAGGAAACAGTTTTGAAAAATGCATTGTGGTCATGTTTAAGCTTCCTGGCAGAGAGAACCAAGTTTTTGGCCAGAATGTCTTGGTCCTGCTGGAGTTCATGATTCCCTTCACCAGGTACCAGTAGATGCATATTTCAATGTAGGTATGCTCCTTTCAATGTAAGCACTCTTTTTTCTGAAGCTAAACCCACAGCTGGTGTGCATGGCCAAAAAGCTCTGTCTTGGTCTCATCTGACCATAACATTGTATTGCATTTTGAACATACAATATAGCTCTTTGCCTGCATTGTTTATTTTATACAGCCAATACAGCCAAGGATGTAAACAATATGCCATGCCATACCGTCTCAGTCACCAGATCTCAACCCAATTGAACATGGGAGATCCTGGCATGGTGCCTGAGACAGCGTTTCATCTACAAAACACCAAATGATGGAATTTCTTGTGGAATAGTGATGTTGCATCTCTCTATTAGAGTTAAGACACTTGTGGAATCTATGCCAAGGTGCATTGAAGCTGTTCTGATAGCTCGTGGTGCCCCAATGTCCTATTAGGACACTTTATGTTGGTGTTTTCTTTATTTCTGCAGTTACATGTATCTAACAAGGCGGCAGTGTTAGCATAATGGTTAAGGAACTGGGCTTGTAACGCAAAGGTTGCAGGTTCGATTCCCAGGTGGGAACACTGCCGTTGTACCCTTGAGCAAGGTACTTAACCTGAATTGCTTCAGTAAAATATCCAGCTGTGTAAATGGATTGTATGTAAAGAAATGTGAACTGTGTAAGTCGCTCTGGATAAGAGCGTCTGCTAAATGCCTAAAAACAAAAAACAAACATTTAACAACAAAAATAATAAAAAGGAACTGTTGTTGGCTCATAGATAACTTCTACTTTTTTCATGTTTGCGTACGACTCTTCCTCCTCAATGCTTTAAAATTCATGACATAAGCAGTCTCACATACCAGATAAGAAAAAGGTAAAACAACTTTGCAACACTGCCTTTGTTCCTCAGATACCGTCTGTTGCCTGTATGGTGTCAGACATGTCATGACAATAGAATTCTGAGTGAGTTTTTGAGTCATAATTTAGAAAAATAAATCTAATTTTAAACACCAGGATCTACTTTTCAGGTAAGCATATTTTGTATGGGTATATTCCTGGGATAAGAGTCAAGCATAAATCCAATACATGAAATGAATAAGGTATAAGAGTCAAAATGCAAATACATGTCCTTTTATTGGAACAGTTTCCTGTCAAAAAGTATGAACCGTAAGGAGAATGTAATTCTTGCACACAAGGGTGCGAGTTGCCCCTAAGAGTGGTGATTAATTGAAACACGGTGCATTCAAATTTTGCAGCCAGCTGTTGTTCGTCAGATCTGAAACGGGTTAAGCGAGGAATGAGTCATGTGATATGTGTAAAGAGCCTTGCCATTCCAGCTGCTCATGTTTATTTGGCTTTTAGTGTAGCAATGAGAGCTGAATTCCCCTTACCAGTTCTTTCTGAGTGTCATTCTGAGCACTTTGGCATCCTCTGGTTAGTTGCTCCCAATCAGACCTGTGATTAATTTGTTAACTTATTGGTGCAAGATAAAATTTAATTCAAGGAAATAATTATGTTGAGTTGATTCTGTTGTTAAGTAGTAGTATAAAAGTAATTTGAGTAATTTCATTCCAAATGAACAACATTACCAACATCTCCCTGGTACATATAGAGGCTCAATAAAAACACTGCAGAGATTCAGCACTTCAACATAAGCTAAGCTTGGCTAAATAGATGGACAGATTTGTATGCATTCCACTATAGTATGTTCACATGACTGCTTATTTCTTTACACTAAACCATTAACCATGCAGGATCCTGTTGAATGTCATAGACCTTATAAACATCAACTGTCATTTGACTGTTGATTACCTCTATGTTCTAAAAAAATCTATTAAGAAACCACCACATCAAGGATTTGACTACCTGGGTTAATGGATGAAGAGCAGATGTGTGAGCCAGGCTAGACTAGGCAGAGGACTCTAGGCAGGGGGCTGTGCAAAGAGGACTATGGAGACAGGCAGGCTGAGGATCCCTGCAGACAATAATTTTTAATACAGAATTTATTTACATAGCAATCACTACTGCATGAGGCTGTATTTCTTTTCCTCCTTTTTTTATTGACTGGTTACCAAGGATTTTGTTGTCTTTCTTAAATGCACACTTCAGATATACACTCAGTGGCCACTTTATTAGGTACACCTGTACACCTGCTCATCAATGCAATTATCTAATCAGCTAATCATGTGGTAGCAACTCAATGCATAAAAGCATGCAGACATGGTCAAGAGTTCAGTTGTTGTTCAGACCAAAAATCAGAATGGGGAAGAAATGTGGTTTAAGTGACTTTGACCATGGAATGATCATTGGTGCCAGACAGAGGGGGTGTGAGTATTTCAGAAACTGCTGATGTTATGGGATTTTCATGCACAACAGTCTCTAGAGTTTACAGAGAATGGTGAGAAAAACAAAAAACATCCAGTGAGCGGCAGTTCTGTGGGCGAAAATGCCTTGTTAATGAGAGAGGTCAGAGGAGAATGGCCAGACTGGTTCAAGCTGACAGGAAGGCGACAGTAACTCAAATAACTATGCGTTACAACAGGGGTATGGAGAAGAGCATCTCTGAACACACAACATGTCGAACCTTGAAGTGGATGGGCCACAGCAGCAGAAGAGCACACCGGGTTCTACTCCTGTCAGCTAAGAACAGGAAAGTGGGGCTACAGTGGTCACAGACTCACCAAAACAGGACAGTTGAAGATTGTAAAAACATTGCCTGGTCTGACGAATCTCGATTTCTGCTGTGACATGCAGATGGTATGGGCAGAATTTGGCGTAAACAACATGAATCCATGCACCCATCCTGCCTTGTGCCAATGGTTCAGGCTAGTGGTGGGGGTGTAATGTGTGGGGAATGTTTTCTTGGCACACATTAGGCCCCTTAATACCAATTGAGCATCGTTTCAATTCCACAGCCTACCTGAGTCTTGTTGCTGACCATGTGCATCCCTTTATGGCCACAGTCTACCCATCTTTTAATGGCTACTTCCAGCAAGATAATGCGCCATGTCACAAAGCACACATGATCTCAAGCTGGTTCCACGAACATGACAATGAGTTCAGTGTACTTCAATGGCCTCCACAGTCACCAGATCTCAGTCCAATAGAGCACCTTTGGGATGTGGTGGAACGGGAGATTTGCATGAATATGCAGCAGACAAATCTGCAGCAACCGCAGCAAACCTGCAGTCTGATGCTATCATGTCAACATGGACCAGAATCTCTGAGGAATGCTTCCACCACCTTGTTGAATCCATGTCACAAAGAATTCAGGCTGTTCTGGGGGCAAAGGGGGGTCCTACCCTACTAGAAAGGTGTACTTAATAAAGTTGCCACTGAATGTATTTAAAATAACCTGTATTTAAACCCTTCTCAGTGGTGTTATTATGAGGAAAAAGTGGCAGCCAGCATGCAGTCCTGCCCCAGTGATGATCTCAGATTATTTAATTTAAGACACATGTTAAGCATAAGTGATTCAAAAAATGTAAAGTAATTGAAAGGTTAATAAATGTCCATAATGTTTCCAAGAGAAACTATTGGACATTGAGTTTAATCCATATTCAATGATTATTTGAAAACCTAGCACAAACAATGAAATCTTGGGAGTTTCCTAGTTAGCAGAATATGCTTCTGTTCACCTACAAAGCAACATAGCACATTGCATTTGACTGATTGATGTATGTATTTGTTTGTTTGGTCATTTATTTAATGATTTAATTGAATTCATTTCATTTGCATTTCTACATTTTATAGCTACAAGGTGGTGGCAACAGTGACAAATAAAAGAGGATTAAAGACAGGAGTAGATGGAAAGATGAGGTAAAACAAATTGAAAGGCAAGAAAATAAACAGCACACACACAGACACACACCCACTATAACGGATTAGGTCAGCATCAGTATCTTGCTCTCCACGTTATCTCCCTTCTCCAGACAAGGCCTCCTTGATGTAACATTTTATTGAGAAGCAATAAATATGTGTCAAAAAAACGGAGTCTGGACCATGTTAAGATCCCACATAGTCTGCACCTGTATGACCCACAACATTTGCAGTTGAAAATGACTCAAAACAATCCCAGTATATTGTGCGTCATCTTGGGTCACATTCAATGCTAGTGTGTGCCTGCCTGGGTAAATGCCAGGGAAATATCAAAGAAATGCAGGGCTAACATAGGCCTGGATTCAATCAACATTTTTCCTTTCGACTTACATATAAATGTTTGAATACGTGGGCCACTTTTCTTTAAATGCAAAAACAATTTCTTTCCATTCATTTTGGTTACTGCTGACCTTGCCAAATATGTTTGTAAAGAAAAAAGCACTAGCATTTAGACAAAGTCGAGGAGAAATATTGATTGAATCCAGGCCACAGAATGTCCTATAGCTAGAGCCGAACACCTTATTGGAAGTGGTGCATTCTGGAAGAAACCACTGCTGTATGTCCTCGGCAATTTCTGTGTTTGACTTACAGTGAGGCAAAGAGAGAGAGGAGCTGTGGGGCATACAATATAGGTACAGACAATCATAGTGGGGGATATGGAAACAAACACAAATCCAGGCATCAGGCAAATCTTCAGGCTGATTCAGAGGGCTGGGCTACCGAATCCACAGTCTTAAAAAAGTGCAAATGTAATCCTCAGCATGTACAGCCAATACATGACCAGTGCACTATTTTTGTAAGTATAAAAATGAAACCACTGTCTGCTTGCTAATTTAAAAATGTACCAATAGTGGTACTAACTAACTGAAACAAGACCTGCACGTACTAAAATTGAAAGGAATCAAGAAGGCAAGAACGTCAGTGCAGCCAGCAGATGACAGTATTGAGCCAGCAATCATAAATGATCAGATGTGCTGTCTCATTTTGCCTCTTGACTCACAGAAGGGTCACAGAAGCCCTACTGAAAGGTAAACAAATGAGAATCACAGCTTCGCTAATCGACCCAATATGATTGTTTAAATGAATATCTTCAAGCCTTCAAACCTGAAAAGACAATGCACGTTTGCACAGCTTTTTCCAGTAATAAATGAACATTGAAAAACATTAAACTTAATTATGGTTTGCTGTGATAAAGATTTTTTTTTAAACGGAAGCTTTGTTTGCTCTATAAATTATTTATGCCATGTCCAATTTGCTTGTTAGACTTAAAAGCCTCTGAAACTCTCATGGGAGGGGCTATTCAGAATCCCTCTGAATTCTGATGGAGCCAATCCATTCATGAATATTAACCCTTTTTATACAGTGAATACATGGTGTATGAATGCATGTTTTATGAGAGGAGCAATATGAGCATGCTCCTTAATCAGATGCTAGATTACAAATGAGTCGTGTTTCAGATATGGTTTCTGGTAAGCCAAAACAGACCTTTGTTTTGTTTCATAGTGAAAATCCTCGATCTCTGTAAAGATCTGATTGAAACACATTGCTGTGCACACGATTTCTATCAAAACAATGTACATACAGACCAAGCTCTCCAAGTCCGCACACCCTTTTGTAATTTCATCTATACATTTATGAAAGGAATGTTGATTATTCAAGTTTAAGTTTAAGATTTTTAAGATATTAATATATAAGTTAATTATTTACCCTGAACATAAAAGTGTTCCCAAACTGTATATCCTGTACTATATCTTGTATCTAAACTCAATGTACTTTACATTATTAAAACTGTTGGAGATCTCATGCATAGAAATGTTGTGTAATAAAAATGGGAGTTGTTTTTTTCTACTGTGTGGCTGTGGGAAATACGAGCCTATAATGTGAAAAACATTGTGAGCTTCAGATCTTTAATGGAAATGTACGTTCATATTTTTTGCTTCCCAGTTAAGAGGGAGCCCCTCGAGGGTCTGGAGCAAATCTCTTCATTGTGTTTTCTTGAGAGATTAAAACATTTACCAGTGTTACTGTTCTGACAGGCAAGGCTACCTTTCATCTATTTCAGCAAAGAAGACGCAGAGGAAACTCAACAGAAACAACTGCAGAGTACCTGACATCGCCAGAAGCCTCTGACTTGCAGTCTCAGCCCTTGTTTGCCTGTCTGTCCGCACATTTTTCACCCATTTTTTGTTCCGAAATGTATTGTAACGTTTTCTGTTTTCTGATTATATCCCCCCACTGCACTGATCAACTGATAGCAGCCGATAGACTTCTCGGAGCCTTAACTTGATGTCTTGATTGGCTTATAGATTTATGGATCCATTTGCTGGAGTCTCTCTCAGACAATATGATTGGTGATTTGGATTGTGTTAAAGGGCCCCTGGGGCCACTCTCAGAAACATTATTAGTAGCTTACCTTATAGTTATCATTCAACACATGTCTCTAATTGGAGCTTGATATTGATTTTGAGTTTTGTGGTGGGAAGAAAAAAATCTTATTTAAGTAACAGTATTTGAAAATGAACTGCTGGATAAGCTTCTGGTCAGACAAATAGGGTTGAAGGCCCTCATTGAGGCTGATTTATAAATATGTGTGCATTCATCCTTTTCACGAGAGCTTTGGTAGAATTCTACTAGGGGGATTTTTGGGTCAATTTCACTCTCTTCACAGCCAATAATATTAATAGCAAATGTTTTAAAAGGTCACTCACTTAAGGCCCTGTACTATATCAGTGACCTCCTGCTCCTCACTGTCACCAGCTCCTCACATCCACCGCCCTGCCCCGCCACATCACCACTGGCATGACATGCAGCCCCCTGCAATTTTATACTCATGAAGGTGGGGTCCCCCCACACTTGTTTCCTGTATTTGTTTAATATTGCCTATTTAAACTATATTATTCCTTCACCCCCTTCAAGCATTGAAGGCACCTTTTATGATGGGTATTGTGAAACTGAATGCGCCTGCAATTTGCTTCACTTTGCAACAGTGGGCTTCCTGGACATGCTATGAAATACAATCCAGTGCCTTCTTGTCTATACTTGAGGAAGTCCTTACATTTTATAAAGACTGTGTGAAATAATGGAATTTATTTGCAATAGTAATTCAGTATATGCAGTTGGCCTTCAGTTCCCAGCGGTTGACAATTATGTGGAACCAAGATGCAATTTAACAACAAAAACAAAGACCTTGCACAAATAAAACAGTAATCATACATTGGTTCACTGTTACCTAAAATACTGAACAATTTCATTGCACAAGGTCACTAGAGGCCCGCTCAGAGTGACTCCTAATGATCAACCATAGTCTATTGATATTCTGCTTCTCTTCGCTGAGCACATAAAGTATTAATCTGGCCTTTCTGAGTGCTATTCTTATCAAGTTTAAACAAGAACGTTACAATTATTAGAACTGGCAATTTATAGTTTGATATTGTCAAGATAGATTTTTAAAATCTCACTGATACAAATCAACCATATACAAAAATAACTCATTCATATTTAATTGTATATTCAATATTGGCATTTTTTTCTTCTTCTGTTGGCATTGCCCTTTTTGTGTAAATAAATAGACCATTGATAATCCAATGGCTGTTTTTGGTCATGTGTCTCACTAACCTATGGGAAAATGCATGTCTAAATAAAACTGTGAAAGTATCTTCCAGCCATTTTTTTGTCTGTTTGTGTGCGTGTGTGTGTGGGGGGGGGATGCTTCTGCCTCTCTGTTGTGTTGAAGGGCAAAGATTGATGCTTGCAATTAAAATCTCCTTCAAGTTAACCCTGTGACAGGCCTCTATATACAGCTACAGAGAGGGCTTGAAGAGGGAGCTGTGAGTCAGTTCAACAAGGAGCCTCATCAGAACATTTATGACAGAAAGCTAGCGTTGCCACAGGATCAAAGTGTGAGGAAGTGGAGCAGAGCTGCGGGATCAGCAGAAACCGGCCCGATGCTTAGCAGTCATCACACGTGCCATCACAGTGCGGAATGTAGAATGTAGAATGTAGTGATGTAATGCTGTTACCTTTATTGTGCTCTTGAACACCCCACTTCCCAACCCTGTGCAATTCTGCATACTGTATTGCACACCTGCTGCAACACATGCCCAGAGCATGGATCCAGTTGTGAACATGATGATCTTCCTTGCATGATCTGAAGAGTTTTTTTAGTTCTTTAGTTTTAATTCCACCCTCGTCAGTGCTTGAGGAACACTGCTTCACTGGGAATTGGGGTTAGCGGGGCTGCATCAGAGCTCTGGGAACAGAGAGCAATGCAATGTGATGGGAAGGGTAGTTTATTAAATAGGATATACTATTAAAAGAGAAGAATGTTAACTTTCAGCTCCAATTAAAAATAAAAAGGGTGGCCCCAGAGTGACTCAGCCAGTTAAGGCTCTCAGTCAGTTAAGAGTATCACCAGCTCTGGGCTGTTTCATTAGCTTACTATGAATAAGAGCCTGCAGTGGCCAGTCACAATGGGTTTCATTTTGGTGGGATAGGTTGGGCTTTGGCCAGTCAGGGTACGACTGAATAAGTGCCCTCTAGCTACTCACCGGGTGCCCGCAGGTTACTAATTGTCATCAGTGAGAAATGCGCCTCTCCTTCAATCGACACAATTTCTCCTACAGTACGCTGTATCTGTTTGTCATGTGAAAAATAGTAACTGGCGCAAGGGGAAGCATATTGGAAGAGTGCACACACTCTAACTGAAGTGCTCCCTGTGCAGGTACAGGTGGCATCATGTTGACACAAAGGCAGGTGCAATCGATAATTCCAAATGAGGGGGCAGAGATGCAGTACCAACGGACCCAGACATAATGTAAAAAAATGTATTGTGTCCTGTAATTTCATAGTGTAAAAATATTGGCTCTGATTGACAATTCCTCCCTAATTGACTGGTATACCTATGGTGAAGTATATGTGTTGGAGTATAAAAGTCAAAATATAACAACATTTCACTAATGAAGGTGGTATGCCAAAACATCAGAGGCTTTAGCTTAATCTTTATTGAAAGATCTGCAGATCTTTTGTGAATGTAGTTAATGAACTCTTGATCTTTGTGCCTCTGCATTTAACCTACAGGGCTGAAACAAGAGCGCAATCCATTTCTATTTAAAATGTCATATAACCATAGCCAGTTTCTATCAGTGTTAAAGGGAAGAACTCTCACACACTCCAGTGTCACAAGCTTCACATATTTCATATTAGAAATTCTGACATTTCAGACAAGAGAGCACAGTCAAATTGGAAGAGTATTGTACCCTCAAGTGGAATCTTTCATTAAAATGACCTTGGAACAGCTGTATCTGTGTTAAGCATTAATGTTTTTGGCAATACTGAATTCTGCATTTTTTAAACAACAATTTTCATGTTATATGGAAAACCATAGCCATAACTATTTGGTTTAGTGTTCAGTTACTATGCCTTGTGATTCTTAGCAGTGATACAATGAAAACTGCTACGATGGTACTTTCTGAACAGAGAGAGACAGATAGAGAGCAAGAGACTAAGAGAGTAAAAGTCACTACTGGCAGAAATATTGGTGTACTTTTACTGAATATTTTAACAGTGATGAGCAAATGCCTATGATCCCCTGCCAACGTTCACACTGCCCATCACCAATTCCTGGGAACCAATTACAAATGATCTGCATTGTTGCAGGTACAAACAGGTCTTATAATGCTGAAGACCTAGAAGTGATTTAAGCTCAATTATTAAAGCAAATTGTTCTATTGAACCTCTAGCATGCACTATATGCCAGAATAACAACATCCACAACATTCAAACAAAATGAGTCAATCACAAAATAAGCCTGCATGCAGATTATATTTTATTATATATACAATGCCCAAATAAAACCAATAATTCTGCAAACGATGAAAAACTTTATTAAAATCTCAGGCTGCAAAGTTAACTGGTTGACATATAAATATTGCCACTTAACTAGGTTCAATTGTGATACTGCTGCCCGAGATTTCCCTTTCAGATAGAATTGTCAAATCAAATATCTTTGCATCTACATATCAGCAAACCTCACAGACTTACCACAACTCAACTTTATCCCCCTCCTAAAGACAGTCACTGATACATTAGCCAGATTGAAATCACTACCTGTATCATTAATGTATTGGGTGTCAGCCATCAGAATTTCCATTTTAAGGAAAGTTAATTATCTATTGTCCATCACTCCATTAATCTCCAACTCAAAATGGTACGCTACATTAGATAAACCAATTCTACTGGAAAGACAAACCTCCAAGAATCAAACTCAAATGGGCAACACAAAACATGGCGTAATGAGCCCAAAACCTGGACTTCTGAGCAATGGAAATAAGTAATATAGTCTGGTGGGAGTGGTCAGAGTGAGGAACTAGACAGGCTCATAATAAGCCTGACAGGTCAAGACAAGTTTTTATTTTACAGCTCACATCTTCATTAACAAAATAATCAATTAAGTGTTGAAGGTAGCCCATCACAGGGGTGTCATGTTTTACCAAAACATACATAGTTGCATTTATAGTACTTGCTATTACTTTTTATGGGTATAATAAAAGATTAAAAGGTTGCATTTTTATTTTACAGCTCACATCTTCATTGCAAAATAATCAATTTTGATTATACTCATAGTCCAAAACTGTTACATTTAATAAAAATTAGTTATTAGCTACTGATGCAAGCTAATTAAGATTAGCTTAATTCTAATGACTGTACAAAAATATCAATACAGTATCACATACAATCACATACAGTATATCAAGTTGATGAGATCTGATATAGCCTACTAGCTACTAGATCTGATATAGCCTACTATATACCGAAAAATTACTTATAGACAATTACCATTCAATATAGATAAATTTCCATGTAGCTTCAACTAGACTTGTCTAATGAGTTGAATGGACTTTTCTCATCATAAATTGACAATTTTTCCAGAAAACTTACTCCTGAAAGTTAATGATCATGATGCCACTGGGCAATTACAGTTTTGAACATTATCCTGGCAACCATGATCAAAACCGTATCAGTTCAGAACATGGGGAGCTTTGTGTCTTGCTGCAGCATAGCCTGTAAGCTAAAATTCACACAGCAATGACTACATAGCTAGAAAATAATACTTCCATCACCAGCTGTACATACCCAACACAGTTGTGTTGACATACCAGTAAATGATTTTGCTGCTAGCTACAGATAGCACTGTGTTAGCTGATGAGCTGACCATCTAGTTAGTATATGTTCTCACTCAAAGTATAGAAATTACACACAGCTGAGTGGGCTTGAGAATGCTGTACCATGTCAATCTGCCATATGCACACTCTACAGTCAATGCATGTTATCTATATGAGCAGCAGTTGCACCTCACCACATGCGGGGACTTATAACCTTGCTGCTTAGGCAAAATCCAAAGTAATAATGTTAGATAAAAACTGACAGCTGTTTGTAAGTACAGAATGCTATAAAGCTAACTTCAGCTTGCTAGCTCTATATTATACTACACAATTGTCCCAATGATATGCCAACTATCAGTTTGCTGAATTTGTCAATGTGAAATATATCAATCATTGGATTTGTGGCTGAAATGCCAGCTAGCTAGCAAATATGGATGATTTTTTATTATATTGGACATTGGCAATGATAAAAAAAAGAAAATGTATCTATTAACTGTAAATTGTTCCAACAATCTAAAAAATATTGGTTGGTTGGTTGGTTTTGAACATAATGCATTTGAGAATGATCAATCTTAACAAGAGGAATACCTTTTTTCACTTTTAGTTAACAATGTGACCAATGTGACCTGGCAGGAAGCTGGGGCTTGGAGCATGTGCCTGGCATTGTGAAGATCAAAGAACCCACTGGGTTACCCTGTTAGGGTTCAAAGGAGGAGAATCAATTGCTTACAAACATGTCAGCTCAAAGTGGAGATCATAATTATATCAATAAAATTATTTAATCCAATAAATCTTTTTTTTTTTAAGTACAAGAAATTGTCTAGTAGACCCTTAGATGCCACAGCATTACTGAAGAAAGTCCATGCATGTCATATGGCCCATGCAGGATATGCAATCATACCATAATCAAATCCTTTTTACTTGCACCAATGTTTCATAAGGCCTCTCAGTGATATTTGTACCCTGAAATCCTGAGATCATTATTTATGTCTGAGCAAAATCCCATGGTTTTCTTTGCAGCACAGCTGTGTTCAATCTACACATGAAACACACAAGTCCGGGTTATGATGTGATTCCTGCAGCAGTGCACTCCTGTGCTTCTTCAACGCTTGTTGAGAGCAAAGATGCCAAGATGCGCCACAGCAAAGGATTCCGTAATGAGAATAGGTCCGTGAACTGGAAACAATCACACCTTTAAATGAGACAGTTTCCCGAAGAATACCATTTAATTGGTATTGTGTTGACCATTGGAATCTGAAGGTCCAGTAAACTGTAACAGCAATTTATTATTCTTCCAAGTTTAAGGAAAAGTAGCTGCCTGGTCTCGGTTCAGAAGTTCTCTCCCTTTATTTACCTTTTACAGAGTGTTCCATTATCCTCTCTGAATCGCTTGAAAACAGGAGCATTAGAGATTCTATGCACCTATTAAATCAATGAACCTATACTCCTGGGAACCAACAAGCAGCAGGAGCCACCAAATCAAGAATGACACATTAGAAAGGCTCAACAGAACTATTAAGAAACTGCTGAAAATAATTCTGTGCAGCTTTGAAAAAAATGTCATAAGGAGGTAATGCATGTTCCTCACCTATTTCTTATTTCATTAGGCAGAAGGAAACCATGCCTTTGATATTTAGTTGAGAACATAATGGTACCAAGCATCTCAGCAAGAGGGACATTTATCAAAACACTATTATATATAATAATATGTGCCATTTAGCAGACACTTTTAGCCAAAACGACTTACAGTAGTGAATGCATACATTTTTCAGTATATGTGGTCCCAATGGGAATTGAACCCACAACCTAAGCGTTGGCAGCACCATGCTCTACCTACTGAGCCACACAGAACCACTGCCTATTAAGCACAGATGTAGGATCAGGACATTGTACACTGCTATAGGTTTTTGGCTTTGGGATTGGGTTTGATGTTAAGGTGACAGAACACTGCTGAGGTGCCTTTTTGTACCACACCCCCTTCTTCAAATCGGCATGAGTCTAGTTTTTACGACCTGTACTGAGTTTAGTTTGTTTACATAGTTTTCAAAAGATCACAATGAACAATACTCTCCATTGATTTCATTAACACAGAGGCTACTGAAGAGCTACGGTTCGGAAATCATTACATTCTTTTAAGGGCAAGGTTTCTTAGGTAATGGAATGATGTGTGAGGTTTTCCATGCTGTGGGTGTTACATGAACACCAAGGGACATCTGAGAAATGGGTTGCTGTATAGGGCCCAGTTCTGTAAAGGGCTACAGGAGGGAAGTGCTAAGAATATCAGAAACATGACTGCATAAGAAGAATAAAAATAGAATAAAAAAGTTTGGGGATATTTATATTCAAACACATTTTAAAAAGCTATATCTACAGAAAATGTCAAGAAAGCCATATCAAAAAGGGTCTTCTCTTCCCCAAAAAATGTACACATAAGACAGTTCAGATGAGCATGCAGCAATACTGGCATTGTCATTATCCCAAAGAGCAGACAGGGTTGTAAGACCTGCAAAACAACTTGTCAGTGCTTTTAAACATGTAAACTCTAATAAAGGGTATGAATCATAATAATGCTAGTGTTTTCCACCTTTAGTCCTTTGGAGAAGAATCAAAGCTTCTATGGCAAATCATTTCTTCTAGGTCCCTTGCAATTGCCAATTACCTATAATGATCAAAATGTACACAAGGAACTGTATGTGAGATGTGTGAAAGTTGATGAGAAATGATTATTATTGAATCGGTGGAGTGTGGTAAAGTAGCATCTCATGAACTGCGAAAGAAACACCTAATTGCGGTGTGAAATTGAGCAGTGTGCGGTGTGAGCATTGACAGCACATAAGCCATTAGTTACTATCATGCTCCCCCAACTTTCTGTGCCACCGACACACAGACACACAAAGCAATTGGGCTTTTATCGACATTATCATTATAGGGTAACATCTAATTGCGCAAATATTTGACTTTGTAAATTACCCATGAGGCACTGGCCTCTGGCTAATACATTTGTTTGACTAGCATTAAATGCACCACTGTGACAATAAGGATGCCATTAAGGGCTTTTACAGCTCAAATGAGAATTGACCAACCTGGAGAAATCTACTACAGGGTCATGGATATTATGCTGAATACAGCCACAGAGTACAATGTCATAATTTTACATTAACAATTGGATCAATTTTTTTATTGTTCGGTCTTGCAACAGGTCCAGGATTTAATTGTCTCATATATGAATGCTGAGTCAAACACAGATGCTAGGATAGGTTCATTACTTAGAAACTAAGCTGACATAAGCAATATGCAATTAAGTGCCTGCAAGATAAATATCTCAGTGAAGAAAAGCTTATTCTAGCCAAGTTGCGTACTTTCAAAACTGTTATACAACATCTATCGGCTGGTCCACCGCCACCGACTTTGGCCTCCTTTCTCAGAAGTTATTGCATTCAGAATGTGCATTAAAAAAATGAGGACAGTAATTATTTCTTCCAATATTTTTCTTTTCTTACTGTATTTTGCTCATTATTAGTCTTGCAATCAAACTTGATAAAAGCAAACTCAGTTGTTAAGAAATTAGAGGCATCTTGTCTTAACTCAGAATTCCTGGGACTTTGATATGCATGTCAACTTACTTCCTTCCTTCATTTTTGTTCTCAGTCCCTTGTATAATTCTCTCAGTGTTGTAGTCAATGCCCTACAGAAATGACAGACTACACCTGCAGGCTGTAAATTCCAGCAGTAACAAGGCCCTTAATTCCTCCAACAAGTCCACTCATATCTCTGTATACTCCTTCCACAGCTATTGTGCGTGCAGTTTGTCACATCCTTGACAGTGTGATCCATTTCACACTGTCATCAAGGCTTAAAGCAGCTATCCTCTTGGACGCTCTGATCACAGGGGCCACTCCCCCTCTACACCCAGAGGATTTCAAACATCTTACATCATAATTGTTCCTCTGGAAAAAAAATGTTTTGCCCAGATACATACAGTACAAGTATTGGCCTAATTGCATGTTCACAAACAGCACTGTCTGAAACTGTTTAAAATAGTTTTCCCCCTTAATTCCTTATTATACTGTTGGGCGATTTTTTCTTCTTGGGGAGAAAAACTACTGTGTATGAAGCAACCGCAACAGAAATCTGAACATTATTTTTACATACTGAATGTATGTTCTTGGCATATATGCAGAATATTTTTTTCTCATTATAATCTGATACCAGTTATTCATCATATCAAAGGAAACCTGTTTGTTGCGACCCTGTTATTAAACTGATCAAACAACTCAAACTAAACACTGCATATGTTTTACCCCTTCCACAGTAATTGATGCTAATAAAATTGTATGGTGTACATGTTATACCTCTTCCACAGACATTTGCACAGATCCCTACACTAACTAGTATACATACTGTTATTTTCAAGTGGGGGCCATCATTTTTATTCTTTTGTATTAGGTTCAGCCTGCACTCATGGCGAGGACCTATACCGACTGAACCACTCTGGAACCCTTATTTTCCCATGTGTTAGAAAGTTGTTAACCCCTGGGTTAGATGAATAATATTGCACTGAGACTGCTTGGAATGAATGGCTTGACCAAGCCATTAAACCCCTTAAAATTCAGACCTTTGCAAATGCTGCTTTGGCTCTCAAGGAAGATTGTGCAAGATTGATACCAGGTGCGTGCACCACGGCTCACTCCAAGACAATAGGACTGCCAGCTATCAATAACGCTGCAATGTGAACAACACGATTGCCCCAAGGCTTGTGCATGCAAGCATCGGTGGACTAGCATGAGGGACTGCTCCTGTCTCGCAGAGAGTAGACAGATGGGCTTCCTGGGGCACGGGGACTCCAGGCGAGATCTCCTCCCATTCCTGGGTACCCATTTAGAGGATTGTGGATCACTCTCTTGGGAGGTCCGGTGCTTCTTGTTCTTTATGGGGAATTATGAAATCGTTTCTCAGGCAGGGCAGACCTGCAGCTCTTGTACTTTTATGGGAAATTATGAAGCCATTTTTCACGCACGACCTGTTTTCTTTTGTCAAACTTTGGATATGACATCTGCTCACAGTCAAAATGGCATAAATGTGTTTGGAATGCATCTGGGGCCAACCATATGAGTCCAATCATTATTGTTTTGCTGGAGTGCACATGGATGAGTATTTGGAAGGAGGCACAATATCAGTGGTTCTTAACCGTGTACTAAAGAGAGCCCAGTGGGCATCATGTAGGCTATACCTACATTACTCTTTTCTATCTTTCCCCACCATGTACGTTTATTTTGTCAGGTATGGTGTAAAGATGACTGTTTCTGTTTCATCTATGATTGCTTCTCTCCTCATACTAGACAAATATTTGTTTCCCTCCTCTGATCAAATCTACAGTCTCAGGCAGTCCTATTTTTCCTTTGCAGTGAAGTCAAAAGGCAAGTGCTTGGCCACATGTGGTGCTGGTTGAGTGGTATTGCTGTAGAAACACATTGTCCATCATAAAAGCAGAACAATCAAGATATTCATTGGAAGACCTATGTAATCCAACTACAATATTCCACTCTTGATAGTTCAAACTTGAGAGAGTGGTCTATAGCAACAACTACCTCTTTTGTTTTCTCTCATGCTCACACACACACACACACACACACACACACACACACACACACACACACACACACACACACACACACACACACACACACAAAGGAAGGAAGTTGAGCAAGTACTATGCAGAAACAGAATGCTGAACACAGATGGAGAAAAAGAAATATTCATTAGCACTTAGTTGTTCCCTCAGCATACCGAATACAGCAGATACAATACTTTAGTATGATGAGATCTGATGATCTACGATGAGTGGAATGAGGTGTGAGAGAAAGGCAAGAGTGAAGGGTTTCACACAAGTAGTGAACAGACTGGGAGGAGCAAATACAAATGAAATGTATCCAAGGCAACTTGCATAGATTACACATACAGCTTACATCCTAGTTTACATACACAACTTAGAGATAGCCTACATACAAAGCTTACATCGTAGTTTACATACACAACTTACATATATAGTTAAAATCTTCAGGCTAAGTACCTTACTTAAGCTTAAAAAATCATCCACCCACCTGTATTTTGAACTTGCATTATTCTGGTTCCAAGTTTCCAAGTTTCTTAAGTGCTACACCACACCACTGGCTATGTTCATGATTGTAGGCTGCTGAGTGGCTTGTCCTGTTAGTACTGGGTCAGTGTAGTGACATGCCGTGTGGACTGGTGTCAGATCCTGACTCTGCCAGTGCCGACTGGTCTACAGCCCCACAGGGCGGTGCACAATTGGCTGTAGCATTGCCCAGGGTGGGAGGGTTTTGGTCAGTGGGATTGTCCCCATCTCATCTTGCAAGTGTAATATCTCCGGTCAATTAGGTGCCTGCCTGCAGTCTGCCCACACCATCTGCAAAGTGTTCTCCTCCGATGTAATTACTGTGTGGCTGGCTCAGATGGCGGGCTGTGGAGTGAAAAGAAGTGCCAGCCAGCAGCAAGAACAACAAAGGAGATTGTACTTAACTGTGCCTTCCCAAATTGATGGAGGACTCTTTAATGATGAGATGGGCATGCAAACATGGTTCGCCCTTTCACATCGGGAGAAAATAGGGGATAGAAATTGAATGAAACAATGTGTAAAGATAGAGGGAGGTAAAGATCAGATCACCATCATCATGACGTACATAATGGGTCATTTCAGGTAATGGGTGAGTAAAAATAAATCTCTTTCTTCAAATATGAACACTAGACTAGATGACTTTTAATGATTGAGGTAATGGATATTACAAATGTTCAGCCCTCCGGAAAATGGGGTGCATGATTTTACTTGATGATTTATGTTCAGTGAAATTCCCTCACCATTATTAAAGTCCCCCAGAACATTTATTTAATTAACATTATGTGTGCTTATCAAGTTTGTATAAATCCACAACAATTTCATTAATTTTAGTAATTCAGCAAGACAAATGAATAAAACTTTTTAGTTAAATTAATGTAATTGGCATAAAGCAGGCAATGTATTACGTCTAATTGCTGGAGACATTCATTATTCAAATATAATTAAGACATGACATAAATAAATTATGATACATTAGTCGTGAAGTTTCTGATATCATGGTAATTATGTGCGTTTAACTGAACAGCACCTCCTGTATATTCTGGCAAATTTTTCAATTAGTTAGTAATGATTATCAAATTGAGAAAATATTTACAAATCATAGCTACATCAATTATTTCAAAGTCTAAAATGTGATTTATGTTGACAGCATGAATAACTTCTGTTGTAATTAATGGGGTGCTCCTGTGATGTTGAAGATAACTGTGCAGTACACACTGAACAGTTTGTCACACTTTTGGGAACTTATCAGGAAAATATCAGGCGGTGCAATAAAATTATGAATGAAATGCAGAATCACTGCATTTGTTCTGTTTTGAGTGCATTTCAAGCAATTGTTAGCTATCTAAAGCAATCGCTTTTGTAGCTTATTCTTGATCATATGCTTTGCAAGCATTTATTCCCTTTGGTTCGACCCCAGACAAGAAACAGCCTTAAATGGGACCACAATCAAAGTCTCATTTGAACACTTTCAGACAAGAACAGGCCATTCAGCCTATTTTGGATCTTATTTTGCCTATATCTACATGAAATAAATACATTACAAATACAAAAAAATAACATTTGACAATAGTTCAAGTGGAAGGAATCGTGGACTACAGCTGGTCCAAATGCATGTCATCTAATCTGCATGGGCCTAACAAACCTGATTTACAGTTTAAATACTGTGTCGTCCAACCAAACACTGTCTGGATTTTATTTTCTAGCACAGACACCCTATTGCCTTTTAATAGCGTATTGTAACAGGATGCCAGAGATAAATAAATCACACCCTGAACAAAATGGTAGTATTAAATCTTATACAGTATAATCTTGTTGCACTATGAGTATATTAGTATGATACAGAGCAGGGTTGCTTGTTTACTTTTATTAGGCCCTTTGTGCATGTTAGTATGATACAGGTATGCAACCCATATAGAAAGTTGTTCTGTACTATGTGTATGTGTAAAACAATGAATGTACCCGTTTTTTAGATTGAAGCTCAATCACTGTATTACTAGCCAGTGCTTTATCTCAGCCCCCCTGAAAATGTTTAGTCATTCTTTTCTAAAAAACATTTTTACTTAAAATCTCTTTTTAAAGATACCACAGATAGAGAGTGGTATTTCAAATTTGAGAGCGATCACCATTGTGGTGTTTTTGTTTTGGGGAATGTAACAGTAAATTAATGAAAAATGTAGGCTTGTGCTTTGCAAGTGTACATCTCACATTCTCACTGTGGGGCTGAGCCCCCCTTAAGGTCAAATCCTTGAATCGCCCCTATTACTCGTGTGACAAACCCCGGGGAGTGTGGATTGCCACGAAACCAAGCCAGATAATCAACGAGATTCACAACCAAAGGAATGAAATAATCACAGGAACTTTATTTAATTTCCAGGGGAAAGGGGAAGGGTAGTCAGACGTCGAGGTTCGTTACACAAAGCGGGTTCTCCTATCCAAACAATGATCAAAACAATTATTGCACACATCACTGTATATCACTGTATTTCACTCTTCTTTCACTCTTCTTTCCCTACTCACTTTCTCTGGTTGATTTCCCTTGCGGTACTCTGTCTGGGCTGAGTGCCGCGCCTCTCTTTGTAGCACGGCCACTCAGCCCCGTGATTACTTCCAGGTGCGCTGTGATTCTCCCCAGGTGCAGCTCGTTGAGCAGGAAGCCCTAATATGGGCATGGGGTGGAGCCGGCGCGCTGCCACATACTGGCCCTCTATGACCATTCCCCTCACTACTCCCTCCCGGCTGGCACACTAGCTATGCTCTACTCACATACTTGTTGTTCCTATTGCTCCTGTTAAATGCATTTAGTGTATCTTAACATTATGACCTTGTAGGTCAGTACTCAAAGACCCCAGGGTATATATTACTGTTGAGACATTATACACTGTTACAATGAATTATTAAGAACTATTATCACAAATGCCATTTACTATACATGAACAGCAAATGACATATAATTTGCTGTAGTGATGTGTGCAGTAGTGGTGGCTACTTATTTAGCTTGATTAACAATAATAAAAAACAATTACAATTATTAGCTAAATAATCCTTACCAATTGGTAGGTACATTTTTTTTCTTGTGATATGCAGCATTATCTTTACATCACAAAATTGTGCAAGATTTGCCCATATGCACAGATTTTTTGACCTTGTGGATAAATGTACTCTTCATTTTCCATGCCCATAACAAGGGCATCTTGGCGATGTAAGGATCTGTTTACATGCACAGATTTGGCAGTTTAAATACTCCTGAAAAAGCGCTTCCTGAAGTTTTTTCGCTAGCCTTTATTGTGCTTTGTACTGGTTCAATATGCAGTTAATGGAGTGATTTAACTCTTCAAGTTAAAAGTGCATTCTTTGAAATGATTAAATAGATTTTATTAGATTGAACTCAGTCTAATCAAAGTCTCTCACGTAAAGAAAGAGAACACTACTGCACGCAACACAATGAAGACAAAGAGCTTACCTGCCAATGGTTATGGATTATTCAGTTAATTGACATGGTTGTTAATCAAGCAAAAGAAAAGATCGACAGTTTGAAACCAATGATTAGCATCAAGGTACAATTTCTGCCTCCTCTATTATTAAGCTAATGAACCATCACTGGTGTGCAGACAAGGAAAACAGTCTTGATTGGTCACATTATGTGTCCACCATCTTACCACCAGGTTCCCCACTCAATCTATGGACATATACCACTTTCACACTTTGAAAACAACTTTCCATGCATGAATACAAACTCCCTTGATTGGCTGATTAGTGTTTTTCTGGATCATCCATAAAAAACACTGTACAATTGTCTAGCTGTGAACCACTAAAACTGGCTAATTATGGTTACTGATGGCTGTACTAATTTTATATAATGCCTATGCTGCACAAACAATGACATGGAAGTAGCCTATGATGTCTCCTCTTCGCTTCGAATTGCTCTAATTGGTCTAATATGACTTCTAAAGGTTTTGGTGAGCATACTGCTTCCTCTGTGTTAATTGCTGCTTGTTGATTTATTTATTATTGTTATTATCCATCTGCTTAACAGGCACCCATAAACTACATTTTTGAATTACAATACAATAGTTTTACACCTCCCACCCAGTAGATTTAAACAGCTGGATTGTCACTGGAGCAATTGAGGTAAAGTACCCACCTCAAGGGTATAACTACGAAGTCCCACCTGGGGATTTCATCACTGTTCTGCATTCTGCCCCACTTCACCACATTGCTGCTGATTAAAACAACTGTCAGGCTTGATGAATTCCTCCTGCCCCCTGATAAATATTTAGTGAAGGCATTTATTATACCTCCTGATGGACTGTTTGGAGCGACAATGATTGGTCTGTCTTCTTTACTCATGTGCTCCATTGTTCAATACAGGCTATTTCCCCGAGAGAGAAAAAAAGGAAAGATTTAAGCACGTAATATCATTTAGAGGTCTATGCAGAATATATCTTGCCTTCTCTGCACCAAAAAACTATGATGGAAACAAATGTTTTAGCCACATCGAGTAGGCCTAGGGGGTGCAGCCCTGGACAGGAATGTGAGCATCCCTGTCACGGTAAATCTTGGTCCCCCAATTAAAACAGCTCCCGAACAGAAACCCGCTACGAAAAACACAGAAGGGTGAATCATTAGGCTGAGCGTATAACGAACAAAAAGTGCCATTTCCAATCTAGTCCATGGGGATGGTTGTATTAAGAAAGTAAATCTTCAGCACACAGGAGAAAATAAACAAAATGATGATAGTGTGTGTGTGTGTGTGAACTGCAGTGCAACTACTCTCATGCTCTCTTTTACAGAGAGTAAGGTATAGCAGGATCAATACAGTAAATGGTCATTAAATGAGCTGCCAGTAATTCGTTTTCTTTTAAAACCAAATTTCAACAGTTTGAGGGAAACCATTGCAATGCTGTGTATTTAAACCTGTTGTACATTAATGTACAAACAAACAGTATTGGGTAACTAAAGTTCAAAATATACTGTAGCATGTACTATATATTCCCTTAAAGGTTTTTGGAGTCAGATGGTGTCCACCTGCCTCTATAATGCAGTGCCTGGAGTAGTTGTACATTTATGAGAACTCACTTCAAATGTACATCATGGAGTCTGGAGAGAGGGAAAAAAATGAATATGAAGGAAGATTTCACACAGCTTAATCTTGTGTGGGGAGGGATAAAATTATAGCAAACTTGTGCTATGTGAACTTTTGAACCTACATCTTATAAGGCATGTCATATAATCTGAATGCTTATAGGACATATCTGATCAGATTTTTTAAATGTATGCTATGATGGAGTTTATGCAGTATTCCATGTGAATATGTATGACCTTTTATTCTTTCATGTGGAAATTAGGAGTAATAGGTTCATGGAAAGGTAAGGGCATGAGAACTCAGTTTACTGGACATAGCTGCCTGTTTTCCTATTGGAATATTATGACAGGTCCCCTGTCTTGGTATATTTGTAATAATTACCCATGGAACTCATATTTACCAATTTGCTGGAATAACCATAATTTGTTTCCTTGCTTTTAATGCTCCAGAATTTCTTTATCTAACCAGAAATGGTTATGTAACTCTCTATCTATACATTTATATAAAGTTGTATGTAGTATACCTATATCAAGTCTTATACATCTTCTCATTATTGATCTTTAATATAAGTGACATTCTTTAAAAACCTTTTATACAACTGCATCATCATCTTCCAGATTTTTCTTTGATATTGCATCTGTTACTGTAATTGATGGCATGAAAGCTAGTCGCTCTGGATGAGGGCATCTGCTAGATGACATAATAATAACAGCAGTGAATGATATAATGCCATGCGATGTCATGTAATGACATCAATAAATATCAAAGGCAGGATCGTGGTGGAGTATTACCCAGCAGAGACAATTTGTTATTTATGAGTCAGTGTTCCACCTCTTGATTGTCACCTCTCCTCCGTCCCAATACGTCACTCCCTTCCCGCTTTGGCACTGCTCTCTGGGTGAATAATGAACACGCTCTCCATCTCTACAGCCGTCAATCTTCCCAGAACAGCACAGAAAGTACATTCACACTGCACACTCTGTTCCATTTTACCGGTCCTTTTACCTTGCCTGAAATACGCATTGAAAATATAACTTTTAAGAGAGAATAAATGTTTTTAAAACCACATTGTGGCTGTGTTTTTACATTATTGCTGAAGCAACACCCTAATCTGAGTAATTATCAAATTGAACATACTGTACATAATTCCACATCAAATAAAAATGTGGACTCAGCGGGCCTGTTTGCGTATATGCTTTGCTATGGATTGAATTGAATTACTATTTAAGCAAACACTACAAAGAGAGCAAAAGCTGAATGCAAAAATGTATAATTAATGAAAAATACAAATTCTTGGCCAACTCAAATACCTGATATCAACTAGATATTCAGCTTGTACTCCAATTTCAAGATGGAGATGAAAACACTTTTAATGGAATTAAATTGATTTGATCATTCTTAGGAGATGAATATTCATGTTCATTAATGTTTCATCACTTTTTGTACAAACAGCAGATTGTGTGCTGATCCTTATGGAAGCCTTAACTTAAGCTTAAGTTATGTTATCCCTCCTCAGAGAGCGCACAGCAGAAAATGCAACTTTCTGTAACGTTTTATTGCTCTACATTTTAATCTAGTTATTTAAGAGGGAACCATAAATGTAATTAGTCTGAATTCGTTTTGATCAGCCGAGCCCTGTTTATTAGGATGAGCAAAATGCCATAACCCATCAACACAAACAAACAACCCTAGAGTCAGAGAATAGTGCTCTTGTAATGATGATGTGAAGGGAGAGTTAAGTGGATTTCTTCAAAGGATTAAATAATTAGCAAATTAAGATGAATGATGATTTTAATTGTCACTGAACACACAATTATCCATATGTTTTATTTATTCAGTAGTAGGAAATATGTCAGGTTAGGTCTGTTAAAATGTTACTGTTCCACAGAATTACATTTCAGATATCATTTCACTATTTTAAAAAGTATTCAGTTTATATGGTAAACTTATGCAGCTCGTAGATTCAATGGAATGCAAATTGTGATCACACCAATCATTTACAGACACACACTCATCATTGACCTGATGCATCGTGCTTTGACTGTATATATATAATACTTTGCTTTCAATTTATTAGGCAGATTATCTTATGCTGTGGAGGACCAAATTTAAATGAACAAGTAAATAAAAGAATGGGTAAATAAATGTTGAAATAACATCTTGAAATAAATTAATACATTGCATTTACTTAATGTCTTGTCATCATCATTTATCAATTTAACCTGCATTCATCTCCGCTTCTATTTCAGTGAATTTCAAGGAAATTTCAACACAAGCCCACAAATCAATTATATTTACTCTGGTCTGCTCCAAAACCAGGCTCTTTCAAATGCCCTTGGCATAGTATTTTGTAAAAACTCCACATACCTGAACATCCGACCATGATCAATGTGAATGAAAATGTGGAAGGAAATATAAAAACAAAAAGTGGTTTTCCATTTGGATTCAAGGTTCCACACACTGGATAATAATTGCTCCCCTTTAACTCTATGCAAGACATCAAGACTCTTAGATAAACTCCTTGCCTTACTTCACTGACTGTTTTAGAGCAGGTACTCTGCCAATCCACCATTTTATGTTATGTAATGTTAAAAAGATGTTTTTCCATGTAATGTACAGTAAATCAAAGGTTTTTGGGGGTCGTGGGGGAGTGGGAAAAGAAAACACAGCACAGCACCTTACCAACTCAAGGTGCCACAACTTACCCTGTGCATTCATATGACCTCCTGAAAACTATACTGTCATGAAAATAAGATAACCAAACTGATTTTCAAACGAATAGCAGGCTCTGCCCAGCCCTTCAGGTTAGCGTCATTGGAGGAATAATGTTAAATATTTACTAACCCTCCCTCACCCATCTCGCTACCTAAACCTCTCGCCCCTCCCTGACTCGGACATTCTTCAACTTGATCACTCCTACCATCCCACCACCTGCCCTCTCGATCCCATTCCTTCCCCCCTCTTCCAATCCATTGCTATGGACATCCTCCCCTTTGTCTCCAATGTTATCAACTCCTCTCTTTCCTCTGGCTCTGTCCCCTCTCCCCTCAAAAGCACCCCCCTCAATAAACTCTCTGAATCCTGCTGTCATTTTCAACTACTGACATGTCTCTCTCCTCCCATTCCTCTCCAAACAAAACTAGAGCGGGCTGTCTATAACCAACTGTCTGCTCATCTCCTACAGAATGACCTGCTTGATTATAACCAATCTGGGTTCAAAGCAAGCCACTTCACAGAGACTGCTCTCCTTGCAGTCACTGAGGCTCTTCACATGGCTAAGTCCCAATCCCTTAGCTCCTTCCTCCTCCTCCTCAACCTGTCACCTGAATTTGATACCGTGGACCACCAGATCCTGCTCTCATCTCTCGTCGAGATGGGAATCTCTGAATCTGCACTGACATGGTTCAAGTCCTACCTGGCTGACCGGTCCTACCAGCTGGCCTGGAGAGGATCCCTCTCCTCTCCCCACACCCTCTCTACCGGAGTCCCACAGGGCTTGGTGCTAGGCCCCGTCCTATTCTCCCTGTACACCAAGTCACTTGGTTCTGTTATCTCTGCTCATGGTTTTTCTTACCACTGTTATGCCGATGACACTCAACTCTTTCTCTCCTTCTCTCCATCTGAGACCCAGGTCCCGGCACGGATCTCTACATGCCTGGCTGACATCTCTGCCTGAATGTCCACCCATCACTTGAAGCTGAACCTGGGGAAGACTGAGCTGCTCTTCCTCCCAGTGAAGGGCTCCCTGATGATTGATGCTTCAATCATCGTGGAAGGCTCCATAGTGTCTCCGTCCCAGTCTGCCAGGAGTCTTGGAGTGACCCTGGACAACCAGCTGTGCTTCTCGGGCCACATCGCAGTGATCACCTGGACCTGCCGATTCTCCATCCACAACATCCAGAGGATCTGACCGTTCCTCACTGAAGAGGCTACACAACTCCTGGTCCAGGCCCTGGTGATCTCACGTCTGGACTACCGCAATTCCTTGCTGGCAGGCCTACCGGCCTGTGCCAGCAAGCCACTGCAACTAGTCCAAAATGCTGCTGCACTTCTGGTGTTCAATCAACCAAAGTTCACCCACGTCACCCCTCTACTCTCCTCTCTGCACTGGCTCCCCATCGCAGCATGCATCAGATTCAAATCACTGGTGCTTGCTTTTCAAGCAGCTAGAGGTACTGCTCCCCCATACCTCCAGACACTCATAACACCCTACACCCCACCCAGACCCCTCCGCTCTGCCTCCTCTGGCAAACTGACTGTCCCATTCCTCCGGGCACCTGGCAGCCACTCCTTGCGGTCTCGTCTCTTCTCAGAGTTGTTCTGACCCCTCGGTGGTAGAACGACCTTCCCCAATCAGTCAGGACCGCGGAATCACTTGCGATCTTCCGCAAGAGACTCAAAACCCACCTTTTCAGACTCCACTACCACTGAATTCTGTACATATAGCTAATTGTCATTACTGTATTACTGCACTGATCTCTTGTGCAAACTATGATTGTTCCTACCATGTATTAATGCACATATTGTAAGTCGCTCTGGATAAGAGAGTCTGCTAAATGCTTAAAATGTAAATGTAAAATGTAAATAAAGTACTATCGGGAAGGTGCCTTTTGAAAAACCTGTGCAGGCAGACAGAGTGGGGCCATCTTTGGCGGGTTTATGGCTCTGTGAGTGAAGCCAGGGCACCTAGGTATGTAGTGGTGGTGAACCAGTGCCACACCCTACAACTTCAGGGTCTACCTATGAGTTGGATATTATGGATCATGGAGAAAATAATGATGGCTTGCCAGATTAAAGCCTCTTCACTTGGTAGCAATGCTCTTGAGCATATTATGCCTCTACAAATATCAGCTCAACCAACATCTCTGTATAAATGGAGCTGGCTTCACCAGACTCTAGTGATGTTTGATATCACCACAATTCTCAACATGAGAGGAGCATATCAATGGCAACCTTGAAAAGATACTTTGTGGTAGTAAGTGACCCAAAACAAACCTGGCTTGTGCTGGAACTCTCCCCCAAATCATAAATTATGGGCTAAGAAGGGAGTGAGCCAAACCTCCCCCCTCAACAATTCAAGTCTGACCTGTTGGTGACACGAGGCAGATTGCGGGTGGAATTCAACAAGTTTCTCCTTCCTTTTTCTCTTGGAAGATCTGGTTCTAGCTAACACCTTGGCTGTGTGTGTTTTCATTTTTGAAAGGCAGATTGCAGATTGCATATTGCGGGTGGAATTCTACAAGTTTCTCCTTCCTTTTTCTCTTGGAAGATCTGGTTCTAGCTAACACCTTGGCTGCGTGTGTTTTCATTTTTGGAGAGAGACAAGCTTGGCCTGGCATAATTTTCTCCTATTCAATCTCTTTTGTGATTGTTACATGTCAATTTTATGTCTAGGATTTAGTATTTGTTATGGTAGTTGAACCTACATCTGTAGATGGGAAGTTGAATGTTTCATCTAACTGTTGTAGCTGAATAAACCAGCTGTTCATTTTAATTGAATTGTGAGTTGTATATTTTGATGAAGGTTGATCCACCAGTTTGCTGTGGCTATTAATGAATTCGGCGATTTAATTGATAATTGGTATCCTGTGTAGCAATTATTATATTAAATCAAATAAATATATTTTACATGTAGGATAAGTTAGGGGTTTTAACATGTAATACCACTTGTGTTCAGTATTCAGAGTGCTGAACTTGAAACAAGGGCATTTCACTGTTAAGGCTACTGGATTCAGGGAATAGACCATTTTTATTCTAGCTTCACTGTTCCGACAGTACCAATCTCAATTAACATTTAAAGCACGTTGTTCCCTGTCCCAAACAAAAGGTATACCAAGAGGGGTATTTTTTACTATTTATACATTTGTTATATAGAGACGAAACAAGTGCCTGAGTGAAGTCAGTAGAGGTCAAATATTATACTTATCATGGGTATTTTAGGAGATGTTCCTGGGAGCTCCATACACTCATAGAAGTGATGTCTGAGTATAAGTAACAGGATGCTCCTTGGAGAGAACATGTATCTTTTACAAGGTGAAACGACCAAAGACCTTCAAGCTAATATGTATAGTAATAAGCTACTATGAATAATCTTGCTGGACCAAGGGAGAATTCTTTGTTTTTTGGAATGCTTTGACTTGTACCAAATGGGGTAAAATTTATAATGGAAATATCAAGATAGCTACTGACTTGCTTACATATTTCTAATGAATTAGAAATGACAGACCCCATACAGAGAGAAGATTATTTTTGTTTATTACTTGAGAATGGTAAAACCCTTATTGATTTTAATCAGAATTCTCAAGTGACCTGAGAAGTCATTTCTAAACGTATTCTTGAGAACCTCGTTTCAACGAACCAAAAATAAAATCCTGACCATTTCAGTGGCAACTGTGGCCAGTGGTCTTATGGGATGACTCTAAATTGGGTATACCCAAAGATGGAGGGTTTCAGTTGTCAATGTTTCCATCGCCTCATTCCACAAGAGTGACACCTCTGGTTAATCAGGTAGCAGCAGTCTGACTGCACCACCTACATAAGCACTGCAACACACACTGCATAAACGAGGATCAATGTTACTTTACTGCCGTTTGTAAGATCACGAGTCCAGACTATCAATCAGAAAGCATGTGGCAGCGTTGACTAAAGCAACAGGAGTTGTTGCTTAAATTAAAATATTGCAATAACTTAGTGGGATTGTTTTATAACTTACTCAGAAATATATAGTTAGCCAGCCAGCTTCTATATGTTCTGCCTTTTACATAGACACCCACACCAACTTGTGATATTTCTAACTTGAAACCATGAAATAGTTTTATAGCAAACATTTTAGCTGGATAGCCAGATGTTTTGTACACTACTAACCAGACCTGTTAGCAAGCTATGTAATATATTCACTTTACATATATTGAACTATATTCATTAGTTGATTTACTCATGCAAAAATATGATCATTTTTACTTGATAACGGTTTGAATTTAAAATACTCTTGATTTTTTTTTCTTCTAATTTGTTTCAGATGTTTTCTTGTTTTTCTCCCAATTTAGTAGCCAATTACACCTTCTATGTATTTAGATTTACCCTACCCACACGGGTATGCCGCTCGTCTCTACGAGGCAAGCTAATTCTCCAAGGGCAGCGAACTCTGCTTCCTTCGAGACTGAATTTGCCCACCTACGTTCTGGAGACTCCTTACGTACTTCACGGTGGACCTGAGCCGGCTCACCCTCCCCCTCCCCCTGTGGTGGACAATCAAATGCCGCCCCCGATTGGGGCTGACGATCAGGGCCGGTCTGGTAGAGATGGGTTTCGAACCGCGTCCCTGACAGGCAGTGCAAACCATATCAGACCAGCCAAAATATGGTGCGTTAGACCGCTATGCTATCTGCCGCCCCATACTCTTGCATTTTTATATCTTTTTTTGTGGTATGTAGCCATGGTATAAATGGAATAAACTACTCCAAGCCATGCGTTCTCAGGATATATATGCACTTCTGGGGTAGGAATGGTTGTGTCATCAACCCAATCAAACACACACACACACACACACACACACACACACACACACACACACACACACACACACACACACACACACACACACACACACACATATATATATATATATAAATGAAATCACAAAAGTAGTACCTTTTCTGCTTTCTAAACCCTCACCTTATGTACAAATCAAAATGACAAGCACTTGAAAGGTTTTTCTTCTTGGTTATAAATTTAAAAAATAACAAAATATGCTTTAGCCTGTTGAAAATGTTTCCCCCCATATTTATTCAGTGCATTTGTTATAAAATATTGTTATTTTGATATCCTGGTGCATTTATTATGTTTCCATGGCAACCCCCCAATATGTCAGAATTTCAGTTTGCTTGTGATCATCTGCAAAGGCATTTATTTATTTGTTTAGACCAGGTGTAGGCAGACCTGTTTCTGGAGTACCAAAAATGTTTCTGGGTTATTTTTTCAGTCCAATTTCTTAATAACAACAATAATGACACTACATTTTTGCAAATGTGGGTAGACAGGGGCATGCTCCTTCATGCCTTCAATCCATCATCAGAAATGTATGAAGTCTCCCCTCTGAAACCTCTGGTCATCTGGCAGCCCCTAGGCTGCACAACTACACATCCCAGGCTGGTTACTTTCCTCACTCCTCCCCAAACCATTAGCTACCCCTGAGTGTCAGAAGAACTAAGCTGCTCATGTCAGAATAACATAAACACTCGTCTTATGACCTAAAATCCACCTGTTTAGATTTCACCTTTGCCTATGTTCCGAGAGCCTGGACATACCCTGCACACAGAACTGTATCTTATCTCTACACACTCAGTTAACTTTGATATAGTGTACGTTCCTCTTTCAGATCATTGTTAGGAACATCATCAGTGTGAGGCAAAGGGATCACCATTTGATACCATGTGAGAACTATGATTGAAGGCCATGCTGCATAATGTGCTCTGTGCATGGTAGTATGAGGTAAGTATATTGCTCTTAAAGATAATACATAAAACACTATGTGAACACCAATACACTTATTTATGTAGGCAGTGTCACACACATTACAAGCACAGTAACTTATCTGGTTGTTCTCAACCCTTGTTCTCTTTGCTCCAATGATATGTGTTCACTATTATCTCAACATAATGGTCTTGCAAGTTACCGTGGATAAAATAATGCCAAATAAATAAATAAATGATACTATTGATAAACATGTGGTGTGATGCAGAAGCGTATTCACTGAATGTTTGAAAATGGTACAGGCTGAATTCCTCTGGGTACCAGAATTCAAGATAACATAACCACTGTCAATGTCATCATATGGTACAATTCTACACTCAAAATGCATGTAATTCCAAATGCATTCATTCATGCATTCAAAGGCAAACACATTTTACTGGTACAGTGATCGCAGCATGTAGTGGTTATGTGTGCATGCTTCCGTGCGTGCGTGCGTGCGTGCGTGCGTGCGTGCGTGTTTTTGTGTGCATGAAATGAAGTGCTTCTTCTGGCAGTATTTTTCCAATGTCAAATATTCTGACTTCTATGTTTATTCATTGTTCCCCAACAGAGGTCTGTATAAAGCTTGGTATTTATCTTTTTTTTGTTGCACAACAAATTTATAAATCCATTAGAGAGCTTTGCAAAGAAAAAAAGAAAATAGAGCTCTAGTGAAAATGAGTGCCTGTGGTGATTTGATTTGCACCAAATGAAGACGTGAGCTGGAAGCGTTCCCAAAGCCCACAGGAAAAAGTTTCCTCCCATTCATCCTGTAGGCACAAAGAGTGCAGTGCATCCTGCATTGTGGGGAGCTGCAGTTCCCAGATATGATTGTTTGTGAAATGAATGAAACACCCAGGCACAATCCTGGGCCTCTTCTGCACCTTTAAAACAAACCAGAGTGACGGTTGGAAGAAAATACCAAAAAAACGTGGAATTAATATATTACCTAGAGGTTGGGGTTAAAGATTGCTTTTGACTGAAGGCAGTCACACTCCATTGCATCTTTCTCCGGAGGAACGATGATCCAAATGTTTCTGTCAGACATTTTATTACCGTTCTGCTTGCCTGTGTACCACTGCAAGATAAGGGAAGAGGGGAAACTGTTCTTCTTCAGAAAGTAAAGGCTATCCGGTTATTGCCGTTCAGCGTTCTGGGCCGGATAAGGACTTGGCTTTAAATGGATTTGGCTTTACTTTTTTCTCTCTCTAGATCAATTTGATTTGCCATTGTCTCTCCAGTGCCTCTAGTGCTCGTTCTCCCTACCCTACAGTAAACTCTGCAGATGACTTTGTCTCTGGTGCTTTGTGACAGTGAAGCTGATCGTTGAGATGGATCTTCTTATTTTCTGGTTGGGAAATAAATGTCCTCTAGTGAGACGTTACAAGCCATAGGCCTGCTAGAAGTCCAGCGGGGCAGATTTTTCATCCATTTTTCCCCCTCTATTTCAGTCTCTGATGGACATGTAGGCCCTGCAGATGGCAGAGTTGGGTTTATGCTGGGTACTGTGGCAGTTTTAACATCATGCATCATGCATATCAGCGCGGAGTAGCCCATGGTTGATGTGTACTCAAGTCTTTGCACCTCTTTTGCCTTTATTCAGAGTGTGCACAGTTTCCCAGAAGCACAGATGCAACACAGTTATGGCAGTTAAATGTACCCGAGCCCCATTCTGGAATACATTCTTCTATGTATGTGATGTCAGGCAGGGGGATTTTACTGCTAATTAAAATCCAGCCTGTAGCAAATACCATACACAGGTTCATTCGTGTGTTAATTAAAAAAGTGAAATTAGAGCCGTTAACAAGTTCGAGTGCCATCTCAGGCTGCCAGACATCAACAGCAACTCTCAGATCTCAAGACCTTGGTCACGTTTCTCACCCAAGTGAACGAGAGGCCACTAGATTTCTACTACTGGCAATAATTTTGCTCATTAACTGCAGGAAGCTGAACTTCCAAGCCCATGAATACTGCCGGCAGTGGGAACACACTTAAAGGGCTAATTCACTTTTTCTAAACCAGAGGCTTTATTAAAAAGAAATAGGGCTGAAATTAAATTAATTCAATTTCAACAAGAGAAGGGTAGACAATTAGATTAGCTGCACTTTTCAGTGTCAGTTTTAAAATATACTATACTGTATAGCTATACTGCTCCAAGAATACAGATTTTATACATGGCATTTACATGAATGTACAGGTGAAAAAGGAAAAAGGACATTATTTATGCTGTCTTAAATAGCTGAAGTGGTCAATGTCATGTTGAGTCAGTCACTTTAAAGCGAGCTCACCGAGAGACTTGATGCTGGACCAGGTCAGTCTCTTGTTTCATCTTTTATTCTGATAAAACAGCACAGCATGGTATTTTATGGAACCTGTATTGAATAACTTTATTTGAATTTTGTTAGAAAACTTCTAACAGCTGCTCTCCATGTCACAGTGGAATGCATTTTCACTCAGGGGCAATGGATTAGAGTGGATTGCGCAGTGAGAGGCATTCTGAGAGTTTGGTGCAGATGTTGCCCATGCAGTCATTTTGTGGGTTTCACCAGTGTCTTCCTACACATGAAAGTGGTTCATTGTACTTTTTTTTGACATATGTCTCTGCATATTTATGAACCTGCAATCAATAGCTCAGTGTGGAACAAATGTGCAATTATTAATATATAAACTTAACCAAAATGTATTTAACCTTTCTCAGGACAGCATTTTAATTTCCATATATTAATGTTACAATTTGTTAAAATGGCAGCATACTGTATATGCCTTCTATATTATTATATTATATTATTCTAATCTTAGCTGTCACAACCAAATAGTTTCCCCGCATAACTATATATGCAGATGAGAAGTCCAGAGAAATAAAATGGAGGGACTTGTTGCCAGCATTACCCTGCATAAATGCCAATATTTATAAGGTATCTGAAATTATTGATGCTGTACTAATGACTGCAACACTGAAATACAGTGTACTGCCAAAAGTGTTTTTAGAGCTGGAGAGCAGGAACTAATTACGCTGGCAGACATGGAACAGGCAAGCAAATACAATTCAGAAAATGCCCAAAGACAATGCTGGTGAGTGGCTGACTTTCAAATCAGTGGTAATGGGAAGCTGGAAGATATTTCCTACAGTGGCTGGTAATTCACCACTAAAGGCCCAGGATTTGGACTGATTTACACCTTTTGTTCCTTCACCCATTGTCTGTCCTTGTTGCTGAATTCATATACGGCAATATATCAAAAAGGGAAGCTGGTAGGATTTTGCTCCATTTAACTTTTTATTTTTTTGGAAAGTGATTATGATTTATAACAATATTATTTATTTGCTTAGCAGAAACTAGCTAATGTGATTTATAGTGCAAAAAAATAGAATTTGCACATACTGTAATGCATTCATATCACTGAATTTTTGGAGCAATTATGAATCTTGGGAGTCCAAAAGACAAAGCACCACACCACACAGTGGCAGGTGGCAACAAACAGAAAAGCAATGCAGTTTTAAATCAAACTGTATTGGGAGGCATTAAAAAAGCAGCACATATAGTAGAACATTACTTTTTTTCAACATGAATGTGTATTTGTAAGTGAGTCACACTGGTTGTTCTGTTCAATTGGCTCACATTTATTTAACGAAATCCATGTAACCCAGCTTTGTCGAGTAATCGCAGGTCTGTACATTGATGTGGCCATTTAGTTGCACCCATGTTGAAGTTGCAACATATTGTCCACTGTCTATGCACCATTTTACCACAGGCAAGGCAACTGAAGAAATTCTTTATTCTGGGCACAAAACCAAAATGCTGGAATTGAAACAAAAGCATACCATGACTGGGGGAATGTCAATGTCAAAGGTGGCCACATGCCTTGGTGTGCATCGAGCAGTGACTTCACCACTACAAACATGCTACTGTATGTAAAAGCAGGTTCAGCCTGGGATATTCAGGATCAGCATGCATGCATGCTGGAGAGTCCCTGTGCCTTGGACACTTTGCAGAACTGCTGCACACAGCTGTTCTGAAAAAGTTGAGACAATCTCGGTATAAACATGACTGGGCGCCGGATGGAGGACACACATGCTAATATGAGCCAAATAATGAATAAGGCAACAATTTATTTGGTTCCCATATTTCAGTCAGAAGTATATATTCACAAAGAAATGAAAGAAAAGCAATTTAATTCTCATCATTTCATATAAATGAAGTGCTCAATCATGAAAATATAATCTTGGTTGATTGCCGCAGGGTATATGGAACATGGGCATTGAGAGGCTGTGGGTGAGAATGTCAATGTCCAGACAGACCTTTTTTAATACCCCCCAACCCCCCCACACACACACATCTTTATTCTTTATTAACATAAATCGTACATTGTACTTGCTGTAAACGTCAAATTTACTTCCAAAGACCATCACCAATTCTGCTCTCCCTCCCAGGTAACCTGTCTGTCACCCCTCTCAACCATCTAATCTCCCCCTGACCCACCCTAGTAGTCATGAACATTGTCTTCAGTTCTGACTGAGGTACTGTTTGGAAGTAGGCTATGTCAAAGTTTTTAATTATATTTTATTAGAAGCAATATATAAATAAGTTAAAAATTAAGAATTGGGAAGAGCCTTCTCTATAATGAATTCTATTACAGTTTTGAAGTTATTATTTAATATAACACATTAAATATTGAAGATGCTCTTTTCCTTCAAGTTCATCCAATTCAGTTTTTTTATTGATTGTGATATTATGGTTAGTGCCTTGATATGATAGTGTTAATGTGTGATATCTTTTGATATAACTTAACTATTTTAAAAGATGCCTCGATTGCACTATTTGCTAACATTGTAATGAAATATAAACTCTGCTATATTCACACTTTTTAATATAGTGCTCTCTCTATGAATACAGTCTTTCTGTGGTGTTGGGTTATATAAATTCTGAGCTTGTAAGCATCCAAAGGCTAGGTAGTAATGGGAAAACATGATAGGTTAAGATCACCTTTTTCAGTAGAGCTTGATAATATATTGCATGTCTCCAGACTCTTTGAAATGCACTGGTGGACACAATAAAATCAAAACAATTAATTTATTCAACAGTCTCTAGAATTGCTCCTATGCACAATATTGACAGTAGGATAGCTAGGATTGACATATTCCTGCACCAGAAACCTTAAAAAAGACACCTTGGAGAAAATACACCTTGAAATCACCATGGAGCATGAGATCATCTCCCATACAGTTCAGCTGCAGCTCCAGATTACATTTTCATGGCACACCATATACACCGTGGTGCCTTGGGTAGCATATGGCGCCTGGGCAATAAGACATTTCAATAGATACTGGAACACTGCACTGAACAGTCTACACAACACAGGGCCAATTTGCATTTAGACAGTCTCAGTTGAAATGCCTTTGCATCCAGGTATGCTGTTTGGGAAATATTGAAACACTATGAATTTTGTGCATAATTAATTCCTCACAGTATATATTCACCCCATTACAACATGGACGTGCAAAATAAGCAGCTCACTGGAGTCACAACACAGCAATCAGACTACAAAGTGTATGAATTTTGCCAGATAAATGAGTAAAACTATTGTGATCTGTATTTTTAAGATACATTGCTATTTACAGCACATTTCCTTTTCCTTCCTACAAAAGGTTACAGGAGTCACATTCTCTCAGGTTTGGGAAACTTCTCTCAGCAAAGCCTTGTGCACAGAAGTCTGCTTTCGCGCCTAAGCTTTGTAAAGAAACGCATGCTATAAATAGCAGATGGCTCACTTCGGGCTTCCCTTGGTTGGGAAATGAAAGAAGCGGGCAGCACATTGCTTATTCTAGTGATAATAAAGGAGGCAACCATCAGAACAGGAGCCACATCAAAGCCACTACCAGTGCAGCAGTCAGGGATGGGGGTGTGGGGGATGGGGGCTAGGGATCCGGCACGCAGGCTCTCCCAGCACAGCCTCATTACTCATCCCATCCCAGCCCATCACCAGGCCAGCACAGCCCAACCCCCCATTGCCACGGTGCTCAGGGATTGTTGAGGTTAACTCTGAACTTTTCACGTTGGACTCACAGGGATTTTCAAACTAATTTATAATTGATCTGGGGAAGCAAAGAAAGGTTTGGGGAAGGGGGGAGGTTAAAGTGGAGCGGGTAGATCAAGATGACATGGTTTATAATGGTTTATTTTGTGATTATATGTTTTCAGGTTATTGTTATAATAATAATAATAATAATAGTAGTAATAATAATAATAATAGTAATAATAGTAGTAATAATATAGTAGTCATTGTTATTGTTATTAATTGTATTTGTAATTAATAATATTGTGTGATGAGCAAGGGCTATGTGTTTTCTGAATGACTTGTTCCACGATGGTCCCAATCAAAAGTATTGCTTTTTCAAAATATAATGGAAAACACTTGCAATCAGTTTGTGACATACCCAGGTGGGTATTTCACCAAGCATGGCTAGGGATTAAGTCAGCCAGCTGACTTTCAGAAATATTTTGTAAAAAATGAAAATTGAATTTCACCCCATTCAAAAGGGTTATCTGGCTAACTCCTTAATCCCACTTTGTGAAAACCTTCCCAGATGATGTTATCTTGTAAGTAACAGGAATACGATTCCTGATTGACTTAGTGCACTGTTCGCTCAATAAAAGTTTTTATTCATTTTCTCCTATAAAATATATTGCACAGAATCTTACTGTGGTCATGTCCTGTGCCGTTCACTAACATCTGAAAAAACATATATTTCCAGTGACTTCTTCATATGGAACAGGCACATTTCACAAAGTACTGACAGACACAATTCTTGGCATTAGGCCAACCTTCCTGAACTGAAGTCCTAAGTAAAATGTATGCATTTTTAAACATTATTAAATTTGCTAAGATCAAAGTTGCCTTTATAACTTTGATCATAGCAAATGTAATAATGTTAAAAAAGTATATACATTTTACTTAGGAATTCATCATTCATAACTTTCTTAAAGTGTGAATATTATTATGTCACAGTATATAGTTCCAGTGTCTGGTATGATGCACCAGTTTGGACAACCTGCCCTGTAATAACTAGCTGGTTCATTCATTCATTCTCTTACCTTAAAAATACAAAGCAAATTGAAAAATGTAATTTGAAATCATTTTAGCCTGCCAACTCATTTTAGATATCTAAATTTCTTCTATCCTGTTAATTTTAACTGATTAACATTGGTTTCTAGTCTAAGATTATTTCAAACTTTCTCTTGCCCCTATATACCAATCCCTGTTGCTAGCCAAGATAGCTAGCTGCAGCCCATAGTTTCAGCGGAACTGTGATTAGTGTTACAAACGTTTGCTATACTAGTTCTATACAATTTTTAAACTGCTTTATAAATAACAGGAAACATTAGGAGGCCGTTCATTTCTTGGACTCAAGCGGGAATCACGTTGCTTTGAGAACCCATCTTTGGTGTGGCAGAGGCATATTTATTTATTTATTTAATGTTTATTTGAGTAGGGACAGATACAAAAAACATAGTCACATTGCATTCAAAGTAAAGTAAAGTAATTTATAATAATCTGTCCATATTATCAGACTGCAATTACTGTATTTTCTGTACCTGATATTATGTTGCTATTGATTGATGCGTAATATATCCTTGGACACTTCAAATCAATTTTAGCCATGGTATTCATACCAACAATATACAGTACATACAGTTGGAATGCTGTATGGACCAATCAGCAAGCAGGACCAGAACTATCTATTTCGTAATAAGAGAAACCAAATCACATCATGCATATACAAGAATATGTCTTAAAATGCTTAAAATGTAAATGAATATATGGGGTGGTAATTGGCTGAAAGCTGAATTGACATATAAACCATCCCATGCCAATGCATATATCTCATAACATGGCTATAATTCAATTACATCTTGATCAGGTGTTCAGACAATGTCCAAGCAGGTACACAGACCACCAAAGAGATACAATTGTAAATTATTTTCTACTGACAATTCTGCCATGGAAAACTGTCGTGGAATCAGTTTGGATGAAATCTGGAATAAGACAAATTATTTCCTTGTCAAACACAAATGGCAAAAGGTTTTCAGACATCAACTTCAATCAATGAAAGAAGAAAGCATAAACTGATTGATAATGTTTCAATTCAATAATAAAATACAAAATATTGCACCCACTTCACAAAACGAAATATGTGACATTCTCATGCTCCATTTGAAATGCTAAAATCCATTTGAAATCTAAACAGCCTTTCTTATTTTTTCAATGTCAATATCTTTCCTCTCAATCTGAATTTGGTGGATTGTCTGGCCCTAGTGTTCAGTAGAACAGTAAATGATAAATTGTCGGCACGTATTTATGTATCTCAATGTCAGTCCACATGTTTAGAAGGTGTAGGTGTGGTAAATGATCATTAATGCACTGCAATGGGATGATTGTTTAACAAGAGGCATGAGAAGAGACTATAGCAACCTGGCCTTTCTACATATCCCCATGGTACTCAGTATATCCCATACTTTAGGAATGATAAGAATTGCAGTGTTTGCAGTGTGAGAAAAAATATACTCAAGATTTATTATTTATTTGGTTCAGTGCTTCTTTTACAGAAACCAACATAACAACACAGCTCAAATGTGCAAATACCCTGCAGTTGAAATATGTTAATGAGTTACAAAAAAACAACTTTAAAATGACTTTGATTTCAGCAGAACAAACTGGAGAAGCAAGGTGGTGTAATACAAATGGGAAAAACCAAGTTTAAAAGATCTTGCCCCATGACAAAGCTAAGTTTACCCTCCAGCATTGTCACGTGGCACCGTACCACAATTAGTCTGACGGGGAGCAGGGAAAAGCCAGAATCAGTGTTGTCTCATGTTCTGCTCAACTGCGCAGGCGGATGGTGGGGAATGTTTGACATCCACCCATTTGGCTCAGCGCCCAGGTGCGGCGAGCATCAATGACTCTCCCCTCACGAGCAATGAAACAAAATCGCTAGGATCGCAGTGCTTACAATGGGCAAATATTGAACTCAGCTGCTTCCCCTCTGCTGCCAATTTAAAATTTAAGCGCTTCTTCGATACCTTACTGATGCAGCCAATCACTATGTCATCAAATGACAAACGCCAGTGATAAAGGTGACAAATGTCGCCCCTATAAACACATTGTGAGAGCCAGCAAAATGGGCATGCTGTAAAGAGACTAAGCAGAATGAGTGATATTACCCCAGAATGCACTGCAGCTGCAGAAAACCCTCAGGGGAAAAGGGTTGATTTATCTGCCTTATACTTTTAATTGCTTTTGTTTTTGCAGCTACTTGTAAAGCAGACCTTAGTAGCATGTAAATCTATACCCTCCAACCAAAGCCATGAGCAAAAAAGGAACAGGCAAGCAGCTTTTGACTTCAACTTCAGAAAGACAACATAAGAGACAGGTTCATTATTGATCGTTATTTCTTATTGTTGAACGATCAGCCAGAGCCATGATTGCTTCTAGATAATAGGCTCGAACCTTCTAAAAGGGAAATGTGCAATATTTAACAAAATGGGTTTGAACTAGAGATATCATTACAACATTGACAGTCTTGTTTCCAGAAAGTCTAGCATCTACTGAAGTGGAGTGCAACATAATTTGATTATCATTTTTACAATTTCTCTTAATAATTATCATTATAAAAGGAAAAGCAAACACTTTAGTTTTTGCCATAAATTTACCCTGAAAAAAACAAGACCATCACAGTCCCAATTATCTATCTAGTCAAGATGGTTCTGACCTGGTTGTGAAGAGGTAAGACTATAGAAACAAAGCCTAAGCCTCCGGGTTGGTTAGTAAGCTTCCACTGGACAGAGGCGTGTCCAGCAGGGTGGCATGGGATGGCCAGCAATGAGCTTTGCCACCCCAGCTGCCACCCCAATTTGAACAAAATAATGTTGAGAATTATTTTAGGCAACAAATTTACCTAAATATATTTGTAGTTAGTTTGACTGTCTACTAAATCAAATTTGTAAGTTTCAAGTTCGAAGATTTTTTGTGGGCTCTTGGCCACTGCTGCTCTCCTGGGTTCAGCCAATCCAAATTGCAATGTTTAGCTAACCCACCCCTTTATAGTTTTGAGCGATTTCAGTGTGAAAACCAAGAGTGCGTGTTGAATGATCTGGCAGACTGAGATTTGAGAAGAGCTATGAATAACGTAAGTAGTGTTTGCTAGATGTTAGTGCTCAATCATCATCTTTATTCTGTCAAACAATTAAAAAAATGTATGTACTCTGAATGTATAAATGTTAATGTTATGTTCAGAGATGTTGTTGTTGTTGTGCTGTTGGCTTTTTAACCTGCTTGCTTGCTAAATGTCATGCTGTTCTCTTCTGATATGTGGTTAACCTTCAAATTAACCAGAATAAGTTGGCATTAATGTTACGGTACATACTGTAATATTTCCAATCTTGACTGTTATTAAATCTTAAATGTGCAGATCAAATTCATTTAGGTTTCGTAGCTAGATTGATAACTAGATCTTAATAATCCTAGCTCAATGTAAAGGTGCTCAATAGCATATTGAACTTAACAATATATATACAGTAGCTATAAAATACTTAGCAATATATATACAGTGGCTATAAAAAGTATTCATCCCCTTTAGATTTTTTTACATTTTATTTTCTTACTTCATGGAATAAAAATGGATTTCATTGGGATTTCTTGCCACTGATCCACACAAAATACTCTATAATGTAAAATAAAATATAAACAATTCTAAAGATTTTTCTTAATTACAAATAAAAAACAGAAAATAATTAATTCGACAAGTATTCACCCATTTTGCTAAGACATGCCTAAATAAACTGTGGTGCAATCAATCACCTTCAGGGTTACATAATTATTTGATTGGAGTCCACCTGTGTGCAATTAAAGTGTTTTAAATGATTTCAAATTAAATACACTTGTCTGTGAGAGGCCGGCCCCACAGTTGTTTAGTATATTTCCAAACAAAAGCTTCATAATGAATACCAAAGAACATTCAAAGCAAATCTGAGTTAATGCACATGTATTAATGCACATCTTGTAAGTCTGATAAGAGAGTCTGCTAAATGCTTAAAATGTAAAATGTAAAAATGAGTTCTTCAAAATTTGAACAGCTTGTCCACCAAAACTGAGCATCTGTGCGAGAAGGGCACTTGTTAAGGAGGCCACCAAGAGGTCTATGGCAACTCTGACTATCCATGGAACAACAATAGCCTGGGTGCTTCTCAAATCTGGGCTATATGGGAGGGTGGCAAAAAAGAAAATGATTGTTGAAAACTCACATGAAATCCCAGCTAGAGTTTGCCAGAAGGCATGTGGGAGACTCTCAAACCATGTGGAGAAATATGCTATGGTCTGATGAGACCAAGATGAAACTTTTTAGCCTCAACATTAGGTGCTATGTTTGGTGCAAGCCTAACACAGCGCATCATCCCAAGAACACTATCCCTACCGTGAAACATGGTGGCGGGAGCCTCATGCTATAGGGATACTTCTCTGCTTCAGATACTAGAAATCTTATCAAAATAGAGGGCAAAATGAATGGAGCAAGATATAGACAAATCTTGGAGGAAAACCTGCTGCAGTCTGCAAGAGACCTGGGACTTGGGCAAAGATTTATATTCGGGTGAAGATTTATAGTAGGACAATGACCCAAAGCATACAGCAAAAGCCACATTGGAGTGGTTAAAAAACAAAAAAATCTATGTCCTGGAGTGGCCTGTCCAGTCAAAGCACAGACCTCAATCCCTTTGAGAATCTGTGGTAAGATCTGAAAATTGCAAGTCACCAACAATCCCCATCCCACCTGATGGAGCTTGAGTAAGATGTGCAAAACTGATAGAGACTTACCCAAATAGACTCACAGCTGTAATTGCAGCTTAAGGTCCTTCTAACAAGTATTAGAGGGGGGTGAATATTTATGGAATCAATTATTGTCTGTTTTTTATTTGTAATTAATTAAGAAAAAGCTTTAGGGCTGTTTTTTTATTGGGCATTATAGAGTTTTTTGTGTTGATCATTGGCTAAAAATCCCAATGAAATCCATTTTGATTCCATGAAGTAAGAAAATGTGAAAAATGCCAAAGGGCTGAATACGTTTTATACCCACTGTATATATTCTGTTAACAACATAAGTGTTATATCAAGATTCTCTGTGTCTTGTGCTAGTAAATTTCCACTTTGTACATTCTACAGAAAGTAGAAATTGCTCAATCACCTGGCTAGTATATTTATGTTACCCACCTGAGATATATGGCTGCACGCCCAGAACTTTAGTGCATAGCTCTCAGAAGGAGGGGAGAGGTAGAGTGAAACCACCTGCAACCTTTTGATACACAGGATGTCCTGTGGCTGATCGCCTCTGAGAATGAGTTTCTGCTGACACAACATCCAGACCTTGAGCTACTGTTTGTTAGTTAGGCAGAACTGTTGAAGCTATACCATCACGTTACGAAATGTGAGGGCGCCCCGCTCAGGCTGGATGCTGTCTGTCACACTGTATATCCGGAGTTTGCAAACAAAGAAACTTTGAGAACTATCACATGTGAACTGTGTGCCATGTCTCTGTGCTTCTGTGCTCTGTGCTTCTCCCAGAGCTTACTTTTGCATTTATTAGGGTTGTGGACTTAGTTGAAACAAAAGAGTGGATTTATATATATATATATATATATTTATAGCAGGAAAGATTTAAGATACACAGGGTCTGATTTACTAAAGGATTAACTAAAGGTTGCAATATCCACCTTGGACTTACTAAATGGTTGCAATTAGCAAAATCACTATTAGGATGTAATTTGCAGGAAATGTGGCACTCTGAGACATAGATATATCATTAAATCTGTTAATGCATATGCATACCTGGGGTGAATAGGCTAAAACTAGGAGGAGATTTGGTCAATTAGGCTGATTAAGTATTGCATCTGATTCACTAAAGTATGCCTTAATTGCAACTCTCCTCTTTGCATGGGAATTTTAAGAACACCTGAAAGCAGACATTATTTTGCTGAGCGCTGATATAGCCTAGCTCACATTCTATAAAATGTATGTCAATAAGGAGTTATCTCTCCCAAACACGGCAGCAGTCATCAGAGCCAGGAGAAGACTCAGAGGACAAAGGCAAAACAGAATAAGACAGGAGAGGGTCTTTTATCCAAGAATTACCCTCTTTGCAGGCATTTTACAATCTGCGTTTTGTATTGTGCTCTCCAAGGTGCTATTCACTTTATCCCAGCAATGCAAAACAAATGATCAGAAATGTTGTTGCAATGTACCCCAGTTCATGTCACAAAAGCTTTATTTTCAGGAATAGCTGTATCTACAGACAGTGAATCAACGGAGATTACGGAGAAACCTGGCTGTTAGGTAGGGCCTTGAAAATATTGTTTCAGAATTTTAAATATACATATATCCATTTTTTAGTAGAACTTCTCATTTATTTTCAGATGTAATATGAAAAATATATTTGTTTTATTGAAAGAATGCAGGAATTCTATGGACCAATCTGTCACCAACTAGCAGACAGTATAAAAACAAATTTCTGAATTTGAATAATTATTTTACTGTGCATATGCGGTCAGTAGGGTATAGAATGAATCACGAATACAGTTTTACCTTCAGATGTTCTGTGGCCTTCTTCAAGTTCAGCCATATCTTTCCTCGGTTGAACCACTGCCTGTATATTTTTCTTTTAGATGCCACCTAACATATTTTCTTTACATCATCTACTGTTCGCTTTATTATGCCTAATGAACACATTTTTTGTGATGTCACCTCATAGACCATTACATCTATTTCCTGAACTATAAATTTAGGTTCTCTTTTTGTTGTGTTTCCCTCGCTACTTGTGCCTCGCTACATCTAGCCTGGACTTGAATAGCCCAAGTGTTTCTGCATCTACTACCCAACCTGGCAAGCTGTTCCAGGCATTGACACTTAAATAGAAGTCTATCATCATAACGTTTACCTTTCATACCAGGTATCAGTTTAGTTGCCCTTCTTTGGATTTTTTCAAGAGCTTCTATATCTTTCTTGTAGTGCGATGCCCAGAACTGCACACATCATTCTAAGTGAGGTCTGACAAAGGCATTATATAACATTAATATAACCTCCTTTGATTTATACTCAATACTTTTTGCTATGTATCCCAGCATCCTGTTGGCTTTTTTCACTGCTGTAGCACACTACTTTGATGCAGATAGGCTTTTTCAAATTGAACACCTACAAAATTTTCTCCTCCCATAAAATACTCCTGTCTAATGTTTTTATTTCCCACATGCATAACTTTACATTTAGCAATATTGAATGTAAGCTGCCATGCATCTGCCCAGTTTTGGATTTTGTTTAAATCATCTTGGATTACTTTAGTCGATTCCAAACTGTTTGCCAAACCCCCAAGTTTAGTATCATCTGCAAATTTAACTATTTTGCTACTAACGTCCATATCAAAATCATTTATGTAAATAAAAGCAGAGGTACCAGCACCGATCCCTGCGGGACACCACTGCCCACAGCACCGAGGTCAGATACGGCCCCACCTACTGTTACTCTTTGTATTCACCCTTGCAGCCAATTATGAACCCACTCTGAAACTACTCCTGAAATTCCTACTGAATTCATTTTAGCAATGAACCTCTCATGTGGTACCTTGTCAAATGCTTTCTGAAAGTCCAAATATATAATATCATAAGCGTGGTTCAGGTAAACACACTTTGTAGCCTCTTCAAAAAGGTCCAGGAGGTTTGTTAGGCATGACCTTCCTTTGAGAAAACCATGTTGGCTCTCCCTTAAAATACTATTATTTTTCAAGAATGATTCCAACTTATCCTAATAATATTTCCAGCATTTTACATGCGATGCAAGTTAAACTGACAGGCCTATAGTTCCCTGGGTCAGTACGGTCCCCTTTCTTATATATTGGAATAATACTACCCTGCTTCCAGTCATCTGGTATTTCTCCAGTGATTATGGATTGAATGAAAATATCTGTCAATGGTTTATATATAATTTCCTCACGTTCTTTGAGTACTTCTGGGATATATGCCACCCGGGCCTGCTACCTTATTTGTTTTTGTAGTTTTTGTAGTACTTCTACGTCCCTTATCTCAAGTCCTCCAAAACATTCTGTACCTTATCTATACATTTAGTCATATTTATAACCTCTTCTCTAGCAAAGCTCTCAACAAAGTAACTGTTTAGTGTGTTAGCAATATCCTTATTATTATAAACCAAAGTTCCTTCCTTATTCTTAATGCACTTAACCTCATCCTTAACTTTCATTTTTCTACTACAATATTGAAAAAACTTCTTAGGATTACTTTTTGCATCTTGGGAAATTTTAATTTCAAACCGCCTTTTAGCTGATCTTATTTCCTTTTTAGCCTTAGTCCGCATATTACAATAATCTAACTTGTTTCTCTCTGAGTTATCCTTTTTATATACTCTGTACCAGGGGTCTCCAATCTTATCCAAGAAGGGCCGGTGTGGGTGCAGGCTTTTGTTCTAGCCCAGAACTAAAAACGCCTGATTCAACTAATCCACCAATCGTGGTCTTCAATCGAGACCTTCATTAGTCGAATCAGGTGTGTTAGTTCTGGGCTACAACAAAAGCCTGCACCCACACCGGCCCTTCTTGGATAAGATTGGAGACCCCTGCTCTGTACAGTCGCTTCTTTTGTCTCGAAATCTCCTGTAAAGATTTAGTCATCCACTGCGGAGACTGTTTTTTCATCCTATTTTTCCTTACTTTTGGGATGAATTTACATCAATACAATAACCCTTTTAAATATAATCAATTTTTCGTTCACAAATCTAGACGTTTTACCCAATCTATATTACTTAAATTCTCTCTCATTTTATTAAAGTCAGCTCATCTAAAATAAAAGATTCTAGAGTTAGGGGAGGTTGTCTTAACTTGCCGAAAAATATCAAAAATAACTGTGGTCACTTGCCCCTAGTGGTTCTCCTACCTCTGTGCTGCAAATTCTATCAGGAATGTTACACAAAACCAGATCCAGTATTGATTTCCCTCTCGTAGGTTGAATAACAGACTGTACCAAAAAGCAGTCATTGACCATATCTAAAAACTCCTCTTCACATTTGCCCTGACCTGTCACTATCTCCCAATTTATCAATTTAATTGATAATGCTAAATATCAATTTACTTCTGCTTAATAATAATAAAAACTATGATTATTATTATTTATTATTATGTAAATTGTACACACTGTTTCTGGATGTGCTTTTAATTCAAAAAATATGCTCTCCTCACAGGCACATGCAGCTATTCATTAAGTGAGGGTTGTAAATGTCTCATTCTGAATTGTCTAGACAACTGAAAGGCATAATTTCCTTGTTTAAATGTTTGTTTAATGACACACCGTTCCACTGACAGCTGAGGAAGTTGTGCGTCATCTGTTAGGTACATCACAACTTGAACGGATCATCTTGATAGAATCCACCCCAGAGCGGTTACCATAACTGCAGGGCCAGCCCTAGATATAAGCAACATATGGCTGCTTAGGGCCCCATGGTCACTAGGTGGCCCACTAATGCTGTATTCTGAAATGTATATTTGTCTATATATTTAATTTATATAAAAGACAAATAAAATATTTATGTGGTGCTGAGAAGAGAAAGAAGAGAAAATATGTGGATCACGGAAAACAATAAGACAACTAGTACAGTAGTAGTATTAATATGATTTCGCCAAAGTAGGCTACATTGTTTTGTTGCTACTGCTGCCAGTATCATCACTTGTTGTCAGCTAGCTAATGTAAGTTGCAAAGATGTGAGACAAGATGGTTTTAGAAAGTTTTAGAAGAAAGTTTTATTTGTGTGAACGAACATGTTTTAGAATGTCTGCAAGTTGAACTGCTGGGTTATATCCATGACAAGAAGCTTGAGGAGTTATACCAAAATCTGCTGATAGCCCTGAGGATTGCCTGCACTCTGCCAGTGACAGTGGCATCTGCAGAGAGGAGCTTCTCTGAGCTAAAGCTCATTAAAACCTACCTGAGGTCCACAATTGCCTGAGACCGCCTCAGTGGCACTTATAAATATAAACCACAATGTTGGCAGCCAGTTGTGCCAAGACAGCATAATAGATGACTTTGCATCAAGAAAGGCAAAGAGGAAGTTTTGAATAAAATATAACCTCCAATGCAAATAAATTCAAATTTTGTGTCTTCCTTCGTTATTTTCCCATTTTATTTATTTATCTATTTGCTATTTATTGTTTCAGTTTGACATACTTCATTTTTATTTGTAATTTATGTACACAATAGGGAAAACAATTTTTTGTTGATATTCAGAATTTTATCAAAGGCAGACCTTGTCAATGATATGTTCCTCTGTCTATATATTCGTATGGTATATCTATGTGCTTTTAGTTAGAAATAGTTTAAGCTCATTCATGGGTGCTGGGAGGGGATGGATTATAGTGAGCAGTGCCCCCAAACAGAATTTTGCTTATGGCCCCCAAAAAGTCAGGGCAGTCAACTGCCATTAGTTAGTGAGTGTTACAATTTCTGTCCCCCATTTATTTACAGTTAAGAGAAAGTGACAAATTCACAAAGAAATGTCAAATTCACAAGCGATATATTTCAGAAACCAGTAATTGAGGCAGGTGAAGCTTGTACAGGCTCAGGTATGTTGAACTGTGACAATGCTTAGATCATACATTTATAACCTGGCTGTCAGAGGTTGTCTGTGACATCTTTGGTTTATGTACAGGCAGTACTAATTCTAGGAACTGTTAAAGCTGTGAAAGCTCTTGCTCTCATACTGTATATACAAAACATTTCAGGTTCCGTGAGGAAACACTGCTGTTTTGCAAAACATATTACTTTAAATATATGCAGTATAGGCAACCTTGCCTATGTGTACTGCAAGACTGCTTTTATGTGATTGATCTGTGAGGGATGGAATTGATTGTGCTCATGACATAGCATATGCTTAATCCGTTGTTTGTGTGCTCTATTTTTAATTGTATGTTTACAGATATAATACATTTCTTTTTGAATATGAGATGATCAACGGTTAAATAATAAACACATCAAGATTATTTGGCTATGATCGCTTTAATTATGATATTGTTACTGCGGTAGCATCCATCTGTATATGGATCCACCACATATTCAACACATCTTACATTTTTTTCAGAATTGCCCCCTATCAAGGACTGATTTCTGGTGGTGGAATCTTCAATCTTTAAAATACTACTGTACCATGCTTTTGCACCAATCCACATCCCCAACCGACTAACCCAGCCTCCTTTTGAGGGCAAGCGCTAAAAGTCATAGATGAAAATACCAATTTATGAGCAAACTTTGTTGTGCCTCTCTGTTCCACTTCTAAATAGCAATCTGCCATTTTGACAGCTGCATTCGCAGTTGCAAGGGGCTTTTGTGTCTTCAAAATAGAGCACAAGCATTCTGAAACAATATACATGCCATGCTTGTGCCACTTATAGCTCACCATGTGAGAATGGGATCCACCATCATAAGTGATGAATGGTGGGTCTAATGATAGGCTCTGCCTCTACTTGGCTACATACATTATGTTAACAACCACAGTGTGTCATATGTATATGCCCAAACAGGAGCACATACAAAACATATAGAGAGGGAGAACCTATAAGGAAACAGTGTGGAGGCTCGGGGGAAATCACACTGTGGAGATACTGATGGACCACATGATTGTTATTGAATGGCATGACTGGCTTGTGCGAAAACATCACAATGCCCCCTTAGGGAAGTTCATTCATGACACTACAGTGATGTCCAGATAGGCTAGGAAGAGGAGAAGGGGTGGCAGGGGCTTTCTGTTGGCTGGTGAACTACCTCTGTGTGTGTGTGTGTGTGTGTGTGTGTGTGTGTGTGTGTGTGTGTGTGTGTGTGTGTGTGTGTGTTTTTTGGGGAGGGTGTGGAGGTTGAAAAATGATCTGAAAATAACCTGAAAATAACCTGATGGCTCTTGACATTTTTGTTATTTATAGAAATGTGCAACCTTGCAGTTTTAATTTTAGGTATAATTTGATCAATAAATGATATTATTTAATCTGTAGTTTTGTTTATTTGGTCCATCTGACATTTCAATGTAATTGTTGAAGGTGTCTTATAGCCTTTTTAATGAGCTACTAAGACAATAAAATGTTGGAACTTTAGATTAGGGTCCGCAAGAGCATTATAAATTAGAGATATATTATTTATGAATACATTTCATGGATAACATTTATAAATGTTTGTAGATCATGATTAACTTTACAATGGGGTCAAGGAAATGTTGACAAATTGATTAATATGGTCTTTACAAATGTATTACTAACAATTTTAAAAATCAGTCAATAATCAGTCAGTAATTATCAGTTATCTAGGAACTAATACTCGATTAACAAGGTATAAAGAGTTAAGTAATAATGAATGAATAATTGGTTAAAATCAGATTGTTAAATAATATAGTCAAGATAATTTGTTAAAAGTTAGTACATAATTTACTAATGATTTAAAAAGGTCATGATTAATTATTAATAACACAGTTACTAATCAGTTACCAATCATTTATAAATAGTTATTAGACATTTATAAATCATTGCTAAACTATTTGTGGAGAAAAATGAAGACATTTAATGATTAGTCAAAGTTAATCAAATATTTTGATCTTGAATCTAGTCCAATGTTCTTGCACTCCATGCTGCATCTTACTTTGTGCTAAATATTCCCTGATGTTTATGTTTATATGCCAATGCATGGCCACACATTGCATACATTTGTCAGACAAGAAAAAAGAAAGGAGTGCGCACTCTGTAAACGGCTCTGAGTCACTTTTGTTTCATAGGGTACCATGAAGGATAGTATGACTTACAGAAATAAACATTCTAGTTATATCAATGCCAGCTCGCTTAAGATCTTTGAAGGACAATATGTCAGACATGCAATATATAGCATTATTTCAAGGTAAAATGTTTCCTTTTATTATGTTTTATATATGTATTTCTGCCTAAGAAAGGTTATACAGCTATATTGTTCAATAATTTACTGCCTATTGGAGTCATATTCATTTGTAATGCCTTTCAGTATAGACCTACACTTAATTGTAGTATAATTTGGGTATAGATGAATGTGACATTGACCCTGAAATTGTGTTAGATTCCTAATGTATATTCAGATTATATTCAGTATAGCACTTTCAGTAAAATATTATGACAATGACAGATTATTATTAAATAGTATTATTACTACTTTTATCATTATCATTACATGAATATCACTCATAACCAATAACAAATGATTGAAACAAGAAGGCCTGTTTAGGACAAGGATGTGACAGGACAGAGGACCAATTTCCATGGTTTACATCAAGAAACAAAGCAGCTCTAAAAATACCATTCAGCTAGACTCTCAGAATCTGGACTTCATCCAAGGCCACAGCTGGATTGATCGATGGCCCAATCAGGAGCTGCATCCTGTAGGTTCTCAGGCAGATACACAAATCCCTCACTCTCAATCTCACTCTCGCTCCCCCTCTTCACAGACAAGCCAGTCAGATCTGTGATGATCTGTGAACATGGAGGTTGTTATTTTGTTTTGTTTTTCACTTTACTGTCTGGAGCCCTTGCCAAAGACAAATTGTTCTGTTTATAATTATTAATTCATTCCACAAGTTGTTATCCGTAATTTGATATGCATTTAGATTCCCCCTTTGTTTTATTTTTTACGACTGTTTTGGTGGGAGAAACAGTTGGATGCAATATGCCACTGCTTAATTATGTGTTATATAATTAGAAGTTATATTGCAATATAATTATAAGTAGTCTACTTCAAACAATGTACTCACCACCGGGCAGGCTGCTGAGGATTCAATCAAACTTACTCTATGAATCAAGAACTAAATAGATTACTTTCAGAGAAACAAGGGCTTCTCAATTCTAATAAAAAAACGTGGAATGCCTCCCGCGTGGTCTAGTGGTGTCAACGTCCGACACTGGCCACGGCGACTGGGGTTCGTTTCCCCGGTCGACGCCAGAGTCGGCTCTGGCCGGGAGTGCCACCAGGGGCGGCAATTGGCTGTTCGCCCCAGGGAGGGGGGAGGGAAGCCGACAAGACATTCGCTGCACACAGGAGTGGCTCTGGGGTGCCGGAGTTACGGTCGACAGCATGACGAGTGCCGTCTCGGAGGAGACAATACTTCGCCTTTGTCACGTGAACTACGAGGGAGGGGATTGACCTAAGAATAGCGGGAGTAATTGACAACCAAATTGGGAGAAAAACAGGATAAAATCTGAAAAACATATAATATATTTTTTTTTTTACTTGGAAAAACACTTTTTGTCAGTGCACTGGTCCATTCCATTCTGATGTGAAAAACTGTATAATGCTGTAAAAAATGATATCTTATGAAATGTGATCGATTTTTACTCTCGTCTATTTATATAGTAATATAGTTTATTTATTGTGTCTCAGAACAAGTTTCAACATGTGCATGTACATATTACATAAACATGTACATGACAAAGTCTAGTTGTTGAAAGGTTTATATCTGTTAACATATATGAATTCAACTTGTGGTGGAGGTAGGAACTCTACCAATTTCCACTCATGCACTTATCTTCATCCACGGGATGACATTACAATAGACAAATTACATTTTTCATTTATATAACAGGGTATTTACGAAGGTGGTCCAGTTTAGTACCTTTGCTCAAGGGCTCAACAGAAGTATCCCATCATGATTTGAACCTGCAACAGTTCCAGTCCAATTCCCGACTGCCACCCAAGTGTATTAGTATGGAACACATGTATTGATACCCAGGAGGATGTTACACATCAGTGGTGGTTGAGCTGAGTTTCCCTCCTATTCCTATAATAGCACCATGGTGCTGTACTATGGCTGACCCTGTGATTGTACCTCTCTGATGGAATACATACATGTATAGTGGTCTATGTGTGTGTGTATCTAGGAGAGATATGCGAAAAGACAAATTCCAATTACCTTGTGTAACGTGACTAATAAAGTATATTCCTTCCTCCTTTTCACTGTAATGCACTTTAAGATCCTGTGATAAAAAGCACTCTATAAATGAAATCCATTGTTAATACTATAATTCTGCTTTCCAAAATGACTTTTAGTTTAGAAGTACTGAAGAACAATACAATAAGATTACACTAATTTACCAAGCGTTAATGATAGTAATATACACATTACACGATAGTATCAATAAATAAAGGGATTAGTTAGCCCCTCAACTCACAAATGTTAGTTAAGGGAGAAAATAACATGACTAACTCATTAGTTGATGCAATACCAATGCAGTAGAGAAACCTTGTGTTGTCCTCGGGTCAAAAAAGAGTTTAACAGCAGTTTAAACCCCCTAAATTCAGCATGAAATTCAATGACGTCTCCTGGAGTGACTCCACCATTAGAAAAAGTGAAACATTGCCTTTTTTCATATTTTTATAAAAACTGCACACCCTCAGGATACAAAGATTGTCACATCTATTAGAGCAAAACAATCAACTATGATGTGTGTTTTGTAGTAAAAACGAATGTGGTACACGGAATAAATACAGTCTCTCTGTACTGTGAAGTCGGAAAAACACAGTTATTCACCAAGTTGTTGATGAGTGACAGGTTATTTCTTCATGCAAAATTCAATTAAGAGGCTTTATCATAGGGGTGCGGTTTACCCTGTGGACATGGGGATTATACCGAATATGAAGATTACACAAGAGGTAACACTTACAGCTTCTTCATATTAACTAAGATGTAGCAGCATTAGGGGGAAAACATTTGAATTGCTCTAGTGTCAACAATATCTTCTCTGATGTACTGCTTCACCTCAGATTGTCAAAATACCAATGTTATGCCACATGTGTCTTCATTAACATAGTATCAATTATGCCCCTGGATCATGCCACATGATCATATTACTGATGGTGCTAGTTGCCATTAAGAGGGGGCTGTTTGGCCAATAATTTGGTATTGATGTGTGTGTATCATGGAGTTAGTCTGAGTCTTGTCATTCCTGTGTGTCTTGAGGAGTTAGTCTTTGTCTGGTCATTTGTGTGTGTGTGTGTGTGTGCGCGTGCACATATATTGTGTATTATTGTGGAGTGTTTGATGTTTGATGTGACTCTGTCGGGCATGGTGGCGTGTGTCTATAATCTAAGCTTCTGGGAGGCGGAGTCTGTGTGGAGTTTATGTTGAGTTTTGTGTGTGTTTGTCGAAAGTGACTGAGTAGAGTGCTTCCTGTGTGTGTCTGGGAAAGGGAGAGAGAAGCTGCACTGAAATAGTGTCAGGCCTCCTTCTCTTTTCATTTGCTTTAAGAGACCTCGCACTTGGGCAGTGGAGTGTTTCTGGACAATTCCCCGAGAACTCTCACTGAAAGAGTGGAGAGTGTCACAGGGCTGTGAAGTCGGAAAAACACAGCAGGCAGTGTGGTATAATGGTTAGGGAACTGGGCTTGTAACGTTAAGGTTGCAGGTTCAATCCCCAGGTGGGACACTGCCATTGTACCCTTGAGCAAGGTACTTAACCTGAATTGCTTCAGTAAAAATATCCAACTGTATAAATGGATTGTATGTAAAGAAATGTAAGCTGTAAGTCGCTCTGGATAAGAGCATCTGCTAAATGCCTGTAATGTAATGTAATGGCTGGTTGCCAGAACTCTCACTGATGATGTGAACACTGTCTCTGTGTGTTTAGGTCAAAAGAGAACTCGGACTGAAAAGTTTGAGTGTCTCTGTGTGCATGGGTTTGGGAAGCACTTGAAAAGTCACTGGATATGTGTGTGCCTGGGGAGGTTCTGTGTGTCGGGACAGTGTGTAGAGTTCTATCCTGTCCTGTAAGTGTTGATGTGTGTTAAATGTGGATGTATGAAGGCGGTGTGGAAAGCCGCTGATTGTCTGTGTTTGTTGTGTGTTCCCTGAAAGGGGATTCCCCTCTCGGAGGAGGCGGGGCTTTCATTTATTGTTGATTTATTTTAGTTTCTTATTTTAGTTCATTGTTTTTGCCCGAAAGCTTCGCAGCAAGTAGGGTGAAGACTTTGTGCTTGTGTTTGTTTTATTTTAACCTGCTCTTCCACTGTTTCTCTCTCTGGGAGAGAGGCGTATAAAAAATAAAGATCCGGTCCGTAGACTGGCAAAACCCCACTCCTCTGCCTGTTATGTTCTGTATTTATGTGTTCTGCTTGTTTTTGTATTTTATTATTTTCTCCGTGTTCGTTTATGATTCACGTTAGTTCCCCCATCTGTCTGTGTTCCTTGTTATCCAAAAATCCACTCCCTGTCTTTGTCGTTGCACTATTCGGGTGATTTCGGCTATACAGGTTTCTGCCTTATTTCGTATCTCGTTTAATTATTTCTTTCTTTCTTTTTATCTGTACATATTAGTTACGTGTATATAGTACTAATCTACTAACGTTAGGGATTTTTGGTGCGTTACTAACATTTACTAATTATCTTGTGTTTCTATCGGCAGCTGTCATTCTCCCTCTCGTTTTCCTATCCCTATGGATTTCTGTCTTCTCGCATTCTCTGCACACGTTTCCACCTACGCACTCCTCCCCTCTGAGCTGTGCACGTGTCTACCTGCTTTTCCCATGTCGTTTGTTATTGTGTCTATGTGCTTTCTAGTCCGTGTCTTTCGTCTCCCCTTGTTATTGTATTAGTGGACCTGATTGTTCTCACCTGCGTTCTCACCCCTTTCCCCTCCCAGTTACCCCTGATTCCTCTTGTGTTATCTTCCCCGTTTGTATTTAAGCCCCTAGTTTGCACTCTGACTTTGTCAGAACGTTGATCAAGTTTCCCAGTGCCGATTGTCAGTAAGCCTGTGCTATTTTGAGATTTCCGAGACACCCTTTGTTTGACTTCGAGTTTTGCCCGCCGATTCTGATTTGTTTGCCCTTCTGCCTGTTTGGTTTTTGATCTTTTACCTGCCCCTCAACTACTCTTTTGGATTTTGTTTTTGTACCTTCTCGGATTCTGATTACTGGCTTTGAACTTGGACTGATTAATAACGTTCTCTTTCTGCTATATCCTGGTCTGCGTTTGGGTCCTTGTCCAGATCGTCACACTGCCAGTTATTACCATCAGCTGCTCTGCTCCAGTCCAGGAATTGTCACCTGGCGTGTGACACAAACTTTCCTATGTGAAACCTTTCTCACATGTCTCATAGACCCAGGATAATGACATCTTTGCTCTTGTTGGTGATATGAAGCGCATAGTAAACATTGGAATATTCGTCTATTAGGCTTGCTCTTATGACAAAGCATGGTCACTACTTTTGTTCATTAAACCCTTATGGTGATCAGAATGCCCACATTATCAACAATTTGTCATATATTGGGACAACTATTCTCCTAGAGCAGGGGTCTTCAACTCCAGGCCTCGAGGTCCGCTGTGTCTGCAGGTATTTGCTCCAACCACGCACTACACCACCTGATTTAGAATAATTAGTTTACCTCCTTGGTCCAGGAGGCGAGCTAATTAGTGAAATCAGGTGGTGTAGTGCGTGGTTGAGCAAATACCTGCAGACACAGCGGACTCGAGGCCTGGAGTTGAAGACCCCTGTATCCTGTCTTGAATTGGGGTGGGATTTTTTATTTTGTTTGCGACGTCGCAGTTGACATTGACGTTGACAATTGGCATGCATTGTTGAAAATATGAAAATCTACCCAATCTGTGCATAATACATGCCCATATTTTCAATACATTTAATCATAATATTTAAATGTGCTATGTGATGTTGACGGCCTGGTGGTGGGCCGGTGGCAGTTATGGAGTTAAAATGTTTAGTTAAAATACAGTACCAATGTTATATATTATTATATATATTGCTTAAAAAATGTTAATACATATTAAATACCAGTAATTCAAAAAAGGGCTACATTCAAATGAATCAAATCTGCCCTTGAAACGTAAATATTGCATCAAAACCTGTTGGTGTTATTTTCTTTCTCACATGAAAGGTCAACTTTTTTTATATTAAAAGGACAAATAGCTTTGATTGCCGTACCATTTTGAACCATCTGTTTGACCTATTGGTGACTGTTTAGTATAAAACGAATAACTTGCTAATTGAGAATATCACTTTTGGAATGCTGACTAGTTTGCAAGTAGATTGGAAGCCCCATTGCATTCTTCATCATTGGATGACAGCAATCACCATCAGCTCTATATGGTAATCCACACACAAGACACAAGCTCATGTTTTGCATATGGACTTGCAATAAGTGTTGTTTTTGATTAAGTCATATATATAATTCATATTGATATTAGTGTCAACAAGTATCAAACCACACAAAACCCTGAGCGTGTAAAGTTCCTTAAAACCTTTACTATATTACATGAAGCATTTAAAAGTTGGAGAGAATCCAAAGAAAGCATCTGCCAACAGTGTACAGCAGCAGGTATTTATATTTTGAATCCTGTAGAATTTTACTCCCGCTGTGCCCTCTAAACCTCCCCCCATCATTAAACCTATGTCATTTTGACAGCACCACCCAGTCATTTGAAATGAATAGCAGTATATTAATAATGTAAGAATTACATAACCTCACCTCACAAGGCTACTTTGCAGACATATAATTCTGTTGAATAATTTGTTTACATTAAGATATCTTAAACATTTTCAACAAATGTTTTTGTTTTTTTACCCAAATAAACCTTTAAAGATATGTATTTAAAAGACATACTCTCAGATAGTTGCAACTGGGAAAAACCCTATTGCTTATTATTACAATTATAGAATCCTATAACTTTGCTGTTGTAATGTTTTTGGGGTGCTTTCATGGATGGCCTTTGAATTCCAGCCTATCACCTTCTGATGTGTCATGTAGGTGTGAAAAAGGTGTGATGCATTTGCTTTCATATTGATTGAAATGCTGTTTGTTTGCTGCCATTGAGAGATATGAGTTACTTTCAAAATTGGTCTACAGTTCCCAAAATACAATTATGCTTCTCAGAATTCCTACAATATTATTTCATTGAAAATGCATGTAGGCCAATGCAATTCTGCTAGGTCCTGTTATAACAGCACATCCAATTCTACATGTCAGGACCTGTAAACTGGTTAATTAGTGTTACAATAATATTTTCCATGTAATTTATTACGTAAGTGTTGAATAGTGATAATCCAGTGTATTTTAGCAAATGTTCTAGCAACCTATCTGACATGTTTTTTGCAACAAAAATAAATGTGGCCTGAATTAAATCTATATCTTTCCTAAATCTTGGCTCACTACTAACCATAATTGTTAGCTTCTTTCTTCACCAACACATTTGGGCAAGTTCAGCAATCACCACAGCAAACTGGTAAAACTGATGTGAAGAAAAAACAAACAGGTGCATTGAAGTCAAAGCTAAGGATAAATTGAATCCAGGCTTTTGTACTTCAACAGAAACAAACTAGTTTCTGAAAAACTGTCTCACAACTACATTTTTAAAAAAAAAGAAGAATTTATAGGATGATCTCAAATGCAACTCATCACTGTAACTGCAATACAGAACTTCCTGGCCAGGCTGTTGCTTGATATTGGATTAGTTTGAAAATTCACTTCTCCAGGACAGAGCTAGAATTCAAATTAGTGCAAATTAGAGTGCTGGTGGTATATGTGAAGGCTGTCTTAAATAATCAATACTGATTGATTTGAGGCACCAGATGTGGTACCAAAGTGTGTGTATGTGAAACTGTGCATGTGAAATTGTGGATCTATTTGAGTATGTGTGTATGTCTGTGTGCAGTACACGGCATGTGCATACACTTGACAAGTGCATCCTCTTTAAATGTCTAAGTAGAACTACATCAGTGATGGATTGGATCAATTTCACAGTCATGTGACAATGAAATAAAAGAGCAATTTTCACATGAAGACCTGCACATGGATATACATTAAACTTATGTTTGTGTCTATGCAATGGCAGAATAAGGACGGTTAAAAGTATTTAATGTGGAAAATAAAAAGGTTTACGATAAGCATATATCTGCAAAATTCCAGCCTTCAGGTTTTGTAATGAGTGGACTTGGCAGTGTGCAAATATTCTTTCAAATGAAATTAAGAATGAAGACAAATTAAATTATTTGTATCACACAATACTTTTAAATCAATGGCAATATCCAATTTGTTGTCCAGAGCATATGCAGTTTATCTTTCTCTATGGTTGTAAAGGGAAGATACCGTACTTGCCTGACAAAGAAGGAATATATGTGTTAATTTTCCTATTTTATTGTCATATCTCCGTGGGTTAACATTCCTTGTGCACCACCATTGTGGTGTTGCGGTCGGGGTTGGTTAATAACAGTCCAGGATGGAGCCTCCGATGTCTAGGTTACAGGACCCGGCCTGTGTTTGTGTTGAGCACATTTAGTCATCAGCACATCATCCCGTACATGTGAATGGATGTAAGCATAAAATATACAATGACGTGAACTTTCAAAATTAATTGTATAAATATATTATTTCAAATAAGATTTGAGCCTCAAATTGATTCTGGACAGCTGTAGGTAGCTGATGGAGAATAGCCAGGACCAGTTCTCATCTTGTCAATAACAAAACAAGTAACCCTTGGCAAAAAGATCAGGGCAAAATGTTAAATGGGATGATTAAATATCTCTCTGATTTTAATGTATATCTGTAGATAGCTAGAGAAAGTATCTTGAGAATTATTTATTTATTTGACACTTAGATTTTACAATGTGCTCAAATACATTATATTTGCTGGTGCACAGTATTGCCTTAACAATGAACCACAAAAAAACCCATTTTGAAAACAATTAATTGGGATCAAGGTCAAGGGCAAACTGTACAGGGAAAATGTAGATCTGAGCAAGAGTAAATGTGTCCAGGCTTGCTTGCTTGCAGACCAAATGTGCAGCTGGTTGCAAATATAGAATACATTGACCTGGATTTGCCTTAACATTTGCTTTTCCTTAGTTCCACAACACAGGAATATCTTTAGAAACCCTATCAAACTAAAAGATACAAAAGAAAACCCAGAAGCCAGTCAACATTTTCCTTCAACTTTAACTGAAAAATAATACAGTTTTCCATTTTCTCAATGTTGTTGAGCTCACAAATCATGAAAACCTTGCATTTATTTGTAAGTCAAATTTACAGTTTAAATTAAAAACAAATGTTGATTGAATCCAGGCCTATCTTTTTAATCCCATGCTTTTTACTGATTGGAGTATTTATTTGGCTTGCTCTGGCTGCAGTAGCCTATACTGATTTTGAGGCATCTGTTGGGGGCTCACACATCTAAAACCTTCTTAAGGACAGAGAAAGATGTTCCAAAATCAGAGGATGGTCATTAGTTGCAAATGCAGCCATTAATCTCCATGATTGAAATCCAGGCACTTTGGCAATGGTACAGCCCTCTGAGTGGGAGAAAATTAACATGCATGAACCTATCACCTGATTCTAAGGAAATAAACAGATACATGGTGCAAAATACAAGACAAAGCTCTGCTGTTTTGAGTCCAATGGTTATATTAGTGTTGTGTGATTGTAAGAAGGATAATAGATTATTGAACTGAAATGCCTATACTGAAACAAAAAATGCTAAAACAAAACATTTACCCCACCAAAATTAAGATGTATTAGGGATCGAAATAGTTATGAAATACTTGAAACACTTGCCATTTGCAGATTCAGGATTTGCTGTTTCATATAGTTTCATATATTTGCAGCGTGGCTCTCCTGTGTCTATCCATGCCCTTTCCATGTGTAGTGTGATGGAGCTTTGTTATAGTGATGCTTTGTTAGTCTGTTATTGTGCTGTCATAATACTTGTATATTCAGCATGTTACAGAGCCTACAGCAAAAGGCTAAACAGCCTCCCATTTCCATGCTCCTTGAAAACCCTCCACTGTCACTTCAAATCCTCTGGCCACCTCTGTTGTCTATAAGACAAAGAGAAACACATGAAGCTGCAAAAAACATGAGGAAGATTAGTGATAGCTAAAGGGTTTTACTATATCCAGGTTCAAGCTGAGCTGAGTATTATTTTATTATTTTAGAGTTTGAGAGGTTTTTTTGTTTTTCATTATATTGTTTATTCCTTCCTTTAAGGTTTCTTCCTAATTAGGCCAGTAATGAGGAATTACCACTATATTCTTCTTATTATTAACATTATTATATGACTTTTGCCCAATTATAATAATAATAATAATATGTGTGCACCCTCCAAAAATTACAATGCACCCTGTATGAAACACATTTTATTTTGGTTAGCTTATTGAATATTATTTGACATGTAATTGAAAATGATACACTTAATCAAAATAGCATAAATGTAGATAAAATCGCAAAACATATCAATATTTTGAGTTACGTTTACTATTGTGTTTTGTTGCATTACTGTACAAACAGTTTACAAACAGTGGTAAATGATGCATGGATGATAACGATGCATACTTTTGAAAAAAATACCTTGTATAGCAATGCCTATATAAAGTGTTTTTGCTTCTGGGAATTGTTCCCAAAATATTTTGCTACAGCCTGCAAAGCCATGCTCAGCACAATCATCTCCTTTTGCACCAGTGATAATTAAGAGCTTGTTGTTGATATGGTGCAATTGCTTATGCTACTTCCGGGTTCATATTGTGTTTGGTTCACTAGTCAGTCCATTACCTTGAGGTTTGTATTTCTGAGGTTCTACTGTATATATTGTGATGGGACCAGGGGTGAGGCACCCGCTTGCCTCATATTGTGCAATGCAATTATATGAATCAACAAGTATAATTTTGGTAACAAAGAAGTATTTATTTTGTTTGGAGGCAAAAATGCTAAATAAAATTAATGTAATAATTAATGAATTAAATAAATAAATCCAAGCTCTTTCTTTGAGCCTAGCTTCCATGTTTCAGGTTCCCTCCGTATAACTGGTTGGCTAAGGTGGTTACCAGCACAAAAAAGCTGAAAACATAATCCAAGTATTGTAGTCCTTATTCCAGTCTGGGTTCCAAACACAAATCCAGTAGTCATACAAATGGGACACCAACGGGGATGTCTTTCCAAAACAGACATAACCAAAAATATTTTCCTCACCTAAACTCCACTTGCCCTCCTCTCTTTTCCCACACTGGTACCTAGCCCAGAACAAGTTTCGGCTGAGTGGTTTAGCCTCTTTGGGAAGATCAGTAATCCGTTCTGCCCCCCCAGTCATGCCTTGGAATGGAACCAGTGATTCCTGACATACCTCCCATCCAAGACACCACCCCAGGAACACTTAGATGAAGGATTCTGATATGGTGTGGGGCACATTTTCCCAGCACTGGATTAGGACCACTCAACCCCTTAGAGGGCAAGGTAAATGCCAATAAATATAAAAACATGAGTGATCATGAGTGATCACTTTCATCCTATGGTGAATCATTTCTATCCTGATATGAGTGGTCTCTTCCGGGATGACAATGCCCCATCCGCAAATCACTGATAGGTTTGATGAGCATGAAAACAATGTAAACAATATGCCACGGCCATATCAGTAACCAGACCCAATTGAATACTTATGGCAGATTCTGGAGTTCCTGAGACAGCTTTTTCCAACACCATGAACAAAACACCAAATGATTGAATTTGTTAGGGAAGAATAGCATTGCATCCCTCCAATAGAGTTCCAGAGACTTACAGAATCTATGCCAAGGAGTATATAGATAGGTGTTCTAGTGACTCATGGTGGCCCGATGCCCTATTAAGACACATTTTCTGGTGTTTCCTTTTTCTTGACAGAAGAATAGACATTATAACAAATAATTATACTGCTTGGAAGACTTTTTTATTTCCCTCTCTTAATTAATAGTGATGTTTTCTGTTAGCCTGTTCCACACCACAACAAATAAAACAAAAGAACAGAATTATTATCTCAGGAAACGTTCATTTTATTATGTCTAGACTCTAGCTCAGTTTCCCTTTATACCAACTGAATGGTTGCTCCCCATACACGTAACATCACCCATAACACTGATGCCCACAAATAACTAACAACAGGTCAGGTCAGAAATGGTAATTGGATGCAAAGGAAAGACATACAGTATTTCTCTCGTGGGACTTTTCATTAGAAATGTGTGCTTGGTATTTATTTATATTTTATTTCGCTTGTGGGGATTCTGGGTGGCTCGTCCTGTTGAGACATTGATTTGGTTTGTGGATGCTGCCCCACGGTCTGGTATTGAATCTAGTCTGTGTCACTGCCGACTGTGGGTGGCCACTCTGCAATACAACACATGACAGGCTGCAGTGCTGCCTGAGGGTGGTGTGTTTCAGTCCGCAGGTTGGTCTGCGTGCCATCATGTACCAGTGACCTGCTCTGAATCATTGGACAGCGGCAGTCTGCGTGCTTGACTGTATGCTCCCAAGTTGATGGAGGAGGTTGCAGCAATGAGGACATCCTAAAAACACAACTGGATATTCCACATTGGGGATCAAAATTGGGGATAAAATATATTATAAAACACAGTAAATCAGTACATTTTGTCCTTGTTTTAAAGTGGATACTATTTCTTAATCATTATGCATCACTTGTGAGACAGCCACTTTAACTGAATACCCACATACTCGTTACCATCACTTACAAATATATTTTTCCCTGCTTCTTTTCTTAAGTTGCAGAAGTGTCAGCCAGATTTCCTCTCCGATTAATATTTGATTGGTTTTACGGTTAGAGAAAACATAAATGGCTTCATTGCATTTTTCATGGGAAGGATCGTCCCTGGAGAGGAATAGTTTGAGCATTAAGTACTTGATTGCATGCAGCCAGCATCATGACTTGTGTGCATACTTTACAATGTAATTATGTCAGGGAAATCAAACCTCAACTTTATCAATATCAAACCCACTTAAGTTCATTTTACCTGCCATCGGTTCCAACAGCAATGATTACGTTATTTTTTCTGTATCCTGCTTATATAAATTAATTTATGAATATACAACTATATAGATTTATAAATAAAAAAATATGAAGGGATTGTGGGCAGCTGAACTATAATGAGATCACATTTAAATGAATCTGCAAGGAAAAAGACACCTCTGTTGACATATAATTGCATGTACATAATTGCTTTTCTATGTTGAAAATTGAACTGATTGCATCCTCTGTACGTTGTGAATTTAAATGCATGCATCCACAAAGACCACATGCTTAGTAGCTGTAGAGTCTATTTAATGACACCCTCATGCTTTCCAGTCCCGCAGTTTCATTTTATTGTATTGATGCTGCTCTAAAAGAGTAGTACAATGACTTCTCAACTGAAAAATTAAATGGGCCTTGTTAAAAAAGCAGAATTAATTCATTTGATTTAGGTACAAAAAGTGTTATCTTTGGTGCTTGATATGAGCCACACATGCTTGTCCCCAAAAAAAACAAAAAAAGCTAGGCAGACATTTCTCTGGACTTTATAATATCTGTTAACATTCTGCCTTTTTCTGTTAACATTCCTCCCCTTATCTTAGTCTGTGCTGCCATTACAACATTTTGATCAATTACTTTAAAATGGGGTTGGAGGAATTAATGATGCTCTTGTTCACCTGCTAGATAGCAAAATCAAAAGTACTAAAAATAGGTAGAAATAAATGCTGTAATATAACTCAAAACACTGTAGGGCTTCGATGACTGTCAAGGACTACTGACAGTTTTATGACAAGTCTCTCTCAAGAAAGTATGTCTTTTTCTCTTCCTTGTGCAGTGTGTACTGTTTCCTTAATGTATCCTGCACCCCCCACCCATATCCCCTGCCCCACCCCCAAAATATATCTGTTACGTCTCCAGAGTGCTGACACTTGCCAAGAACTCCTGTTTTTATTCTGCTGTCACCATCACCTCCCACCTGCACACGGTTGCCTCCATTAAATGACTAGGACTTCCCACAAATCTCCTTCAAGCCATAGGTGTCACAGTCCTCTTCCTTAACCCTCTCTATTGTGGGTGACATGTCAAAGCTACCTTGTCCAGTCAAGCCTATTTTTGCATTCCACCAGAACATGGAAAGTGTTTTATCTTCATACAACTGCAGATAAAAATATGTCCCGGAATTGTAGAAAAAGAGGGAGAAAAAAATATTGTTTTCTTAATATAAGTTTTGGTTGCCTTTTCTTGAACCACTGTAAGCTTTATTGCTAAAAATAATAAGTTACAGGTTTTGGCACAGACTAAATTCAGCAGAACAATCCAATGTCCTTGAAAGAAGAACATTCTGGGGATAGATTGAGGTAGTCTCTGAACAGCAAATCTGCTGCACTGTTCTGTTGAAATAACATGCATTTGTGAGACGTACTTTGGCTGAGTAGGATTATATATGTTAAAGATGAGAAACACAGTATACACAGTGTGTAGCTCACGGATTATCTAATTAAAGTTTCCTCATCACAAAGTCACATTGCCATTGTTTGACATTCACTTCCTTTGCGATGTCCCAGAGAACACAGTTTGTTGACTCCATTTTGTTTCACCCGGCTTTGCACCCACCAGCCTGCTCTCACCACTGTCGTGCATTCAGAGGCTGCACTGAGAGACTGCTCTCACAGTCTCAGATTTACAATGAGACAGCGGACAAATCAATTTCTATTTCCTGCTATATTCTATTATGGCTTTTATTCATTTTCCTCTCAATCAGGTTTCTATGGAGGCTCAAAATGAGTTTGTTTTATATCACGTATGCAGTGAGCATATATTACAGACAAAAGTCTCTGGAGTGGGGAAACAGTTATTTAGTCTCCTACGAGTCTCTGTGATGCTCAAAATTCTACACAAGGACTGTGTAGGCTTACAGGCTCCAAATAAGCATATGTCATTTAGTTGAGCCTGCATTATTATATGCCACTTTTACCCAGTGCTACTTAATATACAGTATATATATATGGCATTTAGCAGACACTTTTTTATCCAAATATACATGATGCAACAATGTGAGTTTACCAATGCAACAGATCCAACATAGTCTTGTTTCCACTGACCCAGCCTCCTCAGGCTATACCTGAAGTGAGCTGGAGGCATTTCCATAAATTAAGAATTTACCCGCGCCAACAGTAATTTGGCAAATCGCAGATATGATAGCAGGTTGATGCAGAACCCAGGCCAGTTAAGCTGATGTAGATGTATTTGTTTGCCAAAAAAGTATACAGTTAGGCAACAGTGTCTTATGTTATCATGTCATTAATGTCCTTCTCAACAAACTATCAAACTTACATTTTTTTCAAAGTCTCTCCCAGTTGAACCAAATCCCTTATTTACGATGTGGTGTCCCTAGGGGTTGAGAGACACACACGGACCTTGCAGAGGGCGTAGGCAGGTAAAGAACACAGAGGAGGCAGTATATAAACAAAACAATAATTTATTAAACAAATACTCTTGACCAAAAAAACACAAAAAGGGCGGGGTATTCGGGGGATTCCAAAACACAAAGTCCAGAATCCTTATCTCATCATCGCTGTCCGTAATCCAGTGTCACAATCCAGGTCAGTTCCGTAATCCAGTCCAGTAGTCAGATACAAAGCAGGTCCTCAAAACAATCCAGGTCAAAACACAAAAATCAATCCCAAAACACTCTCTCCAAATCCCTGCTAGTCAATAGACTTCAATAGACTTCTCGCTCTCCAAATCCCAAACACTTTCCGACTCCTTCCCAGTGTGACACAAACGAGTCCTTTATGTAGGCCTCCAAATGGTATTTAGCTGTTTGTTAGTCCCAAACACTCAACTGCTTTCAGGTGTAGGACTGCAGCCTGCTGGGAAATGTAGTGTTTTCTGGCTCCCATATGTTGAAGGGCCAGGCAGCCATTTCCTTGTGCAGCCCCTTGGCCTGCCACAACGAATACCTGTGATATGTAAATAGCAGGAGCGTTACTTGACTTTAAGCACTACTGTGGCCCAGGCCCCTAGCATGCACACCCTAAAAATGTGTTAAATCTGTGGTGATTCTATGCTCACACCCAAGTTCAACAGTGACAATAAGCTTAAGAGTAATGGTGATTAACACACAAACACACACACACACACACGCTCAAATTTGTGATAATCTTATTGAAAATCAATGGGTTCCATGTGAAATCACAGGGGCTAAACACCACCCATGTCACCACCCCTGCCACTACATCAAAGGGTACAACATGATGCTGTTCAACCATTTTTAAAAAATGTTTATTGGTTGCAAAGATAAAAATAAATGTATTTTAGCTAAGTCAGCCATTTTGTTTTCAGATATTTCCTGTAACTCCTGTAATTTCTGCATTTTCAAAACCATTACTTTTTGACTATAACTCATGACTAAAATGACCAGACATCCTGGTTTCCCAACAAATGTCTGAAAATACTTAATGAGTATGTTCACCTCAAAACCCAATTTTCCCAGTGAAAAAACGGTGTATCTGGCTTATTTACATGTCATTCCAAAATTTTTTTTTTTTACAATGGTTCATTTTTCATTTTTTTAAAATAGTGCCTTTTAAATTATTATGATTTAATTTATTCTTTTACCTGCACTGTGATACAATATAAACATAACAGAATTATATGAAACAGAATAATTTTGTTTAATTATAAATTGAATAATTGTCAGTAAGAATGGTGAGATGATTAATTCAAGATAATTCAAGCTAAAGCACCTAAATGTTTATACAGGGTATTTATTTATTTATTTGCTTGTTGGAGGTCTAAACCCATTCTTCTAGTGTTATCACTAATACTCAGAGAGCAAGGTCACAAATGTAATGCAGCAGTCTCCATCAATACAGAGCACATGAAACCTGGGCTGTATTCACACTGGCAATAGGGTATGTGTCAAATTGTCACATAGGTATGCATTGTTAGTTTGATGTAGGCGTGTTCCTGGTTTGCTAGTACACTAATGTTGCCTAAGTAGCTAATGTTACCAAACTAGCTATGTTCTACATGAAAAGAGACTCTAATGAATACATTCATAAGCCAAAAGGAATGCTGAATCTCTCCAGAGAATGCATGCCGTGACCCTGACACCTACTGCTGTGGGTCTCTCCATACAATATATCCTCCCCCATATCCCTGTGACACTGTATGTTGACATGCTCAAGCTTAAAGGAACAGTGTCCAACAAGCCCCTGCTAAAAATTGCTCATTTCTTTCAAGGTACTGTATTTGAGTGGAAACCTGTAAGTGCTGTCAACAGGCTATGTGGTGGAATGAGGGAACCTAACCTGAATTTGTGGATTTCTTGAACAAGCAGCCCACACTGGATTTGCTCCAAGAACAGCCACCTCATACAGCCACTGTAAACTGCATCCTCAAGTCAAAGCCTGAGCATGTATAAGAATGAACCTGGATGAATCTTCTGGGCATTACCCAAACTGTTTGGGAAGTCAACCGGCTGTTTGCTGCTCCAAAAAAATTCCATTGTTTTTCAGAAAATATGACTTGGAAATGTGATTGGGTCAGTCTGAATATTCCAACTGCCAATAATGAAACCATAGGTGAGGTGCATTGGTCTGTTTTCCTGTACAAAAAAGGCTGCTCATGCAAGTCCTCCCTATACTAAAACATGAAGGTAGCTCCTCATGTTGTGGTAGAGAGAATAATGGTATCAATTAATTATTGAGAGCTTGGGAATCTCATCATCAGATGTGCACATATTGTTTTACCTTGGTAAAATAAGGATTTTAACCTTGAATGTAATGACAATTCATTGTTGTGCAGCTAATAGGGCATTTTCTTTTCACAAAGGACGTTATACACAGTGTAGTGGTATTGATGTCATGTACCTTCTATATATTATATACCTTCTCCCCTTCAGCACCATTCACAGGACCTTTAAGGACTTCATTACTGACTCTCTGAGGAAAGGACTTGGGCGCATGTAACATTTATAAATCAGATCTGTTTGCTTGGTAAGGACGACTAAATATATTCTCTGCAGATTCATTTTGAAATACTATTCAATACTATTTATTTTTTTGTTCTAATTGTATGTTCTAATTAGGCACACATGTTAAATGTCTACTCATGTAAACAGCTGGAAAAGTATGAAGGGACAGCCCAGAGAACCCCATAATGACATTCCTACCCTAAAACAGACATTTCCAATTAAAATTTCATTTTAATTTCCATGCGGTATCGCTTCTCACAGACTCATTCAGTCACACACAACAAACAAGCAAATGCGATTCCACACACACCTCGGGTCAGTATCTCCCTTTGCACAAAATCCACACAAATGGAAACACAAGCTGTGTCAATAGATAAGTACCAATGGTACAGTACCGACACCGGTGCCCACATGAATCTTTCCGTGAAAAATTATTGACATTTGTCGCCGTCAAGTACAAACTATAAAAATATTTTGTTATATTGCTGTATCCTGAATAGTGTAGTTTGTCATGCCAGTTTGTTCATTAGTGGTAAGAATCATCTTCACCTCATCACCTCAACTTCACCTTCACCTCATCTTGTTTTGGATTGGAGTACTCCTACGCATAGCGAAGGGAGGTTCCAAGTGAGCCAAGCAAGTCAAGATAACATCAACTAATGGACTGGCATACAGCCATGCTGTAATACTGACACTGATATCAGTACTAATAACAACATTGATTCTGATAGCAATGCTAATGGAGAACCCAGGGCAATCTCTTTCTACTGAGTTGTACTGAGATTCCACCGCCACTGCTCTGTCAAACGCATTTTCAGCTTTGGGCATAAAATAAGACAGGATTCACACACACCATTCCAGCCTTGACATAAATTTAGCAGATAACAGAAGTTGACTTCCATCTCAGACATTTATAATCTCAATCTAGTGCATCAGCCTCACTACAAAACATCTCCAGTCTTGTTGCTAAGATATTTCCTCAAAGTCAGTGTTGAGAAAATGGTGCAGACCATAGCGTGTATTAATTGTATTGTACATATGAATTTGAAGGATGCTTTTAAAAAAATCTTACATTTTCTCCAATGGAGAACACAGTTTTACCTGTTTTCACATGTAAAGGAAAAGATGGCAAATGCTTCCACAGAGTACTTCTGTAAAAAGCTCACAATGATACATTACTAGGCGGCTGTGTGATTTTGTAACGAGAACAGGTTCAAATCCCAGTTGGGGCACTGCTGTTGCACCCTTGAGCAAGGCACTTAACTTCAATTACTTTATAAAAAACCCAGCTAAATAAAGGGATAATTTGTAAAATGTAGGCCTTGTAAATTGCTTACTGTAAGATGATTATCATGGGAATAAATACAGCAAATGTATCTATTCCTGTTTTCCTTTTTTGCTTTAGGATACCATAAAAACGAAGACTTGAATTTTAAGTTTAACGGTTTGAATACACGGCCAATATCTGGACCATGGTTAATAGGTGCGCTTGTGTTTACTCCATTAACCATAGTTTTAGGCAACATGTTAACTTATGATTAATCATTTTTTAATGCTAGAATACAAATCAAATCAAACCCCCCAAAGCATGTTAAAATGTAAATTAAATGTGTAACATTATTAATGATAAAATATTTTATGCAATTCAAACATTAACAAAATGCACCCCTAGTTGCTTATGAGACTAAGGCCGTGATTCAGTCAATGGTTGTGCTTAATCTTGAATCACAATGAAATGTAAGCGTTTGTATCTTCACAAACTTTCTCCATTTTTGTTTTGATCGTTACAAAGTTCAAATTAAGGATGTTGTAATTGAATCCAGGCCTAACGTTCCCCATTTTTCAAAGTAGTTTTGAAAGAGGATGGCAAAACAAAGCAATTCCATAGGTTTGATTTTTAAGTCTTTGAAATGATTAAATGCTGTCATGTGTAGCCCTTATAAATGAAAAAAGAAAATAGTTTTATGCCTGCTGCATTGAGGACTGATAGCTCGAATGTGGATCTCCTCTCAATACATAATGAAAATCAGAAAGCAGAGAAACATGGCGACATCATATTAATTCTGAATGGTCAAATTTGCTCATGCTAAAACAACAACATTTCAACAATACAAGTACAATACAGTACTCTAATGCAGTAACCCTCCCAATAATTTGTAGATATAAAACATTCCTTTTCATTATATCCTCGCCAATATTTAATATGTGGTTACGCCATTTATACGAAGAGCTCATTTTTGTAGATATTATTTAGGTGCCTTACAAATGAAAGTGTAAAAGGCAATTGTCTTGTTTAGTTGTTAAATGTTTAGCTGTAATACACTCTAAATATATTGCTTAATTGCTGATTTATGATAGTGACTTGTTATGTCTTTGATTTATAAATGGAATTGACTATTATCTGCAAAGATGGGGGAGGGGAGGAGGGGCTCTAAGTGCCATAGAGTCTTTCTTATTTTTGGCATATGTGTCCAGTTGTTTTTTACTCATAGATACTTCGTACCTCAACAAAACAAGCTTGGTGAGCTCTGCAGCCCGTTTCTTAACTCCAGGAATAAAAAGCGCTAGGTGACCCCTCCCTCCCCTTCTGGTTGACTCACAAGAATCGAAAACAGGAGAAGTGAATGACCCCCATCCAAGATATGAGCTGTAGATTGACCGCAGAGAGCGAGAAACAGACGCGCGTTGCGGATGCAAACCGCAGACAGGAGCTGAGACAGATGGCGATTGTAACTTTTCGCATTTATGTCTCGCCCACTCTCTTCGTCATCCACAGCTGGCTCTCTCTCTCTCTCTCTCTCTCTCTTTCTATCGCTCACTCTTCCTCATGTCGAATGCTGTCTGCTCGCATGCACCAGGCTATTAACCAGGTGCCTGTATTCCAGGGTATAAATAAATATGTGAAAAAATAAATCAAAAGAGTGCTCAGGGGAGAAATGATTATAGTCAGAGCCAGACACCTGTCATGTCCAACCGCCACAGTGCTCTCTAAGAGGCCACAAACACGTCTCATCTGATATGGATACCCCCAAACACACACACACACAATCATTCCCAGTTTTATTTGGTTTATACAGCGTTGACTTCGGTTTCTCTGCCTCTGCTAATTCAAAGTTCACCTGTGACGATTGATCTATGATAGCTGCAGTTGTAACGCTGTGTTCCATACCAGACTCAGGTAGCGTGGGGGTGGATCTCTAAGGAGATCTTTTAAAGCTGGAGGTACGCCTCCCGCAAGCGTCATTTGTTGCTGCTGTTGTAAGGTGTTGGAGTCACAGTATTACTTGAGCAAGCAAGCCCTTCACTATAGCAAGCATCAGGTGCCAGTTTCATTTTTTTTTTAAATGACAAAAAATAAACAACACAAAATGTATGATAGCTAGCAGTGGTAAATCTTTAAATCATTATTGCCTTGCATCACCCTATTACTGCATTCATTCTGCTATAAAACATTCCTGTGGGAAGGAAGGCACCCAGATTGAATTACCACGGCTAATTTAATGCTAAAAACACCAGCCTGCAAACAATTATTCTCATGTTCAGTCAATCTGCAATTCAGCAGTCACAGTGTTCAGAACAATCCCGGTCAAAAAAAGATCAGATCTCAACAACTATGATAACCATGAATCATTTACTGGGCCAAACTGAAGTGCATTTAGCACAGAGATGGTAGAGGGTGGGAACCTATCCTGCCATTTTTGTGGAGTATAACCTCCACATGGGGTCAACAGGACCTTACGACTGTGGTGTATATTGACAAATAAAAAAATCATTGCTCCTGAAATATTTGCAAGTGAAACATGTGTGGTACAGCATCATAGTAAGCAAAAACGGGTGTCACATGCCCAGCATAGCATTCCCCCACCTAGTCGTGGTTCTGTGTGGCTCAGTAGGTAGAGCATGGCGCTGATAACACTTAGGTTGTGGGTTCGATTCCCATTGGGGCCACATATACTAAAAAATGTATACATTCACTACTGTAAGTCGCTTTGGATAAAAGCGTCTGCTAAATGGCATATATGAGTCTGTGTTTTATTCCACTCTATTGGTTGGTATTTGGCTCTGAGTCAAGCCTTTTGAAGTGGCAACTAAACAAAGCCAAAGTCAAGGGGAAAGCTTTCTCTCCACAGAAATCAAAAGTGTTAAATATTGTCTAGGGGAGGTCAAAAGGACAGTGTTAAAAGCCTTGTAATTTACACGCTGAAAAATATAGCTTACAAATCATAATACAAGGACTACTGGAGTGAATACTGATTTTTCTAAGCCTTTTTACACAGTCAGTCTGAAGAAAGATGTCATTGACATGCAATGCTGCCAGTATATACAGTACTTGCTGGAAGTGTCAAAACTAGTGCCTTCTAGTACAATGCCTCTTTTTGGAAACAAGGATTTGTTTTTAGAAAGTAGGATTTGTTTTTAGAAACAAGGAGTTGGTTTTAGAAACAATAAATTCTTTTTAGAATGAAAGATTTCAGATTTTTTGACATCATCAAATTTGCAAGGGTTGGGGTTTGTTCATTGTCAACCAAGGCTTGTTTTCTTATTAGTAAAGCACCATCTTGTGAGGAACAAAATGGTGCAAAATATACATTGAGGACAGGGATTTCACATAAAATGTATAGTAAGTGATTTGTTAAAAGATCAGTACATTATATGTTCACATTATCAAAGCAAGCATTAATGTTTTTTTTTTTATATATATGGTAATGTCATAGTTTACATGAAAATATGAATTTATACTTTCTTTATGTATTTGTAAATGATCTGTTTATGTTAACTAACAGATCATTATTGTAAAGTGTTACCAAATGTTACCAAGTGTTACAAAGTGCTACACAAGGAGAAATAGAAACAATAAAATACATAAATGCATTTACAGAAAGAAAGTAATAAAGCAAGTATAAAGTATAAATGCTCACCTTTCTTCAGATTTATGTCATCTTATTACATTTTTCTTTAGCTTCTTCTAGAGCTCTGAGCTTTTTCAGTTTCACCACCCTGTTCCACACTGATAAACCAATAATTATAATGAATTCCTAATTCTATATAATTAAAAACAACAGCTTATTAATTTGTCACATTAGGCATTTGTTTATTTATTATACATGTATTTAAAATAATTGTATCCCCCTATTTGTCTTTTCTTCCCAATGTGGAATGCCAGATCATATTTGTTGGCCTGTCCCATTGTTGCAACATCCACTGCCAACTTCAGAGAGATCTAAAGTAATATATCAAATCAAATCTTTCTGGTTGCTTCAGTATTCAGATTACCCACCATGACCATAATAAATCAACATATTTTCCACACACACACCAAGGTCTATGACATATGTTTCCCACAGTAGTGGCTGACATACAAGGGCTTCACTTGGCATTATGATTTATGTAACACTGCTTATCTTGACTGCTTATCTTGTTCTTTGTTTTGGGCTTTCAGTATACATATATCCTACCAGAAATCTCAGAAACAACACAGATCTGTGCCACTGAACACCAACAGATTTAAAAAAATTATTCATTCAACATATTTTAACAAAGCTACACCATTTTAGCCAACATGTGTTGAGACAATATTTTTATCATATATCATATATCATATTTTTATCAATGGCGGCATGGTGGTGTAGTGGATAGCACTGTCACCTCACAGCAAGAAGGTCCCGGGTTCGAATCCCGGCCGGGGCCTTTCTGTGTGGAGTTTGCATGTTCTCCCCGTGTCCGCGTGGGTTTCCTCCGGGTACTCCGGTTTCCTCCCACAGTCTAAAGACATGCACGTTAGGCTAATTGGAGAGTCTAAATTGCCCTGTAGGTCTGAGTGTGTGAGTGAATGGTGTATGTACCCAGGTATGTACCCAGGCCGCCATTGTAAATAAGAACTTGTTCTTAATGGCTTGCCTGGTTAAATAAAGGTTAAATAAAAAATAAAATCATTAAAAGTTAAAAGGCAGTTTTCTTTTTTTGCCACTTTATATTCCCAATTTTTCTGTTTCTCATAAATAGGAATGCTCGTTTGTAATTGTAGGCCTGTCCCGTTGCTTCGACATCCTCCCACAATTTGGGAAGGCTCACGCTAACACCTCCCCTGCGCAATGCACCAGGTGAGCTGTGCAGTTTTGCGTTGGAGGACTGCATAAATGACTGAGGTGGCGCAGGCAGACAACAGGCACCCAATCGAACAGAGGAGTCACTATTGCACAATGTTGTATAACCTGCCGACCCTTCCTCCCTGGTTGATGCTGTAGTCAGTTGTGCATCTCTTTGAGAGACACTGACATGATCAGGACTGGATTCCATCTTGCAGGGCAAGATTCCAGCATCACTCTACCGAGAGCAATGCTTTTGCAGTATGTGCCACTCACACATGTTTTCAATCTAACTGCAATGTACTTACCTTTGAGAGACACATTTTTTCTTTATTTTCTTAACAAAATAATTCAGTTGCAAAGCAGGAAGCAAGTGACAGTGAAACTATGGCTTCTACTATGGCACCTTTGCTTCTTCACAAGTCATTCACAATCTTCATTTGGGTTCGAAAAGCATTTATAATTGAGTTGTCCTGTCAAATTCAGTCCAGAAAGCAATATTTGATATATTTGAAAACATATACACTACTGGTCAAGAGTTTTAGAACACCCCCATTTTTCCAGTTTTCTTCTTTAAATTTTATTTCAGATTTTTTCCAGTTTTTCTCCCAATTTGGTTGCCAATTAAACCCTCTATTTATTTCAATTCCCCACCCCCACGAGTCCGTTTGACGCCCGTCCTCCGGAGGCGCCAGACACACATTCCTGGCTCAAAGTGTTCCTGCCTCTTCCGAGACTGAATTCTTCCACCAGTTGAGCTTGAAGCTGTTGTCCTGTGAGCCGCCTATCATGTAAGCATTATTTTTCAGTTTCTGGTAACCGAAACTTTTTTTTTTAACCTCTGGCAGTTTACCGCTTACCTTTGTACCATTTCAGGTTATTCACTGGACTTGAATTGCTTAAATTTCAGTAAAAACTGGAAAATTGGGGTGTTCTAAAACTTTTGACCGGTAGTGTATAAGATGGCCCCAGTCCATCGTCACAGATTTTGCTGTAGAATATGGCTAATGCATGTGCATGCAAAACATGGATGTTTATCTGTTTATCATCACAATCGAGTTAATTCGTAACACCATTTCACCTCATTTTTTATTGACTGTTTATTGCACCTTACAAGTGGGTGGCATTCTATACAAATTGCCCCTCAGTGGAAATGCATTTTAGACTTTTATCAATAATGTGGTCTCAGGGCTCCAGCAACAATGTGCATTTCAACATGGCCTCCTCGCCTTCATTTCCATCGCTAAACAGTTGAAAAGACAGGTGTGTGCTGGTTGACAAAGACTTCCTGAACAATCAAACCCTCATTTCTACAGCAGTGTGGTGTTTCTCTGAGAAAAAAAAGCTAACAAAATAAAGAAAAAACCCTTTCTAAATACAAAATCAGGTGTAATTGAAGGCAGAAGCTCTGAATCATTCCAGCAAGAAGCCTAATCACTCTGTACATGTAACACCTCCCAGGATAAATCCATCTGGACCTGCCAACGGCTTCATTGAAAAGCAGGCCCCGGACTGCTTTGACCGTGGCAGTACCGGGCGTCCACTCACTTAATGCACTGACAGGACTGTGATGCAAGCCCACAGAATCTCTCTTTTTTATTTCTCCCTCTTCTTAATCACATATTGCGGTGTGTTCCCGAAGCAGCGGAATATCACACAGGTGTACAGAAGGGTCGACCTCCAGCCGCAGGGAGATCGGCGTGCTGTGGGTCCCCAAACCACACAGGGGTTGTAATCTGCCAATGCACGTTCCGCAGGAGTGGCTCGCTGAAACGCTCGCAGCAGCGGTGGGGGCTTTTCCCTTTTCCCGCACGCCGATCTACCCTCAGGCAGTCTTCTGAGGCAATCAGCTTTACCGGAGGAACGGACTGAAAATTAGGACCCAGCTGCCATTCGAGATGTAAATTAGTATGGCTTATAGAGCCACATCAAACGTACGAAGGAAAGTGATTGGTTGATGCTGCAACAGCAACTTAGTTTCACTTAAAAATATGCAGCACAAGATTCACCAAATGGATTGACACACATGCACACACACACGCACAGCCACAAGCACAAGCACACACACATACACAGTACACAAAAACATGAATACAGGCACACATGCAAATTAATGTGTATCCACTACCAAGCCTAGCCATCATTTGTGCTTTCATGTTTCCGAGAACCTCTTGTAGTAATAATCTAAATGAACAAATTTACTGAATTAACTACATGTGACAGAGTATATATTGGACTCCTAGAGCAGAGGTTGATTAAAGTAAAATTGAGCCGCTGTACCACAGGCTACAATGCTAAGTGGAATCAGACTCTTTTCTGGTATGTACAGTATATAAGTTCTTTTTATGTTTTCGGACAGATATAAACTCAGAGGTGACAGGTGGATTTTTCATTGTGTGAAAAGTCTGCATGTGTATGCGCAGACAGTGAGCTCAAGAGCACACTCCCAGCTTGGGGCACTAAGTAGAAGCAACACCAGGCTCAAAGTCAGTCCTGTCTCTGCACGGGGTAGGGCGAGAAGAAGCAGCAGTATCACAGGGACAAAAAAAGTGTGACTTAGTTACATTTACCAGATTCTGGCCTGCATTTAATCAACCTTTGCCCTTAACGTTTATTCTCAATTAAATGCAAATGGGGTTTTTTCAAATGCAAGCACAATTTTTTATTGATTTTGGTGATCAATTAACTCACCAATGAACTTTCATTTAATTGTGAGTCAAAGTTAAGGACTAAAGTTGATTGAATTCAGGCCTTTAATCCATAAATTAAATATTTCCCTGCAGTATGCGTACATAAAGTGAGTATCACTGGAACAAGCATCAATGTGGCATTGCGGTTTGGGGGCTGCAATCATAACCACATGGTTGCAGAACCCAGTCCAAAACAATTGCTGTACTCTGGATAAACATGAATTGCCAATGAATGCCAAAATCCAACAATATCAAGAATAAAGTAAAAAGAAAACTTGGCTACATTTGTGGCTCTGATGATTTCACAAAGAGAAAATAAATAACGTTACTTGTATATATTAATGGTTTGCATTAATGTAGCACTGTTCATGATCTCAAAGTGTAGCACCCACCTGGGTGATGTACAGCAGCCATTTTGTGCCAGAATGGTTCACCACACATCAGCTACAAAATGTCAATGTCAGTTGGACCTCAGACCCAAAGCAACACACCATCTCTTTGTTTTATCAATGTGTTAAAAGCCACATTAAGGCAACATAATTAATGTTATGGAATATTGTTTCTAAATCCATAGGAGTTTATTTATTAATGGAATAATATGATACAAAAATCATCACAATTAAAAATAATGAGGACACTCAAACACTACCAACTGCATTCTGGGGAAAATTTTTTTTTTTTGCAGAATCAATTTGGATTTAAGGTCAGGTTAACAATTGGGATTTAAGGTCAGTTCTTATCCCAGGCACAATGTTTTGTTTCTCTGCATAGATGTTTTCAGTGCTGTTTACACCAAAGACCAGCATTATATCACAGAAAGAGAAAGCAATGTTTTTTTTCTTTTTCTTTCGTTTTTGCAGTGCTGGACTGCCTGCAGATATTACTGATAAAGTCTGGAGCCTTCTTCCAGGAAGCTACTTACATGAAGCAGAGTGACTCCAGCAAGATGTGCCTTTAGGGCAGTTCCCATGGTGCTAATTGAGTTATGGTCATATTTCCTTGTAGTTGCTTGCTTCAGAGCTATTTCAAAGCCAACACACATCTCGGCATATAGTTGGCTGTCCTGGCGGTGCTCTGAAAAATCTGTGATTTGGAGGAAAAAAGGAAAGAACCTCTTGCCTAATTGGCCAAAGAGTATGGCCAGCAAAAATACAAGAAAAAAACTTCCTGCACATGAGAGGCATGACCCTTTTTTCTCTCGTTTGTTTATTATTTGTGTCTTAGTATTCTTTAAAAAAAAAAAAAAGCCATTGAAACATCATTGACATGCATGGGATATCTACATAAGTGGTATTAACATATGTAAACAATCAATATTCATATTTTCACTACCATATTCTACATGTGTTCAAGTGTGAATATATATTCTAGATGTTAATAAATTATAGATCTACCAAAGTTATTGCCTTATGAGAGAACATTTTAGTCAGATAACAAAATACTGTTAATCTAAATACCGCAATGTCTGTAAAATCTGTCTCTTCTTTATCTATATCTTGGTAGTGATTCAAAACTTCACATCAATTATGTAAGACATCCATAACACTGAACACTGACTGGATCCTCTCTACTTGACTGCAGTATTCATTAGATTAGTCTTTCAGTCCTGCAACCCTGCAACCTGGTGGTCCTAATTAAAAAAATAAAATAAAATAAAAAATTCTCCCCCATTTTTTTCTTGCTAATATGGAATCGCCAATTGTGCCTCTCAAGACGCCACTGCTCCATCTGCACTCATGTACTGAGCATTGCACCTGTTCCCCCATAATTCCATTAGCCTATCCATAACAACTCTGTTCTGCACAGATTAAGGATGTTATTCTCTCGTTACTTCTAAATGATACCTTTGCTGCATTATTTTCATTTGCATTACGTTATTATAATTTAGCGAACAGAAAATGGGTTACTGTTCTATGAAAGAAAAAACAGCTAAGTGATGTATCATCTTGTATCAATGTAGCATTTGGCCACTGCTGGCAATTCACTGTGCCACTGGCTAATGGCCATTATACGTGATGAGAAGCAAAGCAAGTGACTAGATGTCTGCAATGCAAGTGGAGCAAAGGCAATGGCCAATCAGCATGTATGTGTTATAAACAGAGACAAGGAATAACTTCAGTGCGTAAATGTATCTCATGTATGATTAGACACAGCTGCAGAACACAGTGCTGAGACCAATCAAGCGTGATGATTGTCAGACCTCCAAAAAGAGTTAAAAATGGAAGAACCAAAATACAATGAAAAGTGTAACTGGCATGTCTGCTAAATGCATATGTAATATTTAATGCTCCCCCCTCCAAAAAAAAGGTGTAGTATACATGTAGTGGACATGGTGACCTGGCACCTGGTAAAGCTTGTTACCCTCTCTTCACAGCACTACACTGTGAATGGGATCCACCCCTTATAGGTTGGTTCGACCTTCTTTCCCTCAAGTACATCTTGACTGTGATGTCTCCATCTCACTCAGATGCATATGAATGACAGACGTTTATGGCCCTCGGTGTGCATTTAAATAGGACATATACAGTATTACCACTGTATGTAGCATCTGCAGTGCCCTCGATGTGCATTTAAATAGGACACATACAGTATTACCACTCTATGCAACATCTGCAGTGACACAGAAAGAGTAATGTATGACAAACAAGATTATAAAACAGAGAATGCAAGGAATGATTTATTCAGTCAGAAGCATTGTAAATAATTAATGAAGTGACGCGGTGGAGAAGGCGAGTTTCTGGCTTCCATTCATCTATGGCCAGTATCAGAAACATTTCAGGTGTATGTCTGACATGTCCTTGCTTAATGGCACTTATGTTGCACTAATGTAATCATTTCTATAATTTATGTGCTGATAAAAATAGGAGGATTGTGTGAAGGGGGGTTGACACATTAATTTGTCTATTGTGATCTTATCTATTTAATTCTACATAATGTAGAGGAAAGATTCATAACCCAATGAACACAATAAAAATGAGGGTCACATGCAGGGCCTGAAATGTGTATCAGAAGGGCAACAAAAAAGCATATTTCCCTTTCCACCTGTATGTCCACCTATAATTGTATGTATGATATTTTGTATCACAACAGGTCTCTGAGATGTATGTGAAATAATACAGAGCAACAGACTATAGAATACTCATTAGTTCTTGAGGACTGTTTTGTAATGCACATAAATGACACCCTTGCACTGCTGTCTCTTGCAAGGTCACTCTTGCAAGGTTTCTCTCCTCTTCGAGGAAAGGCAACAATGAAAAACAATACATAAGCCAAGCCGACAATAGTCAGGACTAAATCAACATCTGTGCTTAAGTTTGACTTAAAAATAAATGCATGTTCCTAACACAGTTTGGCAAACTCCTACTGGAACCAGTTGTAATGGTCAGATGAGACCAAAAGTTATATTTTTGGCCATGCACACCACTGATGTGTTTTAGCATTAGAAAGGATGCTTATTTTAGCCTCCCGCGTGGTCTAGTGGTTTCAAAGTCCGACGCTGGCCACGGCGACCGGTGTTCGATTCCCCGTCGCACCAGAGTCGGCTCTGGCCGGAAGTGCCACCAGGGCGGCAATTGGCTGTCTGCCCCAGGGAGGGGGGAGGGAAGCCGACACAGTTCGCTGTGCACAGGAGTGGTTCTGGGGTGCCGGAATTACAGTCGACAGTACAACCAGTGCTGTCTCAGAGAGGCAGCGCTTCGCCATTGTCACTGCCAGTCACAGGACTACGGCAGCAAACTACAAGGGAGGGGATTGAACTAAGCACAGCGGGAGTAATTGGCTACCAAATTAGGAGAAAAATCGGAACAAGAAATGTAAAAAAAAAGGATGCTTATTTTAAAAAGAACTAATACCAAAGGTGAAATATTGTGGTGGATCTGTCTGACTATGTTCCAGCACTACTTGTCCCGTGAGCTTGTCTGGATTTTTAGCTAATAATAATTGTACTGAATCTGCACGCCTTGCAAGTCCTACTGATTATCTTTTACAAATCCAGAGGCAGAAAAGGCTTATGGTACATCAGGTGCTAATGTGCATACTTTAGTTAACATAGGCACTAAGGCACAAAACCAGGATAACCCTGGAAATGTCAGGCTCGGTCTTCTCAATATCAGATCATTGAACAACAAGTCTTTTATTGTAGATGATTTCATTACCTCTGAGCATCTACATTTTCTTCATTGAAAATTGATTGAAAGTTGATGAATACAGTCAAAACCTGCCCTCCAGACTGTAAATATATCAACAAACCTAAAATTCCGGGCTGTGGAGGTGGGTTGGCCATTTTTCACAAGAGTAATCTGATGTGGTGCCCAGTCTCCTTTGATGACTTCACTTTCTTTGAACTGCTGACCCTCACATTTCATGGGCTTTCAGCTATTTTTTGTCCGGTAGTGTACAGACCTTCTAAACCCAATGGTGCTTTCCTTGCAGAATTATCTTAATCTGTGTCAGTGGTGGTACTGAAGTATGACAAAATACTGATTCAAATATTTATGTTGATGTTCTCACCAATATACTTGCATGTGGATTGCCCATTGTTGTAGAATCCTTCAACTTAGTACAATGGGTTTCAGGGCCCACTCATTCTCTTGGTCATAGTCTTGATCTTGTTTTGTCTCTGGGTCTAAACCTAAGCAATGAACTCACACAATATGTATGTGTCTCTGATCACCGAAGTATTATTTGTGATGTGCAGCTTTCCATCCCTATTAACCCATATCCGCCTAATGCATTATTCTGTATAAACACGGTGTGTGCCTAGCCACATAACACACTCATTCACACTCAGCCAACCTTCAGTTTAACACTTCCCTCTCATTGGAAATGGAAAGAGAAACAACAGGCAAATTAAGCATTATTGGAAAGAGCGTGGAATGATATTTATTTTGATGTATAAACTGATTATACCCAATCACAAAAAAGTTACAATTGAAAAACATCATATACAAATTATGAAAATGTGAAAATACTGTATGTATTTGTACATCATTTATAATAATACATAATTTGTGGGGATATATGGTATGTCATATCAATTAAACATTTTAACAAATTAGTGTTATTATATACAAAATATGTGTGTAAATTATATACAGATAAATTCTTACAATCACATTTATTTGCCACATCTACATTTACATTTAACCATTTTGAAATTTGATGTAAAGAGTTATATTTCAATGAATTGAGTTTCTATCATTCTCTGTAATGCCACAAGTTAATCTCATTCTTCATTTTGTTATTAGTTTGTGCCTTTTGTTTGTTGTGTCTGTTGGGATCATCATAAGCGAATTTCTGGTAATGGAACTGGCCAAAACATGGATCAGGACACATATGCACTTCAAACACCAAAGTCGTGTAATTTCATCTTTGCATTATGGGCTTTATTGTAAACAATGCAAGCATCTAGGATAGCAATGTCCAGCATCATCACACCCTACTCATCACACCCTACACCCCAGGCAGACCCCTCCACTCCACCTCCTTTGGCAAACTGACCATTCCTTCCCTGTGGGCGCCTGACAGTCGCTCCTCACGGTCTCGTCTCTTCTCTGTCCAAAACCTCTTCAGACTCCATTACCACAAATTGTAATCACCACTGCTTTCATGTTCAATACTGCATTTTTTAATATGTAGGCCTATCTATGTTGATGGCTGTCCCCCAAAAAAACACCGAACTTTTCCCTCCTTGTGTTACAGGTACGGTTTGCAGCTGCCAACGATTATGTCTATTACTGTATCACGACACTGACCTGTGGTGCAGATTATGAATAATCTTACCATGTATTAATGTACATTTGGATAAGAGCATCTGCTAAATGTCTAAAATGTAAATGTAAGCATGTACCAAATTATTTTATACTTACCACTTTAGTGACTTTGTTTGTCTCTTGTAACAGGCATTTCTTTGTCAGCGAAGTCTACACCCCACATGTGTTTGTTATATAATGATATAATATTTGGACGTTGCACCTCAACACGCATTTCAATTTCATTGCATTTCTGCTACAGGATTTTCCGTAGATCGGCGGCTGTCGTGTTTGCGCAGTCTACAGGAAATCCCATAGACCGGTGAATGCGAGGTCTACAGAAAATCCTGTCGTTTGCCGGATATGGGTTAATAATCAAGAATGCTTGGTTTGCTCTTGCGTCATTAACTAGTTTACTGCTGAATGTTTTTCTGCTGCTTCCCTTGCAGGGCCCCCAGTCTCAACTGACTGAAGATTTAGGGAATAATTTTAATGATTCATGCCTGTCTACCCTGGATGCAGTTGCTCCATTCATAGCCAAGATTAAATCTTCTTCTATAAATACCCCCTGGATCAATGATCATGCGCGCTCCTTGAAAAGGGATTGTAGAAAGCTTGAGCATAAATGAAAAGCCTCCAAGTTACAAGTTCATTACAGTCTTTTGAAGGATATTGCATTGGATATTAAATTTAATATTGAGGTTAAAGATACGAGAGCAAAATACTTTTTTAATTTTATATCTGAAATATAGTCATAACTCAAGAGTTATTTTCAATACGATTGATAGTATTGTCAATTCATCATCAACATGCAATCTGGAATCTTCCTTTGAGTTATGTGAAACGTTTATGTCTTTGTTTATAAAAAATATTGTCAATGTCACAAGTCTGATCTCTCCGCCTCCACAAGATGTAAATGTTGTCCACCTGGGAATATCTGAGTTTTGCTATTTTGAGCCTATATCAGCTGAGGATCTCCTGGAAATAGTAGCACACGTGAAATCATCTACTGGTCTGAGGGACATTCTCCCTACTAGACTCCTAAAGGAGGTTATGGGGACTGTCTACCAATATCTGATATCATCTCTATTATTAACTGCTTTCTGTTGACTGGCTCTGTTCCTACTTATTTTAGATGTCCCATTGTTCAACCTCTTTTGAAGAAACCTAATCTAGATTCCTCTGACTTAAACAATTATAGGCTTATCTAAAATTTGCCATTTCTTTTTACTAGAAAAGGTGATGTCAAAGCAGTTATTGGCTATCATGAGTACAAATAATCTGTTTGAAAAATTTCAATCTGGCTTTCACACAATGCATAGCACTGAAACTGCTCTATTTAAACTAACAACCTCCTTTTAAATGCAGACAATGGTGCTTGTCCTGTTCTGGTTTTATTAGATCTCAGTGCTGCCTTTGATATAGTTGATCATACCATTTTAATTGACCACCTTAGAGACTGGGTGGGCCTTACCCTAGGGATCTACCAGAAGTGATTTTCTTGCTAGATGTCGCTTTGATCGCTAGCCAACAGCCACTCGTGTGGGCATTCCCACATAAGCAGCTTTTGGGAAGAGCAGGTTAGGTTGTGCATTTACAGATATCAAGTTTGAAGTAGAGTGAACTGAGCCAAGCCCATAGAACTTAAAGCATGTAAGCTGCTATCAAGACATTGATAGCACATTTTTTTACTTGAACTGCATGCATGCACTCACATCACATTAACTAGCTAACTTTACCTTTACCTTTCTAGCTGGCTACTGCCAATTAACCTACTTTTTACTTCATTGCATATAATTAATCAAAGTCACCAGGGATCCCCACTATTTCTGATATTTTGTGCCATGTGTCATTTTTAAAAATTAATGTCCCTGTAGGGTATACAAACAGGGATGCATCACAAAGTTCTGGAAACCCAGGAACTGCAACAACCAACCTCTCCTCATTTTTGGTACAGATTTACAAGTAGGAACCAAATTTACAGTAGGAACCAAAAACATGCACTTTAGTTTACAGTGGGGTGAAATAAGGAAATCTCTCCAATTGGTTATTGCTTCAATGCATCACCACTAATTTACATAAAGTTGTTTACATACAGTATGCTGACTTTGCGGTGCCAACACGGTGGAAAGCCATCTGTGCGGACACTCAGAGGCAGCTCCAAACCATGGAGAACGAATGGTGGCTTAAAAAGGCCCACGAGATCCAAGCCTTTGCAGACTCCAACAACACTCACTCCTTCTACCAAGCAATCAAGTCACTACACGGACCTCGAAAACACACCATCTCCCCTCGAAAACACACCATCTCTCCTCAAGGTCTACTGATGGCTCAACGCTCTACAAGGACAAACAACAAATCCTTGAACGTTGGGCCGAACACTTCAATGGCCTCCTTAACCAACAAAACCCTTCAGATCTCTCTATCATTGACAAACTCCCAAATCAAAGATGCAGCAGTAAGATGCCTCAAAAACAACAAAAGTGCTGGTCCTGACGGAATCCCTGCCGAGGCTCTAAAGCAGGGTTTCTCAAACTTTTTTACTCCGCGACCCCATACATAAATCGCGACCCCATCAAGTTGAATGGCAATGGCATCAAGTTGTCCCACGTAACGGTGCCCAATCACGGACCGGTTTCATGCAAGACCATTTTCTGTGTGGGGTGGTACACGCAAAAAAAAGCTGAGACCCTCGGAATTTTACACCCGGTGCATGAAACCGGTCCGTGCCCTAGTTGTGTTTTTTTCGTCTTCTGAAATTCTGCGCCCCTCGGAATTTTGCGCCCGGTTCCACAGCGCACGCTGCGCCTCTGCTTGGCACAGGGAAGGAAAAACTGTTCTCCTATGGTTAATTTTTTTTAACATAAATTTTTTGGCGACCCCACCATGACCCTTTGGCGACCCCAAATGGGGTCGCGACCCATAGTTTGAGAACCGCTGCTCTAAAGAAAGGTGGTTATTCCCTCACAACTAACCTACTCAAACTCATCCAAGCAATATGGTCCCAAGAAACTGTCCCCCAAACCTGGAAGGACGCAAACATAATCACAATCCATAAAAAGAAAGGAGATAAAACCATCTGTGGGAACAGCCGTGGCATTTCCCTTCTGTCGGTTGCTGGGTGCTAACACGGGTCATGCTGTTCCGCCTGACCCAGCACGTTACGGAAAACATTCTACCTGAAACTCAATGTGGCTTCAGAAAAGGCCGTAGCACCAGTGATATGATTTTCGTTGCTAGACAGGTCCAAGAGAAGGCCAGAGAACAAAACCAAGACCTGTTCATTGCTTTCTTGGATCTCGCCAAAGCCTTCGACGCGGTTAACTGTCAGGCACTCTGGAGCATCCTCGCAAAGTTTGGGGTTCCACCCAAATTCTTGAGCGTCCTGAGCTGCAAGCCTGTGTGTTCATCGGCGGACAGAAATCCCCACCCTTCCCCGTACAGGTAGGGGTAAAGCAGGGTTGTGTACTTGCTCCAGTTATTTTCAATCTTTTTCTGGCAGCAGTAACTCTCCTTGCACACAAGTACCTCCAAGCCGATGATTTATTAAAACAATTTTTTAACCTTTATTTAACCAGAAAAGCCACATTGAGATTAAAAATCTATTTTTCAAGTGTGTCCTGGCCAAGACAGGCAGCAAGAAAACAATAAGTTACAGACATACAAAACATATAACATATAACAGAATCATCCATCCATTATCTAAGCCGCTTATTCCTGGTCAGGGTCGCGGGGCCCCCTGGCTGGAGCCTATCCCAGCATGCGTTCCGGGCGAGAGGCAGGAATACACCCTGGACAGGTCGCCAATCCATCGCAGGGCACACACACCATTCACTCACACACTCATACCTACGGGCAATTTAGACTCTCCAATTAGCCTAACGTGCATGTCTTTGGACTGTGGGAAGAAACCGGAGTACCCGGAGGAAACCCACGCGGACACGGGGAGAACATGCAAACTCCGCACAGAAAGGCCCCCGGCCTGGATTCGAACCCGAGACCTTCTTGCTGTGAGGCGACAGCGCTATCCACTGCACCACCGTGCCGCCTAACAGAATCATAAAGTTTAAAAATAGAAAGAGAAAAAAATTATATATATATATAAAAATAACATAAAAGATATTTACAAGATTTATACATGATGACGGGGTCCAGCTTCAGTTTTGCCTTGACGGCAAACTTTTCAACCTCCGCCGTCTACAAGCCTTCACCAAGACCACAACTACCACCATATACGAGCTTCAATATGCAGATGACTGCGCTCTCCTTGCCCACACCCCTGCTGCAATGCAACACGCTCTGGACACAATAGCTGAAATCTACAGTGCCATTGGCCTTCAGATCAACACCCAGAAGACAGAAATTATTGTCCAGACTTCAGTTCCTGTATCCACTCCCCCAGTGTTCAGTATCCATGGCACGCCACTAAAGGTGGTCCACCAGTTCTGCTACCTTGGCAGCATCCTTGCATCAAACTGCCAAATTGGACCATCCAAGCACGAATCAATCGTGCTTCCTCTTCCTATGGCAGACTGCGCTCTTGTGTGTTTGAGAACAGCAACCTAAAGCTGTCTGGAAAGGTAGCAGTCTACCAAGCAGTCTGGAAGCAACTTTGCTACAGCGCCAAATCCGCTGGGTCAGGCACGTCGGAACACCGTCTCCCAAGACAGACCCTGTATGGTCAGCTCCTGGGAGCCAGCAGGAAACCTGGAGGCCAAAAACGGAGGTACAAGGACCATCTTAAAGAGTCACTTAAGAAGTCTGGAATAAAGCCAGGGGATCTTGAAGCAACCACTATGGACCGCTGAGCCTGGACTGCATCCTTGAACTCTGGCGTCGACCTCCTAGAATCAAAATGCACGTCCCAGAGAGAAGCGCAACAACAGCGCAGGCATCACCACGTGCAACAACCCCAAGCATCACCAGACTCAGCCCTCACATGCCCCAGCTGTGGCAGGACATGTGGGTCAAGGATCGGGCTTCACAGCCACCTCCAATGGCACCGCCGTCAGCAGCGGTAGCCACAACACTCCACCAACCACCCCATGGAAGTGACGTTATCTTTGGCAACGATGGACAGCCGCAAGCAAATTCTGGGGGCAGTTCTGTTTTCTATTTATATGCCCTCTTGGCCATGTCATTCGCAAACATAATATCTCTTTTAATTTTTATGCTGATGACATACGGCCATATCAAGCCAAATGAATGGAGTAGGTTAGCTGCTCATCACGGCTATATATATATGTCATCAATTGTTGTATGGCACAACATTTTCTGCATCTGAGCAGCGATGAGACAGAGGTTTTAATTATTAGTCCCAAACTGGGGAAGCTTAATTTATCTCCTGTAAACTGGACTCTCTTAGATTTAATGTGAAGCCTGACTCTCGGTACCTTGGGGTTATGTTTGATCCTCTCCTAAATTGTGAATCTCACATTAATAAGCTAGTGCAATCATGTTACCACCAGCTCCGGAACGTAACTAAGATGAGCTCATTTTTATCCTATTCCGACACTGAGGAAGTTATTCATGCTTTTATCTCTTCTCGTTTAGATTACTGCAACTCCCTATATTCCGGGGTTAAACAGTCATTCCCTGTCTCGGCTCCAGATAGTTCAAAATTCAGCAGCAAGGGTTTTATCGAAAAGCAGTAAAAGGACACACATTACCACAATCCTTGCCTCACTCCACTGGCTTCCTGTTGTTTTTAGAATTGATTTTACATTTTATTAATCAATTTGAAAGCTCTGCATGGCCAGGCCCCAGCCTATATTTCTGAACCTTTAGTGCCTTATAGCACAGGGTCAGTGCTCATGTTTTCACAGAGAGATCTCCTTACTGTCCTGAGGTCCAGATTAAAAACTAAAGCTGATAGATCTTTCTCTGTGAGGGCCACCAAACAGAATTCACTTATTTTTAACATTAGGAAAGCACATTCAGTTGACAGTTTTAAGGCCCTTTTAAAAACAGGGATTTTAGATTAGCCTTTTGTTGAGTTTGATTTTCATTTTTCTGAGCAAACAATATAGCTCATTACCTATAATGTTTATTATATATATATATATATCCATCCATCCATCCATCCATTGCTCCTGGTCAGGGTTACCTATCCCAGCATGTGTTAGAGGCAGGAATTACCCTGGATAATATATATATATATATATATATATATATATATTTATATGTTTATTATTATTATTGTTTATTATATGTTTTATATATATATATATAAAATAAACAGTATAGGTAATATAGGTATAGGTATATATATATATATATATATATATTGTTCAACTTCATGAAGGGTGTGAATAATGTTGTAGTTATGAGATGAAGAGAAGAGAATGAAGAGAATTTGTTATTTAAAATGTAAAAGTTCACTTTCAGACAGGGTTTTTTTTGTTTCACATTTAATAGGTACTTCTCAAAAGGCTTTGATGTAAACTAGTATTTCAAATAAATTTCAAGTTATATTAAATCTTGTAACGTAGCTAGCAGATCAAAGAAACATAATTTAGCTTAAAAAAACATAAAAATCTTATCCTTAGGCTGAACTGATATTTGAAAAAACATATACTGTGAGCTTAGCATCACAGATAACTGAGTCAATTTCTCCCAACATAAAAAAAAACGGTGCTACGGTCATTAAACTGGATTCATCCCACCAATATTTTGAGTGACACGGGGGCAATACAGAAGTGTTCATGCAACTCAACGGCTAGTGATTGATGGGAGGTACGTGATGGGACACTGGCTCCACCCCTTTCCCCTATATGGCCGAACCGGAAGTGTGGAACGCACCTGCAGCCCATCCAATCTACAGACAGCTGAAGGCCATTTGGAGGCCTATTAAAAAGACTGATTCCTGTCACACTGGGAAGGAGTAGGTTGGTGGATTTTGGATTACAGATTATGACAATGAGCAAGGATTGTGGACTTTAACTGTTTCCCTTTTTCCCTTCCCTTCCCTAAACATAACTAGTTGGCATTTTCCCGTGTTTGTCGCTTTTATTATTGATCATTGGCGGAGGTGCAACTCAACACCCTGGGTTCTGCTACAATATATAGGGATGCCATGTATTCCATCCGCCAAGTGTCGGGTTGGCGAGGCATATTCCATACCTATACAGCATTGACAGTTTGGCACTTTTCAGGGCCTCCCACAGGAATGACTACAATGCCCCCAGAATCTCAATCCTAACAAACATTAATTTCTGTACCCTTTGACCTCATGTAAACACATAATTCACATTGTGATGGCAGGTATGCCATCCGCCATATTACACGCTGGTGGAGAATACCCCATTCCTATAGAACACTGAGAGTTTGGCACTTTTCAGGGACTCCGACATAAATAATTACAATGCCCACAGATGACAGATGAATGTTATGACACCAATAACATTTTAATGTTGCCAGCTCGAAAGGCGAGTCTGTCCTGCTTCATTAATGCAGCTGCTTACCTAGCTACACAGCTACACAGTGTTAGCTTGCTAGTTTCCAGAGGTTTACTGCTGGAGTGCAGTTAGTTAGCCAGTGATATATGCCATAATTAGCCTTTGCAGGGTAGTTACCTAGCCGCTTGGGTTCTTATATAGATAGCTACATTTCAGGTGATTCTTTAATAATGTTAGCTACGTGCTATTAATTATTAACTTGAGAAGAAAGTTAGAAGAACTGATTCCAAATCCTCAACCTGTATGTTGGCTTGTTGGATTCACTCATCTTCTTCTTCACCCATTCATTATTAGGAAGCTATGATGGACACCTCAAACTATTCTTATACTATTGGTGCCTGATCTTATCCTCCCTGCATGTCATCACAACTACAGCTGTATTAATTACCTTGAAATACATAGTTTTAATTGTTTAAGTCAGTGTTTTTCAACCAACTCAAATGGGATTTTTAAATTAGCCTTGCCTTTTACTCTCTTTTTACCTGCACACTAGTGTGCCGTGAGAGAACGACATACAATTTTATTCAAGATGGAAAGATTTTCTGCGCTTCAGGTGTGCCGTGGGAAATTATCCAATTTCACTTAATTGGTCTAAAAAAATGCCATTGTCAAAAAAATAAAAAAATAAAAAAACCCACTAACCTTTTCTTTCCCAATGTTACAGAGTGTCTGTGCTGTAATCAAGATTCTAGTGACTGGCAGAGTAATGTAATACTCTTCCATATCACTGGGTGGCAAAAAACCCGCATGTAGGTGGCAGCAGGTAGTTAATTGCCCTGTCACTTTGAGACAAGAGAATTAGTGATGCATGACGACAGGTGGCGGGGACAGTGATGGAGAAGTTTTTCAAAGGAAAATGCTAACTCCGAACTGGGCCCTGGACAAAATTCTGACCCAGATGAAGGCCCGACAAGAGGAATTAGTGATGCACGAGTGGCGGTCAAAAGAAAGCAAAGACGGTGAGCTCGAGGCAAAGGCGGTGAGCTCGAGGCAGCGAAAGCTATATTTCTTTTGGATTTACTTTCACCGGCGATGCAACGACACCGACCCCAAGCACAGCTTGGTGTGTGGTGAAAAGCTATCTAACAGTGCTATGGTCCCAAGCAAGCAAACGTAATCTCCAAACGAAACACCCATCGCTTCAAAACAAGAAAGCAGACTATTTTATTAGCCTGTGTGAACACACGGAGAAACAGGCAACTTTTATGAGAAAAGCCACAAAGCTGAATGAAAGAGCCCTCAAAGCTAGCTACCACATTGCTGAACTTGTAGCTAAAACAAAAAAGTCCCACACTGTGGCAGAGTCATTAATACTACCTGCCTGCAAAGCCATTGTAAATGAGATGCTCAGCCCTGAAGCGGTCAAAGAAATAGCCAAAGTCCCTCTCTCAGATAACACAATTGCCAGACGTATTGATGACATGTCTGCAGACATCGAAAGTTTTGTTTTGGAAAAGATACGGATCAGTGAGAAATTAGCATTGCAACTTGACGAGTCTACGGATATTAGCGGACATGCTCAACTCTTGGCCAATGTGCGTTTTGTGGATGGAGACGCCATCAGAGAAAACTTCCTATTTTGCAAGGCATTGCCAGAAAAAACAACAGGAGAGGAAGTTTTTCGGGTCACATCGGAATATCTTGAACAAGGAGGACTTACGTGGGAAAACTGCATGAGTGTCTGCACTGATGGAGCCGCAGCCATGGTCGCGCTTTAAACAAAACCGTTTAAAGCTAAGCTTTGCTGATCTACCTTTGGACAGTTTTTGGTTGACTGCTGCCAAGGAGTTCCCCATTCTGGCAAACAAAGCTATTTTGACATTGCTCCCATTTTCCACGACATATCTATGTGAGGTGAGCTTTTCAAGCCTGACTGCTATAAAAACTAAAAACAGAGAGAGACTGAGAGCTGTTGAGGAAGAGCTTCGTGTGTGTCTTTCTTCAATTCCTGCCAGGATATCAGCTTTGTGTTCATCTAAACAGGCCCAGGTTTCACACTGAGTGAGTATAAATAAATTGAGGGACTATATTGTCATTATATATACTGTATTAGGCTACAAAGTGTCATTTTGTAACATTTTTGGTTGGTGGTGTGCCTCGTGATTTTTTCAATGAAAAAAGTGTGCCGTGGCTCAAAAAAGGTTGAAAAACACTGGTTTAAGTGATGTGTTTGTTTGTCTCAAACGATTTCACAATATGTTATGAACCGGCTGAAGCTTTACTTGTGTATGTTTGAGGGCCTTGCTTCTTCAATCATTAAATATCAAGTTCTTCTGATGCCATTGCTTGTTATTCAGCTGCCACAGTTAGACTACAGTTTTAGTTTTTTTCTTCACAAACACAGTTTAGTGAGTTCAGCCATCACCAAAATGAACTTTCAAAACTCTGTTTGGACAAATGCTGATTGAATCCAGGCCTAATTCATATTATTTTTAAAGACACCTCTTCAGACTGATACTTACATGTATAATGTATCAAATCCATGCGGTAGTTAACATAGAGCCAGTTTGACCCAGCCATAGGTTAGCCAAAATTGGTTATGGATGCAAACACATCTGTTGGGGGGACTCTATTGGGACCTTCAGAATGCCAACATTGGTTGCTCACTGATACTGTTGGGCAAATGATTGATTTCAACACAACCAACACTTCTAGAAATGGCCTCCAATGATGACTGTTGCAAACCATATCCACTAATATCTTACATTGGCCCAACTAAATCACACATAGAGGGATATCAATACCTTGTGTCTTGTTGTCTTTGTAGTTAAAACTTGCATAAAACACACTACACATTTGTAGCAGTTTTGAATTTGAACTGCACTGGGTTTGGGAGTACCACAATAAAAATCATTCACTGTGATGTGCTACTGTATATTTGCTGTTTTGTCAAGTATACAACTTTATAACCGGAGTGGAGTGTGACATTGTGTCCATGAATTGAGCCTAAAATTGAAATGTTTCAAAAGAATCTGTCAAATTGGAAGGCCCGTAGCTCAAGCTCAACAAGGACAGTCTGTCAAGGACCACATTGTCTCTCCTGCCTAACAATTGCGTAGATTTCCTTTGCATGTAAATAGAGTCTATTCTTGCTGCTAGGCATCTGGTTAAGAGCCACTTAAATAGAGGTGTAAACTCATTTGCCTCACGGGCTGAGGAGGTTGACAGCTATAAGGAATAGCACATTCTGTTCCATACCAAGGCCAGGTTTTAAATCACAGATGCATTCAAATTGACTTTATTTTCTTCTACATGGAAATACAATTAAGATTTTATAGTAAATTAATCTAAATGGGAATCATCATACTTCATATGTTTAGCACCACCACAGAATTCTAAATAAATATATGTTTTGTAGTGTTGCACATGAATTACCATTATATATGATGATTTGTGGATGTATTAAATATGTTAAAATATGGCCTAGAATTAAATTTATATTAGCAGCATAAAAAGGGCAAGGTAATAAAAGATAATATTTAAGCCCATATGGTGTTTTTTTATTGAATTTTCCTCCCTAGCCTAGCATCTGTTCAACTGTCAACTTCTGTGTCGGCTTGTCAGGGTAGCAGGCTCCTGATGTATCATTGGCCAATTTACTTGGCCAGCTTGTCAGACCTCCCTATGTTTAGTCAATTAGGATATGCAATAAAACCGTTTGCATGGTGTTAGTCTGGCAGATTTGTCAATATATTGTGTGGTCTCCAATGTGATTTCTTCATCGATTACCATTGTTAACTAGTGCAGACTGGCCATTGATGCTGACCGACATTCAGAATGCCATATTAACACATATTTTGGTTGATATTTCAGAGGAATATTCATATAACTGGTTTAGCATGATCTATTCAAGGTCTATCACATTTACCCAATATGACTATCATGTTGAGTATTAAGCTATGATAATAAAAAAATGCTACTGCCTTGAATTATTATAGATTTTTGGCATCACTAAGCACTTTCCAGTAAACTGGATCAGCTCCTCGGTGAGACACAATTGGACACGTTTTGATGGGTGATCACAGATGTTCAAGTTGCAGATTTTGCAATATAGGGAGGCATCGTTATAGCAGCTCTCTGTCAAGCAAACCCAAGTGCTGGAGGGACAGTCAACATTTGGCTAGTGTATGATGAAACTTCATATGACAGACATAGGACTACATCAAAGACCAGGCAAGGGTATGAACTGTACGTTTTCTCTATCCTGTTTATCAAAGCCTTTATTTCTTCCTTCAGCCTTTAAAAGTCTTGGCAGCAATGGAGATGCCACCATCTGGACTTCTCCAATACCAGCTTTGGGCATGAAATTTCTTGCAAATCTACTGCTTTCATGGTGGCTATTAAAAAAAAATGTTTTATGCATATTGCTAGTTGAAAATAATAAATACAATAAATACATAATAATAATAATAATAATACATAACAAATGCATCCAGGTAAATGTAATAATTGGTTGACTTTTCCAACAAAAATGTAACAAAATATACCTTCATTCCACATCATCCCTGTCTTCAGCTCCTGCAGGAAATAGTGCTCAATATGCCACATCCTCAACACAGATGCTAAAAATGCCATCAGTCAGTGAAACCAATTGAAATGAAAAACCAAACTACTTTATTTGTCACAATTAATTATGTGTAAGGCAGCAGATAAATGGTGCTACCTGTAGGTAGCTAGCGAAGGATAATTCATCAGGTAATGCTTCGCAGGTGGGACTGCCAAACACTGTGTCATGTGCTATTCATCTTAAGTTCTTCTTGGTGAGACACCAAAGCGCAATTTTGAAATGACAACAGGTTTTGAACTGTGGCAAATGGCTTCAGTGGTGCGGTAGTTAGCAGACTTCTTGTTGATTATTATGCTTTTTTAAATTAACCACATCAACATATAAAACAACAGTCCCCCTTTACAAAGTTGTGAAGTTAGGCCTTCCTTAACTTTCCCATGCAGGTCAGCTTCTCCTATTGCTTTAATGTGTACTCTGTATTCTTAACAGCATAGGCTGATTCTTGCACAAATGTGAATTTCTTACAACATTCACATTTACATATTGCACTCATTGTAAATGCTATTCCGTTAATTTAATCTGTTTCCCTAAATCAAGTAATTTTCATTCAAAACATGGAGGACATAGAGCCAAGCAAGGTTAATGTCCTCTTCAGCCTGGTTATGAACCTCTGGCAGATATCTCTCCTGGAGAAGACAGCACCACTCAAGGATTGGCTCCAAATAAGGCCTCTCTTCATTTAGAACTGAAGTAGGTGTAAAATGCTAGATGGTGCTGTGGCTTTGGACCTGCGGTTTAATGATGTTTGTGTGTGGATTCGGTTATTGCCTGTTTTGGGAGGCAGTGTAGCACAGTGATTAACCCATTAAGACCTGGAGTGACGTTTAGGTCGCATCGATTTTGCGATTAATGAAATGCGCTGTGATTCGCTGAAATAGACGTGGGGGAAATGAAGTGCACGTTGGTGTCGGCTTTTTTTGAAATTTTTTTCAGAAAACCCTCAGGTTTTAAGAGGTTGTGTAGAATAATTGCTTAGGTTTTAATAGGCGTTTTTAGCAGGCATTTTAGGTCTGAATGGGTTAAAGGACCAGGCATGCACATTTTAAGAGTTCAGGTTTCATTCCCAAGTTGGCCATTGTACCCTTGAGGACTTCAGTAGAATTGTATGCCCCCCTGGATAAGGGCACCTGCCAACCAAACATGTAATAATGAATTTAAAAATTAATATTCTCGAAACGGACTTAGTTTTCAAACGCACATCTTGTAAGTTGCTCTGGATAAGAGCGTCTGCTAAATGCTTAAAATGTAAAATGTAAATGGCACATACAATATGACTCGTCCTCATTCAGTATGCATAGTGTCTGTGAACTCATGTAAAGGGACCAAGGGACACAGTAATGTCATTCTTGAACCCTTTAGTTGTTCTACTGAAATAATAGCTTTACTTTATACCATATGTCTTTATATTTTAAGTGGGGGCATTAAGGACAACCCAAAAAAGAAAAAGGTCCTGAGAACGTTATCAATAACTGTCAAAAGTGCTGTTTACGAAACTCTATAAATTGGTTGTTTGTACTGTTAAATATCAGTGCAAGGATGATCATTCCTTTGCAAACTAAAGCATGTTAAAGCTTTACTGGAATCATTATTATGAAGAGCTGACTCGCTGAATTTATTTTCAATTCAACTGTTTAAGTCTAATTTCAGTTAATGATAAGGCAATACATGTTATACTCTTTTGAATATGCTTTAGGTAACTGATATTTAAGCTGTGGAAATTACTGTAATGGTTTTAGAGCATTCAAACCTTACCCTATAATAAAAATGTGGTTTCTCTTGCAGTCTAAATTTGAGATATAGTATCTTGACTATTGCAGAAGCAATATACTTTCATTCAATCATGTTCAAAGCATGGGCCAAGAAGGCCAAACTTAAAACCATGTGCTATTAAGAAGGTACCTTCAAATATATTATTCTCATTGATACAGAACAAAAGCCTTCTTAGATATGTAATTCTCAAGAAGAGGGTAGGTCACTCTTTGACATCAGGAGGATATTGAAGGAAAGGCATCTTTATTAGAAAAAAAAACTTGTTGGTTTTGCTTCTCTGTCTCAGTGGGGCAACAATTAGAGGTTTCACAAAGAAAGAAAACAAAACAAATAGTGAAATACCCTTTTTTTTATGGTTGCTGAGCAAGGTCCTCAGGTAAAGGAAAACATGGCAACAATGAGCAGTCTGGGAACCTCCAGCATAGGACTAGGCAATAACATTAATCAACACAGACAGCATACATTTACACCAAAATTATTTTAAGCAGGGGGCCTCCTGCGTGGTCTAGTGGTTTCAACATCTGATGCTGGCCACGGCGACCAGGGTTTGATTCCCCGTCGCGCCTGAGTCAGCTCTGGCCGGGAGTGCCACCGGGGGCGGTGATTGGCTGTCCGCCCCAGGGAGGGGGGAGGGAGGCCGACAGAATGTTCGCTGTGCACAGGAGTGGCTCTGGAGCACCGGGTTACAGTCGACGGCCTGGCAAGTGCCGTTTCGGAGGAGACGATACTTTGCCTTCGTCACTACCAGTCACAGAGCTACGGCAGCAAACTCACATTAGAAGGGGCTTGAAAATAAAAGGTGTAATTGGCTACCAAATTGGGAGAAAATGGGCTAAAAATATATATATATTTTTAAGCTTTTATTAAAGTATATCAAATACTAGATCTAAGTAGAGGAATTTGATGTGTGTGTAACAGAACAGTTCTGGAATGACACCCATCCATAAATCACAGCTACCAATTTGTCACTGGGTTTGAACAGCCAAAGAAAGTTTCCAACAAGAGAATTATTAACTAACTCATTGGTTGTGTCTCCTGTTTGATATAAAGAATTTCAGGATAAAACGTCTGCCCCCAAGACGTGAAAAGGATCTTACAGTCTTTATTTGTTCTTTTCCAGATTAAAAATAGAAAATAATACAATAGAGGAACACAAAAACAAAACAAAAACAAGACTTATATTAGTTATAATACCAAAGCAATGAACAAGAAATATGTTGTGTTTAGTATGGAAATATTTGAAATGACTCTAATTTGCATTTTCACATTAATCATCTGTCACATTGATTATTTGCGTTGCTATGCCCGAGTTACCTGAAAAGTAGGCCAGCCATCATTTCTTCTGGGATGCGCTTTATATCAAAGTGTTTTAAAATTCCATTTTCCGAATCCTTCATCATGTTCTCACAAATCAAATGAGTGATGGAGTTGAAAATCCAAGGTGGAAGTTGCTAATAATGTGTAAATCTATATGGGATCCTTAAATACTTGGGAAAACAGAGTTGGAACAGTTAAAATGGGCCAAATAATATATTTGGGTGGAGCATTTTAGACCACTGAAAGCTTGATGCAGTAGTTATTTTTAAATAGTTCATTTATATATTTGTGAAGGATATTATATAACTATTATATAGTGCCACAAATGTATGTTTTTTTTTTTACAGATTATGATAATTAGATTGATATATTTGCTTATAATTTTAAGAATAATGTAACCCTGATGCCATGTACATTAATGCATGAGCCAATGGAGCAGATATTCATCCACCATGCGCACACTTGCATCTGATTGGTAAAGAACCCCTGGGGGAATCTTCAGTGATATCTGTTCAGTGAGTTAATAGGCAGAGATCCTCAAGGAGTCTCTTCTCAGCAGTGAATGAGTCAAAATATATTTCAAACGAGGCAGATTAGTCATTGTCACTTTCAAATTGTAGTTTTTTTCTTCAATGCAATGTCCCCAGGCATGAGAAAATTATCATTTTATGCAGAAAAACAAAACCCTCAACAAGCTTGCTTCAGTTTGTAAACAGTCATGTAACCAGTTGGTAAACAATCATTTGCACTGGCATGTTACTGTAGTTTTGATTGATGCAACATTCTCTACATTGTTTTAATTTGGTCCGCCCTTTTTCATACTACTGTGGCCTGATGTCTCTCATTGTTCTCAAGATGAGGCCTATTCAAATCCAATGCTTATTATTTGCCAGCACTAAATGGAAATGCTTTCAACTGGTTTGGCAGTATATCCCACATACTGTATCTCTGCGGGTGCATTAGAGATGGGAGAGGATTGACTCAGTGACAGACGGGACAGGCCTGGCCTGGGACCATGAGTCATTCAGGTGTGCAGAAAAAAGGCACAGTTCTGGGCCAAAGTAAGATCTCTTATCCCCAATGGGAACCTTCCATTTCAATGCAGGGCAGTGACTGGTCAACTGCAGTATATTCATGTTTTCCTGCTTACAATTTAAGAGTACTATGCAGTTGCAAGACGAATACATCAATCCATTCATCCAGCAGGGGGCGGGGCTACTAGGGTTGCACGGAGTGGCACAGGATGGCACCCTGACTGCCACCCCATTTGTGGAGAAATAAATAAATGATAATAATGTATTATATGCTATTATATAAATAACGTTATATACTGTAAATCATTCCGCACAATGTCCCTAAACAATGTTTTTTATTTAATTTTGTCAAATTGTATTTTATATATTTGACCTAATTATTGAATAGCGTTTGTATACTATACTCCTTTAATAATCATTAGAGCCTCCTATTTTTCACGCTATAGACTATTTAGGTTAAGAGGCTGTACTTTAAATTGAGACATCATGGATGCTCTGTTCCAGAGTAACTTGCCTACAATACTGTAAATAAACCTCTGAGCAGCATTATAAAGACAATCGCACAAGTAGTAATAAGTAGTATTGAATAATAAGAAATAATTGGTCCATTCAGCATGTGCCACCCCTTAATGTGACCTTACACCCCGTGTGTAAGATCCTGGAAATGCCACTGTCATCCAATACATCCATCCTTAAAAGCCAGTATGGATACTCAATTCAAGCATTTTGATGTTAGTGCAACAACAAAAATGATGTGTATTTAATTTGATCTGCATTAATCACTAATCATGTGCATCATTTGATATGTGGCACATCACCAATAAAAATACCAGAGCCATTAGCCATTATAAAACTGTATATTTGAAAAGGAAAACTTTAGCACTGAGGATTCATATTTTAAAACAATACATTTGGTTGCCCATCAGGTATTAAAACAGGAGTACAGGCTACTTAAATAATTCCTCATTAATACAATTATGAATATCTGCCTTTATTATTGCACAGCCTTCATGCTTTTATCTTAAAATGTCCTGTAGCAAAAGTCACAGTACAGCTGTTCAACTGAAGCCAAGCACATCAGTGTGCATGTAAGTACATTTTCAAATGGTTGTAATATAGACATGCCATTTCTCCTACTATGTAAGAGGTTTGTAAAGAACATATTCTGAAAAAGGTTACCACTGCCAAGATTATATAACCTTAGAGGATAAATGGATTTTCAGAAACTTACTTTGAAATAGCAAAATTAACAATGTTATCCCCCCCCCACACACACACACACAAACATACACACCACTCTCAGAATACTACACATACAAACTGGGATGCTGGGATATACTGGGGAAGATGGTGAGAGTGGGTGTATAAATATGCTCATACCATACCTATGCAAATCTTGGCGCATTCCCATCATGGCACAGATAATTCCCACAGCTATAGCTATATACACATGGGCCTTGTTAATGACTATATTACAAACATATAATGAATATATAGGTTATATATTATGTATGAATATGTGAGTCTTTGAGGTTTGATGAGCTAACATCAAACATGCTATTCCCCCTTCAGTGTGATTTATTTTTTCACTAGGTATTGGATCTTTTATACTTTTACCATGTTTTTCATCCCTGGTCCTGAAGGCACATTGTGTGCTAGTTTTCAGTTCAAGATGAGCTCTTAATCAGCAACGGTTGATTGAGCTGTTCATTTAATGCCGATCAGAGTTTAAAATCAACTGACAGGTATCTACTGCTAGTCAACTGTAAAAGATATACGTATTCGGATGGGTATGTGTGCTAACAGAAAGCTAGAATTAAAATGATTTCTTCCAATGAATTTCAATCAATTTGTTTAGCCTTGAACCAATTAGAAAAACAAATTGGCATTCATCTTAATTTAATAAGATTTATCCATTGTTCAATAATGGATTTTTGGGCTAATAATTGAACACCTAACACAACAAATAAATACTCAAATTTGTTTAACCATTGTTATAAACAAGGAAATAAACAAACAAACCATGAAAAATGACAACGGGTTCATTTAATTATCTTATTTGGGCCACAAATGAATGCACCTCAAACCCCACACATCTTTCACAAAGAATGTACAGAAAATGAGTTGGCAAGAGATGTTAAATACAGATCAGTATTTAATTAACAGCTCAATCAAAGCTACCAAAAGGCAGTGTCCTCCCAGGATTGAGCCAAATAATTGTAGATCATTGCTATTCTATGTTGAATATTTTGTAAAAACAGTTATGTCTGTTTTGTTTGAAACACAGAGTTTGCCGCTGGCTATGTTGAGGTGACTTGGTGTTTTGGGAGATAAAAAAAAAAATACTGTCTGTCACAACCAAAAAAAAAAAATTCCAATAGGGCATTTTAGGTTTGAAATTGTCAGCTAATATGAATTTAAGCAGTATGACATTGTCAAAACCTTTTTTATGATTTTATCATGTCAAATTTTCTTAACATGGTTTAAAGTATGCCTGTTTGGCTCATTACCATTTGTCTTCATTTTCTGTGTCCACACACACACTGAGGGCCCACATGTGATTGCCTCTATCTGTCAATCAATCAATCAATCAATCAATCAATCGAGAAAACAATTTATTCTTAAAGCAACAACCACATTACATTAGTTAACTGACAACTGATCATATTGATTGGCAAGTCTTTAAATAAACATTCTGCATGCATATACATAATGCGGCCTTAGTTCATTATGAATGGCTGATATACACTAGAGAGCAGTTATCTGGTACACTTTAGAAATTGGATTTTCAGTTGGATATTCAGTACATTGTAGATCCCGATGACGCAGTTTGGGCAGCCGATGTAAGCTATGACAACAAGTAAATTTTCTCCTGCCAGATGATTGATGGGCTCTATAATCTTCAGGAGGAAAAAGGATTGACTAAACCACATTATATAGAATCTCTGAAAGAGAAAATCCTAAACCACATTTTCATTAATGCCAGTCGAGATTCAGAGAGCTTTTCAAATAAGTCAGCTCCTCTGTTGCCTTTGTCAAAACTGCCTTTTTCACCTCTTAGCTATAAAAAGATGATTCATTTAAAGTGAATGTCGTCAGCAGGGAGAATATCTGACTAAAGACCTGATCTACAGCAGACCAGCTGCAGGAGAAACCTCAGGATTCTATGTTACATAGAGCGAGCATATCTTCAGTAGAAGCCAAATTGTACAAATATTCTTACAACAAAGAAGTAGGGACAGTTGAAAGGCACATCCAGCCAAAGCAGTGATATTCCCCATGGTCTGGAATCAAATACTGACCATGCCAATGCTGACTGTGGCCAGCAGTCCCTGGAAGCAGTGCATCATTTTCCATAGTGAGGTGTCAGTCAGCAGGGTATCCCGTCTCATTGCAAGAGCAGCTATACCTACAGTCTGCCTGCACAAGAAGTGCAGTCCTATGGTGCAATAACTGTGCAGCTCAGCTGGTGGACTGCAGAGTGACAATAAGCAGTAGCTGACTGTTTGTGCCTCATTGGATACATGTGCTAGTCTGCACTTTCCCATATTGAGAGAGATGTAGCGATGAGATGAGTATACTATTGTGATTTGACAATCCAAATTGGGAGAAAATGAAGAAAGAAATGGTAAATGAAAAGATGTTAAACACAAACAGAAGATATAGATGCTATTTCTATTGCTGCGATGGAAGACAATGTCTTTCTCTGCTCCACAAAACATGTGGCATTGATTCAATTGTTGTGCATATCTGAGACAAAAATAAAAGCAAATGGGATGTTCAGTTACAGCTAATTTATATGAAAAACTGCAAATCAATGTATTTTGTATTGCATTGTATTGAGAAATTATATAAAAAGAGTGCTCATTACTAGCTCAGTGCTTGCTTTTGGGGTAACTGTAGGGTAGTGGTGAATTGGGTCCAGTGAGGTCAGTTAGAAATGTGAAAGTCAGGCAGACAAATTTAGGAAAAAAATGTCCCCTTTCCCCCTTTGACTGACCTCCCAAACCGAATACACACATAAAAACAAATGTGCTCCCAAATTGTATTCATTTCACATTTTAGCATCCTTCTTATATAAATTGTCATTTAAGCATATGGCGAGCATTCTTTATAAAAGTACATCTGACTGTAAGCCAAAAAAGTCAAAAGTTCTCACTAGGATTAAACTTTACACCATCAGGGTACTACGTACAAATTGATAAACTGTTTATCGCTCAAACTGTGGTAGGAGACAGGAGTGGAGCTCTTGACTGATTCATTTATGAATATTGATGCTCCAGCTCCGACACTTCAACCAGGTAATGCCAAAGCCATAAAAATACATATATTTTTTGTCTTGTTACTGTGAAATTATGACAGCAACACGTCACAAAAATAATTTCATTTTTTATAGTTTAAGTGACTTTTCCCAGAGCACTGCTTTAGAAAAAGTTTGATGGTTTCTATGATAAAGGCAATTTCCAGGGGTATCATTTCTCAGTGGTCTACATCCAATTGCCTGAAATAGCTTGTACCCCTTCAACAGTATGTGGCACAGAAAATTCTGTCCTTCGGTTTCATTAAAATATGTTTGAAATGTATGATTTTTGCTCACCTTATTCTGAAAGACAGAACATTGTGCACTTCAGCTAATGTAGGGTTTAGTGAAACAATCTGCTGCTTGCTGGCTATATTTGGCCAAATAAAGACCCATCTCTATACTACCATGTATATCCGAAGTCTTGAAGAAACTCATCAACAAATAACAGATGACATTTATTGATGTCTGTGGTATCCGGTCAGGTATGCAATCTGGTTGGTGGTTCGGTGTGGCTCAGTAGGTAGAGCATGGGTTTGGCAACACTTATGTTGTTCCTACTAGGACCACATATATTGAAAAATGTATGCATTCACTACTGTAAGTCGCTTTGGATAAAACTGTCTGCTAAATGGTGCATTATATTTTCGCCCTGGTTTTGGCTGCATCACTGCTACTCTAAAGGTCCTTAATGATAGATCCTCTGCCCTCGACACAAAACAATACTGTGCTGCAATTTTCATTGATTTGTTAAAAACACTGTAGACCATTCCATTCTGGTATCAAGGTTAAGGAGCATTGGTGTCTCTGAACATTCTCTGTCCTGGTTCATAAACTACCTTTCCAAAAGAGTATAGTGTGTAAAAACAGAACATCTGGTGTCCCAACCCCTGCCTGTCACCAAGGGTGTTCCCCAAGGCTCAATCTTAGCCCCCACTCTTCTCAATCTACATCAATAACACACCCTGCACTGTCAGCAATAGAAACTCCTCCACCCACTTATATGCAGACAAAACAGTTATATATTCAGTTGCCCCCTCAACGGATTCTGTCTGGAGCTCTCTTCAGAAAAGCTTTCAGAACATTCAACATGCCTTCTCTGCTCTAAACCTTGTCCTGAATAGCTCCAAAACCAAAGTCATGTGGTTTGTTAGGAAGAACACTACTATCTCCTCTGGTGCCATAACTACCTGCGATGGCTCAACTCTCACATCCTACTAATATTTAGGAATACGGCTAAACAGCACCATATCTTTCTCACTACACCTAACCAAATTACAGGCAAATGTTAAAACCAGACTTCACTTTCTATACCGTAACCAATCCTTTTTCACTTATTCTGCCAAGCTGACCCTCGTCCAAATGACCATCCTTCCCATGCTTGATTATGGATACGTCATGTACAGAGGTGTATGTAGGGGTGCCCTTGAGCGGCTAGATGTTCTGTACCACTGCCATCAGATTCGCCACCAATGATCCTTACAAAACCCATCTTTGCAACCTGTACTCCTCCATAAATTGGCCATCTTTGCACACCAAATGAAAAGTTCAGTGGCTCACATTAATTTACAAAACCCTCCGTGGTCTGACCCCACCTTATTTGCAAAACATCTTACTATACTCCTTCTCTACATATAATACCCTATATTCTAAGCACATTCTCTTAAATGTTCCCAACACTCAAATTTCCCAACTGCATTCAAATTTGCTGTACCCAATGATTGGAATGGGTTACAAAAATCTCTAAAACTGGACAATCTTATGTCTAACAGCTTTCACTCTATCGTGGACATTCACAAACACGTGAAACTACTGTCCATCCTCACAATAATATCAGTATGTCACACGCCACGTGACAATCCCTGGACTGAAGCAGAGCAGCCGATGGTAATAACTGGCAGAGTGGGGGTTTTGCCAGTCTACGGACCGGATCTTTATTTTTTTCTATTTATCCCTCCAGACACAGGAGAGAGACAGTGGGAGAGCAGGTTAAAATAAAACAAACAAACACAAATTCTTTACCCTACTTGCTGCGAAGCTTTCGGGCAAAAACAATTCACTAAAATAAAACAAAAATGGAAGCCCCAGCTTTCCACACCCACATTCATACATCCACATTTACCACACATCAACACTTACCGGGACAGGATATAACTCTAAACACTGGTCCCGACACACACTACACCCATCTCAACAAGACACTGCGCCTCCTCTGACCGGAGCTCCCCTAGAACCTCCCCAGGCACACACATATCCAGTGACTTTTCAAGTGCTTCCCAAACCCATGAACACAGAGACAAACTTTTCAGTCCGAGTTCTCTTTTACCTCAAACACAGAGACCCTTGCTACTCCTCACAGGGAGAGTTCTCTGACAACCAGCCCCGAGACACCACTCTTTCAGTGCGAGTTCTCCAATCACACCGAGGGCCAGAGGCGGACCCTCTTTCAGGGTGCCCCTCTCCTCTTTCCCACACACACAGGAAGTACTCTACTCAGTCACTTTCAACAAACGCACACAGAACTCAACATAAACTTCACACAGACTCTGCCTCCCAGAAGCTCGGATTACAGACACGCGCCACCATGCCCGACAGAGTCACATCAAACATCAAACACTCCGCACTCCGCACGACCAGACAAAGACTAACTCTCTTGATTCACACATGTCAATGACAAAGACAAAACTGATTCCCTACTTGCCCCACCTGCTCTTAAATAGGCTTAATTTCTGCCTGGCTCATGTGGGACTCGTGAGGCAATCACCCGTCTATCATTCACTCACCCAATCACAATCATTCACTCACCCAATCACAATCAATTGAATTCTCAACACCAAACAATTCACATTCTCACACCCTGTGAGAGTAAACCCCAATCAGTCAATTGAATTCCACATCAATTACCTGATTGAATAATAATTAACTGATATTTATTGCCTTATGCCTTTGCATTACATTGTTTTTGCCTCCTCCTGTCCCCGTTACTCCTGCTGTCTTGGCTGTCTTGGCTGTCTTACGTTTTTTGCTATTTGCTGTATGTAACTGTTTGTTATTGTCTGACCTGTCCCTCAGCGCTGAACATTCTGCTTGTCTAATTCAGTGTTGAATGTTCTGTCTGTATAATTTTTACAAATATTTTTTTATCCCCTCAAGAGGCTAATAACCTCTTGCCAGGCCATCCTTGTAAATAAGAATTTGTTCTTAAGTGAACTGCCTGGTTAAATACAGATTAAATAAATAAATATGCATTTAACTGTATATCTAACATATTCCTTTTTTGGGGGCCCAAGACCATCATCAGTTTTATATGAATTTAAAAGCAGAGAATTTGAGCCTCCCGGGTGGTTTAGTGGTTACAACGTTCGACACTGGCCACGGCGATAGAGGGATTGACATGAATAGAGGGTATAATTGGCTGCTAAATTGGGATAAATTCAGAAACAACATTTCTAAAAAAATCCAATGGCTTTATGTCTGAGATACAAGCATATCTGATGGTTTCGTTGATGTACAGCTGTGTGTAATCTGCATAGCATTGTAAATTCACTCCATGCTTACAAATGACATTACCAAGGGGTAGCAAGTATAATGAGAACTGTAATAGCTGCAGCACTGAACCTTGTGGAATACTATATTTAACCTGAGAGTAGTCAGAAAACTCTTAATCTAATTGCACAAATTGAAACCTGTTTGAAAGGTATGATTTAAATCAGGAGAGTGCCCGTCCAAACAACCCAACCAGATTTTCTAGCCTGTAAAGGAGAATTTGGTGGTCAATAGTCAAAAGAAGCACTCTCAAGGAGCACTAGGATAGAAATACAACCAAAGTCAGATGCCAACAGTACGTCATTCACACCTTTAACAAGTGCTATCTTAGTGCTATGGTTTTGTCTAAAATTTGATTGTAGTGTTTCATAGAGATAATTTGATATAAGAAAAGCAGTTAGTTGCTGAGCCACAGATTTCTTGTAAAAATAGAGGACAAAATGAGTGGCACAAGATATAGACAAATCTTGGAAGAAAACATGCTGCAGTTTGCAAGAGACCTGGGACTTGGGAGAAATTTATATTCCAGCAGCACAATGACCACATAGAGCAAAAGTGTTTTAAGAACATAAAAATTAATGTTATGGAGTGGCCCAGTCAAAGCCCAGACCTCAATCCTATTGAGAATTTGTGGAAAGATTTTAAAATGACTGTTGACCACCAGCTGTTGACCCCATACAACCTGATGGAGTTGGAGCAATTTTGTAAAGGAGAATGGGTGAAAATTGCAATGTCCATATATGCAAAGCTGGTAGACTTACTCAAATAGACTCATAGCTGTAATTGCAGATAAAGGTGCTTCTACCAAGTATTAAGTTAAGGGGTTGAATACTTATGTTATCAATTATTGTTTTCTGTAATTAAGAAAAAGCTTTTGAGCTTTAAAGCTTTTGACATTATAGGGTATTTTGGGTTTATCAGTGACAATAAATCCCAATTAAATTTTGATTCCATGAAGAAAGAAACTAAAATGTGAAAAAAGATTAAAGAATAGTTTTATACCCACTGTATGTGCAATGCTTCACATTTTGAGTATATGAAGTATGCATTCATATGCAATGGTGCTCACGTTTTCTTCTGTGTCAGCATTGTCCTAATACTTTAGGACTTCTAATGATGTCATGTGAAGTATCAACCCACATCTTAGGATGTGCTTTATGGAGTGTGATATTTTAAAACACAGAATATGAAACGCCTTCAAATTATTTCATATACACTGAGGCATTTTGGAGTCTGACATTTGAAGAAACCTAATGTGAGATGAGACAATAATATGAATGAGTCCTAATAATCACACACATACAGACATGTAAGTGGGGTTGGTTGTTGATAAGTTAAATGTTCTCTCAAACACAACACTCGCACACACATGCCCACTGTGCCTTCAAAACACAAAACGCCTTCACTGAGCCTTTACACCAAAACATAGGGAGCGCTAGAGCTGAGTGCATGCACTCCTCTGATGCACTTGCCCGCAGGCCAATGACTATTTTCCACACAACAAATAATACAGCAGTAAAGGAGATCTCAAACACTGGAGCAGAAGCACATCTTTCACTGAAGACAACAGCTGTAGATGCCTGGTGAGTAGCCGGAGGGTGCTTAAGCAGAGGAAACCCGAGAAACTCTGACTGGCCCAAGCCCATCCTCATTTACTGCGGACTACCGGTCGTAGTTGGCTGGTTACTCTGCTCAAACTAGTCCTAGTGGTAATCGCCTTTAATGGCTGAACTATTCAATGTACACGCTCTATCTTTAAAACAGAGATCACATCCACTTTTAAAGTACAACACACACACACACATTCACTTACTGGGCTTTCAAACTGCAACACACAGGCACACTGGGCCTTTGAAAGTTTGCTTTACATCCTGTGTAGGTCTAAAATATTTTTAAGGTTTAAAAAAAAAAATTAAGATATTAACTTGTATGATAACTTTATAATGAGTGGGCCATCAATTCACTAATGTGTTAAAAATCACCAGGTATGGGTGATTAGTGCATATTAATAACAGCATACCATTTTTGACAGAGTGAGACATGGATTACAACAGTGAATTTCAGGTGCAGCGAAGGATTCAAACACAGAGGCTGGATCATTGTTTAAGGCAGAGGTTACCAGGGAGCTGATTAAGAATTAATTTAATCAAAGTGATGAAATTACATGCCGGATTTACTCCTTGGAAACGCTATGTCAATTCTTATTTTAATATCCAAGCAATGTTTTAATCTTCTCTGCAAATGTTTGTGAAAATAGAACACATTCTGCCAATGTTTGAAGATGAATTATAATGAAGGTTTTTTCATGATAAGAAGTAATTGACAAAGCGTAGCCAGGCCGTTTTAGCAGAGTCCTATGATCCCTGAACAAAGACAGCAGAAGATTAAACAATTCATGGCTCTGCTCGGGAACTCCCCTGACACACACACACACCTTGCATGTATTTATTGTGTGTTAGAGGACATGATGAAAGGGACTGGGGGAAAACTGGATTAATTACAATTCATTTTAAAGATGCATTTGTGCAATTAGCAAAGTGTGAGGTGAAATGTACAATTCACAAATGATGGGGTTTCTGTTCAAAATGTTGCTGCCTGAAGGATAAAAATGTCATATTGGTTTGTGATTACTTTTGGTGTTGTTGTTTCATGGATTGGTTGTTGTGTCTGTGCTTTTGTTCTGAATCACTAGTACCTCGTACCAAGAATTGAGGCACTACATATTTTTATCTGCATTTTGGGGAACCAATGGCATTTTGTAAATAACTTTGTAATGTAAATACCTTACTTAAATGAGCGAGTGGGAATTCCAAGAAGAAGAGCTTCCCCTGTGGTCTGGATGCCAAATGCAGGAAGGTCTTACCACAGATGTCTTACCACAGATGTTCTTACATATCAGGGCTTGTGAGCAGAGTTGAGTGATACGAAATGCCGCTCCTCACTCATGTGCATACACTCCACTCCATTGCTCCATGCCCTTACTCCCATTCCACTCAGAAACCGTTCACTGCTCCAAGGAAAATGGGTGCCGCTCAGAATTCTCTCTCCTTTTTTCCACCAATTTCAAAACATAGAAAACAATGTTGTAATAATAATAATAATAATAATACACTACATTTCTTCTTGTTATAATTATTATAACTACTACTACTAATAAAAGCCTAGTAAAACAAATTAAGAAAAAATGTAGCCATGTCAGAGCACCATGAGTCTTGCCAGTGTCCCTGTAACTATGGAAAATTAAACCGTTTTGGTTATGACTATTCTATAACAGTGTTGAATAATGCTGACTAGATGTAGCCTAGAAAGCTGTGCCCCCTTCTATTTGTCCAAATGTCATTTGAGAGATCAATTCCATCACCTTGACTCGCAGCTTACATTCCATCTCATGTATCACGTGGGGCATGAGGGTGTCCCGTACAGTACTATGGAAAGGTGGTATGTAACTGGGTTGAGCTACATTGCCAAAGTAGCTCTCATTTTGTAAGAGGTTCATAATCCATGCACACCATTAAAAAAAAAGCCTCATCCAGCTCTCTTGTCCTTTGTCACGGTGGGGACTTTGTGCCCCAAAAACACATTTTTGACTCTATAAATGCTTAAATTCTGCCTCTGGTTTTCAAGAAACGGTGCCCTTACTCACTTGGGTAAGCCCTCCACATGGTTATTTTTTTATGAACCCATTGTGTGACATTCTAGAGGGAGATGCATTGTTTTTGCTCTGATTCTTTACCTCCCATGCACACACACACACAAGCTAGGGCCTTCCTTATTCTTATTTGCCAGATTTTCACCAGGAATTAGGTAATGTATAAGACTGTGCGGTAAGATAAGGTATATAGGTCTGTGCGTATAAACATATTTTTAAACTCAGTCTTGCAGTTGATCAGTCTTGCAGTTGCACCAGGTCAGTTTCGTCATTGGTGTTGTATGCTAAACGCCCTGAGATTGAAATAGCTTTTGCAAAAAAATGTTCAAATCAATTTCAAGTTCCATATTAGTTATACGTTTTATTAAACGGTAATTGCAAAGTAGACCTACTGATACATTTTCAGAGAGCAGGAAGCACACAGCCCCCAGGTGCCCTTTGAGTGACCTATGTACTCTAGGACTGGGTAACACAGCTGAGCTTGGAGGAAATAAGATTTGAATCTCCCACCTAAGGTTTCAGGCCCCCAAGCTTTACTGCTTCCCAGACCAGAAGGGGCTCTGCATGTGCCTCAGTCTTGGTGATAGGTGAGAGTTTGACACAGTGGGGAAGAAGATGTGCTCGGCTCGACTGGGTGTATGTTGAAGAATAAATTCCTGGTGAGTTATAACCGCCGACAAGTTTCTATTCACTACCAGAGGCTGTGTCAGAACAGTGGGTGAGATTGTTAAGTGTTCCTCGTACATAAAGGACAGCTCTTCCTTCCAACATTAAAGGACATTTCTGGCTCACTTCAGGAGTGGCTGTGTTCTAATGCTTCACCATATCCTAGAAATTAGTCAGTTATTTTATTTTATTTCATTTTTGTATAGTGCCCCATGTTTTTGAACCAAGATTTTTTGAACCGCCCCATGTTTTTGAACCAAGATTTTTTGAACCAAGAGTTTTCACTGTCTCCTGTCATATTTGTCAGTGGGGTTTATATTTCCTCAACCCCACAGGGTAGTCAAAGAGAGAAATGCCAGAAATTGATTATATTTAAGAGATGTTCTAGAGAAATTCTGCCTTCAATATTAAAAATGAAGTTGCATTCATAACAATAGAATACAAGATAAATGCATTACAATATAAAAACAAATGTATTTTGTTTGATTTAATAAAGATAAGATGTATGATAATAGTAATATGATTATGATTTTTTTTCATGAGATACCAAATCACTTTTTGTACGGTGATATGATATTGCACTCTAAGACACATTCTTAATGTCGATCACAAAGCTGGGGTCCCAGTTGTACAGACCCTTTTACAAAGAATTTAAGCTCAAAGAAGGGCAACTAAATTGGTACCTGGTATGTAAGGTAAATATTATGAGGATAGACTTAAGGCAATAAATCTATTTAAGCTTAGCAAACGGACTTAGGGGGGATTTGATTGCGTTTTTCAATTCCTAAAAGGGATTAACAGTGAACTACCAACGATTGTTTAAGATAAGTTTGGTTAGCAGAACAAAAGGCCACAGGTGGAAATTAATTAAAGGCAAATTCTGCACGGATATTAGGACATTTTTCTTTACACAGAGTTGTCAATGCCTGGAACAGCTTGCCAGGTCAGGTAGTACAGGCAGAAACACCTGGGCTATTCAAATCCAAGGCTAGATGCAGTACTATTCTTTAGATTAGGACATGACAGCCTAGATGGGTCTGAACGGCCCGTGCTCATCATTATGTATTCTTACGTTCTTATGAAAGCCACCAGCACCTAAAATAGATTAACAAAATGATTAAATTGTCACTTTTTTTCGACTTCCTCACTGAACAATGTGACCTGAGAGTTTGGCAACAAACACACATCACACATTGACAGCAAGAATAACTAAAAATGTGTTGTGCCACAATGCTGAAAAGTAACACTTTCCAACATTTTTTGTCAAAGTGTGATGGCAGGTCGCTAAAGCACAATGCGCGAACTCCTCATTCGTACACTCGCGGTTCCTCACAAAGATCAAGGGTGGAGGGCCTCAGTGGGGAGGGCTATGTGTGTGTAATTTATGGGACCAGGTAGTGCAATGTGCCAGATTCATCGCAGGCCCGGAATGAGTAGGATCAAGGGAGCTGAAACATGGGCTGCAAGCGCTCCAAAGGATCATTATCGATTACTGGTGCCGCCCTGAACCGGCAGCCTCGTGCTCCTGATTAAAATCGATACAGCGATTCTGACTGGAAAAAAACAAGGATCTGCGACTGGAGAGCTCTGGTGTTTTGCCTAAAAGAGGAAGACGGCTAAGTGATGAGGCTGAATGGGACTGCATTGTTTGAGATGAATTTTAATGGTGCAGAAATTGAATTTTCCTCCTGTAAGTGGTTTCGGTTGAGCAGGATGCGGCCACTCATAGAGAGAATATATTGGCGTTATTATTGTCTCATGGGCAGGCAGGAAAAAAAGTGCCTTTTAATGTAAGTTAGAGGAGGTGGAGGGAAATTCTCAAAGCAAGCAGATCCAGCTATAATATTAGATAATCCCAGTCTCACGACCATGCTCGTAATATATAATACTGTACAGTGTGTACAGTGCTTGTTATCATTTCTCCTATTCCGTTTCTTCTATTTTTGCACAGCATCAGCTGTTTGCAACGTTTCTCTCTTGTCTCCTCCACTGCAGGTCTCCCTCGTGTTACTTTGCACAGGGACTTGCTAATCAGGTTTGCATAGATCCAGAGTCCAATGCCAAGCAGCCAGGGCTAGTTCGTTCTTCTCTGAAGATTCACAGGGGCACCAGCAAATCAGGTCAGCCCACCAAGCTGGACTTCCTTCGAGGCCGAACATCTCAAAGAACCTACTACGCTCAAATATGACCTTAGAAGTTATTTTTATCTGGAGATAATTCAATAATAATCATTGAAACATCCATTGAAACATCCCTGGCTCCTTCTGGTTGCTTGAGAATGTTCTGTTCCCAGTGAAATATTAATCAAACCTGTGTGCTTTAGAATTGGACTTGACAGAGCTTAAGAGGAAGCTGATGGCTGATTGAATGTGAATATACTGTGACATTCAAAGGCATAAGGCCTCTTTGCAATTTCAATAGTCTATTTTTCTCCTGGTCACAAGGGTAATGAAGTCTACAGGGTTTCCACGGCATTTGCGGGTGTAATGGGCTATGTGGTTATTCACATAACAATCTTCCAAATTACTGTACAGATGGGACAGAGTAAAATGTTTCTGCATGCCCGTGTTAAAAAGGAGCATATGTATGAATCCAAAATCAACATTCATCCCAAAATATATAGTATTGTCATATTCATATACTGTATATTGTACATATATTGTTTATTGTTTGTTTTCATGTGTTGTATATTGTACATAGTGATTCAAAATATAGCATATTACACAATATACAATATGTAAAAATTGTGCCAATAATGGATATACTTCTAGTTTAAATTGAAGAGGGTATAAATGGCCACCAAACGGAAATCATTTTTAATCATATATTGCATTTATTATGCATTTTTATGAAGATGGTATTTATGAATACAGAGCATCATTGTACATTGTAAAAAAAAACTGTAATACAAAGTATACCAATACAAAGAATAGCAAAGAAAAAACATATTGGCCCTTTTATTGAATGACTCAATTATCCTTGATTAGTTTGCAGTTGTCTAAAATACATTTTGACAAAACAAAAATTGTTTTTGACACAAGAATGAAAAAAAGATGGAATAAATAAACTTTCATGGAATAAATAAATTGTCCTTGATTATTGAGCACCGATTTTGCTTGAGACAGCCAAAGACTAATTTAACCTTTAGCCATAGACTACCTGGCCATAGACTAGACTTTAGCCATAGACTAAGTTGGGATTGACAGGTATAATTATAAAGAATCCTCCTCCTTTCAGGACTGACTGAGGAAGAAGATTAGATGATATAGCCGTGGGAGTGCAATATTACCAATGGGATGCACCAAATGAGATTTTATTGCAATTTGTAGAGATAATGTCTGCTCAGGGTGGGAGTTTGTGTTGGTGGCAGCACTTTTCTTTGGGGTGGAATGTTTTCTGAGTGCACGTGTGTGCATAAAATCATTGCACATAAGTGCCAGATAAATCTTGAGTCGTGACGAGTCAGATAGTGACAGCGGGATGTTCAAAAGGCATGACTTACTCTTTGTTTTAATGGTGGCCAAGTAGTAAGAATATGTGAGGAAGGATACTGTATAAATATATCCTGAGAATACATAGCTTGTCATGTTTTATGCCTTATATATATATGTGTGTGTGTGTGTGTGTGTGTGTGTGTGTGTGTGTGTGTGTGTGTGTGTGCGTGCGTGCGTGTGTAAGGTATAAACCATGACAAGCTATGTATTCTCAGGATATATTTATACAGTATCTTTTCTCACACACACACACATATATATATATACAATATATATATTGTAGTGTCCCAGGGGATTGATTGGGTGACACACAGAAGGCTATAGGCAATCAAAGAAGGCAGAGTGGCAGGATTTCCAAACAAAACACTATTTTTATTGCATTAATTCTCCAAAATACAAAATAAAGTATTTTGCAATTTTGCAACACAAGAATCTTCTAAAAAAAAAAACCATAATGCACGCAAACATCACTAACTCAGAGCTGCCCTCCAACCTCTCTCCCCTCCTCAATGCGGCACCACCAATCTTTTTATGTAGTCCACAATTTGAGGCAGCTGCCAGCAGTCACAATTGCTTGATTCAGTGCAGCTTGTGGCCAGGTGTGGGATAGCAGGCTGATGGGAGCTGTAGTCTCTATGGCTCTAGTGGATCACAAGATTTAAAGGGGCAGGCAGCCATTTCCTTAGGCTGCCTCTTGTGATGCCACAATATTCACTTACATATTTTCTTACATACATACTGTACATATGTGATAGGAATGGATAGGACATTGACATATTGTTCTACTAAGAAACATTCTACAACTTGAGCCGTTCTAAACTCTGAACACCTCATCCAGTCTGTGCCAGCATTCGGTCAAATTCACTTTACACTGGGGCTGCCAAGGCATTGACCTGTCTGTTCTTGCCAAACCTGCAATCAAATATGAACCAAAGTTTTAGAGCAGGGGCGGGCAATTATGGTCCTGGATGGCCGTTGTGTATGCAGGTTTTTGTTTCTACCAATTAATCTGGCTTAATAAACTAATACACCAACACCAACACTGGTGTATTAGCGTTGGATACACCAACGCTGGCTCACTTTTAGATTAGACCACAGTAAAATGTTTCATATGGGAACACAAGAAAAGTGTTCAGCTGTCACTCAAGGGCTTATCAAGAAATGTAGTTAAAATGTCAGACCACGTAAATGATTGGGATAATTAAATAATTAAGAGCAGAAGTTGGCATGAAATCCAGAAACAGATATGGCCCTTCTTACCCAGCCCTATTTTAGAGGCAGATAAGAGCTGGCATTTTGTGCACCTTTTTATGTAGCTCATTTGTAATGGATTAGGACCGTGGGTTTAATGTGGTATTCTGGTGCATATGGTGCAAGACAAGTTGTCAGGAACAATAGAATGTGTTAAAAGGCAACTCCCAGGAATGTCACAGGGCTGCAGAAGCACAATCTGCATGGCATGCTGGACTTCTGTTGAACTGTTCTACCCACAGCACAAGTAGTCACATCCATTTATCTGCACTGTAGCTCTACACCCTAATGCTTCGTAACTAGCAAAAATTGTGTGTCAGCCAGTACAAACATAATCTTGACATTGCAACACATTCTGAAATCAAAACGGTGAAGGTGAATAAAAGTACCAAATAACTTTGAATTCAATCTTGACTCTATTACTGACACACACCAAATAATGTTGCTGTTGTCAATCGGCAATTAAAATATGCCTTTTTTTAAAGGAACTGCTCAGTATTTTACAATATTAGCGTGCTGAGAAGTTGTTATATTGGAGGTGTGAACTAGATAAACTGATGTATGCAGTGCAACAATTTGCTAAATTTAAAAGACTAATGCAATTAACTGGAATTATTATGAATTCTGTTTCAGGGGACGACACTTTTTTTACTGCCAAGTTCAATGGGCTTAGACAGAATCATTATGTGCATATATTTCAGCCTGGTGAGCTACAAATGGCGGTAGCAGGGAATGTACCTTGACCTGGTTATGGTCCTTAACCTGTCTCTTGGTGATCTTAGGAAGGATGGTGTAGCAGCAGCTGGTTAATTTGGTTTTAATACAAGATGGTCTTGTGTTTCACATACATGGGCCAGATATGCCCATAAAAAAAGTCTGGCGGGCCAAAAAGATATAACTGTTAGCCCTACTAAAAAGAAATTTGTATCGGGTTGGGATAATCCACAGAGGATGTAGCCTGACTAACTGTGACGCTGCAGCGCCACAGGAAGTCAGAGACAAAGGGCTTTTCGCGCCACAACTTCAAAGGAACAGTTGTTTATAGGAAACCTCATTGGTTTAGGACCCTGGGACAACCTGTATATCTTCATGTTAGCCCATAGCTCCATTTACCTGTCGCCCTGTTACTTCCCCCTTGTGATTGTTCAGATAAATATCCGGGAACTATTGGAGCTGCTGTGCTTTAATACTGTTTAAAGAATTCTCCTGATCCTACTGAGTTATTTTTTTCACGATCTCCATTGTGTAAAGCTAGCCAGACAATGTGCTTCTTAGCAAGCCCTCTCCTTCCCTTATACAGAATGGGAACTATTGGATGTGTATTGGATCCTGGTGATCTCCATTGAAACACATGAATTGATCAACCCTGGGTCAATCATGGGTGCACCCCTAAAATAGTGAGTCTACTTGAGTAGACTTCTAACCTGGACACTTTTTTACTGTCATTTCCAAAATGGATACTTTTAGAATTATTACATTTTCCCCAAATATCTGTACCAAATATATGTACACCCACGTATGAGTACTGTATATTCAAGAAAATAACTGCTATGCGTTCTGTTTTAATTGTACATACAATCAATATGCCATCACTTTTTGCTTCATTATGTCATATTATATTATAATTATTATTTCATTAGCAAGGTTCCACAGAAAATAAATGGATGTTTGAATTAAACAATACAGGTAATGATCTATATTGTGTGCTGAAAGAAATGGGGAAATTATATTATTTCATACTAATACAATTGCTCAGAGAAAAATATTTTATCAAGTGTGTATATATATATATATATATATATATATATATATATACATAATATAGTAAATGGCATCAGTTGTGCAATATATGAATGTAACTAGTAACACATTTTCTAGGCAATATATCCTGTTTCTTTGCTTGGCAGAAAACAACTGACCACATGATTTTAGGGTACTCATTACACATCAATAATATTATTAAATGTTACCAAATAAAATCAAAGGACTTTTAATCACGAAGGAGACAAAAAACAAAAACAATTTCAATATCTTGTATTTTTTGTTTGCTGCTATCACTGATTGGAACTGACTTGGCATTGACATCACTAGCATTTCTCTTCTCACTTCTCACATTCCACTCTGTGACTCCCTCAGTACATCAGGCCTATGGGATCATAATGTCTGATGATGCACATACCAGCCCTGAACATCCCAGAGATGCTCTGTGTGGTTGTCAGAAGGATGGGATAGGTGCTCTGTGGGGTTGTCAGGTGGCCACCTCATCATACTTTTATATATATATAAATATATAGGTTTTATATATGGGTTATTCCAAGAATGTATGACAAATGCATGCACCTTGCAGCTTTGCATTGTCATAGAAATAAACGGGAGGACCTTATTTGCTTCAACATAAGGTGTGATGCAGTGGTGCAAGAGCATTGTTCTACATTGTTGCACCACTAATACGCTATAAATAAACACTAATGGTGATTGAAAAACATATTGTACTGCAACACATACTGTATCATCACACATAGCTATAGCCCCGAACCAGTCCACTTGCACAGTACAATGTCCTCCCTCCACATCTGTGGTACTCTCTTCTACTGTTGAACCAGAATGAACAGAATCCTACCCCATAACTCAAGATAATATTACACTCATCTGGGTTTGGTAGATTTCTTCTGGAATGTCTTTGTGGCTGACCATGGCATAAATAAGCCATTTAGTCTTACTGTACTTATGTTGACCATAACAATGCCAAAGGGTCTCTGTGTCAGGGGTAGCTGGCCGGTGTTGATCATTGTGGACTAAAGTGTCTGGTGTCACTGACATCCTTACCCTCAGAATCCCAGTGGCTTCTTCTCTGCTATCACAAACCAATTGTGCCATTTTTGTAAAGTGATCGTTATTGCATTTTTTTGGTTGCCATTTTATATCCTATAGGCAGAAATGCACATATGTCCAAGCCATTCTAAAAATGGTGATATGCAGTAAATATGCACATGGCAATTATGAGGTTTTCATGTGTGAGCAATTAATTTACAATTAAAATAACTTTTTTTTGGTACTATTTCTCTCTGAGTATTCTACTCTGAAACCACTGCAGGGATAAAAGCATGTATCTGTCTACACAACACAAAATATATGTGGCTGTGTAAGAGGCAGCAGCAGCAACAGCAAAGCAGTATTCGGTTAAAGACTTTCAGAGTTGGGGCGAAGGCATTGAGTGCTGAAGGCAACAACATGCCTGTGATAATGGATTTAAGTGTGTAAAAAAGCTTATTCCAATTGATGCCAATTTAGCTGCTAGTCTGGAGGCAATTCCCTATGATGTGACTATAGGGGTACCTTTTATGTTACAAGCTGGCAACATGTTTTCCAGACAAACCATTTTGCCACTTTTGGGAAATAATATGGAGTAGAATTGCAGTCAACAATATGATTATAGGGCAGTACAAATACCAATAACCATATTTCAGCTAGGAGGCACACCATTATATTCCTTCTGTAAAGAGTATGCTTAACTTTTTTGTTTAATGAATATCCATGTCCTCAATATTTAAAAAAGAGAATGCTTTTTCATTTATTCTCAATGGGACATGTCCCATGCAGATCACTATGTTGCTATGTAAGACGCTTTTTGAAATGTCATAAATATTGGACGGGTGGCATGGTGGTGTAGTGGATAACACTGTCGCCACACAGCAAGAAGGTCCTTGGTTCGAATCCCGGCCAGGGCCTTTCTGTGTGAAGTTTGCATGTTCTCCCAGTGTCTGCATGGGTTTCCTCCAGATACTCCGGTTTCCTCCCACAGTCCAAAGCCATACACATTAGGCTAATTGGAGAGTATAAATTGCCTGTAGGTATGAATGTGTGAGTGAATTGTGTATGTGCCCTGCGATGGATTGGCGACCTGTCCAGTATGTATTCTTGCCTCTTGCCCAATGTATGCTGGGATAGGCTCCAGTCCCCCTGTGACCCTGACCAGGAATAATTGGGTTAGATAATGAATGAATGAATAACTATTGTAATAAAAAAATGCTATCACAGTGATTATTGTAAATAATGCATTATAATAAATAATGGACCTTTTCACTCAGTAGAGTGCATATTTTCAAGTAGAATACAGTGTTCTTTTTAATCCAATCCCCTTTTTTCTCTTCCATTTTGTAATGCCCAATGTATTCGTAGGCCCATCCCATCACCGCAACGTCCTCTCTCATGTGCAGCTGGTGTAGGCAGACTTCAGGTCCCCAATCAACTAGAGGAGGCGCTGTTGCATGATGCTACAGGGACAACACTGCCATCTGAAACCATCCTGTCCTGGGAAATTCTGAGGCTCATTCGGCACAGGGTAGATACCCAACCATGGGGTGTCTCGCTACACTCAGAACCAGTGCTTTAGCCACCTGTGAAAAACAGTTTCGAAAACCTAAATTAGTGCTTCACGAGTCGTATGACAGTTTCAGAAAAGACTGTCCATCTCACATCCCCATTTTGGTTGCAATATACACTACCTTTTCCTTTACCTTTTCAGTTTTTGGTAACCTAAACTTTTTTTTTACTCTGGCAGTTTACCTCTTACCTTTGTACCATTTCAGGTTATTCACTGGACTTGAACTGCTTAAATTTCAGTAAAAATTTGAAAATGGGTGTTCTAAAACTTTTGACCGGTAGTATATATAAATATAATATATTATCAAATAATATTATTTTATAATAATATTTTTTTTTCCCATTTGGTGGCCAAATGTACTCTCTATTAATTCAGTCCCCCCACGAGCCCACCGCCTAAAACTATGGGACCAGCCACTATCCTGGGACCGGCAGTGACAATTGCAATTAACTGCCTCCTTCGAGACAGAACTCGGCTAGCCACCACCTGTGATTCCAATACACACCCACAGGGAAGATTTCTGTGCATGTGGCGAGCTCGTGCCGGCTTCCCTCCCCCCTCCCACTGGGGCGTACAGCCAATCGGATTGAAGCCCGGCCAATCTGCAATCTGCATTCTGGGCCCGGTTGCAATATTATACTATTGGAGACACTGGAAGATTTTAGTATAGGTGGTGGCACTGTAGATATGCAATGTGTTGTTTATGCATCTACAGCATGACTCGTGTATACTGTATATCCTTGGGATAAATGAGGGGTTTGCAGGTTGAAGCTATTTAAATTGCCAATTTAAATAGCTTGATATCTGGGAATTTTTATTTTTCTACAGTCAAACTGAGACACTGGAAAAGGTAAGGACAGAAATATATAATGTATAAGCTTCTCATGAATGAAAACTGACTCCATGATATTCATATATTCCTATGAGGCTAAAGGAAACTGTCATACATTTTTTTAAACATAAATCAGGGTCATATTTCGTGCTAAGAGGAAACCCTATGCTTAGACACCTAATCTGGTACTTAAATATGATTGAAGACTAATTTTATGTTCCATAAAGGCTGTTATTGGTATATTGATCAAATAAACTAACTACTTGTCCTCTGACTGAGTGGCGATGGGTTATATATTGTGCAGACGTACAGCACATTTTATTAGCTATTCACTGAGTCACAGTTATATACAGTAATGACTGTCTGGTCATCCAGCTGTTTCTCAGCTACTGTCTGCCAAATTTTAATTGTGAATATCACCTTTCTCGCTCTCAATTTTGAGATGACATTGTAAATCATGTGGCCTTGCCAGTATAATCTGTCACACAGTTCCTCTGAATCTCTAAAGAACATGCACAGCACCCTTTTCTCTGTCAATCAAATTTCGGACACCTTACCAACAATGTAAATCTTTCAAATCAATACATTCCCATTTTTTACACAGCGCAATGGACAGCTCTGCACTGAAGGCCGTTTTTTGGTGAGACAGAAATCAGTGTGGTCAAACAAATGAATACATCAACGGTGGTTCTGGACAACCAGACTTATAAACATTGCATAGACCTAATATACAAACAAGCCAAAACGGTTTGGACCAGATGTAATGTAATATGATGGAATTGATGTTTCTATGGCCAAAGTGTATCCAATCAGGCAGATGATTATAGAAGCTTTTACACTGGCACTAAATAAACACATATACAACCACACAAAGATGTTCTGAAGGCCACTGGGGAAATTAAAACACATTTGAAAAGCTTTTGGTTAAAAGTAGTGAAGTTGTTAGCTTAGAAATGCTCCTCTGGTTTATTCATCTCTGTATGAGTCAGCTGTATTCAAGAGCATCTTGTTCAATTTGTTTTACTGACCTGATGGCTATTTTTAATCTTGAAGCAATCCTTGGGTTCACCTGTGTAGGCGGTATTTCAACTTCGTGCCCCAAAACTTAACAAAGTCCATTTCCGTTTATAGAACCAATATTCTTAGAAATAACATTTCTTAATTCTAAAATTTCATAATTTCTAACCATTTTTGCCTTTAGACATTATACATTATAAACCCATATGCGTACTCTGTGTCCCAGAATGAGGTTAAAAGTAAAAACAATAAATAATTATTGCAACCCAAAAGACAGTTTTATAGTTGGATTCATAGAAAATGTAAAACACCCCGGAACCTAAACCAATATGATCATCGTGCATGCTCTATATTGATGTGTCTGTGTTTAATCAAAGTCAAAGTTAATTACCTATTAAGAGGCAGTCTGTAAACTGTGTAGATCATTTCGGTTGAATTCATCAGAAGAGAAACCAGTTCGGGAAACTATATGTTCATTTAGAGAACATGAAGGATTCATCTGTAAAATGAGAGTATCGTCTTGTGGAACAGTTCAAACGTTCCCCCTAGCGGCTGGAAAAGCACCCGCTCATATTGATATCGTATCAATTTTGACTAAAATAATTAACAGATAAGCTATCACAAGTGCTGAAATGTGTCATGCAGACAGAAGATAAACGTGCATATTCTGCGACATCAACTAGTTACGTTTATTATGGGGCATGACTGAGGACTGCATATAAACGGAAAGTTCAAGGGGTTAGATAATTTGAGTAAAATGTCTTCGGGGTACATTGGAACCATCCCCTTGTATAAAAGAGGAAGCGAACGTAATTAAAATGCTCAGCTTTCACAAGGAATCAGAATTATCTTCGCAGTTGTTGCCTATTTGAACTCATAAATTATATACGCTTCGCAGGACCCACACAGAACATTCCCCCCGATGCTGTAGTAGGCTGATGGTGATACGATTGCTGCTCAGTTTTTAGGAGGTGGCCAACGAAGGTGTATTGTATGGTGGCAAAACGTGGTCGATTCGCTTACTATTAGAAAATGTAAAAAATAAATCTGATGTCGTAAACATCTCCGCCGCGTTTAATATTGAACAACTTCATTGGCTGGCTGAAAATAGTGCAGGGAGTGAATACAGGAAAAGGTTTAAGATGTTTTTTTTCTGAGGAACGGTCCAGTGTAAGGGGTGGCGTTCTTTAGTAGGGAGGAGGGTGGACCGCCAGAGAGATACTCAGTGACAGTGAATGTCTCAGCTGGATTGCCGTAGAGCTCTCGAGACGCTAGCCCCTGCATTGGACCGATGGTCTCAGGATGTTTTTGGAAAACGTGTGTCTATCGTTTGACTGTGAGATCAGCTCAAATTCTTTCCATTACTGACTGTTTTCACAAACGGATTCAAATCGGGTCAGCATCTCAATAATATTCTTGGATACCGGAAGCAATTATATTTGTTTATAGTTTTTTTTTGATTTCTTCTGACATGGGGAAATTATGAACGAGTAAGATGGATAACCGATAATACTAGTAGGTAACTGAAGCAGTTCCTAAGACATATTTAAGGTGAGTTTACAATTTTTGATCATTTGCAGTGCACAATGTTCACAAATAAGTTTTTTCAAAGTTCTGCACACATCAGAGAGGGCATGTCAGTTGACCTTCTTTGGTAATGTAACATATTTCATTTTAAGCAATGGTTCTTGTAACGTTGAAACGCTTCTGGTCTCTGACAACGGGTGTCTACCGCAGTAGAGTGTAGGGAGGGAGAACCGAACCGTGTTTATTTATTATTATTTCAAGGGGGGCAAAGACGTTTGAACGATGGCAAAACATGTTCATGCTTTGGAAACATGTATCAAATTATTTACATTGAATGGTTGCTTGTTTTGCGACTATAAGACTAAAAGTTGGGCATGGCTTTAGAATGAAAAGAAAGTACAATACCATAGCTTGAAATAGTGTTCTTTTTACATTTTATTTTGTCGAAGATATTCATTTTGGCAGGCTTTCCTTAATGGGATCAAAATATTCCAGTCTGCTATTACCAGCGCCTGATTAACCTCCACCACATATATAACCACCGTTATATTCTGTCTTGGTATCACGCGCAGTAGGCTACATGTGTGCGCATGGAGATGTAGTATAGTTTAAGGAAAGTAATTCATATTTGAACAGTATAGATTAAATGGCATGTTTCATTGATTTTAAATACCAAGCTCTCTCGTTATGAATTTGGTGCCAGCCTGCTCATTTACTTTCTCACTTTCTCGTGTGGTGACACACATTGTCAGAGAAGCACTGCTCGTTCACAGGAGCACCGCTCACATGATCTTTACTTGCGTATGTGTGGTAAACCTGAGCGCATGGTGGTCGGAACAGTAATGTTTGCCTTTTGAAGCGATGGCAAATCTCCATGCTTTTACATCTTTTTTGGTAATGTCCCCTCAAGGATACCAGCCGAGTCCCTTGGGTGTAGGATGTAGAATGCTTCCCATTCGGAGATTAAAGGGTCAGCCGTCGCTGTGGCCGATGAGCGCAGAGCCTACTCCTTGGGTCTGGGTGCTCCCGGCCACCTCCGGGCTGTGCAGGATTGGTGCCTCGGCGCCCCCGTTCCTAATTTCTTCGCACCCACCTCCGCTGCTGCAAGCCGTTTCCACGAGCTGGCAACTGTCCTGCGACCCGTTTCTGCCATTGATGCGAATACCGTCAACACCAGAACCAACTATCCATCAGTTTCCCCTGCCGAGTGTTCAGGTATCGGTGCTTTATTGTTTTCAAAATGTTGATACTCTGAATGCAAAATTGGGATTCGGCACAGTAAGTTTCACGCACACACAGCATGTCCAAAAGCATGCACATACACACAGATAAGAGGCATTTCAATCTTCGTGAATAATACTTATAATATAGCTAGCTTCTGTTTCCTTCTGCCTTTACACCTGTACACCTGTACACCACCTCATACTATTCCCAAAGATTTCAATGTACTCTAACCAAGGGCGTAACCACATATTAAATATTGGGGGAGGGTCATAATGAAAGGGAATGTTTTATATGTACAAATGATTGGGGGGGAGGGGTACGACAGATATGACTGTTTTGAATATTTGGGGGACATGTGCCACACACACACACACACACACACACACACACTCGTATGCCTATGACTGTAACTCTCTCTGGGAGAGTTGTAAAGTCAGGGGTGTCACAGCCCCCAACATGCGTGATTGCTTCTAATCAGATATATTTCTGAAAAGAAATTCAGATGAACAAAGCTTTAAAAGCAATTCAAGCATACAACTTGCAGGCTGTAGCATACCATATGTGTCTGATATTGACATATAAAATGCTACATGTTGCCTGCAGTGGTTCCCTGGCACCACTAGAGGTGCTTCATACAATGTAGCTCAGGGCACATTTTCTCCCGAATCCTTATCATGCACTCAAACAAAGCGTGACATTTAATCTGAGCAGAGTGAGGACAAGGCTTGGTAATAGCGGTAAAGCCATATAGGCAATTATGTAGACCATGACTGTTCAGATCATACATTTGGGGTGGGTGGGGAGATTTGCAATGTGTGCATTTATTTATTTATTTATTTTTTTTTTTGGGGGAGGGCAATACATTGTTTGCAGAGAGGACTTGAGGACAATGCCTCTAATTGATTTGAATGTAACACAGGGATGACACAGCCATGCACCTGCTTGTAAGGAAGTTTTATATATTTTATGTGGAGTGAACTGGAAACTGGATCTGCACATGGTAACCATGCTTTACAAAAAGCGGGAGTCTTAAAACCATAAGCTCTTGTATGCAACACTTTGAAAATAACACAAGGGGACTGTAATTGAATAGCACAGAGAGATACTGCCTGAAGGCAAAGCCTTACAGCACTGCATTGTTATGTGTTTCTTCCAGAAGAATTTGACCACTGTTGTTCTGTTGCATTGGGTATTTTGTGATAACCCAGCCGTTGGTCAGACATGGTCTGGCTTTAATATTATCAATGTTTTATTGTGTTTTCAAATCATGCTGTCCATGTACTGATTCCATTCATCTCTTAGAGGGAAAACTAGATGTCTTTCTGTGTAGTCCACAATAAAATAAATACAAGCCAAAATATGTGTTTAGACGTTTAGAAATATGATTAGAACATTTTGGTGAAAAGTATTTAAGTGAAAGCATAATCTGAAAACTTTCATTTGCTGCAGTCATGTAAACAATTGAATGTAACATTACATGTTTAAATGCAAAATTACGAATAACCATAACTGATATCCAATATCTTATCAAGTAAACTTGTTCCACTTTACATTATCTTTTAAGTTTATTCAGTCTTAGTTTAAAATTAATTTCAAGCTATCAAATTTCTAGCTGTTAAAAAAACACCAGTAAACTCCTGTTAAATGTGATGCCTTTTTTCTAGAGTGCCTGTTGCACCTTTTCTGAAAACGTTCATGAAGTCAAACAGACTTTATCTGGATGTACAGAGTGGCTTTTCAAACTAGAAGTGTGCTGTTCTGACACCTACGACTTCTGCGCCATAACAGCCACATTGTCATTGAGTAATACATCCATTTAAACAATAACTATTTAGTTCAGTTTAGGGAGGTCTTAAACATCATGATACCTGAACTTTGTATTTCCACGAGAAGAATGATATATTTTTGGAGTTTAATGCATGCCAGCACATGTTCTGTTTATGCTTGATATACAGGTTTTTGTAAGAATAAAATATACAGTGTACTTTTTTGGTCAACTTTATCCTGAGATTGCTTTGACTAAAACTATAAAACAGAAAACATATGTAATTGAACATGTAAAAATCTTTATTTATAATAGAAAATGTTCAAACCTGTGGGATCTGTGGGTTGAAACAGATTCACAACAGCAAAAGAACCAATGCTAGGAAAAAACTGCCTAATCGAGTAATAAACATGACAATAAACAATAATTTATCCACACATTGAATAAATGTAAAACAATTGTGGCATTGTAAAATGTAGCCTAGATAAGAAAACATTGTACAGTCAGACCAAAACATTGGTAGACTATGTTTTGCCATATACAGGTAACTGCCAAAATAAAGGAAACACTCGAGTAAATTTAGGGTTCTGGTGGCTCTGTTATGGTGTGGGGTCCATTTCCCTGGCATGGTTTAGGTCCACTCAACTGCTTAGAGGGCAAGGTAAACATAAATACAAAGCCATTCTGAGTGATCACCTTCATCCTATGATGAAGCATTTCTATCCTGTTGGGAGTGGTATCCTGCAGGATGACAATGCCCCTATCCATGGAACTGCGAATATGCAGTTCCATTTTTCATTTGTGAAACGCTACTTTACCTGTTTTATACTCACAGTCAGCACAAACAGAAATCTTTGTCACCATCTCGGTGCACTTTCCACAGACATGTTGGCGGCATCTGCTGCAGGTGTCTTGTGTCTTGTTCTGTGAATATCTGGCCACCTGACACTGTCTTCTCTTCCCGGTGGTCAGTGCGTGACCGGCGGGCTGTGATGGAGCCACAGGGGGCCTTGCTGCTGCTTCCTTAGCTTTCATGTGGTTCTCATATAGCTTATATTATATTATTATATTGCATTGTCATTTGTCCTCCCCTCGCCCATCAGACTAATAGTTATGCTCGGCCAACTTGTTAAAAAACATATGTAGCAAAAGTCAAGGATGGGAGTCAACTTGACTTTATCAATGGCAGTGTTATTAGCATTATAAAATAAATTTGCAGACAGCATACACAGGTATGCTCCCTAATGGGTCAATGAAACTGTCAAAGGAATAGGAAAAGCAGAGGTCATAGTAGAGATGCATAGGAAGGTAGAAGGGCCCTCGCCCTTGGAGAAGCCTCCTAGGCAGGTAACTGGCAGCATTGTTTCCCCTTGATCCCATAGTGTTTTCTCTTAGATTTCCACTGCACCTCACAGTAATGAGTGACTCCTCTGTGCTTGTTAGAGTGTCGGCATGCTCACGGTACAGATTTGAGGTAAACAGGAACACTGAAGCCTTTGATGCTTCCTCCCTAAGACTGTGAATTCCTAACGCTCTCGTCCCCTCGCTTTCCAGTGGGAGCTGCCGTCGCGACCTCCGGTCATGGGGTTTCGGCCGTCCGCGAGCATGGATCTGGTCCCTGTCTTCCCCCATGTTTACCACTCAATCTTGCCCCCTCCTTTCGGCAAGGGATGGGTTGAAAAGAGGTACCCAGATTACAAGGTAAAAAAACAAACAAAACGACAACAACAAAAAATCCAAAGCAAACAAAAGTGGGATGTGGCAGTAGCCGTCTGTGCCAACAGTTCTTATTACAGCTCAACTGCTAGTGTTTGCCAGTCGGAGATCAAACAGGTGCATGTCATGACTGTGCTACAGTGCCTCTGTGTCAGCTGTGAAGTTTAATCTCAAGAGTGATGCTAAATGTGAGCGCGAGTTTGTGCTTTCCAGGGACTAAAGACAGTGTCTTCACTCATTCCAGGTTTATGTAAACAACGCCCTTGCCTTGGATACCACCTGGCCGGGTCCTGAGGATATAGGAATATTCCAGAGGCACGACAAACCTCTGCTGATGACAAATCAAATGGCAATGAGCATATCTAGGCCAACCGCTGCCTCCAGGAATTTTCACACTCTGCTTGTGTCACCTCAGCGTATATCAGGTTAGTGCTGGAATTTATTACCTGTACCTGCTTTACAAGTTTGGCCATCGCAGAGGCTCAATTTATCAGATGTTTCTTTCTTTTCCTTTCTATTGGTTTTACCCCTCCTCTCCCTTTAATAGGTGCCTGTTCTCAAAGTTTAATCCTCACCATTAACCGGATTAAAAGAGAACGGAGGACGTCAGTTTGCATTTTACAGCTCTCGTAAAAACCATAACGGTTGTTATACTCTCTACTTCCCTCTCCCTCTCTCTCATCTCTCTCTCTCTCTGTCTCTTACTGTGTGTGGGAGGAGGGGCATCACCTGATATATTATGAATCTGTTGAGAGGTTATTAGTCTGGGAGAAGAAAAACAACACAGGTGAGAGGGAATATTTTGCCAGCTGTGGTCCCTGTGGAGCCAATCGTGCACACATGACCACACTAACAGAAGACCACCTCAGTCATTATGCTGAATTTCATGCCAAATTAATTGGGGCTTGAGAGGGCATTTATAAAGTGATGTTTAGTGAGGCTTGGTTGATGCCATCAACAGCTTTTTCTGTGTTGTTTTCCCCAGGAATAAGGGTATGTGCAGCCAGAGACTGTTCTGTTGTACGTTTATTGGCAAACCTTGAAACATCTTCTGCGTGTCCCCACCTGCTAAAAAGTATCTACCATTCATTTGATCATCACTGCCAAATGTAAACAACCACACAACATAACCAAGTCCCCAAGCGCCCTAATGGCTATTCCAGAGCAAGAAAAGAACAAGAATTTGTATTTTATTTTATAATATTAATAATAATTGGTAATAATAAGAGTGGAAAAATAAAATAAGCAAAGATTAAAGTGATTCATTTTGAAATTCGCTATGGATTTAACAAAGCGTAAGGGATAAGTACAGCCATAATTTCATCTGAATATATGGGTCTATATAACCATGCTGTGTATGTTTGAAAGCCTTAATATTAGGGATGTTTGGTAAGTATGACCACAGGGAAGGTGCAGGCACTTTCTGTTTTAATTTGAATGCAGTGGACAATACCGCTCCTTATTAAAGAAGGGTTTTTAAAGAGTGGTGCACCTGTCTCTTAGTAAGAGACCACCCTTATCTCACTCAAAAGGTTTCCCAGGGAAGGCTGATTGCGGGGTGACATGGCTGCCATGTATTGTAGTTTGCCTTGTAATTAAACAATCAATTACTTGTCTTGGCAATTGATTACGTGTCTGGGGTTGTCCTTGCTGTGTGATGCAGTTTAGTGGCTGCAGGTGGTGTTTGAGTCTAAATGAACACATTTGACTCATGTGCGGATGCTGAAAAGCCAGATTCCCTCACCCCTACCTGATTGCTATCTTTGCCATTTAGCTACAGTGAACATGCAGTATAGATGTTGTTAAGCTATTGATCTTGTGAGGAACAGCTTGCTTTGATTGGTTTGTCTGCCTCAGGCCCATCGCTCTGCTCCGGGTAATGTTGCCACCACGCCCTATAGCTCGGCAGTGATACATTTTGGTCAATGTTACAATCATTATTTTCTATTCAGAGGTATTTAATGGAAGCCTTTTTCACTGGGAAAATGCCATAGGAATCAAGACTGAATTCACATATTTCCTTCAAAGCCCACTCACGCACACATGCACATGCAGATTCTGACAAATAGATGATTTAATATGACAATAATAATATATGCCATTTAGCAGATGCTTTTATCCAAAGAGACTTACAGTAGTGAATGTATATACTTTTCAGTATATGTGGTCCTAGTGGGAATTGAATCCACAACCCACGCCATGCTCTACCTACTGAGCCACACAGAACCACCACACAGGTTTAACAGAATTTAAGTGTAATCAATATTTGTTTCACTCACTAAATTAAAATATGCACAGAGTTAATACTATCCAAACAGCACAGAGAGCCAGCATTTGTTTTACAGATAATGAAACTGGTATCAAATATGACCACTCCTCCAGGAAACCATTCTCCAGGTCTTTCAGATGTATTTGTTTTTGCTTGTGAATGGCTTTCTTGAATTTGAATCAAAATGGGCCAGTTCATATTATTGATTTTGTGTTCTCTTAACCTTTTTATATAGACTTGAGGATATGTGTTCTGGATCATTATCATCCCATTTCCTATTTTCAAACATGCTAGAGCTTTCTAACAAAGGGAATCAGTCAAAATGTGGTATTAATTTGGATTGTTCTGGAAATGGAGGCGAGATAGCAATTTTCTTTCTTTTAGTGCTGCGCCAAGTAGGTGTAACAGGCAAGGTTGCCCATAATTATGGCCAGGAGACAAGACCTCATTGACTTCGAAAGAGAGGTGATTGTTTGGCTACATTTGGCAGGAGCTGCAGTGATGAAGATGGCTGAACTTGTTAATGTTTCATGAGGAACCATATCTAAGGTGATGTCAGCATGGAACTCTGAGGGAAAGACATCATCAACAAAGGACAACTGTGGACAGTTGCTCACACTCCTGGGGGAGGTCATTAATCAACTGTGTATATCCACAGATTTGATACTAAATCGTTCTTGGGAACATTTATATACAAAGGGTGATTTATAGCAATTTAGAGAGTTGCTTGAGTTTTTACATTTATGCACACACCCATGACTAGGCTTATGTACAATGTCGAGTAGTAGAATAAGGGAACACTGGAGAAATACCAGATGACTGGAAGCAAGGTAGTATATTTTCAATATATAAGAAGGGGGACCACACTGACCCAGGGCTGGCAGTTTAACCTGCGTCTCATGTCAAATTGGAATTATTCCTGAAAAATAATACTATTTTAAGGGATAACCAACACGTTTTTTCAGGGGGAGGTCATGCCTAACAAATCTCCTGGACTTCTTTGGTGAAGCTACAAAGTGTTTTGACTTGAACCAGGTTTATGCTATTGTACATTTCGACAAGGTACCACACAAGGCTCATTGTCAAAATTAATTGAGTTGTGATTGCAGGAGTTAATTCAGTATTTCAGAGAGGGCTCATAATTGGATTCAAGGTCAAATAAAAAGAGCTACAGTAGAGGTGTGGTATCTGACCTAGGTGCAGTGGAGTCCCGCTGGGATTGGTGCTCGGACTTCTGCTTTTCCTTATTTACATATATGATCTTCATAGGGATATTAGTAGCGAAATTGTCGTATTTGCAGATCATACAAAACTTGGGGGTTTAGCGAACAGTTTGGTATCCTAGATGATTTAAACAAAATCCCCAAATGGGCAGAATCATGGCAGATGACAGTCAATATTAGTAAATGTAAAGTTATGCATGTGGGTAATAAATATATAACACAGGAATAGTTTATGGGTGGAGAAAAATGAGAATGTGTTCAATTTGGAAAAGACTTGGGAATTGTAGTTGATCAAAGTCTATCTGCGTCTAAGCAGTGTGCTGTAGCGGTGAAAAAGGCCACCAGGATGCTGGAATACTGGAATATACCGCACAAATTATTGAGTGTAAATCAAAGGAGGTTATATTAATGTTATATAATGCCTTGCTTAGATGTTGAGTACTGTGTGCAGTTCTGGTCACCACACTACAAGAAAGATAGAAGCTCTTGAAAAAGTACAAAGTACCACTAAATTGGTACCTGGTATGAAAGGTAAAGGTTACGGGGAAAGACTAAAGACGCTTAATCTATTCAATTTGAGCAAACGGGGACTAAGCAGGGATTTGATTGAAGTTTTTAAATTCATAAAAGGGATGAACAAAGTGCACTACCAAAGAGTTTTCAAAGATGAGTTTGGTTAGCAGATCAAGAGGGCACAAGTCTTTTTACACAGAGAGTTGTCAATGCCTGGAACAGCTTGCCAGGTCAAATAGTAGAAACACTTTGGGTATTCAAGTCGACTTGTTTCAATACTGGATATTCTTTAAGTTAGTTAAGAATTGAGTGGAATGTGGAATGTGGAATCAGCTTTGGCTTTCCTCATTGGTGATGGATGACCAAGGGATTTTACATGTGCATTACCTCATTTCTATACCCAAGTGAAACAGGAAGTGATGGAAGGACACAATACAGTTCTTTAAATTTAGATTAATTTAAATAAGTAGGATTTTTTGGCAGATTTAACTTTTCAGAAAAAGTAGTACTAAATAAAAAGAGAAGAAAAATTAGAATGACTGTATTAGAATATAAGTATATAGTTTTCCTATAGGCGAGCGACTCTAAATCAATCGACTGCAAATTTCAATCTAGGGTAAATTTAATCAAGAACAGTCCATCACAAACTCTACAGAGCAAGATTCCATATTCATATGTTTTGTTTAATGTTATATGTGTAAAAGCACAGCATGTATTTTGAAGCATATGATTTAAAATGGAGGAATGATTCATAATCAAACGTCTCTTGTGTCTTCAGCTATTTCATTCTCAGTTGCTCAGCGATCAAGCTTTCAATTGTGCCAAGGTAGTCCTGCACTCATTATGCTCAGGCAAAGTATATACAGGTACAGCAATACAGTCTCACATCTTTGTGAGCACTACAACCACCATAGCCATTGTAGGACACACAAGTGAAATGAACCCCTGCAGTATTTAATTCCCTTGATCTGATAATGGGTTTGAACATTAATGTGCCACAAATGCCCTATCATTATTATGCGCTGGCCATTTTTCTGACTAAGGAATAAAACCGTCTGCCTTTATTTTTTTTCTTATTTAGTGAAGATTGGAGCCATAATCATCTGTTGCATTTTTAATTCCGCACAGTACATATAGGTATCAAAGTAAAGGAGTCGTAGGGGGTCTCTGTATGTCATTAATCCCACTTCATTCCTCCTTTCCACCCAGGAGCTTTCCATCATTCCAACTCCTTTTTCCCCTTCGGGCGGCTGATTAATGAATGAGTGCGGGAGAGTTGGAGACACATGCCACTTTGGAACAAGTCTCACGTCCAAATCAAATCATCACAAAGTGTGGTCTAATGGCTGAGCACTGGCAGTTTTCACTGAGCATGCATTTTTAAACATGTAGCACTGTGAGACATTGTGTTACATTAGTAGGTGAAGCCTGTTGGAGTTCCATAGAGGTTAGGGCAGAATTGTGATTTAATACTTGTTTTAATAGCTAGAACTGTGATGATAGTAATTACAATGATGAATATTCTACGGATTCTCCATTATCTTCTTAGTAGTATTATTATTGCAAGTGGTAGAACAGGTAAAAAAGGTATTAAAGTGGCCAAGGATATTGCACAGAATGGTAATGTGGCAAAAAACTGTAGTAGACACCTATTTACAGGTCTTGGTGTTTAAGAACATACTTTAACAACGTGTTTTCTGCATTATAATGCAATAATGTAAGCAACCTATATTTAACTACTAAATCTAACATTATGAATTCCAATATCAAGTCATATATTTACCAAACATCACTGAATGGCAGTATAGTACTGTATATATTTGTAGGTAATGTTTTTACTGCTAAACTTATTTACATAATCATACTGTAAAATATAAAAAAGATATCCACATAGACTGTACAATATTCGGAATGTGTTTAACTTTTAAATTGGAAATGGTCATGTCATCTTTGTTTGTAATATATAATGATTTACTGTATCCAGCCTCTATTACTCTACTTTACAAAGTTGCTGAAATATTTCACGGGTCGTCAGAAGTTGCCTTGAAAGGTGACCTCCATGTGCTCACTTGGGGAATATATATAGCGATCTGTTTTTTGCATGGCTGCCTCTCGTTGTTTTCATGAGCGTACCATACGGCAATAATAATCAATAAAGCAGGCAGAGAGTGAAGCTATTATGCACCAAGTCTCATTTTTCATAGCATCATGCAGTACCTGTTGGCTCTAACACATCGACTTTTAAACAACGCTGTGATCAGCCAGTCCATACCTTACAGGAGAGTGTGCCCCATCTTGATTGCTTTGCAGCATGCCTTTAAATAATTGGCCTGTTTATTATAGACTGTTGCAAATGTGTGGTTAAAAACATTTGTTATCATGCCTGCTGGCAACCAACTATCGAGAACCACTATTCTGTTCTTATGTCCCTTATCCTGTATAAATATGGCCACAGCCACAGTTGCTCAAGGAATATGCAGTTTTCTGTGGTAAACCACAAACCTGTTTTGCCTACTGATCATCTACACATTTTTGCATAGGAGCCACACGGCATGCATAACTATACGCAAAGACAAACAAACACACAACAAATGAAAAGAAACAGTGTGAGCTTACTGTATAATTTACCATCTTGCCTAAAAGCAAATCTAGGAATAGCTGTATTTCGTATGCATGACTATGCTAAACTTAAAGCAAAACCGTGCTTTAGCTGGAATTTTCTTCTCTTGACTGGCCTTCAATTTAGCAATCTGAAAGCCTTCAACAATAAAAGCTTTTTTTCTGAGCTTTGTGAGCGTCTTAAAATAAGAATGAACTAAAAATATCTATACAGACGTAATATATATTTCATTGTAGCTAGAGTTTGCTGCGAGTTTAGAATTAAGAAAACAAGTATGTACAACTAATGACAAAATATGGGGGCCTCCCGGGTGGTCTAGTAGTTACAACGTTCGCCGCCGACCACTGCAACCGGGGTTCGATTCCACCGGCCGTGCCAAAGTCAGCTCTAGCCGGGAGTGCCACCGGGGGGGCAATTGGCTGTCTGCCCCAGGGAGGAGGGAGGGAAGCTGACAGGAAGTTTGCTGCACACAGGAGTGGCTCTGTAGTACAGGAGTTACGGTCGACAGCCTGGCGAGTGCTGTCTCAAAGGAGATTATACTTTTCCTTTGTCACTACCAGTCACAGGGCTACAGCAGCGAACTCACAATACGAGGGGGAGATTGACATGAAAAATAGAGGGTGTAATTGGCTACTAAAATGAAAAAACAAGAAAAAAAAACAAGATATGGTTTAATATTTTTAAAAAGGCAATCCGGCAGTCCCAGCAACTTAAGTCCTCTAACATGAAGCTTGCTGTTAAGCATACCTGTTGGATTTCAATTGTTCTTCCCAGTTTGGGGTAATGCCATGTGGTCATGCAGAAAGCCTGTTTGTGACTAAACTAGCAGAGCATCACCAGCGTACTTATTGCTTCATTTATTTGAGCCTTGTAAATGATTTCTGGTTGGTCTTCAGTCCGCCATGAAAGGACGAGACAGGAATGCAAGGTCGAGGCATTATTATCTTGACTTGCATGTACTGAAAGACTGGCTCTCGGCCCCAGCGTTTTCTCGTCATGAATTTCAAATTGAGCCATTGAGGGGATCTAATGAAATGTGATGTCATTCAGGATGTCTCCTTGGGCTCCCTGACGAAATCCCAGTCATAAGGTTTCAGTGTGCTGGCAAATGGAATTTGAAGTGATCGGTCACTTTGAATGAGCTACGGAACAGTTGATAGCGGTCTTGATAACCACTCCTCCCATGTGAAACCGTGTTTTTTGTTTCCATTGAGTGGCTAATCAACAAGAAAAATGAGCTAATTGCTCTTGCAGGCAGCCTTTTTCATGTCCATAGTTCTTTTCCCGGGAATAAAAAAGTCAATACTAAAAAAAGATTGATTAAATCACCACTCGAGCACTTGAATCGATAAGAGTATGCACATAAATGCCGGCAGTCTTCTGCTGCTGATGAAGATTTGCGCTCCGTCTCCCTGACTTAGGTGAAAGTCACTCCGGAAAGATATCCTGCTGTTATGTTACGCAATACACAACGTCGCACGGAGTGTTCCTGCAGTCTTCGTGAGAGATTCATGAATATTTCTGTTTATCTTGGTTTGTCTGCATGACGGGGACGTGTTGCAATTTCCCAAAGCTGTTCCAACATCAGACACAAACGTTGTTCTTGCACGTTAATGCTGGTTCAAACAGAATTAATTTAGCGCCGACCTAAGAGTTAATAATAACTCCAATCACCTCTGAAGGATGTTATGTGTGCTCATTGATCCAAGCTGGTATGTTTACCCCCCCTGTCAAAACTCATCTTTGCATCAACTCTACATGTAGCTTCCACAAGACCAGCTGTGGGTGAAGCTGGGCAGACGCCTTCATATGACAAGCCAAGAACAGTGGAGCATAATCTGTTCCCTCAGCGCATCTGAAATTGTTCCCTCCAGGGTAGGCTCTCAGCTACCTCATAGATTAGTGTGGGAAAGCTCATCTCCCAAGCAGGTTGCATTGATCCATTTTTCTGTGCAAACAAAAGGCCCTCGGCATTATTATGCTGGCTTTGTTTAGCAAAAAATATTACACCAAGAGCAAGAAAAAAAATAATTCAGCAAAAAAGGAAAAGATTTCCCTGCAGAAGCGTCAGAAATAGGCTGAAGTAGCCTGTTTGTTTATTATATGTAAATAGTAACGGGGCAAGGCAGTATAACATACATAGGATGTGTCAAGGTGTTATGGTAAAGGACACTGTTCATTAGTTGCATGCAGAATATATGACAAGACGTTTATTTATTCATTTTTAATGGCCATTTAGCTCTGCTGTTTCAGCACCACTCCTTAAACGCTCAGCTCCAGTGTGCTCTGAGCTCCCTGAGCGGTTCTGCTGAAAATGTCTCATTTTGTTTCACAACTGCATCTGTACTATTAACCCAGCCTGGTCTCATGAACTTCGCATAACTACGGTCAGATGTCAGCCTATCAACACTAAGGGCATGAGGCCAGGTTTCTTTCTCCAGCTTCAAAGATTATCTAATGATATTCATATACCCCAATTAAAATAATAAGGTTACTTTGAGGAACATTGCACTGTAAAGGTCAGCTTTGACACAAATTTGTTTTGATTCATTTTTTCAGATTTTTTCCCCGTTTTTCTCCCAATTTGGTGGTTAATTGTACCCTCTATCGATCCATACTTCCCCACTCCCCACAAGCCCATCCCACGCCGGTACTCTGGTACCGACGGCAAACCACCTCTAGGCACCGACCATGATTCCGATACATCCAGAGAAGCTTTCTGTGCATGCAGCGAGCTCATGCCGGTTTCCCTACTCCCTCCCCCCAATTGCCGGTTGCACCACCTGAGGGCTTCCCCAAAATGTAAGTTTAATGGTCAGTAGTCTGGTCAAATCTGGCCTCATGCACCATAGATTGACATCTGGCCATAGTGACACTCCCCAAGGTAGGAGACCGGGTTAAATTTATACAAGCACACATCCCTTTGCATGCTCCATTTGCAGTACTAGCAACTGAGTGCATTTATCTCTAGATTTTAATTACATTGTAAATTTGAGACATGTCTGTTGCTGTGTACATTTTTTTTATCTGGTCCATTGTGGATAGATATAATTGCTATTCTGGTGGGAGTTTTTGATTTCATCTCTGGAATCATTTAAAAGCCACTGTTTGTGTGGGTTTATTCTACGTCAGGCCTGTCAGGGAGTGCAGACGTGCAGAGATGAGATGACAGGAGGGTTGTGTTTTCTGAGCATCTTTGTTTTAGGGTTGAGCTTGTACCTTGCTTTGAGGCAGACTCCACTCCCATGTATTATTCACAATATTCATATGTAGAGAGATCCATGGAAGGCATACCAAATAAAAAAGGGCGCCCCACTGTTTATGCATTTTTAGTGGCTACGCCGGCATCGTTGTTAAAAACTGAAGTAGTCCTATTTTAATTTTTCATCGATCCGGAACTGTGATCAAAGTCCCAGGTCCCCCATTCTCTTGCTGTTTGACAGACGACATGATGTTATTTTCTCTTTACACATCTGTACAACTTGGGAGCGTGGAGCTGCAGAGTTATTCCACATGAGAGTTCCCTTGGGGCCTCATTTCTGAGGTGTGTTCTCGCACGCTGAAGGCCCTGGCTCAGATCTTCCCGCTCACAGCCATTAAATAAAGTGCCATTTGCTTTAGAGGAACTGCAATAGGTTAACTCAGAGGAAATGTCAATGCAATTGCTGTGGAATGTCCTAGGGCATATCACGTGAACAGCAGGTTATTTTTTCAACTCAGCAGATACAGACATAGGGAATAATGAACATGATGAATGTTACATTTGGGAAAGGGGAGGGGGTGCAGGGCTAAAAGCAAGTGACGTTGAGTCACAGATTGGAAGAGTTGCGGGAGCAATTACTCCGGTGCCTGCCTGCATGAGAGATTCCCGAATGTCCCCTCCCCACTTCAGGTTTCGTATTATAGCTTTTTTCCCTAAATGACAGTTTAATCAAGATCAAAATGCATGGCTTGTTTTCATTGTCTTATAGCCCGTGTGGCAAAGTGGGCCATGGGAGACCAGCTCAAGCTGTTATTCACGGGAAAGGAGATACATTTAATGTAAAAGAAAGCATAATCCAAGTAAGCACTTGTGCACAGCACCGCATTAGCTTATTCGTGAAAATGTGCATCGCCTGGCATCTTTCCTGACTCAGAATTCTGTGTGTAGGCTTGACAATCCCCCACTGGTTGCTGTTATGAGCCATCCCTTGAATGATTATGACCCAATGGAACTTGCATAGTGGATGAGGCGAAAATGAAAAGAGCTGAAAAGGCATGAAAAACATTGTTGGCAGCCAGTGAAATCAGAACAAAGAAGGGATGTGCTTCATCCAGGAGAAGAAATCATCCACACGTTGAGGCTGACACCATGGAAGGGAAAAGATTCATAGTGTGTCCTTGATACCGTCTTCTTTAGCAATCTTATTTTTTATTTTTCACTAAAATTAGCATTTTAATAAGTCATCATACTAAATCCCCCAGATTGTGGATTGCAGTTCATTGCAGAGGTAAACATCTAAATAGGATCCACTTCATTGTGTCCTGTTTCCCAGCACACTTTCTGATAAGGTTCCCATCTTTGTTGCGGTGGACTATCATTTATGTCAATAAAAAGCCTGTGAGTGGACTGCTAGGTGGCTTCTAGTGGGGCATTTAGTGTCTGATATCGAATCCAAACTGTGTCGGTGTCGGATGTGGCAGCCAGCCCCACAGCGCAGCGCAAAATAGGCCGTAGCATCGCTGAGGGAGGGAGAGACTGGAGGCAGCAGGACCTTTGTGTCTCATCATGCGCCAGCGACCCCCTCTGGGCACCCATAGGCTGCCTGAAGAAGCTACACATGAATTGTCGTCCTCTGAATCAATTTCTTAACTGGTGCGCTTAGCTGGTGGACTGTGGAGTGAAAAGACGCAGAAGTTTGTCTACACACAAATTCACAGAGGGGATCGCAGCGAAAAGCACAAACACACAAATTGGGCATCCCTAATAAGGGGAAAATATACCAAAAAAAGCCAGCATGAAACTACTGTCCACTATGGTCTCTGTTCAGTAAAATCAAGGAGCAGTCCCAGAGGTGGCACAGCTATTACCCTTGCAGAATGTACTTAACCTGAATTTCTTCCTTGAAAACAGTATATAGCGAAATGTGGATGGTATGAATGAATAATGTCACGCATCAACATCTTCCCTTAAAAAAACAACAGCTGAAAAAAAACCTTGATAATAAGATGAAAGCCAAATGTTTGAATCCTCAGAAACCCACCACACTCCTGCCAAGTGGTGAGCGTATTTTTGTCTGAAATGAAGCCACATATATCAAGTCACGTCAAGTGGTGGTGCTCTCATTTGAATTTCCCTGCTTTTTCGGCATTGTTAACTGTTACTGTTACATAAAACATAGTTTTGGTCTGGAATTAGAGACAGGGTGGTGATTAATTGTAGCCTTCTCTAAAAGACCAAAAGATTGCAGGTTCATGTCCCTGAGGCACAACCATATACCATTGTACGATATACTTAACCTGAATTTCTCTGCTTTTTCAGCAATTTCAGTAAACTCTCACTGTCCCTTCAAATATTTTTCTGGAATTAGGGACAGGGGTGAGAATTAATTTTGCCTTCTCTTCTGGGCCAGGGTGTCCTGTGGCAATTAAAAGAGTGAGGAGCCACAAGAGGATCGCGTTGGCCGCAGCGGCAGCAGCCATGATGGCGATGGAGTCCGAGAGACCTTTGACTGCCTCCGGCCAGCCCATCCGCCTGCTCTCCCTGTCCCCAATCAGGATTCCCATCCTGACCGCACCTATTTCAGGTACAGTGAGCGGCGGAATGACAGTGATCGTGTGACTCATAACTGTGAGAACAATAAGATTTGGAGGATGTGGATGATCTGACTAAAACAGTATTACTAAAACTGAGTGTACCAAAGAGTGTGCCCGTGATTTCATTTTCTGTCTTTTTGCTTCCCCCTTACAACTTTATTGTTCACCAATTAGTATGCTTCCTGCGTTTATAGGCTCTGTCTGAAGTGACCTAGAGGTATTTATTTTTATTGTTTCAAATTTTAATTGGGAGGTCTGATTTGTGTGCTAAATTGGTGCCGTTAGATTCTCTTCCTCTGACTCTGAGAGAATATTTTGTCAGTTAAGGGTAATATGCTGAATTTCCCTCCCAAGAATTAAAAACAAAGAAAACCCAGGCGAGGGCATCCACTGAATAAATTTGTCCTTGCAGTTGCTGTTTCTCACAATCAGTGAAAACTAGAGGCTGCAGCAGCAAGCAGAAATCCCTGTTGAGTGAGTGTGGTTGTGTCATTTGCCCAGTTCTGAGCCCTGCACTTGTTTTTATTTATTTATTTTTTGTTATTTTGTGGGAGATACTGAGTGTGAATTATACTATACTGAGGAGCTATTTAAATCAAAAGTCGGGGGGGGGGGGTCAGGCCATAACGATCGGATTCCGAAAATGGACTGAGTCGGGTAGTTGATTTACTGAAGGAGTCAGACTGAAGCTCACCTCGCGCGTGTGGATTCTCTCTTCTCTCTTTGCATTTGAGGGCCCGGCTCCTTGGAATGTAGGGCAGCTTTTTTTTCTTCTTCCTTCTCCTTTTTCTTTTCTTCTCACAGACAGTTCAGGTAGAGAGTTCTGGGAATCACAGCAACTAGGGTTATGGCGGAAGAGCACGTAAATCCAGCTTGGCGTGGGTGGGTGATCAGGTGGACGAGCGAGACTAGGCAACAACATGGCTGACCTTCAGCTTCACACAAATATTGTGCTTTGGCAGGAGACGTCCAGCACCTTCACATTAGAGCCGGAATATACCCAGAAGCCTGTGGTAATTAGGTGTGGACTCCCAACGATTCAATTTTTTCCCTGACTGCAAAGGAAACTTAAAAGGAAGGGGTGTGTATATGTGTGTGTGTGTGTGGGGGGCAGTCAGGCCACAAAGTGTATTTATCCCCCTTTCATTTCCACCATTTATTTTTCTGGGTTTTTTATTTATTTTTTATTTTTTGAAGGGGCCCTTCATTCACGCTTCCCTGGCCTCACCGAGTGTATTTGAAGCCGTAATTTATTCTGATGCCTGATGGAGAACTAATAACGGTTTTAAATTACAAACATTAAATCAAATCCACAGCACAGACACAGATGATAGAGCTGCATTATAATCTTGTTTCAATGCCCTCCGCTGATAAAGATTCAACGACAACCTTTAACAACAACAATAAAGCCATGTAAAATGTATAATACATCAAAATGAAGAGACGCGTCTAATAATCATAAAAGGATTTAGATCTTGAAAGGAGAAAGAAAAATAATAACCAGTCGAAAGAATTTAAAGCATTGACTTCTTGGCTGCTGTACACTACTTTCAGTTTATCAGTCCTTCTATGAAAGTGCTTGTAGAATCCAATATGCTCTAATTGGCATCCTAATCTACTGTAGATTTTCAATGATTTTGTATAAGCAAGTGACGCACAATGGAGGAGAGAGAAAACATACCAGCTTTAGTGTTCCCCTCTTCTCATGTCTTTCTCACATCCATCCATCCATCCATTATCTAAGCCGCTTATTCCTAGTCAGGGTCGCGGGGGGCTGGAGCCTATCCCAGCATGCGTTCCGGGCGAGAGGCAGGAATACACCCTGGACAGGTCGCCAATCCATCGCAGGGCACACACACCATTCACTCACACACTCATACCTACGGGCAATTTAGACTCTCCAATTAGCCTAACGTGCATGTCTTTGGACTGTGGGAGGAAACCGGAGTACCGGGAGGAAACCCACGCGGACACGGGGAGAACATGCAAACTCCGCACAGAAAGGCCCCCGGCCTGGATTCAAACCCGAGACCTTCTTACTGTGAGGCGACAGCGCTATCCACTGCACCACCGTGTCGCCTCCTTCTCACATCTCCAATTATTTTTTAGCCCATCATATCATTTCTTCACCATCAATGTTTTCAACCTTGCGATTTTGAAGCTATGAAAGGTGCTGAGTGTAAGCAGGTCACTCGGTTTTAATAATATTAAAACCGGAGCCGACAAAAGTTTGGTCATGCAAACTAGGTTTCTCACACTTTGCAAGGAAAGTGAGGTGACTTTTTCAGGAAATATTGAAGAGATTTTGACTAACAAATGGAATCAAGGAAACAAAAGGCTCAACAATTTTTCTGCGAGTGGTACTCTATTTTCCCACTATTTCCCAAAGTTGGCAGGTCTGTAACATGCATATTCGAGTACTATTCAAATGAATCTGCATGTTTTCTCCAAATATCGAAAAGGTTTTTTTTGTTAAAGTGTCATCCTTAGGGCATGATAACATTTTAATATGCAATGTAATTTTGTGTTCAGAATGATTTTTTGTTCAGATGTGTTTCAGCTTTGTTTTCCCCCTTGGTTCTGTGAAAATGTCTCTAAAGGTTGTTTTTGAAAGCTTTATATTTCTGTATGGTGGGGATGCTGGGCAGCTCATCCTGTTAAGATACTATTCCAGTGTGTATATGGGATATTGAACCCTGACCAAGCCAGTCCTGACTGTGATCGGTGGCCAACATAATTGACAAAAGCATTCCCCAAGGTGGGAGGGATTGAGTCTGCGGGATGACCGTGGCTCATCACTCACCAATGACTCTGCTGTCTTCTTGCACAAGCTGCACATGCAGTGTGCTCCTCTGATGCAATGTTTCAACTGGTGGACTGCGCAGTGAAAAGCAGCGGCGGCCAACAGAAGCACATATTTTGGAGGAGAGGCCGTGCTTTTCTGCACCCCCTGATGAGACCAGCTTACAAATACAATTGGGCATTTCATATTGGGAGAGAAAGGAAAAATCCAGGTAAAAATGGGTTTAAAACAATCCTCTTGAGAAACTAGCTAATATCTCACTTTAAAAGGGGAAAACATTTCACAAATTGAAACATAAAACCTGTGGCTTAATGAATATTGTGTACACTATTAATTAATAGTAGATACTAATTCTAAACATTGAAATATATAATTAAAAGTGGCAATAATGTATATTTAATGGAATGTTAGAAATGTATTCCCTGTATTAGACATTTTGTATTTCTACCACATCACGTAAGGGGAATTCTCATCACTTTCAAGACTGGTATTCAAGACAAGTATTTCTGTGTAAGCCACATAATTTAAATGTTTATTACCTAAAATAGAGCAGTCCCACTCTGGTAATATATTGTCTAAGAGCTGAGAAATTGTCCTGGCATGAATTGTCCTGGCACGGTCAAGGTTTGGAGTGACTATTGTCGTCTTATAATTAACAACCTGCCATCATGAAAGCACAACACATTAACCTGCTGCGATCTGGGGCTCTCGGCTGCTCAACATCCTGTCTGCGGTCAACACACTAAGTGATTGGCCCATGTTGAGGATGTTCCGAGAATCTCACATGAACTGTTGACCGACCTTTTCTGTGCAGGGTTGAAGGAAGTTAATGACTTATTACAACCAGTACCCCTTTCTTCATTCTGTGGTGTCCGTACAGCATAGGACAGGGGAGAGAGATGGCCATCGAACCTCAGGAAATGCAAATATATAAACATTAGATTAATTTGTTGTTTTAGTAGACTAGTTTCTATTTATTTCATCATTACTTGTTTTTTTGGTAATCATTTCTACAAGCTTCATCCAAATGCATCAATGCAGTTTTGTGCTAACTGACTAACTGACAAGAAAGAAACACAACAGACCATCATCTGGAGGTGATTGGTGGAGGTGGTGAAGGTGATTATAACAATTATGCTGTAATATAAAACAGAACCCTTTCCCCTTTTCCTTAAATTAAAATATTAAATGGCGCATGAGATCACAATGCAGTTCTCTGCTGTTTTGTATAGTCTTATGATCATTTTAGCTTTCACACTCTTTTCATGAGTTTGAATTTGTGAATGCCTGATATTTATTTATCTATCAGGGGGTAGAATTAATGAAATCAATGGAAATGTATAGATTTTTCTATTATTTTCACATCAACAGCATGCGGCAGTGGCTATGATATGACTACAACCAGCATTTCAGTTGCAGAGGTGTGTTCAAAGTAATCCCTCCGATAACTGCAGGCTTGCATTGGATGGAATGTTCCCAAATATGGAGTGATTACAGTAGGGCAGAATATTTAGCAAAGATTACTTTGAAGTGCAATGCCAAGGTGTAAGTCTGCTACAATGGTATTATGTGATTAAATTTAACAGCATGCACAAGGCTTTAAATACTGCTGTATGCATCAGGGGCTTTGCCATCCTCTGGGCATGCAGACATGTAAGAATATTTGGGGGTATCTCAGTTTGGCTAATCATAATGTGCGTAAAATAAGTGAATATGCAGTACAAAAATCACATATTGGTTGGAAAACACAGCTTGTTAGGTTACCTTGACATTTGAGTGAAAATGTGTAAATTGTATATTAAGCTTGCTATTAGGAATACTTTAAATATCTGTGAGCTCCGTAAATCAATATGAACATAACACATGCATATATTCTGTTTAAATAAACTTCAGCTCCTGGTGTGCAAAACTTTGTTTTTGTCACAAAACTACACAGAAGACCAGATGAAAAAATGTCATAGTTAAGTAATTACTCCTTCCACCAGCATAAGATGTGCGGTTCTGTTCAGGGATGTCCATTTTCTCTCTTGAGAGAACCATGCCGTCTCATTAATAATGTTACAGCAATTTTTAGCAGCTTATATGGGTGCAGGAGTGGGGCGGTGAAGGTGAATGTCCCTTCAGCTTCTGAACCTCATCAGCTAATTATTAATCCTCCTTCTCAGCACATTTGTCTCACATAGAGTCGTTTCCTCTAATCCGATAAGGGACCCTTAACAATCTTGCCTTGACATTTATTTGGGACAGATTACATTAACATTGCATTATTTATTAGCTTAGCAGGCATCGTTATCCAGGGCAACTTACAATGCTCACATTTTTTACATCTTACAAGTGCTATGACCCATTTATACAGCTGGCTCTGGTCCAGAGGCAAGGACATGAATCACAACACTGCACCCTTTACCACATTCTGTAACATGCACTCGTACAGTGAACACACACTTATTAAGGTCAAAAAAGGATAATGGCCTGGATTCTATCAGCATGTGTCCATTAATTTGACTTACAAATAAATGCAAGTGTTAGTATTTTGGGGGGATCACCAAAATGAGATTGCCAAAATGCTTTTGTGCAGGCAAGTTGTTTCATTTACTTCAAAGTAAGAGGGGAAACAAATCCAGGCAAAAATGATTATTTTATATTTCCTGACCTTAAGAATAATTTATCGATATAATTTTGAATGTGCCACATATAATACTTTAAAGCCAGATAATGATGTCACCTGGGTATAACACCTCCCCCTTCACCCATTGTTGAAAATGGATTGAGGCAATTTAGTGGAGGCTGCAGTTGAAACTGAAACAAGACTCAAAATCATCAATTATGTCTTAAATATTGTGAATGTGATTTCACATTATAAAGAATTATATTATTGAATTATAGAGAAAAAAGAAAATGTAGAGAAGGCAATAGATTTGTCACTATTACACAGTATTCTCTGATTCAAAAGACAACTCTATTCACTTAAATGCTAAGAAGAGGAGGAGTTATATCCCAATGACATCACTTCAAACTGATGCTTGCAGATACAGATTAAAGATGTGGTTTTGACACAAGAAATACAGGTCGCCCCGATTATTCAGAGGGTAAGACAGGATATACTAAATTATGATTTATTGTTGGACTTCCCCTTGAAAAATAAATTGAATCTAGTCCATGTTTACAGTCACAGGCATACACTCTGCATGCATGGTCATGCCAAGTACCATCTGACATCTCATTGCTGAAACAGATCCAGAAAATCATGATTGGTCCAGGACTGTTTGCAGTGGTTATAAAAAGTATTCTCCACCATTTGCCATTTTTCACATTTTATTTTCTTACTTCATGCAATCAAAATTGATTTAATGACTATTTCTTGTCACTGATCAACACAAAATATTCTATAATGTCCAAAAAAAACAAAACTTGAAAGATTTTTCTTAATTAATTAATAACAAATTAAAAAACACAATAATTGATTCCATAAGTATTCACCCCTTTGACTTCATACTTGGCAGAAGCACCTTTAGCTGCAATTACAGCTGTGATTGGGTAAGTTTGGGTAAAAATTGCTTGAACTCCATCAGGGTGGAGGGCGATTGTTGGTGAACAGAAATTCTCAAATTGTTCCACATATTCTCAATGCGATCTATATGCGGTCTAGGCTTTGACTGGGGCACTCCAGGACATTGTTTTTACCCCACTCCAATGTGGCTTTTGCTGTATGCTTTGGGTCACCCTGTTGGAATATAAATCTTCGCCCACGTCCCAGGTCTCTTGCAGACTGCAGCAGGTTTTCCTCTAAGATTTGTCTATATCTTGCTCCATCAATATTGCCCTTTATTTTGACAAGTTTTTCCGTCCCTGAAGCAGAGAAGCATCCCTGTAGCATTAGGCTCCCGCCACCATGTTTCACAGTAGGGGTAGTGTTCTTGGGATGATACACAGTTTTAGGCTTGCACCAAACATAGCGCCAAAAGTTCAATCTTGGTCTCATCATAGCATAGAATCTTCTTCCACTTGTTTTGAGAGTCTCCCACATGCCTTCTGGCAAACTCTAGGCGAGATTTCATGTGAGTTTTCTTCAACAATGGTTTTCTTATTGCCACTCACCCATAAAGCACAGATTTGTGAAACGCCCTGGCTACTGTGATCCCATGGACAGTTTCTCCCATCTCTGCCATGCAAGGTTGAATGACTCCGTCAGAGTTTCCAGTGGCCTCTAGGTGGCCTCCCTAACAAGTGCCCTTCTTGCACGGATGCCCAGTTTTGGAGAACAGTTGTGCTATATTCTCTCCATTTCTTTACGATGGACTTAATGGTGCTCCGTGGGATATTAAGTCTTTGAAATATTCTTATATCCTTCCCCTTATTGGTGCTTTTGGAGAAAATAGTTTTTTTACATAATGGAGTGTTTTGTGTTGTATTTTGTGTTATCAGTGGCAAGAAATCCCAATTAAATTGACTTTGATTCCATGTTGTAACAAAATAAAATATGGGAAAAGTCCAGTATACCCACTGTACATAGTAGAGGTTAATCCAGGAAAAGTGACTTGCCAAAAGGATACATCAGCAGACTTTCTTAGACAGAATAAGGGCAGCAGTATTCCATCGCTTCAAACGTACACTCTTTATAGTACCATGTATATTGATCTAGATTAAATAGGTTTAAGGCTGATGCATTTTGATGGAGTGTATTCTCAAACCCAAAGACTGGCCTGGATTCAATAAACATTTGTCCTTAAATCTAACTTGAATGAATGCAAGTATTACATTTTTTCACTGATATAGTTTGGCAAAATAATATAGTTATACGGTTATTGCTGAACTCCTCTAACTGTGGTTGTGAAGAAAAAGAAGAGACCTGCATTTAATCATGAGTTGAGGACACAGGTTGATTTAGTCCAGGCCGCTGTTTGAATCACACTTCCCTTATTATCGAATAGACAGATTACTCATCTACACATGGGGCCAAGCCTTATGTTCCAGCCAGCGTGACGGGGATGAGTGAGTAACGTAGTACCAGGCTGAAATAAAAAGCGTGTTTGCCTCCCTTAGTGCAGGCACACATTTCATTTGTGCTTCTGGCTCTTTCAACATCCCAATGGGTTGGTCTCAATGTCAGTCCATCTGTGTTTCCCTTGTAATGCTACCGTGTCTTTTAATTGTCATCCAAACATTTCCCTTTCAACTTGATATTTCAGACATAAATACCCTAATCGCAGGAGGACAAAGTCACATAAAAATGTGCAAGTATTTTCAATGCTGAAAGATAGTTGATTGCATCACACTCTCAAGTTTGAGTTTAGGCAGTGACAGATCGCTGAAGGCTATAAATGGCATGCTTCCTAAATTTTTTTACCGTCTTTCACTATAACAAATATCAACATGTATCTAGTTATACATATTGCAAAGCCATCATTTCTGTAAGTTTATCTGAGTGGAGGAGCAAGCCTGTTCTCTCTCAAATTCTCTTTTAAACTTCTCTTGTAAAGCCAACTGGGGGATTTCTAAGCGTTCTACTGAGTAGTGGAAAAATGTACAGAATCAGCCATTATAAAGGGTAAATGTAAATGTTCTAATGATTGCAATCACAAATTTTAAGAAACTTAATTAGAGCAATCATACATGGATGTGTTGAATATATTGTTGTTAGTATGTTTTATTAATAGCTCTCTTGATATTTTATGATGTGATTTCAAAAGGCCATTACTAAAATATGCCACAGTTCCTTTGATATCCTAAAACAAGCTCATTAGTACACCATCGGACATGAACTGTTTCACATAATGTATATTGCAGTTAAAGTTATTCTCTCTCTTTGAACTAAATTTGCACTTTCCAAAGGTGAGATGCAGACTCCAAAGGTGAGATAATACAGGACAGTTTTCCAGTCCACTGCTAGTTCATAAAATAACCTGAACAACTCATGCTTTGTTGGATGAAAGAATGTTCCGGAAATGTACCCGGAAAGATTAATTGAACCGGGTTAAGGATGTTGAATGCATGGATTGAGCACTGGAGGCGTGAGCTCAGAGATGGATTTTAGGGCGATTAACCTGGGCACAGCAGAACGTTCTGGACATAAGCGGTTACTGCAGTGCTGTGCCTGTTTTATAAGCATTCACAGCAGCATTCTGCCTGTTTTATGAAGGATTTTAGCATAACGAACTGGTGCAGTTGTGCCTATTTGTGCCAATTCTCTGGTACAGAACCCTTGGAAGAGTCTACGGCAGTCTTTATTCTTTACATTTTAAAGAGGATTTGGCAGTCCGTAAAATCTCTTGTGAGTGCGACTCAAATCATTGCTTTTTCAGATAAGTGTATAGAGGCAATATCTGTGTGAAAATGGATATGCCTGTATTTTATTGTACACATTGCAGTGCAAGTGCAAGTGCAAGGATTGCATCAAAACTACCTGTCACACACTTGATGTTACCTATCTATTATGAAGCTGGGAACACTGTATTATTTATACAGATGGAGAATGCAGACTTAAAGTGCAAATGGACTGTTTTTTTTAGTTATGATGTTGTAAGTCTATGCTGTTTTGCCAATGGACTGCCTGCCTCCCTGTTGTAAGTCTATGCTGTTTTGCCAATGGACTGCCAATGGACTGCCTGCCTGCAGTATTCCATTGTGTGGCTGACTGAGTGGGGGCCATTGTCCATATGTTTTTATACAGACTGTGGGACTGTATATATTTTCTTAATAGGTTCATCCTTTACTCATAAGTATTTATGCAGGAATTGTGGTCAGAGGGTTGATAGGTTAAGTGATGTAATTTGTTATGTCACATTTCAGAGTAGCATTCTACATACTGTTGGGATGTAAAATAGTACATAATGTTTTTACTGCTTAACCTTTTTAAAATGTTGACAAACAACCAGTTAATTGTTTTTATGAGCCATACCATTTTTTACAGTACTGAAAATAACCTTGCACAATATTATGGTGCCACATATTATGGGCACATATATTAATGGGTTGCCAGAAGTTTTTTATTTAATATATATTTAAGTATTTCATTTAACATCTGAGGTGAGGCAAATACAATGATCCAATACAACATGAAAAAAATTCAAGTAAAAACGAGGGACTTGTAAACTTATTATACCAGGCAATCCCAGAATGTATGGATCTCTTTCTATGTGTAATGGGTATAATTTAAATATAATTGTCTGTTGTGCTGGTACTTTGTACTCAGGTTCAACAAAGTTAATCAAACTGAGGAAAGTCTCACCTTCCGACCACACTCCCTGCCAGCATGTTTGTGCTGATCATTTAGCAGATTGCCTCTGTTATCCCTTAGGAGCACTGCGCAAGACACCATCTATTATTACCTGCCTTAACAAATGTTGTTAGTGTGTTTTGTTTTTCTTCGTGATGCAATAGGATGCCTGTGTGCTGCAATTTGATACAATTTTGCATGCTGAAAGCATCACTAGCATATTTAAACATTGTTCTGCATAGCCAACATTTCACAGTATGTTTTGTCTTTGGTAAAATAATTCCATACTACACTGAGTTTGGTCCACATCTTCATAAAATCTCCATCTATTGTAAACCATCACCTGGCTACATCTAGATATTCACAAGTTCACTGTCCATACAATTTAGGTTTAGAATAATCTTACACTAGTAATCTGATCCTGACTGTTTTTTTTGTTAGTTTTATAGTTTTTTAATAATACATTTTTGATGAGTGTCTACTGTCAATTATGGTATGGGTTGATGGCCGTTCTGTTTGATGCTTAATTTTCAGGAAAATATTGTTCATCCGAAGATGAATTGGTGGACCTGCAGTATAATGCCTGAGGCATGTAAGCAATAAGGCACGATGCTGAATCATTAGAAGGATTAACATTGTCCTAATATGCACACTGTACGGCAGGGGCTTAGCAGGGAGGTCTCAGTGTGTGTCCTGCCATTGGCTTTGATTCCCTGATTTATCCTCCCACAAAGTGTCAGACAACTTTCTGAACTCAATGAAGTCAATTAATATTTAATCAGCAGCACACAGCACTCCCTGCCAAATGAGGGTACTGGAACATTGGTTCTGCATACTGTATACGGCTTGCTGGATGGTCACTTGCTTGTGCCGTCTAGTTGAACGTGGTTAGTCTTCCCTAAGACTTCTTATAAAGGCCACTTAACTTCAGTCTTTCAGTTTTTAAAATTACCTTTCAAATTATAGCCAAAGTGATTCCATTTATTTGTATTTATATATATATAGTTCTCATCATGCAAAGTGTGCAGACAACTTTCTATGCGTGAAGCAGATACAGATGCGATTATCATTGGATCATGGTTTTATGTGCAGCATATTGATCAGATTGGATATAATTGCAAATTGCGTGTTTACATATCGCTCGTTGGAGCTACGAATGTCTGTCGTGGCAGTACTGTGACATTTTAGTTTCAGAATACGTTTCATGTCCTGGCATACATTATGTGGCCCTCTGTGTCCAAACCAATGTCTGTGTCAACAAAATTAGCGTAGGATTATGGGACTTTAAAACAAATGGAACATGCAACCTGCCGTCTTTAGCCTACATAATGTAAACACATCAGCATGCTGTAATCCTCACAGTGTTTGATAATGATTGAAAGTTTATTCACGTTAAAGGAGGGGAACTGTCAATGACTGATGACATTTGGCTATGATATTGTGGAAGTACAGGCATGTATGGGACTGCATATTAATCTCTGTTAGAGGTCAATGTGCGCTTAAGGTCATGACGTAAGGCTCACAGTGCTTTCACTGGCCATAAGAACATCCTGTCAATTGATGTTCTGTTTAAAGAAGAGCAAATTCTTATCGAGTCTCTCAATGCTTTCTTTCAAAGGCATGTCTTTCCTAGCCTGAGCTCACAAGAACTCAAAGCACTGAATACAGTCAACTTCTGGTCATTCACATCAAATGAACAACCAAATGTATCCGTAGGACCCTTCACACCAGATTTTTTACAGAGCAGTAAACTACCATTAATTTTCAAACCCACTGCAATGCATATTGTGTTTGTTTGAAAACAGCTCTTCATGCTCTCTATGTTTGCTGCTTAAACCCCAATGCGATCACATACTTGTTATCCTCAGTGGTTGAACTTCACTTTAAAGGCCTATTCCAAAAATATAATAATGAAAACATAACTTTTTTATGCAGCCAGAGATAAGTACACCATTTTTTACACGGTCTTGGCCATACAGAGGAAATTACTGATTGCTGACGCATGAATACACAATTTTGTAAATATAGTAAGCCGTCAGAATTCTACCACAAGCACTGATGTATTATTTAGAATTGTTTTCACAAATAAAACTCTGACGTATTTTGGGGTAGTTGGAGCTGTGTGTCATACTGAGTCGTACTGTGTGTGTGCTGGGTCACCTTTACCCTCAACCCCTCTTACTATCTCTAGGATGCATTTTCAAGTAGGTGCCTAAATAAATAAATTCTAAATAAATTCTGGTAGCACTTTATCTTAAGTTTACCATGACCCGTTCAACCTTTTGTTATTTTTAAAGAACTGTCCCAAGATGGTTGCTATTGATATAATGTTGGCTTATTACACAAACCTCACCACTCTGTTACCCTTTAGTCACTATGTGGCTGTTATGTAACAAAATGTTGTTACAAACTTATTCTCAATTAAGTTACACTACTGTAATTGGTATATGGTCAACTTAATAGAAATTGTTACTGAACCTCCTCTAGTGTATTGATTTCCTTTGACTGCCATTTCCCCGAAATTCCATGTTCTGCCAGTTAAGTGTTGGTGTAAATTATGGATAGTTTTTCTGAGAATGATGGCCATTTTGTTTCAGTAATGATAGGCATTGCTTCCAGCCTTTTCAGTTTCATGGATATCAGTGGGAGATGGCATCCAGAGATATCAATCGATAGCCTTTGGTTATAATTCTGCTGTTGTAACATACAATACAATAAGACTTATATAGGAGTGCTTACTTACCCCTCACCTTTCACAGTCACTAAAGGCTTTCAAAAAGATGGATGGATTTTTCTTCATCAACGCAATGCCATTTTCTCTACAGTTGTTGGGGTGAAAGAAAGGTTGGTCTCTCTTTTGAAGTTGCTGGTTTTAAATGGCCAACTTTGTTGCAGAGTCCCTTGGGGGCAGTGCACAGCCTTCCCAGCATACCGACATTTGGGAGGCCAAAATCGACCCGGGAGTTTTTTGTGCATGGCACTCTCATAACTCCTGTGGCTCGATCGGCAAAAAATAACTGTGGGCGGCCAAAGGTGTCTGCTTCATTAAAATGAAAGACAAGATGTTGCTCTCAAACATTAATTAAGAATTAAGATGGTGGCCTGAGGCGCACACAGTGTTTTGGTTTTGAGGATAAGGTGTGGCCTGAAATCTGAGGTGTCTGGGCAGGAAGCAGGAGATTTTTTTAAAGGTCGAGAGATGCTCACATGTCTCCAACTTTACAGTCCCCGCTGCTTTAATTAAATTAATGAATATAACATTCTCCAAGAAAAAAGTTAAATAAAGGAATATCATTAAACTTGATTAATTCAGCATTTTAGTGATAAAGCAATTAACTAATGTAGTTGTTTCCTACTTTTGTCTCTAATATGTGTGGCAAATGTAGAAAATTATTTGATCTAAAAATGAATAGGAGGATAATAAACACTGGTAGTTAAACTGCGATTTTCAGAGTAACTACTGTTGTCAACTGCTAACAATAGAATGTATCATATAGGATATGGGTTAGAGAATTCCACACAATTAATTGTATTAATATTTCAGGTATTTCTTGGAAATATACACTACCCTGCGTGATGAACCAAAGATTTAAAATTTTGATTCATCGGTCCATAAGACCTTCTTC